>CM021102.1:142273650-142566240 GCA_007115665.2 Sequoiadendron giganteum | reverse complement strand
TCCACAACCAAGATAAAACTAGGCAAAAGCTAAAAGCACCCCTGCTGGCCAGGGGCGCCCTTTAGTTTGGAGGCCCAAAACTTGCCAGCTGCCACTGCAAAGTCAGGCATCGTGAACAAGACTGAACCAGCTACCCGACACATCATCAAGCAGAATCATCCGATTCATCAAACATCGGGAACGTCAGATCAAAGCAAAGAGGGTCTGAAAAGGTCAAAACGAAGAACGAGTCAGTGAAAATTGACTAAGGCATTGTCAAAAGCGCCCCTTTCAAGAAAAGGCGCCCTTCTTTCTGGAGGCCTAAACTCAGTTTTCTGAGCTAACCTCTCCCAGGCATATCTAGTCACATTGATCTTGCCTCAACAACAGAACTGTCAGATACTGCTCGAGATCAACTGAGCAACCTGAATCGAAGATCAAACAGGAGCACTTCAGCTTGCAAAATAGGCAAAAAAGATCAAATTCAAGGTTGGACGCCTAAAGGAAAGTCAAACAGAAATGTTGACTTGAGTTAGCAAATTTGGAGCAAAAAAAGAGAAAAACACTCCACAATCAGTGGAAATCATCTTTTGGAACTCCAAATCAGGACTGAATGATGAGTTATCTTCCATACTTTGTGGATCTTAACCCTAATTGCCTTATATTCATGCTAGGCGTCCCTTTTCCTCATTATTCTTTTTGCAGGTTGAAGGATAAAACATCAAGTAGCTCCCAAGAACAAGTTTTCAAGATCTGGCAGGGGTTTTGAGCGGATCTTCAATATTTTTGAAGATAATTGGCAGTAAAAGCATTCTTCTCCCAAGATTGCTTCCAGAGACAGATTATTGCAAAGTGGCAGTTTATAACTTCCAATCCATCTTCTGTCTATTTCCTCTACTTCTGTCTATATTTCTTTTGCATGTCACAGGAAACGACATATTTTCACAGATCTAACCAACTGGGTATGATCAGCACAGCTTTTTCAACAAAACCCACATGGTAGATTTTTTCAGAAAAAGTAGCCCTGCTGCCCCTATTTTTTAGGTTTTCCGGAAAAAGTCATAATATTGAAAAACGGACAAACTGGGTTTGTTTGGCTCTGAAGCACGAACAAAACCAATGTGTTAGATTTTTTCGAGAAAAATCACTTTCTGGTGCCCTTGCTGCCTCTGCCACCGAAGGGCTCTTGCATGTCAAAGAAAAACTCGTTTTTTCGAATTTCTGACGATCTGGGTCCGTTTAGAAAATCATTCTTAACAAAACCCATGTCTCAGATTTTTTCGTAAAAACTACCCCCGGCGAGGCTATTTTTAGCATTTCGAGAAAAGTGTCAGAACAGGGTCAAGTGCCCAGTCAATATTCAAGGTTTTCAGAATGCAGTACTCTCAGGTACAATACAAGACCAAAACAGTCTTATACCATGATTACCTGAAAACGACTGATACAGACTTATGGCAGAAAAATCCAGAGGTCAGTTCTGAAGACTTGGAGGGCATGAATCAAATCACATTGCAGAACATCGAAGAATCCGGTTTGTTTCAAGCGGCATCTATTCCAATCACCTTACAAAGCATCGAGCTTGTAATTGCTTGCACTAAGCATTACAACCCGACTACAAGAGAGATCCTGTCAGTAGACGGGAGGGTGATTTGCAGCTTGAAGTCGGTGGACATAGAGACTTGTTTTGCAATTCCACCATGCCCTACCAAGAAGGTCATATCAGTGACAGAATGCGAAAAGGCATTCGAGGCTTCAAAAGACAAGTGTTCGCTTATAATGGCTGAACATTGGCTGAAAACAAAGAGAAACAGCTTGCCCAGATTAGTTGGTAGAGGAGAATTGAAAGACGAGTACGGAGTGCTAATCACCCTACTCAGCAGAGTCACTGGACAAGAGGAGGAAAATCCTTCCAGCCGTGGATGTTCTACATTATTGGCAAGATAATCAGCAGAAAAGAATGTTACGACTGGGCCTCCCTGATCAGTGACACACTCCACCAACAACTCACCGGATTTCTAGAAGAGCACCGTTTCCACATGTGTTCATACCTGGTCTACCTGATAGCCTTCCAAGGCGATTTCAGAACATTAAACACTGTGGGAACCCTGGGTGTGCAAAAGGTACAAGAATACTTTCCTCGCTTGGAGTTCACTCTGGCGGAAAGACATTTCAAAAGAATAAATGACCTTTTTACTATGCACACCGTGCACGAGCTAGACCATGAGATGCACGTGCGTATTTCACCAGCAGCTAAGGCAGCAATGGTGGACTGGGCGGATTGGTTCATACAATTCCCCACTTTCACCTACATCCGCGTGTATGGCTATAATGGCCACCCCGCCATGATGCCACGTTACCCCTCAGATAGGGTAGTGTTCATGGAATTCCTGAGGCAATTGGCCGAGGTTCACTCTTACCTTCGCGTAAAGAAAAAGGCTGCAGTGAACTTTCCTCTTCAGATGGGACTCTACAGATACAGAATTGCAGCCGATGCAAGGTTGATAAACCAAGAAATAGTGAGATTTAATCTCAAGTACCTCATCGACAGGAGGCCATCCTATGACCCCAGAGGCATCTTCGCAGCTCACCTTGAGCAAAGATCATCACATGAACCTTTCATGGAAGATTTTTTGTTCAACTGCGAGGATGAGTTCGAAGTGAGAAGAAGGAACCATAGCAGATTCAAGCTCTCGCAGATTGCAGAATTCATGTCAGAAGACATCGAGGGCTTATCTGAAGACGAAGGAGAAGTTATTCTTTCTTCCTTCTTCACAGGTCTGGTGGATTCACAACCACTCGGCAAGGTAGACTGGTACGCGAAAGAGAGTACGTCTATTGAGGAAAGAACGGGTAGAGTAGTTCGACACAGTCAACTCTACCTGGACAGGAAAAGGACAAGGAAGGTAGTACTTCCCCGATCAGAGCCGCCAGCGGTTCAGTCTACACTACCTTCCACGTCTAGGAGGAAACCCAGACAGAAAAAGATGAGCTTTCCTCCAGAAGGAATGCGGATGTCAGGAAGCACATGGGGGAGAAAAGGAATTGCCAGCACAAGCCGGCAAGAGGTACAGGTGGAGACAGCCACCAATTTGCCTGAGACAGTTGAGACCGCTGCAACTACACAAGAACCCGTGATTGAAATAATCGCTGTAGAGGCGGAAACCATTGTAGAAGAAGTTGTAGCAGAAGCGGTGCCAGTGATAGAAACAGAGCCACCAGCTTCACCACCATCACAGAGGTCACAAAGTCCTATTGATTTGGACTCGCCACCACGAGACATTGCCACGGCACAGTCTCGTTCTTGTAGCATTCAGGGGACCTATGTTCCTCCTCCTAGTGATGCTAGCCGAGATTCTATCTGGCTGGAAAGCTCGCTTGGGAGAAAGAGGGAGAGGCCTTCATATCAGCTTGACTTCTCTGAATTCCATCATGTCCCACAAGACATGCCGGTAAAGAAGTTGAAGAAGCAGACACATGTAGAAAAGAATGCAGAGAACGAGGTCATCATAGAGACTGCTGCCCCACCTAAAGACAAAGATATACATAATGTGAGGGTTGAGGATTTCACGCTTTCAAAGGTGAACCTTGGAAAGACCACTCGACAGGTGGAGGCAGACCTTCTTGGAATTGCCTCGGCGAGTGTCAAAGAAAGGATGACAAAAGATGGACAAGACAAAGCAGCCTTGAAGGCTGAAATCCGTCAGCTAAAGTTGTACATTTCTGGTTTGATACATGACACTCCAAACTCCTCGGCTTTGCCTCAAGGACTGTTGGATCTCCCAGCTGAAAGGAACCATCATCAGTTGATTACATACGGTAAACACTTGAGGCGTCAAGTGGATGAGTTTGTTGTCAAAGGGCGGTGTGTGTTGACAGAAGCATATCAGCTGAGAGACAGAGCACATGGACTTCGATCAGAAATCCAGAAATCAGATATAAAGGCAGCTCAAGAGAGGCCGAGAGAGGAGGCGACAGTTGCTGATTTGCAACAAGCATATGAATCAGTTACGACCATAGAAAATAAACAGCATCTCTTTGAGTGGAAAGAACAGGTGGCATACAAGGTGAGAGCCTATGATGCCAACTCTGTGGAGCTGATTGACTATAGACGCTTCGTCGCCAATATTATCAACTTCGCAAGAGCGTTGGTAATATCCTTCCCGGAGTTAGAATATCAGCGGGAAGGAGGAGAATATGTGGAACTTGAAACCGTGCAGACACGATTCCAGGATGTCATCCGATCTTCATTCCTTGAAGATCCCAATGGCTGCAACTTAGCCAAAATTGCAGCCATGTCTGTCCAGTTAGATGAAGCAGCTGCCCAATGCATAACCTATCATCAGCAGCTTACGACGGGTGAAGAAATGCTTAGGCGCCACATAGTCATCTTGAAGAGCATTAATTGCCCGGAGGCCGAAGAGGTCAATGACTGGATAGAGACTTTGTTGACCAGTGGTGAAGAGGTGTAAAGCACCAAGGGAGGACGTCCTACCCTCCAAATAGCATTAATGGTGACTGAAGTCAACTTGATGCCCCTTTCCAAGTTGACTCCAGATCTCCACAGATCATGCATGTCAGATCCCACTAATCTAGGATGTCTATTTGACTCCCGCGATTTGTGGATCTCAGATTTCCTCAAAAGGTGGATGTCTATTTGGAGACACATTTGTAACATAAGTTCACTTTTAGTTAGGTGTCAGTCAACTGAGGTAGACTTCCAGTTTGACTTTTGTTTAGTTTCAGTTAACTGAAGTAGATTTCCAGTTAACTGTTTGCTCACCTACATTTAAACATAGAATAATATCTTGCTGATTGGCAAGAACTGTTTGTTAACTCAAGGAGATTTTAGGGTTGCCTACTCCTTTGAGTTCCTATAAATAAGAGCCTTAGGTTCTTTATTTGTTTAACCTTTATTTGCTAGCAAAATTGCTGCGCCACTGTTGCCAGAGTTCGCTTGTTTATATCTGTTCACTCTTGGATGAGAGTTCGTTGGTTGATCGCAATTGTGCATGATTTAGTGCCTTTGCTGTCCCGACCTTTGTAATTCTTTGAAGAATCTTAAAGAATAAATCAGATGGTGCAAGCTTGATTGATCTAATTATTTGAGTTATTCAAAGTCTTGTTTTTAAATAGTGCATTGTTTCAATCTCCTCCTTGGGCAGGTGTCGTCGCCTCCTTGGATATTTTGTCATCAATCATTATCGTTTGATGTTGTTTAATGATCTTTCTTGCAGCCTAGACTTTGGACAGGTGTCGTCACCTCCTCGGGAATCCTGTTAGAAAGGCCATCGTCCCTTGTTGTTTCCAGTGAGCTGCTTCCAAGCCTATACCTCGGATAGGGGCTCCTCCTCCTTGGCAAGTCTCAGATCCAGTTTACCGTAACGAGTGTTTGCTTGTATCGAACCCTATCTTGGTATATATCCGAAGGTTCAGAGCCTCGGCCATATTCCATTGAGACGGAGGATTCAAGTGATCAACCATACCATTTCGCTCCTACGCCCTCATGCTCTATTTATCTTGAGGAGGTAGGATAGTTTAGAAGCTTAGTTAGTCGTAGTTAAGATTTGCGGAAACCAGAGAAAAAGCTTAGCTACGGCGCATTGGTTTATGCACCCTTGTGTCCTGCCGCTGAGTAAAAAAGATAGGAAATCTTAGTACACCCCTTTTTTACAGTAGAAAATCAGCAAAGAGAGATCTTCCTCTCTATAATCCGAAGAGCATGTACTAACACACTTGCAATAGTTGTCTGTTTCCAATAAGCACTCCAGGTGCTAATTGAAGCGTAACAAGCGATCAATGAAAATTGACTAAGGCACAGCCAAAAGCACCCCTCTTGAAGAAAGGCGCCCTTCATTCTGGAAGCTCAAACTCAGTTTTTTGAGTTAATCTCTCCCAAGCATACCTCGTCAAGCTGATCCCATCTCAACAACGGATCCATCAGCAACTTCCGAAGATCAACTAAGCAGCCAAGATCGAAGATCAAACAGAGGCACTTCAGCCTGCAAAAATGATCAAAAATCCAAAAAGGAAGCCTAAGAAAGTCAAAAGCAAATGTTGACTTGAGTTAACAAATTTTGGAGGCAAAAATAGGCCAAACACTCCACAATCAGTGGAAATCACCTTTTTGAACTCCAGATCAGGCTCAATCATGAGTTGGATGCCCAATTGATGCTTGCAACTCCAAATTGACATATCAAAGCATCTAGGCATCCATTATTCATTATTTCTGTGCAGGTTGAGGAGCTCAAGAACGAATATTTTTCTTCTCAAACATTTTTGAAGATCTGACAAAGGGGTTTTCACCGTTCTTCATATTTTTGAAGATCTATTGCATAGAGGGACCATTTATCAGAGTTTGCATCAAAAGGCATAATTCTTCCAAAGTGACAGTTTATAACTTCCAATCCATCTTCTGTCTACTTCCTCTATTTTCTGTCTATATTTCTTTGCATGTCACAGGAAACAACAGATAATCACAGATCTGGCCAACTGGGTATGACCAACATAGCTTTTTCAATAAAACCCACATGTTAGATTTTTCCAGAAAAAGTAGCCCTGCTGCCCCTATTTTTTAGGGTTTCTGGAAAAAGTCATAATATTGAAAAACGGACAAACTGGGTTTGTTTAGCTTTGAAGCATGAACAAAACCCATGTGTTGGATTTTTCCAAGAAAAATCACTTTCTAGGTGCCTCGCTGCCTCTGCCACCAAAGGGCTCTTGCATGTCAAAGAAAAACTCATTTTTTCGAATTTCTGATGATCTAGGTTTGTTTAGAGAATTATTCTCAACAAAACCCATGTCTCAGAATATTTCGTAAAAATTACCCCCGGCAAGGCTATTTTTAGCAGTTCTAGAAAAAGTTGTCCGAGCAGCATCGTGTGCACAGTCAATCTTCAAGGTTTTCAGAACGCAGTTCTCCCAAGACGAATACAAGACCATTTTGGTCTTACTCCATGATTTTCTGAAAACGACTGGCACCGATCTACGTCGGGCACACCCAGAGGTCAATCTAGCCAAATTGACAAGCCTAGAAACAAGTCCACAGGTTCCATAATGGTTTCACCTCGCATATCTGATTGCCTTCCAAGGCCAGTTTAGAGGATTGTAACCGTTGGAATTTTACACATGTAGCAAGTTCATGTGCATTTCTCACAGTTGGAGTGATCGTGGTCAAACTTTGCGGTTTCATCATCAAGCTTCGCGGTTTCATCATCAAGCTTCGCAGTTTCATCATACGACACTCTTCCATTGAGAAAGATCAAGGAAAACGTCAAAGCTGCAAAAGAACGCGGAAGGTAGTCATTTCCAACACAGAGCCACCATCGGTTAATACTACACTACCTTCCACGTCAAAGTGGAAACACAGACAAAAAGAAAAGGAGTAACCCTCCTAAGGGAAGTAGAATAAAGGAGATGCATACATCAAGTTGCTAACAAGTGATAAGCTGACGATTGACAGGCATGTAACAATCTTCGTACGAAGAAGTCAACGAATGAACAAAAGCACCGTTGACCAATGATGATGAGGTGTCAAACACCTCAAGAAGGACGTCCTACCCTCCAAAGTAGCAATAAATACAACTGAAGTCAACTTGATGCCCCTTTCCAAGTTGACTCCAGATCTCCACAGATCATGCATGTCGGATCCCACTAATCTAGGATGTCTAATTGATTCCCACGATTTGTGGATCTCAGATCTCCTTTAAAAGTGGATGTCTATTTTGGAGACACATTTGTAAGTTAAGTTCACTTTTAGTTAGGTGTCAGTCAACTGAGGTAGACTCCCAGTTTGACTTTTGTTTAGTTTCAGTTAACTGAAGTAGATTTCCAGTTAACTGTTTGCTCACCTACTTTTAGACATAGAAATAAATCTTGCTGATTGGCAAGAACTATTTGTTAAACTCAAGGAGATTTTAGGGTTGCCTACTCCTTTGAGTTTCTATAAATAAGAGCCTTAGGTTCTTTATTTGTTTAACCTTTATTTGCTAGCAAAATTGCTGCGCCATTGTTGCCAAAGTTAGCTCATTTATATTTGTTCACTCTTGGATGAGAGTTCGTTGGTTGATCGTAATTGTGCATGATTTCGTGCCTTTACTGTCCCGACCTTTGTAATTCTTTGGAGAACCTTGAAGAAATAAATCAAAAGGCGCATGCTTGCTTGATCTAAATAATTGAGTGTTTTCAAAGTCTTGTTTTCAAATAGTGTATTGTTTCAATCTCCTCCTTAGACAGGTGTCGTCACCTCCTTGGATGTTTTGTCATCGATCATTATCGTTTGATGTTTAATGTTTTGTCCTATAGCCTACACTTTGGACAGGTGTCATCACCTCCTCGTGAATCCTACTAGACAGGCCATCGTTCCTTATTGTTTCCAGTGAGTTGTTTCCAAGCCTATCCCTCGGATAGGGGTTCCTCCTCCTTGGCAAGTCTCAGATTCAGTTTACCGTAAGAGAGTGTTTGCTTGTATCGAGCCCTATCTTGGTATATATCTGAAGGTTCAGAGCCTCGGCCATATTCCATTGAGACGGAGGATTCAAGTGATCCAACCATACCATTTCGCTCCTACGCCCTCATGCTCAGTTTATCTTGAGGAGGTAGGATAGTTTAGAAGCTTAGTTAGTCGTAGTTAAGATCTGTGGAAACCAGAGAAAAAGCTTAGCTACGGCGCATTGGTTTATGCACCCTTGTGTCCTACCGCTGAGTAAAAAAGATAGGAAACCTTAATACACCCCTTTTTTTTATAGTAGAAAATCAGCAAAGAGAGATCTTCCTCTCTATAATCCGAAGAGCATGTACTAACACACTTGCAATAGCTGTCTGTTTCCAATAAGCACTCCAAAGGTGCTAATTGAAACGCCAACAAAATGCTTTCTTGGTTTGTAGATTCTATGTAATACTAGTTTAGAGAACTCAAGAGCATCTATTTTGGAAAAGCTTTTACAAAATTTGGAGGAAAAGATGTCAAATTTTGATACCAAGAATTGGGTAGTGCATGCTTTGTTGCCTACACATGGTGCATCCTCTCATTATATGTTGGTTGGCAGGGAATATATACCTGAGGTGAAAGGTCATAAACACCCGACAACTATGGGTGACTTAGGTGTGCTACATAAGGAATTGTTAGTTGTTTTCCATCAGTTGGAGGAGGCCAAGGACTTTTGCCTTGACTTGAGGATGGCAATCAAGCATTTGCATGTCACCCATAATAGGGGAAAGTTGGAGATTTCTAGTTCTTCCAACCTTCCCTTGTTGGAAGCTAGGGTGCTAAGTTGGGAGCTACCAAACATTTGGATGTGATCCATCAAGACAAATTCCAACACCTAGATGATTACAAATAGTGCCCATATTACTTATCATTTAGGTTTTGGTGGTGGGTAAGGGATTTTAGTTTGTTGCAAAGGAGCCAACAAGTGGCATTAGAGATTGGGGCATCACTAGACCAGCGTATAGTCTCATGGCTTTCCAATGCTTTAGTTTGTTCTTGTTGTCAGATGCTTGTTTAATCTCTTTTCCTATTACTATTTGAGGTTTCTTGCTTAGAGCTTTGTGCTCCTCTTTGTCTTCTATAGCATGTTGTTTAACTATGTTGTAAATTGTTTAACACTAGATGGTCTGGCCAATTTTGGTTGCATACTATTATTTTTTCATGTTTCATGGATGATTGCCCCAATGGAATGCTCATTTATCTATTAAAACTATGTTAATAGATCCATCAAAATTGACCCTGGATCTAGGTCTAATTTGTACTAGATTTGGATTTTGGTTCAATGTGATTTCTAGTCTTGGCAAGGTGCAAAAATGTGACTGTGGATTGTCTTGGACAAACCCAAGCAAACCCAAAGAGAACCTAGGCAGTTCCAACAATACCAACATGGAACCCATGCTTTTTTTAACTAAAATTTGCTTTTTTTCTTTTTTAATAATTTCATGCATAGTTAGCAAACTTGACGAGTTTTGTACAATTTTCATCGAGTACTCATCAAGTACGTGGCAAGTCTAAGCCCTTGACTCACACCATGCATGAAAAACATGGATTAAACACTCTAAAAACATTGTTTTTTGGCTTTCTAAGCATTGTTTTTGCCTTTTAAAAATTTATTAAAATGGTGCGTACCATGAAGGTCTTCATTTGGGCTTGGTGGCAAGGCTTCCACCCCTTGAACTTGCTTTGTATTGCAATAGGGAACGTGCTAGGGGCACTACCCCTCGACCCCACTAGAGTTAGTTCCCTAAACCCCTCCCATTTGTGCCTAAAGCAACTCAAGATCAATAGTCCAAATCTCAGCAAACAATGAAAAGATTTTGAACACAAAGAGATGTCAATTCTAAAAATTAAACTCAATTTTTTAACTATGTTGTATTCTTACTCTACTCGAATATTTAGGTAGCAAACTACATATTATTAAAGTTATTAATAATTAATGTAAAATAATTTTAAAATTAATAATAATATTGATATTTATTAACATTAACTTTAGAGTATTTATTTATAATTTTATTATTAAATTAAATATTTAATAAAATTGATATTATATATTAATATTTAATATTTATCAATATTAACATTATTTATAATTAATATTATATTATATAATAGCTTCATTAATATTGTATAAGGCTTATAAATGTTTCTATATATAATAAATATTGGAGAATATGAATATTGGCTCTAGTATTCTTGTTTTTAGAGGATAAATACATATATATTTATGATTTTTATATGTTTTTTATACAGACGAACCCAACCTTAAAAAGAAAATTGCTGGATCCACGAGCTAAATCTGCAAACCTGAACCAGGTTCTGAACTAGAACCGGCAACTTAGCATTTAAAAGGGCTTTCAGATCTCACATATAAAGAGAATATAAAAACAGAACACTTTGATGTGGAGCACTTCCGTACTTTCAAGGATATAGTGATTCCTTAAACCATAAAGAAGAGGTATGACTCTCTAAATTTTATAGCAGAAATTCAACAAGAGATCTAACATAAATAATATTTAGTAATGTAGTGAAACAGAAATTGCACAACGTAGCTTGTTAAAGCATTGGTTCCAGAAAGCATTTACCTTAAATGCAGGTTCCGGTTCCTCTTGACCAGGCTTATCAGAAATCTCAAGCACCCACTAGAGACAAAGGACAGAGTAAAATTTATTCAGTGATTATAATCTGTTAAAGTGTGCATACTTTAGAAACAAAAATTACATACGAATTTACTTTAATTTTTTAAATATATCTATTTGGTGTAATCCATAGAAACCATCTAACTTCTACTACAATGAAGTCCATCTTCATCAAAGAATTCACTATACCAATGGAATGCCTCTGACACTCTTCCCAATGCTGAGTTTTCATGAATGCCACCATTAACAAAGGAACAAAAAAAACGTATGTCACTTTACTGTACATATTTCCAAAGTAGAACAATAAGAATCATAATAACTAATCTCTCAACCAACAATTCCAAAGTATATTGGACCAAAAATTCAATAGTTACTAATGAATTGGATACAGTCACAATTGAATTTTTCATACAAACATTTATAACAAAGAAATTTTGGTTCAATACAGCTATGTAACTGAGTCTCTTCTGCACAAGTATAAGATGCATGCTTTGTAAAAAAGAAATTATAATATAAAGCATTCAAACTGGCAAGATATTGAATAAATGTGAAGAGTTTGTTGACCCATATTTCAGTAAAATTAGATAATGCAGGATAGTGTTTCAAGCTGCAATGCATGCATAGTATAACTACAGCATGCAAGTAAATAAAGCTAAATCAAGTAAGCAGTAGGCACCTGTAAAGTTTGGAAATTTTCCCACATTTGCTTCCAAATTTCTTCATGGCTCTTTCAAGTTCTGAATTACTCATATAATGATAACCCAATTCTAAACTGGGACTATTGTTGAGGAATAAAAGTCTTTGGGCCTCACATAAAATGCACATAAACATCCAGATTTAAAACTGTGTGGGGTTAACCTAGCTCATAATTCAACAATTAATTTCTCAAAAACATTAAAGATACTCCTTTTTACGATTGCTTGTCACATTACTAAACAATGACTGTCCAACGGAAGTTTTTGTATGCCATGCCCTCTTTTGATCAGAACCTGAAACACATCAGTCACACTAGAATTAATTACAAATCAAGAGGTCAATTCATGGAATATAAGCCATCAGATTTCTAGGAGATAAGTGTAGCATTTCTATAATTTTTGTCCCTTACCTATATGTAATATAATTGGATTAAGCAAGGTGAAATATCATAGGCCTTATTCAATGGCTATATCTCCTTCAATAATAAAAATTTGATAGATTATATTAAAATCTTTATGACAACAGGCTTCCAAGAGTTATTTCATCAAGTTACTTGGTAGCTTAAGTTAGCCCAGAAAGCATAGAGTGTGTCAATAAGTACTCTTAAAATAATACAAAAAGGGAGATTAGCTTGTTCACAAAAAGAGTTACCGCCCAGATTCACACCCTGCAGCATACATTGTATGTTACCAGACGCACAAGGCCTTGTGCAAGAACACCAGACAAAAAATATTATTGTTAAGTTATCAAGCACATAATGATTTTTTTACAAAAGGGAATTAATGTTGCAAAATGATGAGGATATGTTCCATGGCTTGAAAATTAGAAAGATGACTAAATAGTTGATTTCATTTTCCTAGGATGAAGCAAACATATATCAGTAGATAGGATTGTGTTACAGGAAATGTGTGAAAATAAAAAACATGTGGGGTGTAGCTCATCTCAATCACTTTTTTAAGTGACTTTATTTTAAAAAGGGCGGATGCCATTGTATTCCATGGTTAAAAAATTCAAATGGAAAACAACAAAAGGGGAATTTAAAAAACAGGTCACTTCATTCCCGGATATATGACAAATTCAAGGAAAGGCATGTTTTCAGTTGGAGTAGTGGACATGTATGGTGAACAACAGCATCACAATGTTCAATGGTGTCACTTTTTCAGTAGAGGGGTCTAGAAACTTAACTTAGTCATTGACCACTAACAAAACAAGGTGAACAACAGAAGCAGGCCTATTATGTGCAAGATCAGTTTACTTTTTAACACTTGAATTCTCTCTACAGAATGTTTGTTACACTAAGGCTGGAAAATAATTCCTTCAATGCATGGTTGTCCCTTCTTCCTTCACCATCCACCCAAGGCCAGTCCTATAAAATTTTACCAGAAGCAACCAGATATTTAAGGAACTCAAAAGCAGGATTCATTATTCAGCTCAGCAACTTAGGTGCCCAATCTCCACTATCAAATAACAAAACCAGAAACACGTGATTGCGGAGAACTAATCTTCCCATCTGTTGGCAGCTAGACTACAATATTTAAGAGCTGGATTGTAAAATCATATTGATCGATCTTACACTTGCTTATCATAGATGATACAAACAAAACTTGAAACCTTGAATCCAGACAATGCATCTGTTCACTGTATATCTTTGAAACTGTTTCCAGAAGGCTGCAAACCCGTTTTACAGGATTATGAAAATTTCTCCATTTCAAAAACTTCTGAAGACTCATGGGATACAGCTGTAGACTTTCAGAAACATTTTCAACAATTTCAGCCATTTTTCAGAGTTCACCCAGAATAGAGCTTCAGTACAGTCCTTAAGTTTCCAAGAGTTTCTGAAAGTTCTAGATGTTTTTATGAATTTCTAGAAGTTCCTTCCATGTTCAATACTGTTTCTTGCTGATTCCACATTTCCTGTCATTTTCTTCGAAGGCCTACCTTCAACCCTCCCCAATCTAGCTGTCCCCACTTCCTGTATTTGCATTTCCAAAGACCAAGCGCCCATTTCCCACTCTTAGTGAACATAGTTACATAACATGTCCACTACTCTTAAGCTGATTAATATGCAAATACTACAGACAACACAAACCCATACTGAATAACTGAAGCTGTAGAAACACAGAGTTGACACGGGTAAGGCCTTAGCATGTAATGTCCCTTTTTGGGATATTCCTAAATTTAGGCTTGCAAAACGATAATAATCACTAAAAACTGATATTAGTAATAACAGGTATCAACTTTACAGTAATATTCAAATTAATACATAAAATATTATAATATTGAGAGCAATACATCATAGCTGAAACATCATTATGGTTAGATCTATAGTTCATAACTTCGTATCATCGTTAACATTTGAATTCAAAATATCTTAACATCATTAATGATTATTCCAAGGCATATTATATTCCCATAGCCAGTCATATTAGGAATTCACTTGAAATGTTTGCAAACCGCAATCTCAAGGATGGTTGTCCTTGTATTGCGAGAGCATGGGTGGATCCTCGTCCATTCATCTGGGGGTGGCATACTTGAGAAGACCCTCAAGCTCAAGAGCACTTACCCGCCTCCAAGCCCACGAACATGGCAGGATCTTAGGTCCACTCCATCCCTCAATCCACCTTGGAGGCACTCCATCCTCCTTGATCAAGCCTAGGAGCACTCATTCGCCTCCCAACCCATGAGCACTCCATCTCAGAGTGGCATGCTTGATAAAATGCATGAAGACTGCCTTCCTCAACAAGCCCAAGAGCACTCATATGCCTCCCGACCCACGAGCGCTCCATCTTGGGGTGGCATGCTTGATGAAGAAAAGACCAAAACTTCACCTCTCATGAACTCGGAAGGTTGATAGGCCTCCCTATTTGCAAAATACTTCTATAAATTCAAAATAGATTGCTAAAGGAATCTACTATATTAATTGGTAATAATATATATATATATATTCTTAATTTATATTCTCAAACTTACTTCCCAATAATATTCTTGCTGAAACAATATTTATTTTCAATATATATTTTATATTCCAATTTCTTATTTTCCTTTTTTCAATCACATCCACTTGATGATTTCTCCACAAGGAAATGATCTCCCTTTTATATCTTATTATTGAGAGAGTCACAACCTTTCATATTTGAAGGAGTCGCAACCTTTCACATTAAGAGTCCCAGACTTTTGCATAGGAGGAGTCACATCATATTTATTCTTAATCGATTGATTAAATGATGTTATGGATCTCTTTCTCAAATGAAATGCTCTCCCTTTTATATCTCAAGTTTAAGGGAGTCACACCTCTTCACCTCAATACTTACAACTCTTCATCACTGCACTTGGAGAATAATAATTTAATTTTAAATAAGTCAATTTGTTATTGCTGCTGTCTATTACTTGTAATTAGTCCTAACAACTACTCACCCTTCACTTTCCTTCTAGATCTACATTCCTTATATACCTTATCTTGTTTAAGGGACACAACCTTTAATATGACGGTTGACCACTCTTAACAACTTAATCTTTATTTAATGTTGCAATTGTTAGAAAAATGTTGTCATTGATGTCAAATAGTTTGCAAAAATAATTGTGTATTTTCTAAATGGGCCGACCCATGTCCAGCGTCTTTCGGAAGTGTTTAAAATGCAAAATAAAATCAAGAAAAGTGGGTAGACCCCATCTTGGTGCTGCCCCAAACTGGGGAAGAGTTAATTAAATATTAAATTAATTTTATTATTTTTATGGGACGACCCCCTAGAAGAGTGTGCACAACCCTGGGCAAAGAAAATAAAACAATTAAAATTTATTTGTGTTGGCTGACCCATATGAAGAGGTGCATATAAATGAAGAGGTTGCTGCTCTTGGTAAAAATATGTCTTTTCTAAGTGGCCGCCCTCCTCAGAGAAGATATAATAAGAGATTGTGAAGGTTTTTTAAGGCAAGCTTTTAAAGAATATCTTTCTATATATCAGCAGACTTGAAGAATAGATTTGTGGCAGATCTAGTGAAGATATTATGGCAGATCTAGTGAAGATATTATAGCAGATCCGAGAAGAAAATTGTAGCAGATTTGTAGAGAGATTTAAGGTCAGAAATATAGCGAATTTATGAGCCAAAGTATAACTGATTTTGTGAAGACTCTAATGCAGATTTGTAGAGCATATTACAGCAGCAATACACATGAAGGCAAACATAATATTCATTTGGAAGTTGGAGCCTCTTAATTGAGGAGACGAGAGGTTGGTGCCTCTTATTAGAAGTGATTGGTGTCTCTTGCTAGGTTGGTGCTCCGTGGTGGGGATTAGACTCTCCAATGGGTTGGTGCCTACGAAATTTGTAAGAAGATTAATACAAGCAATATTTTGCTGTGGTTTTCTCCCATGACCCATGTCCACGTAAAATTGTGTGTTTCTTGTGCATGTTCTTAATTGCTAGATCTTGCATGAATCGTATTGCTATGGTTTGAGGTAATATTGCTATGTTTGATTAAGTTGAGAAGAAGTAAAGTTTTGATCTATACTGATTCACCCCCCCCCCTCTCAGTATAAGTGTGTGTTTCATCAGCAATACCTCCTCACGAAATTAGGCTATTCATCACCTAAATAACAAAATGTTTTTAAGTTTTCCTCTACAAAAGAAATGTCTTATCACATTAAATTCAGAGCAATTTACTGCATTTTGCAATAGTTGAGAGTTGAGACAATATATTGTATTAAACAATGAAGATCAGCCAATTAAGGTATAAGCCTCCTTCAGATTACTGTTAAACTAAATAATAACAACCAATTAAACTTTCAGGAACATGACCACGGTTCAGATAATTCCAGCCAACTTGCAACAATGCTGTGTAATGATTATAACATACATTCCAGCATGACCCGTGTTTAACAAATCTTAATAATTTGGTATCAGCTTACCCTACTCTCTGTTAAAATAGCAAATAATCTCACCCATGATTTGATAATGTAGCATATGTGGGGAAGCTATGAGATGGGTACAGTGCTTTGCTCTCCTAACCTTCTCCAACTCTAGCCAAGAATAAAGTCTTTTTCGAAACTTATTGAAAAAGAAAGCCCTCGGATGAGGAAGAGGAATAGTAATGGCATTGTAGATACACTCTCACCAGCTTCTCCAGATGTAGCCAAGAATAAGGTCTTTTCCACACCTATTGAAAAGGAGAGCTCTACATTTAGGAAGAGGTATAGTAATGGCATCATATATACACTCTTGTCCACTTCTCCAGCTGTAGTAAGTGCCTAAAGGTCCTCTACAAGGCAGACTCATTTGGAAAGTCATCGATAGAGGGAGAAGAATGGCAATGAAATTTATGTGGCTTTAATCTCCAAAAATAACAATACTCAACCCAAAAAAAAATCCACAGCACGAAATGCACAAAAGTGAAAGTCCTCTATTCCCTAGGTCACAAAGCCCACATATACAGGCAAGGCTCAAGTTCAATTGACAGGCCTAACCATTGGGATGCCTGAAATGGGTTCGTTAAATATTAGTAAAACATCAGGAAATCGATTTTAAATCCTTTTGAATTAAAAAAGAGTCAGCTACTTGACAAAGTTTTTACTGGATATACTGCATAATTAAGAACCCAATATTTGTGAATCCGAGTCCACACTAAAATACCAAACCCTGGCCTTCGGTAGGGAACTTACTTTCTAAGGACTTTATAGCCTACTGGTGGAAGTAAGAAATGTACAGTGTAGATAGGCAGCAGACCGCTAGATTAGAATTCAGAACTACATAATTGTGAGTTAAAGTCTGAACTAAAAGACCAAACCAGAGCCTCCAATAAGGCATTCATTTTTAAAGCACTTTATACGAGAACATATAAGTCATTAAGCTTTTGTCGAGCATTTAATTTCAGGGAAAGGGAATTGATAAAGAATCATGGACCAGATTAAGGTTACGAATATATTCATTTAAAGATTAAAGTACTCTAAAGGCTTATACAGCTACAGGGTTTAGATAGGTCGAAATACTAATTAGGGTTAATGAATGTGAAGAATTATGAAGCAGAGGCTGCAAAAACAGAGAAGCAGAGCAGTTAAGTAACTGACCCGACAACGTGGATGTGAGCAGACTCCGGTCTCCTCCTCTAGCGGCTGCCGGCTTGGGACTAACCGCTAAACCTGTGAGGAGAACTGATAGTAGCAAAGATATCATCATCGCCTCCATATTCACCCGCGGGATTTAGACGCTGGTGAATCTGAAGAAGCAGCAGGTATTGCAACTACATCTAGACAATCTAATCCAATCCAGGCTCTAACAGAAACAACGTTTTATATATATATGTTTGTCCGAGGTTTTGTCGCTTCCTTTGACGTTAATTGCACTGATGCGGCCATTAAGCTATTCTCAAAACACATGACCTGTAATAACTTTTTCAGTCATAAACCTCGGAGAGCGGCGGGTTATATGCTAAGCAGGCTCATAACTTTTCGTGCAAGAGGCTACAATTTACATTACTTGTAAACACTTGTCAATGCCAAGCTGTCCGTTGAGAGCTTTAAATTCGACGGTCGCCCATGTCCGTGGCGGACGGCTTTATTTTAAAAATGACCGTTGTAGCCTATTGACTTAAAAATTCATGTTTTATATTATAACTAGTAATCGCACCTTCGTGTGCAATGGGTACGCCGAAGATTTATGGAGAGTAATATATTAATTTATGGTATTCTATTTGAAGGATAGAAATCATAAAATGTGAAGTGTTAATTTTTTTAAAATAAATGAAGCTATGTATTTATATTTTACTGTCATTTCATTTTAATTAACAAAATATGATTGTGAACTACAAGTGTTATCTAAAAGTAGCACAGGGTATTTTTGCAAAGCACAGTAACCAGTATAATGGTAGATTTTTTTGAGGAATAATTTATAAGCTCTGTAAAGAACAATGTATTAAGTTTAAGATATGAAGATGATTGGAGCTATATTTTTCATTTTTACTACTGTTTTAGCAGCATCTGCTATACATTGAAGAATAAATAATGTTTAGTTTGTGTCACGCCAATTCCTTTGCTTTTGACATTTTGTCTTTAGAGTACAAGAACCAGTATAATTGGTATTTTTGCAAAGGACGATAACCAGTAAAATGGTAGGAAGATTTGAGGAAATATTTACTATGTACTGTATGCATTGTGAAAGTAGCTCTGGCAATCATTGCATTTGTACCATCAGCCAAATAGCCTGAAGAAGAAGGAAAAGAAAGTTAGTGAAAATTTTATAGTGTTAAATGAACATAAAATTAATGCCTTCATTTAGTAGATAACAACAAAATTGTAATAATGAAATAAAACACAACAAAATTGATGTGGCCATGTAGAGACTTCCTTAAAATATTTCACAGGATTAATGCGAAGTTACCTCAAGTTGAGTTATGGGAAGGCTGTGGCTACCATTGCATTTACATGTTCTATACATTCAATAGTAAAGCTGTAACAATAGGTATTAAAGTCAGAATATATATTGAAAAAGCCACAGATAAAACCATCCTCATTTAACAAAACTGTTATAATAAAATAAAACACAACAAAAAGGATATGGTCGTGTATAGATTCTCATAAAAAAATTGACTGAAATAATGGCAAGTGAGTTACCTTAAGATTCAACACACATTGTGTTGAGTTGTCAAGGATGCCAAAGAGAAAATTGGGCAGAGTTTGCAGGAAAAGTCTTTATGGTAGTGTTGAAAGGAGACTCCTAATCAAGTGTAGGTAAGCTGAAAATGAGCAGAATAAATAGTTTCGTAAAAGAGCAACTTTCAAGCAACACATTGTAGACATGTATCTTCTAAATTAAGTATAATCAAGATATGTATTTTTCTGCATTTACATATGAAAATTATCCTCCCTCTCTGCACACAAATGGGGATGATAGGCATGGTGATAGTATAGAAAGAAAATGAAAAGTAAACTATGATACGAAAACAACACAGAGGTCTGTAAATTCTAGAAACAACCTTAAGAAATCATTCATTGTTATGTGCAGCTTCTATTCCATGGAGATCTAGCTTGCATGAAAAGATTTGGTGCATAAAAAAGTGCTTCCATTCCATCCACAATTGGATCCCTGCCAAAAACCAACTACATCTTTAGTTTTGTTGATTGTAGATATAGTAATATAAACCATTTTTAATTTATCTTAAACATTTTTAATATAGAGTTGATGTCCAGAGCTATGTATTGTAGGAGGCGGGCCTAAAAAGTGAACGTTGAAAGTGAGTAAGAGATTGAACACACGATGTAGGAACAATTGTGTATGTGGCAATAATGTAGATTTTGCAAGACAAAGGAGTAAAGAATTAGATGACCAACCTATATTGAAGCTGATAGTGTTGACAATCGAGCCTCCTCTTTCATCCTTCGTGAAACATAAGGGTTGTGTTGCATGCGTGTGTATCTATGGAATGTGAATGAAGGGTGGATGCAAAGACCTCGAAGATGAGTGACTCTGGAAATTGCTGTGAATGTCAACCCTTGCCGGTCAATGTTGCCAATGTCAATGGTGGCCCTTTCAAGTGTAAGGCCTTGTGATTTGTGGATGGTTAAGGCCCATGCCATTTTTAGTGGAATTTTCCGCCGACCACCACGGCTCAAAGGAGTAATAGGGACATATGTTGGATTGTCTGGATCCCAAGCAGGCCCTATGTAATGCTTGAAATGAACAACAACAAACAAAGGGAGTTGTGGTGGTTTTTCACTTTGCTTGTAGATAATGTGTTTGACTTGTCCAAGAGCACCATTGATGAGGCCTGTATCAGTCCATAGATTACAACTTAGCATAACCTTTTGGTTGATGCATAATAGAATCCTAGGTTGGAGTTGTTCATCGTCTCGATTTAAGTGTGATGAGCTCCCTGTTTGCTCTGCAGTGGATACGGCAATTGGTTGTCCCAAAGACAACAACATGCGCTTATTATGGAGTGACACCATATCATTGGTTGCAAATAAATGTATGGATGATAAGAAAGGACTTTGTTCTGTGGATGTTAGTGCTAAGCTTGAACGTGACATTAGCAGCTGCCAATCTGCAATTGTAGGTTGAGCCTTCCTTAAATTGCACAAGAGTTGACGAAATAGAATTTGAGTGGGATCCTCACCGCTCTAACAGAACATTTTGGTAAGTGTAATCACTGTTTCGAAGCTACGCCATAGTGTCCCACCATAGGAAGAAGAAGAGTACATAGGAATGTCTTTGACAGGTGGAAGTTGGCCCAGGTCTCCGAGGAGCAGGATGGAACGGCCTCCAAATGGTGTTTGGTTATGTGAAGGGAAGGCTTCACGCAAGCGAATGTCAATACGTTCTACTAGCTTTGGACCGACAAAGCTCATTTCATCTATCAAAATGTAGCGAACACAGGACATTTTTTCTTGGAAGTTTGCTAGTGTCTGGCCTTGCAAGGGAGCCATCTCTTTGATGGGTATGCGAAGTGCGGAATGTATTGTTGTTGCTCCAATGTTGAAAGCTGCAACACCTATAGGTGCAAGAAGTAGGAGGGGAGTTTGACCGTTTGGAGCTGAACCATTGAGTGCAGACCTTATTTTTTTAATTAGGTGTGACTTTCCGGTGCCTGCAGTTCCTTGAACAATTATTTTTAGTGGTGGTTGGTAAGTGTTGGAGGATAGGTGCGACAACACTAAATCCAATGTTTTTTGTTGTTCGGATGAAAGGGCATGGTGGTGTTTACATTGAGTGGGTGGGGGACTTGAAATGTTATGCGGACAGAGTCTACAAAGCTAGTAGCCATGCTATGACGTAGAGGATCTATGGAAGGAGTCTCCCAATCATGATTAAGGTCTATTTCACAGTCACCCAACATGTCAATTTCAACAAGCTGGATCGGATGGCCTGGGTGTACACTTGACAAAACTTGCCATTCGGATTGGTTGCATTGATGTGGTTGTTCCTCGTTGTCCGAAGGAGTGCTCGGTTCTGGATCAGTAGATGTTTTTGGTGTAGTGCGTCACACATGCCATGGATGGTAACTGCATGCCAGCCTCTCCCAGTTAGCAATAATTTCAACGGTGGATGATCCACAGTCATATGCAATGTTACGAATTGGTTTGTATAGAAGCAATTCACTCCAGCAAAAGTCATGAAATTGTGGGTCATCCCTTGCAGGAATGCTTGTGAAGCATGGGGATACTCGAACAATTGCATTTTTGGCATGCTCTTTCCATTGGTTCTTTTTACGAGTTGCTTTGAAGGTCCACTTTTGTGTGACATCAATCAGGGCCAGTGTCTCCATACAAGCAGGACGAGCCATGTATGCATCAATGTAGTCTGTGTTTGTGGATGTGGGTGTGGGTGAGAGTGGAATGCGTTGATAGTGTTTTTGGTTTACATTTAAAGAAATGAACATCCTGCTAGATAGGCAAAGGGGTAGTTTTAATAAAAGGTGGCAACTTTCTTGGGCACTTATATCATGATCAACAAGGTTGTCAACAAGCATTTTTCTAAAAGCTATAGGTGCTGGCTTATCAGGATCTAAGCTAGTTGAAATACGAGAAAGCATTGCATGATATGTTTCGGATTTGGTTTCTGCTTTTGCTGCATACTTTGCTATATATTTGAGCACTGCATCTATTGAGAGAACAGGTTGGAAATCTACATTTTCTCTCCAAATAGAGAGGATTGTGGGGTTGTGAAGATTCAAACGGTTATCATTGCGAGCAGGGGTGTGCTTTGGCAGGCCACTCTCAATTGAAAGGGTTGAGGTATCTTGGATGGGCCAAGGGGCTTTGTAGCGGCATTCAATGGTGGTTCCTTTTTTTCGCAAGCATGTGTTCAAGGTACAACATGTATGGCGTTGAACGCAGTTGAGTAGTTCATTGTAGTCATGTGAAGGGTTGGACAACATAATCATTCTTGTGTCCATTAAGCAGGGGTTGTCAAAGGTAGACTGTTGAACCCTTTCATTTGAAATTGGATGGGGGCATGGGTTCCATGTAGAGACATATTTGTCAATGTAGTTGAGTGCATTTTGTATTGATGCAAGATTATTCCATTGTAGTTTAGCAATATCAGGTGCTTCTTTGAGCCAAATGAAGCCATGGACATGTGCAGATCCTCGGTGTTGCCATTCATACCTGGAGAGTGGAGATCTTAGTAAGTAATTGGTTTATGGAAAATATTTTAAAAAAAAGATGTGAAATTTGTTTACCTGTACCAGTAGTCAGTTGTGCAGAGAATCTTTTCCAAAACCTCTTCACGAAAAGCAGTAAATCTATGATGCATGTAAAGTGCAGAGAGGTGTGGGTTTTGCACTATATTCTGGATCCTCCATCAACATGCAGCTGAAAGATTTGTTAGTGCGGTAGATGGCATGATGTTGTGTAGGTCAGGCCATTTAGTATCTGCTGCACTGAGGGTAAAGAATAGAGTAGGGCAACCAACCTGAATAACCATGTCAGATAGCTCCCCCTTACGTTGACTCCAAAAGGGGCATGTGCCATGTATAACTGAACCAAACCGCATAACTTGGTTTGCAAGCTTGTCATTAGGAAGGTCCTTCAATCTTCGTCGTAGGGCAAGTATTGTTGTTGGTAGGCTACATTCCAATTGTTTTTGAACAAAAACAAAAGCTGTGGACTGGCTTCGATGGCGCATAAGAATATTAAGTATGAAGTATCTAAACCGTGGGTGTTGGCCAAACCTATTATCATGGTATCTAAGAAGGTGGAGAGCATATTCATGTAGCTTGACCTCTTTCATATTTTGTTGGTTGAATGTAGCTGTGCCCTTTGGAAACAATGTGGGGAATGCCATAACAAATAATCCATCAGTGGTGTATTCATTGATGGGTGTCAAAGAAACTGATGGCCAATCAATAGAAGGAGTCGGGGATCCTTCCCCTAATTGCAACAAGACTCGCAATTCTTCCACTTCTGTACGGGCAGGGGGAAGGTTAGCCACAAACAATGTTGTTGCTTGCACATTATGTTGCAATTGCTCTTCATCTGCATTATCTGTTTCCATTAAACTTACATCAGAAGGATTTGAATTTGAGGTTGTTGCATGTAGAAGGTTTGAGATGTCAGTGGAGGTAATTGGCAAGCATAAGAGAGAGGTCTCATCTAACTGTACATCTTTGTAGTAAGGGTCATTATAGATCTTATATTGTAAGGCCTCGTGAACACGTGTTCTGCAAACATAGAAGTTATATTGCTGGGAAGAAACATTTTTTTTGTTAACTATGAGTATATCAAGGTCATGTATATGTCGTGGTAAATAAGTTGCAATTACAGTAATATCCTGAGGAAAAAAAATAGTGTGGCCATTGTATTTTAGTTGGCCTCCTCTTGCATAAGTAACTTGGAGGACAGGGCTAACACGGGCTATAAGCATCTCCTCAATTTGAGTAAGGCGTTGCAAACATGCAGGTTGTTCACCAGGGTCCATGTTGTTCCACTTTGAGAAGCGATTGCCATTTTTTTCTGAAATGCACCTTGAACAAGGAGTACTACCATTAAATTGCCTAGTTTTTATTCCTAGATATCGTTCCAAGCATACTTGGCATGTTGAGATGTTTGATAGGTTGTCCAACTTTGAACGGAAGGAATTCCTAGCAATGTAATAGTTTGGAGGAAATAGTGGAGGATGTTGGGTTTGGGAGGGGAAGTTGGGATGTAATATAGGCTACATATGTGTTGGGGGTGATTGTAATGGGGAGGGGTTAGTGGAAAGAGAGGGTGTGGATGTGGAAGCTCCCGCATGGAGGTTGTGACGGTTTTCTTGTCTCCCTTTATTAAAAGAATCCTTCTTTGCATGGTACCTTAATCGTTCCAGATGGTTATGACGAGAATGCTTTGCTTGCAAGATTTCTTCTTGATTTTCCATGACAGGGGTTGTTGGGGATCAAAGCAATGCAATATTAATATTTAGAAGAATTTGTAGGAGTGACATTAACTTGTGTTGTTGTAAGACATTGCAAGAAATTCTATCTAAATTGTGTCTAAATAATTAAATTTCAATCACAAATTACTCAGTATAATATGATGACCTTGATTAGCTTGTGTTAAATTTGATAGAACCTTGATGCTTTAGGCACATCAATCCAATAACTTATACTTCAAGGCAACATTTCTAGATAGTAGGTAAATCTGTTCATGGTTAAGCAATCTAGCGAGCCAGCCTTTGTTCAATTCTCCATTGAGAACTGCACAAACAACATCATTTCCTAAATGACCTACCAATTGATCTTATATACTAATTTTGTTTGAAATCTAAATTTGCATCACTCATTTGAGATGAGCACATCGACTTGTGAGGATCCAAACAAGAGTAAAAAAACCCTCAAAATTTGAGGTTGGGTTATAAGTTATTGGCATTCTTGTTTGTATAATTATTTGTTTCTTGAGAAGATGATGGGGTTAGAAAATAGAGGCATCAAGGTCAAAGAGATAACATTTAAGGTAATCTATCACCTATGTATAATCATAGAAGGTGGTGAAAAGTGTTATAAAAGTTGGATAAGGCACATATGTTGGGTTCTTGTACCTAAAAAGAATCTATACCTTTAAAACCATTCTATAAGTCTGATTTGTTGATGACTACATGCAGCCACGTGAGAAAAACTTCCATATCTATATTGAAGATTAAATTTAAATGTAGCTTAGAGCTATTTAAATTTACTTAATCGATTTGCTTAAAGAGGCGCTTTGATGCATATGTAAAAGATTAAATAATAAAAGATATAATAAATAAATATTATTTATTGGGGTCGACTTTTCTACCATAACATGCATTAATATATAGGTGATATCCTTCATTGTGTAAATCATCAAGTTCATTCAACATTTGTTTAAGGAGGAGTTCACACAATTGCAACAATTCGTCATTTTGTCTTAGCAGATCGATTGGAGAAGAATCATATTATTTGTATCTTTGCATCTAGGAGAGGTGTTGTTCATTGCATGATATAGGCATTGCTTTGTGCCTAAGTTGTAAGCAAATTTCTGCTCCCTAATATTCAATATATAGGAGATATATTGGCTGTGTTTTTCTCCCTCGAGTTCGAGGGTTTTCCTAGGGTATTCGTTGTGTTCTTGTGTTCAATTTGAAATTATTTTTGCTTTCTAATCTGATCACCTAAAATCTACATGATTATCTTGCAAACATGACATGAACTTGTTGGTAATGGAGCCTAATTAACTTAGAGGTTTTATTTCACTCATGTTTGAATCCTTGTAATCATTTGCTAAATGACCTACCAATTCACCTCATATACTACACAAAAATATGCAAAAAAATAATCCAAAAATTTACCTAATTTAGCTAATGTAATTTTGTTTAAGTGGATTTTCCTTTGTTCATGAAATAGGTGTCTTAGAGAGCACATTCTATCATTTATCGATAAGGGGAAAAATGAGGATATGGCACTTCACCATCTGTTGTCATATCTAGTTTGGAGTATATGAATAAATTTTTTAGATTTTAAAAAAAGAACACAAAACATCAAAAAAATTGTTCACACACATTACATCACTATAGACACGAACATGACATAACAAAATAATATTATAAACTAACATATAAAAACCCAAAATATATATAAAAATATAATATTTTATAAGTTATCTTCTATAGCTTTGATGTGTAATAATTGGTCTTTATTTTCTGTTCTATAAATTATATATTAATTTTGTAATCTCCAACTACATACTACTAATCATCGCTTCATGTTACTTACAAGTCTTAAAATCTAAAAAAGCTATAAATGCTAGAAAAGTTCCCATACAAAAGCATTTCCACTAAATCTTATTTCAAGAATTCCAACATATCATTTGATTTAAGATGAAGCATTAAAATTTGAAGCAAAACCTTGAATATCAAAGAAATTGTAGCGACTCTTTTAATTTCAGGCAAATTTGATACAAATCTTTTTAATTTCATGGAAAATTTGAGGCAACTCTTCATTTACCCCAAAACATATGTTCAAATTTTTTGAAATGAAGTACACAATGTGTGCTGCAAAAATTCCATAAAGTGTGACTAACCCTAGAACCCTAAAACCTGACCGTGGCAATAAAAAAAGTAAAGATTTCGGACACTGAAATTTTGCTTTGATGGATGTTCATACCTTGTTGACAAGGGACATTATGTGTTTGGCAAGGTGCCTCAAATAAATATGGTCTCATAGACTGCAATGATTACAGTATATGCACAAAATGGAGTTGTTGAAAAGGTTGTAGAAATAAAATTAAATTAACATTATCGTAAGATAAAAGATGTCATAATGTTAAAACCTAAATGTTCTCATTATTAAGATCTTGTTAGTAATTTTCATTTTTAAGATTGTTGACTATGCATTTTAACTAATAATTTAAATATAAAAATAATCTTTTCTAATAAATTTATAATAGAATATAACTTTAAAATAGCTTTGCCCGCATCCCTAAAGAAACATAAAATAAATAATAGCTTTGCCTGCATCCTTAAGGCAACATAAAACTAGGGTAGAATAGAATATTGAACTGCGTAAATTAAACTGTCCTGGAATATAATATATTATAATAAAATAGTACCAAACATCTAGTTTGATGCTAGGAATCTATAATACCTATCATATTTTGCTATTTCGTGCTCCATACGTGATGACATCATTTAGAACATGGAATGTAATAATAAAATAATTACTTTATATTTAGGATAAACTTAATTTTAGGATATGAGGGGGACCTTATTTAAATAAATTTATCCATAAGTTTCTAATTATAACTCTCGCCATTTCATATGTAAATATATAGTAGACAAAAATATTAAAAAATATATGCGTACGGAATAAAATAAAATATCATCTATCCAAACTTTGTTTTTATTAAATAATTGGCTATTTACAAATAATAAACTAATAGAAATAAGAAACATATACATATATGAAATTTGAATAAAAAAATTCAAATTAAAAATATAGTAAAAGTAATAAAATTATAAAATTTATAATCTAATAAACACAGTGAATTGATAAGATCATAATATTATCAAATATAAAAGTAATTAAAAATGATAATTTTAATAAAAAAAATATAAAAGCAATAAAACTTATAATATCCTCATTAGTAGGATTTGATTGTAATTTAGATAAGATACAATAAAAAAATTAAAAAATTAGTTTTAAAAAACAAAATAAAAACACTACATTTTATTTTTAAAAGCATAAAATGAAGATATATTAAACTTAACTTTTAAAAGCATAAAATTAAAAAATACTAATTTAAAATAATATTTTTATTTTATTTTAATTTAAATAAACAGAATTAAAAACAATGAAATTTTTTTTATTTAAAAATCATATGATTAATAAGTAAATTAAAATAATAGTAAATACAAATATATTAAATATTTATTTTAATATAAATTTAATATAGATAAAATAATAAAACCTAAATCCTAAAAAAAATCAATTTGTCAAGCAACTCACGTGTCTAGTCTATGCGTCCACACCTGCAAGGGTAGTGGTAACTGCAACAGCTGGAAAAGGTTGAGGAATTTAGTTTTGACACCTGTCGTTGGCATTTGCTGAAAAGTTTCAAAAAAGCCTACGCATTATTCAGTAAAGATAGCTTCACAATTTTGTGCCATCATACAGGTTCTGTTGAAGGAAAGAGAAGCTAGGTGAATGCAGATACTGCCTTTGTTGTTCTTTTTGCAGAATGAGGTTCAGGTACTAAATGGTTTATCTTCTCTTCTCTAATTTTTGTTGCAGTCATTGTAGGTAGAGATCCATCTTTTATGCTGCGATGAAAGTCCATACCCTGTTCCAAAGCTCCCATTTTGGCATCGGTAGAGTGGATGCTGACAAAGGTTGTGAAATGTGGCGTTATACTGCCAGTTGCACCCACGTGATACAATCTGTGAAAAATCTTGAGGAAAGTCGCTGGTCATGGTTTCAGTGAGTTTTTTTGTTTTATTTTCTTTGGAATTTGGTATTCACCTCCATCATTGCTTGGGTGAGGCAAGGTAAAATGCTCAGAACTCCCTTTTCCATCTTTTGCAAATATGCTCTGCTTGGGCGAAAACGGGAGACAATTGGGCTACTGGAGTGACTCCTAAATTCTGTACCGATTTGCATTGACTGTCAATTTCTGCACCCATTTTTATTATAAGAACATAGCTTGTTCTGTTTTGTATGAGCGAATGCTAGTTTAATAGTGGGGTGCGGGTTGTTGTCCTAGAAAAATGATTAATGGAACGGATCTTTACAATGTGCTGACTGCTGTGGTGCCACTCTATGTGGCAATGATTTTGGCCTATGGGTCTGTAAAATGGTGGAAGATTTTCACGCCAGATCAGTGCTCTGACATCAACCGTTTTGTGGCACTGTTTGCAGTCCCTCTGCTCTCCTTCCACTTCATTTCCACCAATGACTCATATGCCATGAACTTGCGATTCATTGCTACAAATTCCTTGCAGAAAATTATTATTCTAGTAATGCTCAGAATATGGACCAAGGTGGCAAAAAATGAACCAATTGATGGTGTGTGTATGCGCTTGATGAAGAGCAATATGATGATCCGTATCGAGTTTCCATGTGCAGTTGCACCATGTGGTTTGTCTATTGACTTTTGCCCTTTCTCTAAACATAGGCCATAAATATTAACGGTTTTGATTTATCTTCAAGATTTGGCATTAATTATCAATTACTAGTTGTATTTTGTGTTTAAGTTTGTATATTTTGTGCAAATGATGCCAATTTTCTCTGTTACTGAATCAGCCAAAAACCTATATGTACCTGGGTATGATTCATCTTGAAATGAAAATCAGAACTGGATGTGTTTGCTTGTGGATTCATCCATGTTATGGGTTTTAAAAGTCTAGGTTACAATGTGTCATTTTTTAAAAATCGTAAATGGACTGGAAACCCCTAAATTTGAGAAAATGCTTATTCAAATTTATGATAAGAAATCATGATTTATAACAAAACATGGGATTTACAGACAAATTACATAAATTAAATGTCAGGAATTGAACGTGTACTTCTCAGCTTAATACCCAATGGCAAGTGAATCACCGGAAGAATCTGCACAAGTTGTGAATTTGCAGAAGTTGTGTCCTACTATCAACGATGTCCTCCTATCAACGATGCCCTAGAGCTGTTGCTTCAAACTATCAGCAATAAACGAGAAGTAGGTCACTCAGATTTGTGCTTCCAGTTCGACAAAAGAGTTGTGAAAATTTGTACCGTCTACTTGTATAGAGGGGAGGTTGAACTAGAGATGGAACTGCATCAAGAAAGAAGATATTTCTGACCAACTTCCATCGAGAGTAAATGCAACGGATATTTATGATTCTGACCAACTCCCATCGAGAGTAAATGCAGCGGATATTTCTGACCAACTCCCAACTAGAGTAAAAATAAACTCCCAACCACAGTAAAAATAAACGATCGAGATCTATTCTGGATGGTCTTGCATCCTTTTTTACACCGTCGATAGTAAAAAAAAGATTGGCAAACATCATTGAGGGAAAGTAATAATTTATATTATATTAATAATACTATTTAAAGGTGTTATTAAATAGTTGTTAGGTATAAATATATAGTTGTGTTAGTCATTTGTTGTATATTTTGAAATTTTTAATAAATTGTTTTTGTATTTTGTGATCGAGTAGATTATAGATGTTTGTGTGTATAGGTCATTTGATAACAACTTTAAATTATTTAAAAAATTTAAGATTTTGATGGATGTGATATTATAATTTTAAGAGATTTTTCATAATTTTATAATAAAGAAGTGACTTTAAAGATATTATAATTCATCAATAATTTATTTTAAAAATATTCAACATTATAATTATTATATATAAAAAAGATAATTCTATATTTTTCGATTGATGTTTGAAATAATGGATGTGTTACATAACCACCTAAAAATGTATTGATTTTTAAAATTAAAGAAAATCATAAGTTTGTCTATTTTTAGTTGTCAATATAGATTGATTTGAAACTATTCAACTAAATATTGATTAATTATCTCACTTGATGTATAAAATTAAAGGAAATCATAAGTTTGTCTATTTTTAGTTGACAATATAATATAGATTGATTTGAAACTATTCAACTAAATATTGATCAATCATCTCACTTGATGTATAATATTTTCATTTTAGAGAAATGTTTATACAAACTTCATCTAATGGTCACATCCTTATTTATAAATAAGTATGTGATCTATAAAATTATTAGTTTCTATTAAACTAAAGTAGTTCTATACTTTTTTTTGAAAAATAATTGCATGCAAAAAAAATGTTCTTATTGTTGGTGAATATGATAATTTGATGTTTTGTCAATTGGGAAGTTTTTATCATTCATAAGGAGTTTACTAAAAACATAAGATAATTACCTAAATTGACTTGAAATTTGAATATTTAAACACTTTAACATTAAGTATCATAATGTTATTAGACAAATAAAAGACAAGTGCATGTACGTCTTTAGATAGTGGATCAAGTATTTAACAATTTGTAGTGCAATTTTTCAAACAACTAAAATTTGATAAGATATTTAAAAATACTAATTTGCAACATAAATTAACTTTAGAAGGAAAATAAACAATACAATAAACAATAAGTAAACTTATATAATCAACACCAAGTAAAAAAAAATCTATATGAATTAGCTCAACATTCAAGTGAGCTATTTCTGGATTAAATTGTGTCATTTTTTTGTATCAACGTTTCGGATCATACTCCATGATCCAACATCAGGATGATATGCAAGCACAAGAGAGAGAGTGAAAGAAAAAGGTAACAGACTTGGAAGTATAAATAGGTGTTGAGCTTGAGAGAGTCACGACACCTTTTTAAAAATGCCAAAGTCTACTAACTTCTTTGTCAACTTGATTCTCAACATCTCTAGTTGCTTGGATTTGAAGAAAAGCTCCCTCCCATGAAGGGTATCAATTAAAAGCATAAAGTTTCCAAAGTCCGTGATAATTAAGTGAGTTATTTTTGGATTAAACTGTGTTAATTTTTTGTATCAACATTTTGGATCATACTCCATCATCCATCATCAGGATGATATGCAAGCACAAGAGAGAGAGAGTGAAAGAAAAAGGTAGCAGACTTGGAAGTATAAATAGGTGTTGAGCTTGAGAGAGTCACAACACCTTTTTAAAAATTCCAAGTCTGCTAACTTTTTTGTCATCTTGATTCTCAACATCTCTAGTTGCCTGGATTTGAAGAAAAGTTCCCTCCCATGAAGGGTATCAATTAAAAGCATAAAGTTTCCATAGTCCATGATAATCAAGTGAGTTATTTTTGGATTAAACTATGTCAATTTTTTGTATCAATTTTCCAGATCATACTCCATGATCCATCACCCCTGGGATGATATGCAAGCACGAGAGAGAGAGAGAGAGAGAGAGAGAGAGAGAGAGAGAGAGAGAGAGAGAGAGAAATAAAAAGGTAGCAAACTTGGAAGTATAATCAAGTCTCTCTCTTGTGCTTGCATATCATCCTGATGATGGATCATGGAGAATGATCCGAAACGTTGATACAAAAAATTGACACAGTTTAATCCAGAAATAGCTCACTTGATTATCATAAACTATGGAAACTTTATGATTTTAATTAGCTTCTTGACATTGTTTACTATTTGCAATTTCAATAAGACATTGCTACTCCAAAATATATGAAATTTCACATCTATATAAAAAGTGCATCGACATGGACACACTAGACTTTTTTTTTTCATTACAAATAGAACCAAACTAACTAGATTTACACATTCCATTTTCAAAGTGAATGTGACCATAAAAAAATTTGTTCAATATATCTGTAGAGGAGGGGGACCGAACACTCAAGACCCTGGGTCATAGGAGGGTCTAGAATGATCAATTGCCCTGATCTACCTCACGCTAAGGATTGTTTAAGGCAAGTTTAGTGTTTTAGGAGGGTGAAAAGGAAGGGCTATTGATCTACCACTATCCTTATGCAAACCCAAGAGGTTTAGGGAACCAGATGGGCTAATTCTTGAGTCAAAATCGAGACCCCGACAGCTCTCTATCAAAGGACCCTAGTGCAGAAGATGGATGATAGTGTGGCACATTGGTCGCACTGGCATCCATAAAGACAGAGAGTACAGAATATAGTTAAGACTAAAAGAGAACTAAATACAATCTGATAAATAGAGTTTTATGTAATCATAGAAAGCATAAAAGAGCTAAAATGTTGAGAAAGCAAGAAGAATACTTTAACTTGAAAAGAGAAGTTGACAAGGGTAAAAAAGGTGGTAGAAATATAACTTATGAATGGTCTAGCCTCCCGCAAGCTCCACACGAACGCAAAACCTACACACAGGAGAACAGGGGAAAATGTTGGGGTTATTTTAGGGCTTGCCGCAGTCAAACCCCATTTTGGTGTTCCCACCTCCATGGACAACAAGAATAGCCACCAGATAGAAAATGCAATAAAGAAAGTATAGGAAGAAATCAATTCCATGCAATGCTAACAACTATATGCTATGTAAATCAAACGATAATGCTAAAGTGAATGAATAGCACCTCCCAAACAGGGTGCCCTCGAGGATGTGAAGAGAGATGTGAGCTCGCAAGCTTGAAGGTGCAGTCGTTGCCACAACAACGAGAGTAAAATTTAGCAGAGTAACGCTTTAGAGCTACAACAATGGCAGAGAGTGTTGTGAAAAAGCTTAAGGAAACATGAAGTGAGAGTGTAGGAGCTTGAAGAAGTGTGTAGAGGCTTGAATAAGATTGAATTGAATGAATGAAAGAATGTTTCAACATGGATAGAGGCCCAAAAGAGTCGTTCAAGGTCAATCAAGGGCGTAGGGGCGTTACTCTTCATCACCAATGGAGAAGTGTAACACCTCTACAAACTCTAAAGGTGGAAATCCTATCAAAATGGAAGCATGCCACACAAATGTCCGCGCACCGTGTTAGCACCCCTAACAAAAATTCTCCCACTGACACTACAAACAACTACCAAGTGGGTGGGAATCGAATGGGTGGAGTGGAAAAGCATTGTCGAGTTTAATTTTTCTAAGGTGAGGAGATGCAAATGGGGAATTTGTAAGGGGTGCACATTCACTCCATTACAATATCATGAGAAAGAACTTAAATTTTCATGCTAGGCTAATTTGAGGCAAATGAAAATCAAAACATAAGTAGTTTTGCATCAATCATTCAATTGAAGCCGTAAATTTGAGTAAATCAAATATTAAACTTAATAAAAATGTTTATATTACATTTTGTATCAAACAAAAATTTTAGATATGAGCTTTTGCTATATCTTCATTTCACTTGTCTATTCATGTTCTTTTATGAATTTCTTTGTTTATTTACTACTTGAACAAATCGAATTTCACTTAAAAAAAATCCAATTACTTTGTGAAATACAAAGTAGTTCGATTCAATGTAAATCGAGCTTGGGTTAGGATGGTCAATGCAATTTAATTCAAAAATATATGTTTCTGAATATAAAGTTTTAAAATGTGTAAATATTGTTTTTAAGGTATTGAAATTGATGCGCTCCAACCAATAAAATTTTACAATATTTAACAATAATACATACTTCATGAATATAAGATTACTCATAACCTATAAATTTATTAGACTAAATTATATTCAAATAGTGGAAATTAAATAAAATGTGAGAACGATATGGAAAGAAAATGAAAAAGTATAATCTATATTATTGGATACTACAATGTGTCCTATTGTACCCAAACCACTCTAATCAAGTTTGAATCATATGTTAGATCTAGCTTGGTATGATGAAGGCACATCCTAGGACTATTCATTTAGACTAGGTACAATCCTGACATGAACCCTATAGTACCTTGTGACTTAAATTAGAAATGATTTTATAAAGCTTAGCAAGCCCTCGCTAGCTCTAAAAAGTGTTTTTCATGTAACAAATAGAATGAGAACTTATTATTTTCTCTTCAACTAAATAGAAATGGAGTAGATACTTGTTTATGCACTTCATTAAACACAACTCTAAAGAGTTGTATATCTAATCCAATTTGTTCCTACTCTTATATAAACAAGGTTCTATCATATAAAACACAAACTAGCAACAGATATTATAATATATAAAGAATTTAAATATTATAAAAATAAACTAGCATGTTTGATTAGTTAATATTTAACAACTTCTAGGGTCTTCTCACAAAGCATAAATGATTAAGGTTAAATAAAAAAATTAAATTGCCAAAGTGAATCACTTAATCCAAAGCTGCTAGCATGCAAATCCATGAAAATGGTTTTAGCTAATTCATGGCATGTGACTTTGTCTAGTTTAGTTTTTCCTTCTACATACATTAAATACATTTTCTCCTCTAACAATACTAAATTTAACTTGTATTCTTTAGTGGGGTCCACTTTATGAGATTGGACACACTAACTAAATAGCAATTTAATATAAATTAAAATTTTGTATTTAGATTCTATTTTATAATAATAATGACAAATTAACATAACGAAACAATCTTAGAAAATCTATTTCCCCAAATAAGTAAAGAGATCATTTGTGGGTCTTTAAATTTGATATAATGTTCAAACACCTACAACCCATCTAAGATTAATAAATAATGCTTTAGGTACATGACATTACAAACATTGATAAAAGTCTCAAGGCTTCAAGAAAATATTTTAATATATTCTTTTGCATAGCTTATAAGTTATAAATGACATATCCTAATGTTTAACAATTTTTTTCATTTAGATATGTCAAATAGGTTCTTAATGTTTTTGATTCCAAGGTTCTATATTTAATGTAGCTTTTAATCTCAAAATGACATTCATTTCCAATTCCTTTTATAATTGAGGCTTACTTGTTTAAAATCAAGTAATAAGATTTTAACTATGTTATTTAAAAGAAAAATATATATAAACTATGTTGTCATCCACCCATTTTTAGAGAAAGGGGAGGAGTTTCATTCAGTCAAGCTATTATTGATTGTTAAATGCAAGTTTGATTATGTGCTAAGAAGATGTTTTACATGGTTGCAAAGAGACAAGGACTAGTATTGGAACATCAATTTCAAAAAATGTTGGAGATAATAAACTAATATATATGTATAGCTTAAATTTAGAAAAAAAAAATTATATAAAGGTTGTACAACTTTAGAGAATATAAAAAGCTATCTAATAAAAAAATTATTTTAGAATATTGAAATAAATATCACTCAAAGAAAGATTAATTATATTTATATTTGATAATCATATTCATTGTCAAAATTAACTTATTTCTAAAGTCTCGTCTATGCTAGATTTGACTGTTTATAAATACTGTACTAAAAGAGCATATGATCAATTATTGGAAAGAAAACTTATATGTAGTAAAAATGGATTATCTAGCTACTTTAGTCTCATGAGATATTTGAATAGTATACAAATATGAAATACAATAAATATTTTAAATTATAAATAGGGTACATATATTTTTTTAATTTATATTTGTAAAATTGAGACTAAACATTGAAACTAGCAAAATCTAAATGTGAAAATGAAAAAAATAAATGTGATACTTAACTCAAAATTTAATGATAGAGAAACATTATGATAGATATAAAAATTTGATTCACCAAAGCTCTAGAATTTTCTTCTTGACTCAGATGAAGCTCTTATATTCTTAAAATTTAATGTTTATCACTCTAGATCACTTACATTAGCACATACTTGACCTTTGAAAGTTCAGACCTAATCTAGAGTACAAGTTTGAACAAGTAATTTATGGATTTGATCTAGTATAATATGTTATGTTAGAATTTATTAGCATGAATTCTTAATATCTAATTGTGTGCGAAGAGTGGTCATATTTATGAAAGCCCTCGGAGAATCTATTGAATTGTGAGGGTCGTGTTCTCATTAGATCCATAGTGGGAGGTCAACTTTACAAATTTGAGTGAAAGATCAAAGATAGTGAGAATACATGCAACATACCTAGTTGGATGTGGTTTTATGTAATGCTCTAATATTTTTTCCATGATTCCCACTTAAATCCTCTATTAATAATCCTTAACATGATAGTTCTCAATTATACCAACCAATCCCATAAATCAATTGAAATGTGTACTAGATTGGCTCATAACAACTAGTGAAATGGTCAATAAGGAATTATTTTAAATTTTAAATTTAAAAAAAAAATATTTAGATTCATGACTATGTGAGTTTCCTAAATCAAACCCACATTCAAGAATTTGATCCAAGGTAGTAAATAATGAATTTATGAATCATAATCAAAGTTCTGGGAATTAATGATAACAAAGGTCAAAATATAAGACACCATTAACCAATTTTACATATAAATATGCCATTTGTAAGCTAGTTACTAAATTTAGAACATTCCAATTGAAGTAGATCCAAAGTATAAGATAAAATGGCTCAAATGTGTAATTTTCACAACTATTGATTATTTATAATAAGTTATAAATTTTATACAATTTAAATATTATAGTGATTAAGTAATGACACAAGAGAGTTTACTTACACTCTCACTGATCACACACCCAACTTTCAAAAAATTCACAGATTACAAGAAACTTCAAAACCACTACAAACTTCAGGCTCATCCCTCTATTGCATTATTGAATTGATAGCTTAATTTGTCATTCAATCAAGTAGATATATATGAAAATCAAGAAATCAAACTTAAAATTAATCTACCAAAAAAAACTACAGGCATATTATTTCAATTGTAAAGAGAAAAACCTTTCAACTACAATTCCAATTGAATCAGTTGTGCATACATTTATCAATTAAATATACTACCATCACTTCGCTTCATCATATACAACAATTTGTTACAAACATCTGCATCCTCTGTACTGAAACGGATTTCCTGTCAATTCTTCATTGGCACAACCTATTGTTCCTTCATTACTCTCTGCTCAATTTTACATAGTTATTTGTTGATTTTTAACTATGCAGTTCTCTCACTATAGTACGCTCTCCTTGTCTCAATCTTCTGTTCTTTAAAATCTACCCAAACTAAACATAGGTCCATGCCCCTACCTCATTTCAACGCTGCCTATGTTCTTGACCAACCAGCCTTCTTGTTAAACTGCTATGCCAAGAAGAAGTAGTCTGATTTTTTTTTTATTAAGAGAAACTCTCATCTTTTCCTCTTCCTCACTTTTGCGCCACTTTCTTTTGGTTTTAAATCTATACTTTTTAAACGCCTCTTCACATTCCCTTTAGCTCCTTCAAAAGAATCGACTTATCTCCCAAGCTGCTCTGTTCACTCCACCAATGCTCTTACTCCTCCAAACTTGTTGGCCTTTCATCATTCTACGTGGGCTGAAGATGAAAAGGTGCATCTTTTAAAATGAATAATATTTGCCAATTAAATTAAAGATTTCCCAAACAAGACTACTTTACTCCAAATTAATTGCCAAGTCGATTTGTTTGGAATTGCCTTTACTAAGGCCTTTGACAAATCCATTTTTCTTTGCACACATTCTGCCATCATTATATTTTTATGGTGCCCCTCTTCGACTCATGCTTCAGACCGTGAAGATGGAGATTGGCTTTACACTAATCAATCACATTTAATGAGACACCATTTTTTTGAGATATATATCTGCTTCCATCGTTGTCAAGGTGTAAAATTTAAAAGGTTTAGGCACTGATCGAACGAGATAAAACAAAATTATGAAAAACAAATTAACAATTCTTTTTGGATGGTGTTGATTGCGTGTCTGCTCGTGTGCTCCTGCACGAGGTAACATCTTAAGAGTCATATATTTTATAATCATTATCATTCATTTTTTTTATATGTAGGAGTAGCCTTGAGGGTAATTATTTTTATACTAATACTCAAAAACTTGTTTTACCCTTTAATCAAAAACTCTCTTTATACTAATAGTCAAAAAGCTTGCAAAACTTTTTTGTTGCCAAAAGGAAAACAAAGTATGAGATTCAAGAGATAAACCTCAATACTAAGTTAGATACACTTGATACATTGCAATAGAAGAACTACACATGAATACACTAACTATTATTATTAGAGTTGATGTTCTACACATCTAAAGGCTCCTTCACTTTATCCTTGACCTTGCCTTAGATGACAACATTTTGTAAAAGAAAGGAAATGGCGTTGATAACATTCTTAATTCTCTTATGCAAGCCCTTACCAAGGGATTTTCCTTTACTTTCCAACATCAATTTAAATTCATTTAGGGATCTTGTGATGAGTCTATCTCTAGCTAAAATGAGAATTTTATTAGTGTCAATCTATACCATTCATATACTATTATAATGGAAAATAACATTTCTTTGATGTTTTGATTGAGATAAAAATAGGAAGGGCCCGTACCCATTACAAAACAACCATAAAGGCCAAGAAAAAGGAGCTCACGAGAAGTGAGACAACCAAGAGACTAAAAAGCAACTAAATAGAAAAGGCAAGCAGAGAAACAAAAACATAGACACAAACAAGGACCAACACAAGACCAAAACCAACTACTGATCAATGAGCTTAATTAATAGCTATTTTTATTTCATTTAGTTTATGTATTTTAACATTTTAATCTGCTAAGTTCACAGACAATCCTCTCCCTATTCTTGAGGCAAAGTGGACATATGCATTTAAATTATGTTTTTAGTCCTTGTATGAATAAAACTCCTCTCGCGCTTATATATTGGGACAAGTGGTTGAGGAGAAAATCTAGTTTAGGATATAGTCGCTAAGTTATAGATTTTGTTTTAGTAGGCAATACTTCATTGTTGTTAGTTTTGATGGATAAGCACTTTTGAATGGGGAATCTTTTGAAGATTCTTGTCAGACTGTGAGAGGTTTAGTTTTTATGCAATAAAGGAATTTTAGTTTATTGTTATGATTTATTGATCAGTAGTGTGTAGTTGATATTTCCTATGGGCGCAACAACTCAAGCAAGGGCCACTCAAGATATTGCCAACCCATCTTACTTTCTATACTAGATTAGATGTTCATTATTATATATATTTGAATTCTTATTTGTATGTGTGTGAATTCCACTAAATGATATTTTGTAGCATGAATTACATTCTGTAACAGTACGTTGAGTCAGTCTCTAGAGAAGTTAAGTAGTTAGAAGTTAATAGTTAGTAGTATCAGTTAGTTGTAAAGTCCAGTCTTAGTAGTTAGCAGTTACAGTATTAAGTTGAAGGTACCCATAACATTTAAGCAACAAATTATATTATTTCCCCTACTTTATAATTTAACTCTTTAATTCCCTTTTCTATCCTTTAATGTTTTCTATACAAGTGTAAACCACCTATGCTCATTGATATAGGTCATGTTGAGTCCATGAATGTACATGCAGTGCCAACATCATCAAAACCTTATGAAGTCTTGGTTGATAATTAAATGAAGCCTTTGTGAGGGTTCGATGAACTATTCAGTTAGGAACCTGTCCTCTGAATTGTGTGTCCACTCATAAACACCAAGTTGATTAAACATTAGAAAGGCCTTACATTTTTTGTGGTGTTGTCAAGGATGGAGCTACATTCAGGATTCTCTTGTGTAATTTCAAGCTTTCATAGTTTAGTGTTTTTATTTTAGCATTAGGGCGATTAGGTTTTAATTATCAATACAAAACACTTTACTAAAAATGTGTAGGAACCATTGATCCAAAGAGTCATAATCACTCTACACAGAGGCAACAAGACACTTTGGGAAGATTTCTCCCCATAGCACATGAAGTATTGTAGAATACTAGTGAATATAGTGAACAAAGCGAGGGTATTCTTGAAGAAGAATCATCCCTAACACCAATACCTACACCAGAAATAGAGACTTTCCACATACATATTAGCATCATGAGTGATGTAGCAGTAGAAGACCCACCAGAGCATGTAACCTTTGAGTTCCCCATTGCCAACCAGGAGACAACAACTGCTTCGAAGAACATACCTCCTTCAACATTACCTATCTTCTATGGGTTGGTCACATAGGGTCCATATACCTTCCTTTTTTAATTTGATGTGCTATAAAGAAGTTATGATTATACCATAGATGTACATATGCTTAAATTATTTCCAACAACACTGAAGGATGCTTCTCTGAGATGGTTTGTGGGTTTGGGAAGAGATGTTGTTCCAAATTGGAATACCATGAAGATAAATTTCCTAGAGAAGTATTAGGATTACTGTAGAGACATAGACAAAAAGAGGGATGACATCTTTAGGATGTCATAAAAGTAAGATGAATCATTGGAAGACTATATGGAGAGGTTCTAGTTCTACCTCAAGAAATCCCACCAAAACGAACTCTTTGATGAGTCCTTAAAGTTGATATTCTTGAGAGGGATTAATGAGGATTGCATGGGTGCACTTAACCTCATTAGGGCAAGAGATATCTCATAGGTACCATTTGAGGAAATATGTAATGCATGCAAGAACTATTCAAGGTCTTTTACCAAGAAGGTTAGAGAAGACATGACATCTTCCATCAACAAGTCACCTAATGGAGTCTCTAGAATAGAGATGAGAAAACTTATGTCAAATATGAAGGAGGATATCATCAGCCACTTGGCTACACAATTAGACAGCCTCCATGTGAAAAAGAAGCAAGAAGAGGAAGAAGCAGCCCTTACAGAATACTATCCACATTGTAGACAAAGAAAGACTAATTGAAAGTACAAGAAGGTGGCAAGTATCTCTAAAGAGAAGCAAGGGACATCAAACTTTCATGCATTGGAAGGTGAAGAGGGACAAGTATTCTACATATCTCAAAGGAAACCCTAACAACCAAGACAAGGTATGCCCCAAGATCCTTTGAATTATAACATGTTATTTCTTGGAAACAATTCAAATTTCCCTGGTTGGAACCCTCAATATCGGACCAATATGCAAAACCAACAATAGTCAATGACTCAATCCAATTGGAGTCAACAATAGTAAAACATGTGGCCACCACAAAATTACCAAGGATCTAACTATAACTTTCAATGGCCGCCGCAACAAAACCAATGACAACCTCAATGGCAAAGAGGTCAATAGTGGTAAAATCAAAACATGAATTGTCAGTAGCCCTTGTAGCCACAACAACAAGCCTTTATTCTAAACCCAACAAATCCAACACCACAACCACATAGAGCACCTTAGTTTCCAGCACAACCTACACCTAGCCCTAATAACAAGCCTATTCAACATGCTTATACTAATTAATATATTCAATACTCTACTTATGGGTTTGAGGTAAGTGATGTCCACCTCAAATCAAGAGAAATGTTGGTTGGGCCTTCGTCTCCTCAAATCGCTGAATTGGTTGATGAGGAACTCCCAAAAAAGACCTTGGAAACACAACCTAAGGAACCTAAGTCAAATCAGGTTAACCCAACTAATCCATTCCTTGAAAGATTAAAAGTTCAAAGACATCGAATACAAGTTGAAAATGATCTTTTGGGACAACTTAAGAATATTTACATCAAAATACCCCTTATTTAGGCCATTAAGGAAGTAACTATTTATACTAAAATAGTGAGAGTTCTATGCCTCAAAAAGCTAGGTAGGAAGCAAAAATACCCTCAAACTGTACATGTTTTAGGACAACTTGCAAACATTATGTTGGGAAACGTAACTATCCCTAAGTATGCAGATCTTGGGAGCCCTATAGTTGATGTCAAAATAAATGACACTCTCATTAAGAACATTTTAATTGACTTGGGAGCAACTATTAATGTAATGACTAAAGAGACCATGGAATTATTAAAGTTAATAGAATTTAGACCTACACCTACTATTCTACAATTGGTAGATAGATCCACAGTTAAACCCGAGGCTATCATTGAAGACTTGGTGATAACATTGGGTTCATGGGAGTACCCTACAAACTTTATGGTTTTGTAGCCTAAAGCTAATCTTGCAAGCTATCCCCTTATATTAGGAAGACCTTAGTTGACAACAACAAATGCCTTCATAGGTTGGAGGTATGAGAATATGATTATTTCCAATAGAAATATGACTAACAAATTAGTCCTTTATCCACTAGCCCAACCACATGCAGACCTATCAAAAACTATATGGCCTACCTTGGATGAGGAAGATCAGTACCCCTTACAAACCTCAATGACTATTGAACACAACCACTTGTTAGAAAACCAAGATGAAGATGACCTGATAGCAAACATCATGCAAAACAACTATAGTAGGAACTCGCAACATCATGATTGTCTAACATGTTTACGGGACCCTCTACAAAATATGATTCTTGTCAATTCATCTGAGTCATTTTCCCAAATTTTCCATACTTTGTTACCACACCTTTGTGTTCCAAACATAGTAGGAATTGCCATTTCCTCTACTCAAACAATAGCCTTGACTTAAGAGATAATGTCCGATAAAACATTAAATGTTAGCACTACAGTAGTAATTATGGGCTATTGGTGTGTTTCATGCAATTTATTTATACTTATTGGTGTCAGTTACTAAGTTGCATCAGTGACCAACTTTATGCTAACACTACCCATGTTTTTATGATCAGAGTCAAGTCGTTTGTAAAGTGTTCCATAGCCTCTGAAAAGTCTTTGAAACTATGACTACTTAAAGGGGACCCAAAGTAGACAAACAATAGGATGCCTTCAATGAGTACCTTGCAGCCTCTAGGTGACGTTAGGTTTTTTTTTGTTTTATGTAGTTCCATAATATACAACAGTCTATTTTTTGAGCATGTCTCTTTATACGCCATTTCTTGTTGTGTGGGTATAAAAGTGGAGTAATTAGTAAAACGAAACACACATCAATGAAGACATTTTACATAAAAGGTATTTAAATAACAAATTGAACTACTATAACTATCCTGTCAAAATTGTCTCATTGCTCTCTATTCTCAGTGATCTCTCCATTCATGCTCTCAGATTTGTGTGTTGCAAATGAATTTACAAGATGACAACCTAAGAAATGAGATGTTATATGAAGTGTAAAGCTAAATGCCTACATCTACATGTTTTTGGTATTTTCGATTGCAATGCTAAATGATCTATGATGTAATACTATTGTATTTGAAATGATGCTAAGAACGATTATTGTAATTGAAGATGTAATTCTAAATGAAATGATGTAGGAAAATGCAACAAATTAAGATGCTAAAACTAAAATTGCCATGATAATACTAATATGAACTAGAATGCCAAATGCTAACTAACATGCTCTCAATTGCCAATATGATTTGTGTAGCATAAGTTTGTGATCAAATCCTCCTTTAAAATCTATAGAATTGCCTTCTATTTATAGATTTTTCCGAGCCTGGGATGAGGTGGCAAAGATGGACAGTTGAGATCGTGATCCTGGGATATCAACGGTGGAGCACAAAGAAGTTGGAGGAAATCATGGAGGCTGCTCCATTTGGAAGGACAAATCTTCCAAGTGTCAAAGAGCATCAATTGAAGGAAGGAGCCATGTGTCTCCAAGGAGGTTAGGAGGTTAGAGGAATATTTCTAATTTGAAAATTAGAAATAAAGGAAATCATGTGACATGTGATGATGTGGAGGGTGATTTGGAGGAAGTTAGAGAATTATGGAGAAATGTGACAAATTTGAATTAAAAATTCAAATTTAATGAGGAAGGGGAATAATAAAATAAAAAATTATTTAAATTTGTGTATTTAATTAATTCAAGAGGGAAGATGATTTTGAAATAGAAGAATTAAGATGTGAACTATACAAATAAATTTATCAATTTATTTATATTAGTAGAATAAGTAAGATTAATTAATTAAATCACTAGTATTTAATTAATTTGTGCTCCAGACCATTTTTATGTGTATACATTTTTCCCCTATTTGAAGTGATGTGCGTAGACACATTGCTTCAAAGAAAATTTTGTCAGACCGTGATGATAAAAATTTTGACATGCCCCGAATGCTGGATTTTTAGGTGATGATGGATATATGCCCCCTCGGGAGATAAATTGGTGAATTTTTGAAAAAAAATTATGATGTTGATGATTTTGAAAATTTCAGCACATTTCAATGATTTATCTCCCAAAAATAAGGAGAGATCTGATCATAAGTACATTCTGCAAAAATATAGAGTTGATTTGATGGAATGATAAGGATTTGATACAAATGCAAGATAAAATGATAACACACACAAGAAAGCAATCATGTACAAATGATTCAAAAACAAACAAGGTATTGCCCCCGTCAAGTTGTAAACCATTGATTGATTGATTGATGATGATGATGATGATAGATTGATAATTGATCTCATGATAGGCGAGGATCAATGATGATAGTGATGATGATGATTGACCTCATGATATGTGAGGATCAATGATAAGATGTTGATGTTTGATTGATATATTGGGTTTACAACAAGATTAGAATCAAGACCATTGATGTGATTAGATCATTTGACAAGATTGATTGACTGGTTTGGTTGGATTAAGGATTGACATGCATTTGGGTTATTGATTAGAATGATAGAAGAGGATTTGATGAATGAATTTGATGAAGGGGATGGATTTATTGAATGGTTGAATGATTGGATTGATTAGATGAAATTGGAAGATGAGAAAGATGATTCCAAATGATGGACATGAGAGGATGATACGCGATAGGAGATTGGGAAGAGATGATTTGAAGAAAGAAAGCACAAATGGATTCAAAGGTAAGTATGATGTTTCCCCGGTCAAACTACAAGCCAAGATGGATTGATGATGATGATGAGAGTGTTGTTGATAAGGGAAGGATACATACCAAAACAACATAAGGATAGGGAAGGAATACATCCTGATGATGATGATGAGAGTGTTGTTGATAAGGGAAGGATACATCCTGAAACAACACAAGGATAGGGAAGGATACATCCCGATGATGATGATGATGAGAGTGTTGTTGATGAGGGAAGGATACATCCCATAACAACACAAGGATAGGGAAGGATACATCCCGATGATGATGATGATGATGATGATGATGATGATGATGATGATGATGATGATGATGATGATGATGATGATGAGAGTGTTGTTGATGAGGGAAGGATACATCCTGAAACAACACAAGGATAGGGAAGGATACATCTCGATGATGATGATCAAGGCTTGCAGTAAGGCTAGGAACAAGACCAAAGGTATGATTAAATGATTTGTGCTAGATTGAATGGATTGATTAGATGAGATTGGAAGAAATGATTGGATGGAATGATTAGATGAAATTGGAAGAAATGATCAAATGGATAGACTTAGATGAGATTGGATGATGCTTTATGATGATATGAGATGGATTTTATTATGCAGATGAGATGTGATAGATATGATAATGCTCATGCAAAAACTAATATGGATGCAATCTATCTTAGCCATGCAAATCTAATATTCAAGGTTGTCATCTGATTCATTGTGCTTGGTATCATCATTGAGCTTTTAAAATTTTGAAAGTTAGTACAAACATCGATGGTATAATTAGACCACGATGACCTAAGTACAACTTCCATACAACTTTCATTGAGTTTTGATATTGCAAGATAACACAAGTATCTAGGTATAATGGGACCGAGATAACCTGAGTATCACTTGCATAAACAAACAAGAGTTAATCATTTTCCTATGCAAATTCAAAATGTCATCAATGATATTGTGTAGAGCATGTCCCATGACAATTTGCATAGTAGTAATGATTGACTCACAAACAACAGACAAAGAAAATATCATTCTTCTTCCTAGCTCATCTAGTTCAGAACATCATCAAGGCACTCGAGAGAAATGATAGCAACAATCGAGATACAACATCTAAACATTTGTGTCAACGTGATCCAACCATGATTCAGAAGATGATCATCCAGTGAGATTTAATTTGATTTTGTCTTAATGTTGAGATGGATGGTTAATTTTTTTGATTGATTGTGATGGATGTTCAGTGTGATTGTTGTTTGTACTAGGTTGTCTTGTTGTTGCATGTTTGTTACCGATTGGTTTAAGCTCAATGGTTATTTTCCCCCAATGAGTTCGAGATTTTGCCCGCAGTGGAAAACAACTAATTATTATGAAAGCATACGATTTATTGATTTTGTTTTGGGTTTTGGAATTGTTTTGATTTTTTTGGACTTTTGGAAATGTTTTGATTTTTTTGGATTTTTGGAAATGTTTTGATTTTTTGGACTTTTGTTTTGATTTTTTTGGATTTTTGGAAAATGTTTTGATTTTTTTGGAGATTTGGAAAATGTTTTGATTTTTTTTTTGGATTTTTGGAAATGTTTTTTTTATTTTTATTTTTCTAGGACATTTAAGATGGAATGAGATGATCAATTGAAGAAACAATATGCCCCACAATATAGGATAAAATTCCTGGTGGAGGATATGGTATGGAAGGTTTGGATAAAGCACATATGATAAGATGCATGATGTTTAAGAAGATCCTTAACCTCGTCAAGATCAAAGGTGAAAATGTAAGGAAATGAACATGAAGAGGATAATGACCATGAATGATAAAATGGACAAAACTTGCCCCCAAGTGTAGAGTGCAAGAGGAATATGGAAGATAGGATATGGATAAGGAGATAGATATGGAAGATAATATATGCATAATAGGGAGATGGAGGAATGGATTAAGCATCAAGTTTCACGACTAATATCCCTCAAATGTGTGATCTAATAAACCATGTACATGGGAATTAGACTCATAAATGTTGGCATGATAGAAGAAGCTAAGGACTTGTTTGAAGCTTTGGATTAAAGGGGGATAATGGGGGATGGATGTTGGATAAGGGATAGGAGGTTGGAAGGCTTGTTGATGGATAGATGGAAAGGATGGAAAGATCAACATTGGCACACACCTTGAAGGGTGGTGGAGTGATGGGGGAAAAATGGATTTGGAAGGTGATAGGTTTTCAGATCGAAGATTGGAGGTAGCTTTTGGATTAGAAAATTTGGATGCCAATTTAGATTTTATTGCTTCTATGAGAATTTTAGGAATCCACATAATTTTTTATTTTGATTTTTGGTTTATGGGCCTTTGTGGCCTTTGAGATTTTTCTCTTTGATTTATGGGCCTTTGTGGCCTTTTGAATTTTGACTTTGATTTATGGGCCTTTGTACCCTTTTGAATTTTTGACTTTGATTTATGGGCCTTTGTGGCCTTTTGAACTTTTGAATTCGATTTTGGATCAAATTTTCTTTTATTTTTGTATGACTCTTCGGGGAGACATGTTGATCCTTTTTTGATACATGTGGATCTTGATATTGAATCTTTTGACATTTGGCACTCAAATTGCTTCCAAAAGCAATGGGTGAAGTGAATTGAGATGAATGATATGGAGGTATTATGGATGAGTTAATGTAGGTAGAATTTTGAAAGGGCATCAAGGATGTGTGCCTTTTTTGTTCTTGGTGAAAAGAAGATAGAGGGATGTAGGACCCTAATATGGATGGAAGGGTTGGTAAACTAAGGCTTGGATGATAAGGACCAAGGATATATGGAAGGTTTGATGGAATAGGATAAGGACCTAGGATAGATGGAAGGTTTGATGGACTAGGATACTTAGGTTGAGCATGAGGTGTATAGCCAAGGCCATGAGAATATAGATTTTCTTGGGCAGGAAGGGGTTCTAGGATACCTTGTTCATGAGGGCCTAATCCTTTTCCTTTGTACTTCATATTTTGACACATTCGTTTACCAATGGGATATGCATTATTTATGAAACAAGACGTGAGTCCATTTTGGGGAGGATATGATATGGATGAAAGGATAGGTGTTGTAAGTAAGCCAGAGTGGATAAAGGTGGAATATCCTAATTTATAGGTATGGGGTTTATGGATAGTTTGAATAGGTGTGATAGGCTCTTGACATGGAGATGATGAGGTACTTTGATCTTGACTTTAAGAAGGATCACGAAGTGTAGGAGATGAATTAAGCATGGAATCATTATGGAGTGGTGTGAAAGGCATATCTTGATCATGAGATGGTAGGGAATCATTAGATAGGATGGAAGAATTGTCACGCTCCTAGGGTGCGATAGAATCGTGAGAGGGTATGGATTCATTAGATGAGGTGGAAGAAGGACTTGGAAGGATACTTTCCTCTTGAGATGAAAGGGGATCATCGTGGGTGAATAATGAAATGAGGGGATCATCATAAGATTCTTGAGAGATGGGATCTTGGTCAAATATTGGAAGGGCTTGTGTAATTTTGGTATCATTGGATGGAGTGGAAATAATACTTTGATCTTGATGTGAATAATTGGATGTAGAGAGTATGATAGGAGAAGTTGATTGGACGAAATCATTAAATTGAGTGGAAGAATCATGAGGTTTATTTTGGCTTGCGGGAGATGAAGATAGGTGCATGACATGATAGGATTGGTCAATATTATTTGTGTTTGATGCCTTATGTTTTAGCTCATTTAACCTATGCAAGAATTTAGAAGCATTGAACTTGGATGATGTTTTTTTGGTGGAGAATATATCATGTTCATGTTTCTATCAAAGGGATAAAGACAGATACCTTGCATCGAATATCTCTTTGTTGTTCCCCTTTGCATGTCTTGGATTTGTTGTTGGAGATTTTGTATTTGTTGGGTCAAATCATCCATTGGATCTATGTTTTGTGACTTAGCCTTTGTCATCTTGGGAATTTATTTTAATTTTGTGATATCAAAACCCTCGGGTAGTTTGACCCCTTTGTTTGCTAGCATCAAAAGGTATTTTTCTCCATCCTTTTCTAAAATTTTCTCCACAAACTTGTGAAATTGAGGGTCTTGTTGAGCTTGTAAGATGTCCTCATCCATTATTTCATCATTTTTAGTTTGGTGGAACCTATGAAAGTGATTTTCTTCTGCTTCTACCATGGTAGTTTGGGTTTCCATTTTAAGTGATAAAACTATACTTTGATCTTTGTTTAGAAGTGCCAAGGATATACCCAAGTCGAATAGAATGACAAATTATATTAATGAGACTAAGGTGGGATATGATTATATAGCATTATTTTGAGATAAAGGATGATGAATCCTGATGGTGAAACACAACTACTAATCCAAAATTAGGTGTGATAATTAGGCACTTTTAGATATTTGATCAAAGTTTAGTTGAGGAATTTTTACTTGAAAATGCTAGTTTCAACAAGTTTGAAATTATGGTATGACTGAGGAAAGGTCCTGGACTAAAAATGATCCTAAATTGTGAGGTCAAAAATTTGACAAACAAGGATTTTAGCTCTCTGGTTTTTTTGGATTTTATGTATGCGCTATAACAGTGAACATATGCTCTAAAAGGAAGATGCACCAAAAAAGCAGATGGATGCGCTAAAATGGTGTAGGTATGTGCCAAAACAGGGTATGTATACGCCAGGACAGTGAATGGATGCGCTGTAGGATTATACTGATGCATTAAAACAGTGGATGGATGCGCCAGAACAGTAAATGTATGCGCTAGAATATGGCAGGGATGCGCCATAACAATAAATACATGTGCTAGAATATGGCAAGGATGCACCAAAAGATGGAAGGCATGGGCTGGGGCAGTCAATGGACATGCCAAACTAGCAAATGTTCTCTAGTTTTTTACAGTCTAAAATATTTTTTTGGTTTTCTGGTAGAGAAATTGATTTGTTTGATTTGGATATTCTTTTGAATCAATGGTTGGATGTTTTTGTGTGGTTTTTTCTCAAAATTTACTTCAAAACATGTATGTGAAACATATCAAGCAAGTACAATCTTTATGGTTGTGAAGGACAGTATTTACTCGATTCCCACTTGGATTGCTCTATTTGTGCTTACTTTTAGTGAATGATTAGAGGCTTGACCACACTAGCTCCCCCTTGCATTGCACTCACTTCTCGGTTCAACTAAGCCTCGGTCCTCATGAATCTCCCATGACAAACTTCTCATTTCTGCCAAAAGCCACAAGAACATGGGACGGCTTCGAAGGCTATACCTCTTGCACCAGAAAATAGAAAAAGGGATTTTGGCATACCAAAACAAGGGTTTTAGTAAAGGAATTCCATTCGTGGGGGGTCATCCATATGACAAGAGACCATTGTTTCCCTTCTTGTCAGAACAATCCTTGTGATACTTGAACTTTCCTCAAGTACCCACACTTATATCCTGGGTGGAAGTCGCTTGGTTTTAGTGTGTTCCTAATTGGGTCATTCCCTTGGGGTGATTACCTCTTGTCCCACCAAGGTAGGCCCTCTAAGGTTTAAATGCAATAAAAGGAATGGGTCTGGCTTTCTGATCACCCGTTTAAGGGGAGAGCATCCACGCCTACCACTCCACAAACACAAAAAGCATGGTGTTCTTTTCCCCCTAATTAAGCTATGTTCCTAACTTAATCAAAAGAAATGACAATAAATTCAATCTTGCAATCAATTGTTAGTAGTTTCATCTTTGAAGTTCTTTGACAATGTTCTTGTGGTTTCAGCAAAGTCTCTAACAACGTAAAAATTCCTGCAAAATAGAGAGAAGCAAATTAGTTCTCAGAATTATAACTTTCTAGAAAATAGAACAGATGTGTCATAACAGTAAACAGATACGCCAATAAATCAAACAGATGCGCTAAAAGATACTATGTATGCGCTAGAACAGACTATGTATGCACTAAAATAAACTATGAATGCATCATAAAACTCCCTGTATGTGCCAAATGATGAGAGAGATGCACTGCATAATTCCACAAATGTACCAGAACAGGGCATGGATGCACCAATGAATTTTTCATTTGCGCCAAAAGATCTAACAGTCGCGCCAAAACTTTATACATCCGAACCTGAAAAACACGCTTTTTAGAAAAATATTAAAAATAGGGGTTGGGCGCCAATTTATGTGTGGGTATAAAAGTGGAGTAATTAGTAAAACTAAACACACATCAATGAAGATATTTACATAAAAGGCATTGAAATAAAAAATTGAACTACTATTACTATCCTCTCAAATTGTCTCATTGCTCTCTATTCTTAGTGATCTCTCGATTCATGCTCTCAAATTTGTGTGTTGCACATGAATTTACAAGATGACAACCTAAGAAACAAGATGCTATATGAAATGTTAAGCTAAATGCCTACATCTACATGTTTTTGGTGTTTTCGATTGCAATGCTAAATGATCTATGATGTAATGCTATTGTATTTGAAATGATGCTAAGAACGATTATTGTAATTGAAGATGTAATTCTAAATGAAAGAATGTAGGAAAATGCAAAAAGTTAAGATGCTAAAACTAAAATTGCTATGATAATACTAATATGAACTAAAATGCCAAATGCTAACTAAAATTCTCTCAATTGCCAATATGATTTTTGCAGCATAAGTTTGTGATCAAATCCTCCTTTTAAATCTGTAGAATTGCCTTCTATTTATAGATTTTTCCAAGCCTAGGATGAGGTGGCAAAGATGGACGGTCGAGATCATGATCCTGGGATATCAACGGTGGAGCACAAAGAAGTTGGAGGAAATCATGGAGGCTACTCCATTTGGAAGGGCAAATCTTCCAAGTGTCAAAGAGCATCTATTGAAGGAAGGAGCCATGTGTCTCCAAGGAGGTTAGGAGGTTAGAGGAATATTTCTAATTTGAAAATTAGAAATAAAGGAAATCATGTGACATGTGATGATGTGGAGGGTGATTTGGAGGAAGTTAGAGAATTATGGAGAAATGTGAAAATTTTGAATTAAAAATTCAAATTTAATGAGGAAGGGGAATAATAAAATAAAAAATTATTTAAATTTGTGTATTTAATTAATTCAAGAGGGAAGATGTTTTTGAAATAGAAGAATTAAGATGTGAACTATACAAATAAATTTATCAATTTATTTATATTAGTAGAAGAAGTAAGATTAATTAATTAAATCACTAGTATTTAATTAATTTGTGCTCTAGACCATTTTTATGTGTATACACCTATTATTTTTAATTTCATTGCTTTAATCCAATTAAAAAAGAATGAGGATGTACTTTTAGTTTTTGTTTGTGAAGTACATAGTGCTATTTATATTGTTGCTTGAGTTTTCTCTTTGTTAACATGCTTGCATTGCCTAATGCTTGATCAGTGCTATAATTGTGCCTCTTAAGACTCTTTATATACAGTATCAAGGCATACATTGTTATGATATTATATGCTAGGTGTGCCTCTTGAGCAGCCAAATAATTAAATTCATTTAGAGGTTTTTACTTAGTCAACTCTGTAACTATATGCCTATCTTGATGGATTTCCACTCTTAGTACATTTAAGAGATTTTGACATATTCTTATTGCATTAATGATATTAATAATTAGGTTAAGGATGCATCTTCAACAACCAAGTTCCTGGTCAGGTATGAGTTTGGGAGGGGAGATGCATATACTCTTTTATTATGGTTTCATCTTAAGTATTGTTAAATTTTATTACTTTGTCTAATCTGTTTTTGTTGGAATGTTGTAGCTTTAATGCACCCATGGAAGTGCCTATTTTTTCTTTGGTGTTTATAAATTCCACCAATGTTGAGGAAGTCCAAATATCCAAAAGCTTTTTGTCCTTAAATTGGTTATTTTTTCCCTTTCCCTTGCTGAATCTTAAGTTAAAATTCCAAGACATTGCATTCTTAGTGATTGTTGGCCTATTTGCAAACTTGTGACTAGTAGCCTCTATAATTTTTCTAATATACCATTAGTAATCTAACTTAGGCATGGTTTCCTAAAACACTTGATTTTTTGCCATTGACTACCTGAACCAAAGGCTAAATGGAAGGTGTTCAGAGAATAGAGAGCTTGTGTGACATTATCCTCTTCTTCAAGAGAGTAAAAAATGAGTCTTCAGCAAAATGACCATTATTAACATAACTTTCTTTAACCAACTCATGTAAAATGTGAGCTCTTTACAACAATAGTTGTGTCTCTAATTATTATATATGAGATCAAGTAGGTGGAACAACACTTAGTAATGTGCCAACGTAATGTAGGAGTTTTACATTTATGAAGGGTGAATATTTTAAGAATAGAAATGGAAATCTATTAAATTCCAAGAACATTCCCATATGCATGTATATACTTGAAGATATTTTTCTATGTTTCTCCCTCTCTTTGTATTCTTGTGTACTCCCCTTTAAACACAAAGTGTCTTATCACACTATCTTCATCCACTTATTGATTGTGTTACATTTCTCCTTCCAATATGAGTTATAAAATTATTTCATATGAATATTCTTTCTTTAATTTATATTAAAAAAAAAGTAAGCAATATTAAAAAAAAGAGGATAAAGTGGTAAAAAGGCACACCCACGAAGTTTAATGGGACAAAGATGAAAAATTAAAACATTAGGCAACTAATAAGTTGCACTAGTAGATGGAGGATCTTTATCATTAGAATCAAATACCCAAAAAATAGTAAGGGTGGTGTAATCAGAAGGCTCCTAGCTAATAATAGTGCCTTCCTCATTAGGAGAGTCTTCAATTGGTTTTTGTGGGTGAACTGGAGAAATGACAAGTTACAGGCAAGCAAACTTGTCAAATCTTGGCCACTAGCCTTCCCACACCTTCGAGAAGAGGAAGAAGGTTGTCGAGAACGTGTCCTCAAAGGCTAGGACCAACAACAAGTAGAAGAACCTTTGACTTTCCCCAAGATTGAGAGCGACTCTCTCCTTGTAGATTGATTGCAACCACACTTGTGACCCCTTGACAGAGAGGAAGAATTTGGAGGCACCTTGGCAATGGTACAAGGGTAATTCCTCTAGTGGTCTAGAAACTCATGGAGTTGAGCAACCTCAAGTGAAAATTTACAAGATTTCACTTGAATCTACATGAAAATATTGGATAAAATCATAACCTTAGTGTAAAGAGAGAAATGAATGTATGCTTGCAATTGGAAAACAAAGTATAATTCATATCTATCCAAATGCATAAAAGCTTATCCAAACTAAAAACATGCCAGAGCTCAGTGCATTTTACCATAAGACAAGGCTAATCTACTAGAAAAACCATATATTAGGAGAATGGAGAAGGATGAAATGGTTTTAAAAAATCATGAATCCAATTCTAGGCTTCTTGAGCCCGAGGGAAAAAAACTAGAAAAGGTTCTTGAGATTCTCCATATGTCCACAAATAGGACAACAAGGAAAAGGGATGCCCATTTGAATAAACTACTTTCCCATTGGGAGGACTTGATAAAGAATGCACCATGCACAATTAAATGAGAGTTGGTTGGCAAATTTTTTCTAAAAAATATATTTAAAGTGATGAAAAGTGGAACCACTAACATATAACAAATCCAATATTTGAAATGTAGAGTGGATCCACCAAATCATGTTGAACCACCAAGGATCTACAATAAGGCATGTTAGGCCTACAAAACAAGGATTATGAGTTAAATGAACAACATAATAGCCCATGAGATTGATCCCTTATAAAAATAATTGAATGTTAGAGCAATAAAAATGTGTTAGGAGGATAAGGACTGGATACACTAAAACAAAAAGTAAATCCATCAAAACACAAAGCAAAACTGCCAAACTATGAATTGCAAGCACAAAACAACTAGAAAAAATAGAAAATAATTAGTTAAAGAGACATGTGTCACATTGATTGTGCTAGATACGTGAACAATAATTTTGGAGCATACAAGAATATGTTAAAACTATATTAAATCATTTAATCATAACTAAATGCAACACTTAAGATAAAGCACAATAGTTAGCCAATATTAATGAAAAGGCACAAAGTTCTTACCAACACCAACCCTTGTTACACCAATTATATGGTGTTTGTGCTTGATGATGATGGATTTTGTGGTATGTGAGTGCCTTCAGTAGTAGCATAAGGTTTCATATGAGGATGACATATTAAAATGGCTTGTGATAGTATCCAATATATAAATTTTTTGATATAAGATTTAATAGCTCAGATTAAAAGGAGGACAAGTTTCCTCACATGGTTGGTGGATGGAGAGGAGCCCAAGATTAAAGGAAAATATATGGTACCAAGTCCATGCCACATGTTATCTCCACATATTCTAGAACTTCCTGATGAGGAACCAACAATTGAGACTAATGATCAATTGAATGAGCAACTTGAACAAAACAAGCCACAAGAAGAAATTAAAAAAAGGAACCACCATTCCTTGACAGGTCAACCACTCAAAAATTTCAGCCTAAACTCAAATTTGACTTCTTGAGTCACATATCAGCTTATACGACATTATGTAGTGACTTCATATTTGAAGATAAGCTCCTAGAAAAACTCTTTCCTAGGTCATTGAAACACATGACCTTGGAATGGTTTTTCTCATTGCCGAATAACTCGATTCATTCATTCAATGAAATTTTTGATGCATACCTATGATATTTCCAAGCAAACATAGGTCCATAAATTACATTAACTGATTTAGTGAGGTGCAAACAAGGAAAACATGAAAAAGTGGAAGACTTCATAGGATGATATCAATTACTATATTTACATATCAATCTTACTCTTCCTAATGTGGATGTTCAAAGAATGCTCATTGAGAATTTGCAATTCGACATTAGGGATAAGATCTTGTTGATGAGATATCCATCCTTTACAAACTTGTGTACTATTGATGGTCAAAATAACACAACAACGTTTAAACAAAATATTTCTACTCTATTTCTCCTTAAAAAGATAACTGATCCTCCATCAACATTCGTAGGAAATTTTTCATGGGTTTGAGGATCAGAATCAAAGATCCTTTCTAATGCTACCATTCCCTTAGGAATGTTTTTGGTTTTCAAATTAATTATACCATCTGAATCGTAATCTTCTAGATCCTAGTCTCCCCGATCCTTGTCAAACTCATCAATGATTTGTCCTTCGAACACATCTGAACTTTCCAAAAAGGAAAGGATGTGTTGATTGTCATTGAAAACTTGGAAGTTCTGAACATTGTTGGGAATGGATAGAATCAACACTAACTCCACAGAAAACCATTTTAGCTTGGAATCTTGCATGGGTTCCAAGGTACTAATTGCTACAGCCAGTGCATCTACAATCTGATTGTCTTCTCTAGGAATCAACCTAATGTCAAAAGCATTAAAATATTCTAGTAAATTCCATACATTGTTCTTGTATGCAGCCAGTCTTTTGTTGTGGCATGTGCATTGGCTACGAACTTGTTTCACGATCACTTCAGAAACTCCCATTACTTTTAGAGCTGCTACTTTCTTCTGATGCACAAACATCAATCCCCTAGCAAGTGCCTCATATTTTGCAACATTGTTAGTACAACCAAAATATAACCTATAAGAAGCAAAGTAAGCTTTCCCTTTCAGGTTATTAAGTTCTACTCCAGCTCCACTCCTAGTTTTGGATTTAGAACTGTCAAATTTGAGGGTCCACAGTTGATCTTGGGTTGTGGCTTCTTTCTTCAGGTCAGTTGTGGGTAATTTCTTAAGAGAAATAGATGGCAACTCAGATTGGTTTGAGATGTTAAGATTGAGATATTATTGTAAATGAGGATTGTTAGGTACTTCACTCAAATTAAAAACATGTGCATAAACTATTTCTTGCAACTCATCATGATCAACAGTTCTACAACTCACATTTCCTTTGAGTAATTCCTTGGGAATTGGAAGATTAGTAGTGTTAAGGGTACCTAGTAACCTCTAGGGTTCTGTAATCTCAGTATGTAAATTAGATGATGAGGTATGAGCCTGATCAGCAAGTAACGAGGTTCCTTCTTGTATGCTATTTATTCTTGTCAAAACAGTCATGGCTTTAGCTTCGAATGGAAACCGATTCAGGTATGTTCTAGGATTGTTGTTACAAGCCTCTCATAACTGAAAAACATGCTTCAAAATTTCTAAACAGGGTTGACATGTCAACTCAGAATGATTCTGGTAATGGACCTGACACCAATTCAGGAGTAACAAACTCCACAAGTCTACCCTTCTCCAAGGACTAGCTTGTCTTGTTGTAGCTTCTGGATTAACACTTGTTGGTTAACAGTAGTCATAGGATCATGGTATTATAAAGGTGTAGTCATAGGATCATAGTCTTCTAAAGGCTATGAGTAATCTAGATCATGCATTGAGAAGGTCATAATTTCTCTCTTATAGACACCTATTTCGGTTTCAAAATAAGCTACTTTATTAGGATGGTCATACTCTGTGATCATGTGTTTTAAGCAGGGTTCACTTTTATCCTAATTTGAGTTGCTACACCCCTCCACGACAACCACATGTGTGAGAATTCTAGTGAGAGGTAACCTCATATAGCCTTCATCAAGTCTCTGCTTAACAACATGCCATATGTTTCGGGAATATCAACAATCTGAATATCCATATAGCTTTGAATTCATGGGTCTAATCCATTTTGTACATGCACATTTTTTAATTCCCCTACGATATTGACTTCATTTTTATCCAACTCTATAACTTTCTTATTATTTTGAACTAGAGTTAGACCCAATTTTTTACAAATAGAGAACGACATAACATTACCTGAGGCTCCAGAATCTAATAGGAAACTATGTAAATTCTTCCCAAAAATTCTTACACTCACAAGGAATGAGGGTGTCCTCGTTTTTCCTCTATAGAGATTTGCATTCATGCTAGCAACTGGAGTTGACTTTGTCTTTCTTTCCAACCAATCTGCCTCATCCAAGGCCTTCAACACGAGTTCACATTTAGTGGGAAACCACTTCAAAATGTCAAAGAATGATAATGAAGTCATCTATTTTTGCATTTCTGAAATCAAATCATACTCTTTACCACCATTATACTACTGTCTAGGAATGAAAGCAAATTTACCTTTGTTTGGGAACTTAGGTGGGCCTTTTGGTGGAGGTGGGTTGTTATCTGCTTTCTAATTAGGGGGGACCATATTGTTAGATTTGGTGAGCAACCCCTTATTCTAATTTCTCAGAAAATGACCTCCCTTGGCCTAAAAAGCCTCGGAGTCATATGTATCCACCTCTAGTTCATTTTCTCCCTGCATGGGAAACTGATATTCTTCATCATACATTTCAAAGGCCATAATAGTATCAGTCGATCCACCACCTTTATTAGGATTACCTTGTGGCGATTGGGAATCATCCTAAGCCATCTTAACCATTTTTTCTACCTCTAGGTAGTTAACTTTAGAATGCGCAGCAATGTCATGCAAAAAGCACCAATTAGTCATGAAGTTCAAATCAACAACATTTACAATATGTGGTTTATCTTCATTGGCTTGATAATTATGAGGAACTCCTCCATTTTTTGTCTAGTATCCCATTGTATGTTGTTATTGGGTCTCTGGTTGTATCCCCTATTCTGATTCTGATAGTTCTAGTTCTAGAAGTTTTGATTCTAAAAATTTCTTTGATTCTGGTTGGTGTTTTGGTTGGAGTAGTTGTTTTGATTGGAATACCCTCCCCGATTTGGATACTAGTTTTGATTTTGGTTTTGAGGAGGGTTCAACTTGAAATGGGCCATCTCATTAGTCACTTGAGACAAAGTTTTCTTTAGACTTTCCAACTCTGTCATCAAATGAGCAGTGCACTCACTTTCTGTAGTTATTGTAGCTAATGGGTGGGGCGTTGTGTTAGATCCTCTAGCTTGATTATAAGAATTTTGATGTTGTTGGGAGGAATCTAAAGTTCCACCATAAACCCATGGTAACGTAGATAGAGGTTGTAATTTAGCCAAAGGTCCATAGGTAGAATGGAACATTCTTAGGACTGTATTAAATAAAGGGGTTCCATTGGGCATTCTGAGATATCCTAAGGGAGGTGAGACCCCTCCCATACCACCTGATTGGGAGCTTATCTGCTATTGCAATTTGATGGCCAGGTGATATAATTTGGACAGTGAATCAATATCTATTGCGAGGTAAGTTCTTTGTAGACATAGACCGACCAACGAATCTATGGCCTCAAGGTATGCCTAAATGGTGATATTCTCAGCTACCATGTATGGTTCTTGTAATTACATGTACATCCTCTGGAACTATGTGTTGAATGGAGGCAATGGTTCGTGTAGTTCCTTCCTAAGCGTGGAAAATTGGTGATATAAGATGGCTAAGTCTACGTAGACCCTGAATTGATTGATAAAGGCATCCTCCAAATTAGTCCAACTAAGGATGGATCTGGTAGAAAAGTTCAGGTACCAGTTGTAGGCCATATCTCCCAGTGAATAAGGAAATAGTCTACATGCAACGTCATGATGTGCTATTTGGGCCTGAGTGCAAGCATCTTTCAATGCCTGAATATGCTCTTTAGCACTTTGGGATTCTCCATGGGCGTACCTAGGACAAAAATTCTTTGGATTTTTGGGCATCTCGTGTATACCACCGAGAATGGTTCCTAGTGGCAAGGATTTATTCACAAAGAATGCCATTAGTGGCGGTGGGTTAGGTTGTGGTAGTTGTGGTAATAATGGAAATCCAAGTGGAGTAGGTGGTGGTGTTAATGGTGGTGGGATTGGGGTCCTACGAGTTCTGGGTCTAGTAGGAGATCAAAGTTCAACCAATGGCTCTGGATTGGTAGCAGATCTCATAAATCTTTCAAACCTATCTATTGAAAAGGATCCAATTCACTCTAGTTTTTTCTTTTGGGCCCTCCTTCTAGGACCAATTATGTTGATGGTCAAAATAACACAACAACATTTAAATAGAATATTTCTACTCTATTTCTCCTGAAAAAAACAACTGATCTAAAATCACCTATCTTCCAAGGTCTTTGTATTTGGTTCTCAACTGTGTTGTCATCATTCAGTGGTTCATGCAACTATAATGTTCAAGGGGGATTTGTTGGTGGAACGGTACAAACTGGGTAATACAAAGTAATCTAGCATGGGGGTTTTCAATAAACAAAAAAAGATCGATCAGAGTTTTAGAACAACAAGATATGAACATAGATTTCTTTAAATCTAGACATTCAATTCCTGTAATGAGCATTTCCTAATTAACTAAAACTGTAGAATGAAGTAATTCATGAAAATATCATGCAATTACATCCATCCATAGTGCAAATTTAAGATACAAAACACCATTCATCATCACTTTGTTTTTGGAATTATTTTTCAACCATAAAATATCCCAAGCTCATCACCAAAATTCACAGATCAATAGATAGCAAGAAACATCATCCATAAATAACATAATAGATGGTTTTAAATTTAATATCTTTTATTGATTTTCATCAATTAAGAGACTTTTATGCATAGAAAAATCCACTAGCATACAGAAAACCATGGTCTATAAACATTACTGTTGAACTAACAAACTTCTAAAAACTAATTATTTGCACTAAAAACTGTAAAAATGTTCAACTATTTTGTATAAAGCTATAAAAATGGAAGTATCTAGTCTTAGGCAACAAATCTAACTTCAATTTGCTGACCTTTACAATGAAGAGAAATTTCTAACTTATAGACAGAATTAACATTAATTTCTCCTATCAAAAATCACGATCCACGAATTTGGGGCCCAGATCCACAATTATAGGGGGCGTCTCCAGTTGAGTCTCTATCTTTACTTGCTGAAATTGCTAAGATGGAAGAAGTACATTTCATTTCGGCCTCATCAAAATTGAACTAAAGTTCATTTATGCCCATATTAAAGTAATGCATCCTCCCCTGCCTATCAAAAATAACCTGGAGTTGACTGGCTGTCAAAAATTGACCTAGAGTTGCAGTTGTCCATTGGGCACTTGGAATTGGTTAACATTATTTGATTTTATCCCCTTTTCAAAAAATAATAGTCTCCTTTCATTTTTTACTAGTTCCTTTTGGAAACCCATGAAATTCATCATAATTGTCAAAAAAATACCTTCGGATCCTCTTCGTAAGGCCCATCAATCCAATTCACCTTGAACTTTTCTTCCTTAAACTCTCCAGCAGCCACAATAATTGTTTCTCGCAACTGACTCATATCTTTTGAAGCCCATCAAGTTTCAAACTTTATATTAATCAGTTTATCCAAGAGATTCCCTCCAGGTCCATCACCTTCTTTAATTAGTTGTTCCAACCGTTTATCCCAACTATTAATTATTTCAAGTAAGGAACTCCATCGTCCACTTTGAGGCAAATCTTCAGTAGTAACCTATGCAACAATCTCCTCAAATATACTTGTATGTTGCCTTATATCATATTGAGCTTTGAGGAGAATTTCCCTATGTTCAATAAGTACTTCAAACTTGAAGATAGTGATTCTAATAGCCTTCTTGAGGTATTCAGGATCTTTGTCACCTAAGATTCCTGATTGGATCAACATTTCATTGGGTTTTTTATCAATTGTTTTCAACCCTTTCAAAAACTTATGGTACTTTTCCTCCTCTTCCCACCATTCTTTAGTCTTTTCTTTGATTTCATTGAGAAGAGTACGAGATTCTTCGTATTATTTGTATCCTTCCTCCAGAATTTCCCCAATCTCCTTCTTGAAATCATCCAACCAGTTGTCAAACCAGGTAGCCTTCCTTTTCATCTTGTTCAACTTATCAACTTGCTTTGGAATCATTAATATAGGAACTTCTGAAGGTGTTGGTTGTTCGAAAGTAAAGGTGGTGATTCCCTTCATAAATGTTCTCATTTTACCCACCTGAGCCTTGAGATCATCCTTGGCTTGCTTGTCTTTGATCAACCTCGAATTGGTAGTGGTAGACACAATGCCAATAAGGTTCATTTGTTGATTTCTGGTTTACTTACCCAAATTGAAAATACTCACTTAATAATTTGAAGTTTGCAGCTCCCTGTAATCCTTATGAGCTATTGGAGTTGCAATATCTTCCACCAAGTCCCCATCATTAGTGAGCCTCATGGAATGAATGGATCGGGGCTTCTTCTTAGGCTTCACTTTGTATACTTCTTTTATCATGTCATCCCTGGTTACTGGTTGGGCCTGAACTTGTTTCCTTTTCTCGAGATTCAACTTAAGCCATGTAGGAGCAATTGGTTGAGTTGTTACCTACTGAGTGCTAGGAGGTGTTGATGAAGGAGGTGTAGATGAGATTTTCACCACTGTTTGTTTAGAAGAAATCCTTTTTTATCTTCTTTCTCTTTGAGCAATCTCTCTCGCTCTAACCTCTCATTTTTAGCTCTTATCCCCTCCAACTTTTTTTATCTTGAACTCTTTTTGTGTAGCTTCTTCTTCATCCGTTAATCTTTGCTACTCTAGTTCTATTATACGAGCTTCCTTCTCTACTACCCTATCTTGTTCAACTTTCTTATGGGTTTTTGCAACTTCCTTCTCTTGAGCTAGCTCTTCATCCTTATTTCTTTGTACTTCTTCTTCCTTAGCTAGCTCTTCAAAAACTTGTCTTTGAGAACTTTACAGTATTTCTTTTTGCTCTTCCTCAGTCAAAACATCTCTCATTTGGGCCTCATGCCAAAGACTTCCTTCCAGGAACATAGTGTCCTCTTCTCCAACTTCTTCTTCATCCCTCTCAATATATTCTTCCAATTCTACTTTTTCCTCAGAGTCTGAGGGTACAGGTGACTCTGCCACATCAATTACTAGAGGCACTCCTTCTTGAACAATTGTTTTTTCCCTAGTTAGTGATGCAATGGGAGGGGTATCCTTAGTTTTCTTAGGAGCTATAAAAGGACCTTCTTGTACAACTTGCTCTCTAAGGTACAATATACACAAAGATTGAACACCAAGACCTGCAAGAACCCCTATAGTAGTAGCAACATAAGTGACCTTAGACTATTTCAAGGCTTCCTCAACTTTCTTCATTTTGATTGATTCTTCTACTGGGCCAGTTTCTTCGGTAGTTGCAACACCCTTCTTCAACCTCTTATATTATCTTGTTTTGGTTGAGGAAGTGAGCTCACTACTGGAATCCTTCTTCCTTGAGTCCTTAACTATTGGTTGCTTGAGAGGAACACTAAGCCATTTAATGCTTCTATCAACAACTACCGAAGAAACTTTACGGATATTGGTTTCCTTCTTCTCCATCCAATTGATTGGCTCCAAATCCTTGGTGACCACTGTATCCATATCATACTAGGGGTCAAGAGTGATTCCATCATCAGAAGTGCCTTATGGTATTTCTTCTTTAACCCTGAAGTCCTTCATTTGGGGAATAGTCAATCTCTCATACCCTCTTATTCTAACTTCAAACTAATCTTGCCAATTTGCCCAAAATTCCTCAAGAAGTGGTCGATAGAGGGGAAACTGTGAAGCATATAAACCATTCATCTTCCCCTTATGATCAAAATCTTTCTTGGATGTATGAAGCTTAAAATTCATTGCTTAAAATTCCTCTATTTATGACTTAGCTATTATAGAAGAGGAACAAGAATAAAACACCAATTGCATTGGGAATGAATGTCAATCGACCTTATGTATTGAAGAAAACACGATATTCACCTCGATTGCTTGACAAGCGACCTCCATCAAGACCCACCTATCACCACATCACCTTCATAGTTTGAAATGGTGCTTGTCATATCCAAACAATCTGATGTAAGTTAATTTGGGGTATTAGATGAACCAATATCCCCACTCTTCAATAAATTCCATTGCTTCCTGTGACAACCTGAAACCAACATCTCCTATGAGTTGATTAATGACAACATACAAAAATGCATCATTGACTCTTTTAAAATGTCTCTTTATTGTCTTTAGCTCTAGTTGATCATAGTGTTCCAACACTTTCTTCTAATATAGACCATCATCCATTGATCCCGTAATAGTTAAACTCGAAAACCGTCCCATTCTCGCAACACAATAGATTACATATAAAGACATAAAATATCTTGTTTTCCCTTACTTTAATCATTTGATCTGGATGTTATCTGAAATTATTTGTTCCCAATCCAAGTGTTATGATCCATTCATAATTAGTTGGATAAATGGAAACATCCAGTTCTCAAAGGCACGAGAATCTTCTTTTCCAAATGTCCTAGCTAGCAAAGTGATCAGATCTCCAATATCCTCAGAAAAATCAGACCTTTTGGGCTTAGGTGGAAACTTCTTCACTGATTTCTTCTTTGTTTTTAGCCATCTCTTATTAATAAGACTTTTTTCCCCATCCTCATCTGCTACCCATTGTTTTAGTGCATCATCTTCAGACATAATCTTAAGATTGGGGTGGGGGGGAAGATCAAACACTAGCCTAATCATCCCTAAGGTCAAATCTATGATCTCATTTCCCCATGAATCAATTCACTTCCTCTGAGTTGGATTGTAAGCTTGTGCAACAATTAGTATAAATTATGGACATTGCAGAACAATAGGAAATGTAGCTACATGTGCCAACCCAAAATCTACAATCCTCTTTTCCCTTGGGGAAGAATCTTCTGAAAAAATATCCTCACAAAACTACTTCAAATCAATATGACCTACAAGTGTATCAGTAAATTTCATGACCTCAAAACCGAATTTGGATGGTATTGGGGTCCCTTGGAACTTGTACTTCATAGTAACAGGAACTTGTTCTAGGTTTATCTTTTTAACCATGGCTCCCTTTGGTGTTCCTTCACCAACTACTTCTTCTTCCAAATCAAACATTGGTAAGCACCTTCAACAACGACCTTCATCAGACAAAGAAGAGAAATGTGAGGGGATATATTAGCACAAGCATTCATATAAAATCCTCATTCATTTCAAAAAAATTCCATTTTACAAGTTAATCCAGTGTTTTTGGGTTTCGGGTTCGAGCCAGAATCAAGAACTTGATCATTTAAAGCCTAACATTGAACTGTGTCAGAAGTCGGGATTGAGGAGTACCTTAAACATGACCCAAGTATATCAACCTTTCAATACAATTAGACATTGGGTTTGGGCTTCGACTCAACACCTATACTAGTAGTGGTGAAAAGAGTTTAGTTTCGTTTTGTGGTCCAATCCTATAACGTATTCGAAAATCAGGATTGGGATTAGAATTAGCATTGATATTCAATGAATGACATCAGTTGAGGGATCACTCTAATTTTTAATCTCGATGAGTTATCATACATTAGAATCAGGACATGGTTTGAGACTAGCCTCCAAAAGGGGGAACAAGTTTGAGTAATGTCCTGAGTCCTGACCCTAATAATATATTGGGAGTCAAAATCGGGATGTTATTTGAAACTAAATCTTTAGAATATAAGTGGGGGCAGGTCAACTATGAGTTCCAATCCTAACACTGTGTTGAAAATTGAAGCTGGGATGGCACCAAATGATGGAACTTAGAACTATGTCAAGGGTTTGGTGCTTGTCTAAAATCCGATCCCAATGACAAATCGAGAATCATAACTGGGGCATGAGTTGGTATTATGAAGAAACCCTTTGACATACTTAAGTAATGACCCAAATTTTGATCCAAATGAAACATCGGAAATCAAAATTGGGACAAAGAAAAGACTTGGACCTAGGCGGTGGTAAAAGGCCATGATGTAGTTTTGAATCTTGATTCTGAAAGAGATACAATAATCGGGATCGAGACAATCAACAAATACAAAGGCAATTAAATAAATCTAACATTATCTTTAAAAATGCCTTCTGGATTAGATCGGGAGAATTTCAAAACCATAACATGGATCAATTCAAAAGTTAGCCATATTTTAAACTCATTTGAGAATCAGACGTGATAAAATAAAAGGTTTAGACTCTCAATTTGTAACAGTCGAAATTTTAAAGTTTATCAAATTTAAAACAAACTTGATCGGGCAGTACAAAAACCCTTCGTAAACTAGGGCACGGTGGGAACATAAAACTTGTGCAAGAAACACAAAACTAAACACGATAAAAAAAAAATGGAGGAAAACCAAAACCAAATAAAGGAAAACAAACTAGAGGGTTCAAGAAAAAATGAAAACACACAAAAAAGGGTGCTAAGGAAACGAAAAAGAAACCATAAAGAACAAGAAGCGAGAAATGTGAACAAAAACAAAACACAAGAAAACCAAAAATGAAAGGAAAACGCAAGAAAAAGACACCTACCTCACAAATGCGATAAGAAATCCAACAAAACGATAATAACAAGTGCAACCTCAAACTCCAACCCTTAGCTCGACTCTGGTTCACACAGTCAAAGTGTATAAGCCAATATGAAACTAAGGAGCGACATGAATAAAAACTCATTCGTGCGTGCAAATAGGTGTTCATGAATGCGAGTAGGTCAGGCCTCAAGATCGGGGCAAAGGTCCAAAATGAGCCATCGCGAGAATAGAAGGTAAGTGGGAGTTAGGATCGAGAAGGGACACGACACCAGAACCTTCAGTGAGTGCAAAGTTCCAACAAAGTTTCAAAATCCGAACCCCAACAAACAAAGACAGACACGAGAATCGGGATTAGGATGAAACCCAAAACAAGAACTTTGGAAAAGTTCTTGGTTTTGGTTTCGGTTTTGGTCCAATGTCTGATTCCAAAACACTTAAAGGGAGTCAAAAATTAGAATCGGGATGAAGACATGAACAAGAACTTTGGAAAAGTTCTTAGTTTTGGTTTCAGTTCGATGTACGATTTTGACATAGACAAAAGCACACAAGGAAGAAAAGTGGAGGTCGAGATTGGAACGAAAACAAGAACTTACACTTTTAAGGGTGTAAGGTGATGATTCCAATCTGATACTCGAATCCGATAGAACAAAGAAAACACAATGCAAAGCACAGAGACTAGGATCAGAATGCAAACAAAAACTTGCACCTTAGAAAATTACCAAGTGTTAGTGGTAGTCCGAAACTTGAACCCGAAAAACAAAAGAAAGCAAGGACTCAGGAGAAAAAGACAACTCCAAAAGCCCGAACAAGAATACCAAGAACAAAAACAACAAAAGGGGGACCCATTTTGACCAAAAACAAAATGGGGTGGTTATGCAAGGCATAACATGTACGGCCCTTTGTGACTACCAGAATGCAATTAGTCAATATGAAGAAGCATCTTCATCGAATCCTACTGAGAAATTTGAATCCGCACCTCAACACAACTAACAACCATTCAAAAATAAAAACAAGAACTTTATCAAGATAAACACACCTTAAACAACTAACCACATTGAACCATAAGTTCAACTATATACCAATTTAGACCGAGAGATAGACAATTCACTCAATTGCTTGACACCCTTCATTCTATAATGTTGCAACTTTAAAGCAAGAACTTAATCTAGTTACCTCCAATTAGACCCGTGGACACAAAAAAACCCGTATCTCAAACTTCAACCCAAAATCCTTTTGCCAATATCATCGTAAATATGGACATGATATGGAACGATGCATGCATCTTAAAAATCAAGTTCAAGACCTCATCGTATCTAATCACATTTAATTGGCTAATGTTAATAAGAGCGGAAACAAGTCTATTACCCCCCTGAACCAAAACTTATAATTTTTAACCAATTTAATGCCAAACCATTCATCTAACTTTGTGTAAGCTTGTGATGTTAAGAATAATGATAAGCATGATGACAAGAATTATGATGATGATGGTCTAAATAATATGATTTCTTTAATATATGTTCAAACTCGTAAGGGCCAAATCGCTTTACTACTTGTTCCATTGCTTTCACACACATCAATGCATCTAATAATGCACTAGATGGTCCTCTCTATATCATCAGACCTATTAATGAAAAACCTACAACAAGGATACTCATTTATCTCATGTGTGTAGAGAATATGATCATGAATGAATTTTTTTTTGTGCATGAGCTTTATCAAGATTCTAATGAACAATCGAAAGCATGGTTGAAAACTCATGCTGGTTTTTCTCACCCTATAATAGGTTTGATCACTCTTCCTCTTAAAGTTGGACCAAAACAATTATATGCATCATTCTCCATCATCCTGACATCGGACCAATTTTGTGTGAAGTTAGGCTATCCTTGGCTTCACTCCATGAATGTCATCCCATTAGTTATTCACAAGTGCATAAAGTTCCCATTTGATAACCAAATATACATAGGGAATCATAGTGGGTTTAATCCTCTATCTACACGTGGGAACTTCTCCTTGGATTTCCTTTGACCTCAACCTATGGAACCAATCAAGCCTCGTGAGGAACTCTTCTTCAAATCATACCAAAAATTTAAGGCAAAACACATAACATAATTATTTCTTAGCTCCCACCCTACAAGTTGTGGATGAACCAATGCCCGAAGTAAAAGACCTTCCCAATTCACAAGGTATTTATGCTAGAGTTTCTCCACCTATATTATACAAGAGACCAAGAGACGATCAAAAGATTACCTTTGTGCTATCCAAAGAAAAATAAATTTACAGACCTAAAGAGAAATTAGATTCCCAACCCCTGATGGTCCCTTCAGTTCCTCCACCAAGGGAAGTAAAGAGACCAATGATTAAGAAACCCTCTCTTACACCTTCACAAATTGAAAACCGAACAAGAATTTTTATTTTTTTTAAAGAGAGTAGGCAAAGACATTGTGCTATTGCTCATTAGTTGGAAGAAAGGAACAAAACATTATTTAATGACCAAAAACGTACGCAAAAAAATCAAGATGAGTTAAAAATTTCACCAAAACATGAAACTGAGCCTTACATGTCCCAACCAAAAGAAAGAATAAAATAAGAACATACAACTAACATTGTCATAAAAGCTCCCATTGTGATTAACTTGGATGATGAAGATGAAATTGCTAAAATTTGTGAACAAGTGCATAAGTAACTAACTTTGTTATTTTCAAAGTCCATGAATTTAGATGGGGGCAACCTTCATGATCCTCTTGATGAGAGTGACCCATAATTTTTTGAACCTGGTGATGCTCCTAGTATGACAATTGTTGTAGTCTCTTTGGCTAGTTTTCTGCCTTCCGTATATGATGAGAAAGATTGGGATGCAGACAATTTGCTTTAGGTTGGCTCACATGTGTAGTAGTATATGTGTTTGCTTTATGTTTTCTTTGTGTTTGCTTGCACGTGATGTGATTTCCCCATGTTGTGTTGATTGGCATGTCTTCATGTTTTTGAGTATCCATTGGAGGACCCTTGTTGCTCCATTGGCACAAGGATACAAAGGAAAATAATCTATTGTGACATTCTTCTATTTGTATCTCCATTCTTCTATTGTCGTAAACTTTGTTCTTTTTGTCTTATGTTTTCCTTTTGGGGACAATGCAAGGTGTTGAGATATTTAGGTCTTTTCCATGTTGACCCAAATGTTTGTTTGTTCTCTCTCTATGTGTAATTCTTTCATAGTGTTCATTGTCCCATGAGTATTTGGGGAATGATGTTAGTTTTGAGCTTTATTATACTAATGTACCAAAGATGTATATTGACCTCGGATCTGTGGATCTCTTATGTGTTCATCTTTTATGTTGTTTGTTTTATTACATTGGGGGAAACTCTTTATCATGGTGTAGATTTATTTGGAAACATATCATTGGCACAGGGATTCCAAATAAGATCTCTTGACCTTTATGGTATGACATCTATCATTTTTCTACCTTAAATCAATTGCTCACAACATGGTGTTTTGCAATTACTTTAAAGTGGGGGAATATATTGGCATTTTTGCTTCACTTTGTTCACACATGCTGGACTTAGTGATGCATTGACATTGGGATATTTTGGCTTCACTTTATTCACACGTGTTGGACTTAGTGATGCATTGACATTGGTATTTTTTGCTTCACTTTGTTCACACGCATTGAACCTAGTGATGCATTGGCATAACACTTTGATCGTTTGTGTAGCACCTTATCAGAATTATCAAGGAGTATAATTCTTGGTATGGTTGACATGGGTACACACCTAATGAATATCGAACTTTAGTAGTCCTTGTGTGTTTCTCATTTTTATACTTTGTCTTGGGGGCTCACCCAATGAATATCAGACTTCACTAGCTCATGGTGCCTTCGGTTTGTGATTCACCTAGAAAATATCAGACTTTTTTAGCTTGTGTGTCATGAATGCCTTTTTGGGTGTGGATCCTAGCATAACATAGCTTGCTAGTTCATGAGTATTCATACAATCCCTTTGCATTTTGTGTTTACAATTTACTTGTAGGGAAAAGCACAACTAACATTTTTTTAAAACTCTAATGTAAAAGGACTATAGAATTACCAACTATGTGTGTCATGGAAGCAACTATACACATCAAGTAATATTCTTCTTGCAACATCGCTACCGAAACATCACCCAAGAGCAAGGAAGTAGGTAGGGGAGCAAGCAAGTGCATAGAGTTTATCACACACGGTTGAATTAGGTGAAATGAAATAATATTTAATTGCCATCTGACCGAATTTCCAACGTTAAGGATCAAAATTTATCTATACCAACATTAGGTCCTTTCTTTGATCCTAATCTTCCGAGGGGATTAATGGTTGAATAGTTGTTTTGCTCATTCCTAGAATGTGGCATGACAATATTAACAAAACCCAAAATCTATAAGCTATAAACATATAATGATCACAATAATTCCCTCTATCTAGATTGTATTTTTCCATAATATATTAACTTGTTTTACAAGACATGTTTATAAGAAGATAAGTTTCCCAAACCTTTAATCATATTAAACATAGAATGGTTCCAAACAAGGGTTGAGTAATCTTAATCCGCTCAAAGTTAATAATAAGTTCCTCTAAAAATATAAAGTAATTTGCTTGAGTCAAATTCCATTTCTATGATAAGGATTTATTAATTAATTTACCCTTAGTATGCTTGTGAAGTTAAAGTTGTTAAAAGATAGGGATTATTGAATAACTCTTGAAATTTAACCCAAACCTAAAAGTTGGTGAACCATGTGCTTACTAGGTTCAATCATGACGATTTCTCTAATGGTTTGAAAGATAAATTAGGGATAACATTTTCTTTTAACAAAATCAAACTACCCAAATCAAATCTTAATTGATAAGAGACATTACAAGTTTTACAGTTCTAAATCTCCAAGGATTAATTCATATTGAACTATTTAAAATTTATAAAATTCTAAATACCTAAATTTAATACCAATAATAAAATATCATTTACATTTTAAATATAAATATGAATAAATTAATAATTCTTATTTAAAAATAAAAATAATTACTTACATAATTATTATACATATGAAACAATAACTTAAATTTCTATTTAAAAAGCTAATCTAAAATTCTAATAAATAGAAATAATTTAAACCACTTAATTACCTAAACCCTATTTTAAATTCATTACTCTTTTTTTCTTTGCACTATGAGGCACACTCAATAAATTCAACATAATTAGTACTCAATATTGTGTATTTAATTAAATTATTGGTATATGCTATGTATAAACACCATAGGTGTATTCCCTCCCACCAACATAAATAAAAACTATAGGTTTCTCCACAAATCTGCATACATGGAAATCACTTTTAAGACTGCAAGCAGGGATTTTTTAGTGGCGAATCTTTGCTAATTGGCGAATAGTACATATCGGCCAAGTCAAAATTGGTGAATAAATCGCAACCAACAGGCTGGCCAAATCACCTGGATTTTACGAATTAGCGATCCAATGCATTTCCATTCGCCATTGATTTATTTTATGAGGCATATTTAAGTAATATTTTTTTCATAACAAACTATGCATTTCAAATGGGTTGATTAATATTTTCACATGGAATCTTGGAAGCATGTATTAAATCACCTAAATATTCACTAATACTATTAAAACAACATTGTGTAGCAAGACACGTTTCACCAACACCATTAAATGTTCACTACGCATGAGGACCCATTTTGCCAATTAAAATTTATAAATAGTTGCTTATAAAGACCCATTTCACCAATTAAAATTTACAAATAGTTGATTATGAGGACCCATTTTGCCAATAACATTAAAAAATAATTACATTTGAGGACACATTTCACCAATTACCATGATACCTCCATGCTAATTGTAGGGCAATAATCACCTTTAAAATTACAATGTATGTGTTCCATCGAGGTTGGATTTGCCCAACGCTTAAATGTATCATTGTATAATCATGTGGGATAAACCAAATTTTAACTATAGCATTTAAAAATCCTACAAAATTTTCCAAGTATGGATTGATATAAATACAATTGAAACTCTGATTTATTCTTACATATTTTGTTTAGTTTTGAACTTGTGAGCTCTCGATTCAAAAGTTGGACTTGGAACCTTGATTGTAGGAAAGTTACAAACTTACAACATAGGAATTCGTGCATTAACAAATAGCAAGTTAGTGAAAACCTAAAGGTAAGTGGTCATTTCTTCATAGTGTTATAAGATTTTTTTCTCTTTTCAATTCTTGCTTCAATCTTAAAGATGATATTGAGTAGGGAATGCGATCTATATTCTATGTCCTTAAACACAAAGACATTTTTTTCCAAATTTATTTAAAGTGAGAGATCAAGATGTTGAGAAGCAAGTGCAACAAGGGTAAGACTCTTTAGGGTGGTGAAGGGACTGGGAGGCCATCAAAACACCCAAAACATAGAGTTATCATAAAGTCTTACTTTGGAATTCGTAATGTTTTTGATCCATCAGATCAAGATGGAGCTACATCATCAACTCTTGCACCAAATATTAATGAAGAAGACATTCATAATACCTCACTGGAAGGTGGGATTGAGTTAATTGAGTCAGATGAGGATGAAAATACTGCATAAGATGTTCCAAGGGATACCCTGGTTAGCCAAAATGAGATAATTGACTTGGATGAAAATGTTGGCGTTGTAGATGATGTTGGTAGCAAGAAAAGAAAAGCCAAATAAAAAATAGGGCACGAGTGGCAAATGACAAGGAATTTTTAGATTGATTGGGTGTCAAAGTACCCATTCATTGAACCAGTGGAGAATGCAAACAGAGATGATCCTCTAACAGAATGCAAGTGTAAGATTTGTAGTTGGAAATGTAAAAGAGACAAGAAATTGTAGCTAAAGATTGACACTATAGAAAAGCATATCGGTAAAGTTTATGAAAAATAAATCATAGATGGAAAGAAAAATCAGTAACTTAAGATAGAATTTAAAGGAAGAATGTCTTCATGTTAAGTATGCCCTAGAATATGATGAGCATATGCAAAGAAAGGCGAAGCTTGCTGCATGCAGGTTCAATTGAAGCTCAATTTGGAAAGGTAATGGCAACAACACAACTAGAAAAAACTATTCAAATGAGTGTTGTTTTTCATATTTTGTCTAGAGGGCGTCCTATGGCAGACTACCCACAATATAGTAATTTATTATCATTTTTGGGTGTTCCTCACTTTCCTAGCACACATTGATCAATAAACATTGGATGAAATTGGAAAGTTGTCTTGCTAAGGTGGAAAACCAATATTTATAGGAGAAAATAAAAGGGTCAAAACTCATTGCATTATCTTTAGATGAAGTTATTGTGGTAGATAATACTTCTTGGTCTGTATGCATGTGTATATTGTACAACAACATGTATGCAACCTCATCTTCTCTGTTTTCATAAAATGAAGGAAATTTCAACATCACAAAATCTATTTGAACTAGTTAAGAAATCTTTGAATGAAATTGGAGGCATGGATGACTTGATAATTGCCAAAAAGCTAGTGTGTAGGAGATAATGGAGCTGCAGTAATGCAAGGTCACAGGAGCAGTCTTTAGGTAAAGTTACAAACTACTTGTGTACCATGCATGCTTGGTATTCACTGTATGAACCACATAATGAATTTAGCATTTAGAATTGGAAGCAAGTATCCTACAGTATCAAAATTTTAAAATCTAGTCTACGAGCTCTACACATACTTTTGTCAAAGTCCCAAATGTTTTGTGGAATTTCAAAATTTTGTTCAGGGAATAACATGAGGAAACAAGCTTTTTAAGGATGTTGATAGGTCAAATGGATCTCCTTGCATAGACCAACACAACTAGTTCTTTCAAAATATCAATCCTTGATTGGAATGATGTATGAACATCACAACACACTAGACAAAGCTCCTGACCTCTTACATAGGTTAAGCGATATAAAGACACTCTTAACTTTAGTTGGTCTTCTCCCCATGTTGGATGAAATGAAAAATCTTGTGAATAAAGCCCAAGACAAAACTATGTATATCTATGAATATACCAAACTACCTAGAGTGAAACACATGACCCTCGATAATCTATATTTAGATCTAATAGATTATACATCTCAAAGTCCAAATTTTGTAAGATGGAAGTTAATTACATATTTGAATAATCCTAAAAATTATTACAGTTTAATGCAAGTGGGTAGTTATGTGTCTTTGTATGGGGATTTGAGATACTAATTCACCATTGTACGATTGTCAGGCGCTCTACTAGAGAGGTACTTGTTTCTAAGGAAGCTTTTAACGACATTGTTAAATCTTCTAGTGTTAATTTAAAGGAAATTGTAAAATCTTTTTCCATAGAGATTTATCAATGATTCCCTTGAGATGAAATACTTGAAGTGATATCTATTGTGTATCCTAAATTTTGGACTTGAGGCAACTGAGATAGCCCAATATTTTTTCATCAAAAAGTAATTACCTTGGTCGAACACTTTCCAAAAAGTTCAGAATACAATGGACAAAAAATAAAAGGAATTATAAATGAAATTAATCTTAGAGAACAAGCTAAGCATTTTTCATTAAGTATGATTGACTAGTTTGAGTCCATGGAGAATCCCATGGAAGTGAGATCAATAACAAGGGCTTGGACAAACTTAGGTCAGAGTGAAAGATTGTGTGATTCGTTATCAGAATATTTCAAACTTGTTGATTTATGTCAAACAATGATATTGGGGTCGGTGGAGGATGAGAGATTTTTCAGTGCATTGGGGTTTTTAAAATCAAAGATAAGAAACAAACTAGACAAGAATTTGAAAAATTGCTTGAGAGTGTTTGCAACTAGCTACAATGTCTAAATTTTTACTTTTAAAAGGGCACTCACAATCTAGAATTCCATATGCAAAAGAAGAGGGTTGTGCAACAATTCAAACATTGGTAGTGGTGGCAGTGGAACAAATGATATTGACACAATGAATGTTGATCTTGAGATGCAGTTATCTAGACATACATAGGGCGAAGAAAATGAAGACCAAAATCAAGAGTCAATACGACTCTCAATCTCATCGTCATTGTGAGGTCTGAGACTTGATTTGGAAAATGGAAGTGAATTAGTAGTTTTTAGGTATTTATATTGCACTTCATGAATCATATTCCAAATTGTAGTTGATGATATTTTATGTTGTATTCCATGAAATTGTGAATCAGACTGAATACATTAACATATTATTAGTAATTTCATATTTTAATGTGTCATATTGATAAGTTTTACATGTACTCAGTGATTCATCATTCAACTCGGTGCTTAATTTTTCCTTGCTAGTGTGGATTTATGCATAAAACATAAAATTTGCAGTAAAGTAAAAAAATTATTTTTGATTTGATATGTGATTTTGCATCAATCTTCAAACTTTATGAATTAATTTGATCAGTGCCTTATCTAAAACAAATTTAGAAAATGAAATATACTCCTACAACAAACCAACTCATGGTTTCTTATAACCTCACTGCCTTACAATGAGAAACCAAGCGAACAATAACACTTATCACACTACGTATAAATTCATATTGCATTCACACAATATTTGATAAATAACTGAAAGGAATATTAATCCATTCCTTGAAAAAAAAAGCTAATAGTTCAATATCCATAGCACATGATGTGATATGACAACTTATAAATAACCCTTGATTATTTTGAGTCAAAAGATAGTGAATACAATACTAGAGAGCAAGATAGGTTGATATTCAAAATTAAAGAAATACACTTAAGTATTTGAGTCATCTTTTGTTTTTGATTAGGGGTAAAATAGGTTTTCATGTGACCGAAACCCATTACAAACCAGTTTCGAAGGGACCTAAAACCCTATCAAAGAAAAGCATGTTGCATAAAAAATAATTACAGAGCAAAAATTATGAGTTATTTGAGTCATATTTTGTTATTACAAAGAAAAATTACAATATTTTCTATCTGTGCTAACAAATATCTTAAACTGTGCAAAAAAATATTACAAAGATGAAAGATAAAAATATCAGAACCCTTTGAATGAGGGTCGGGATTCCCTTTTATAACATAAGGGAAGCAACAAGAAAAAATTCTCATCCTAGACCTTTCTGACAACCAAAATCTCAGACATGAGGCATAGGAATAAAAGCATGGATCCACTCACAGGCTGGGTAAACAATTATACTTTTCATTCCATGCCTCAAACATATCCTCAGAAGTCCAGTCATGAGCTAAGAGCTTTTCTGCATTCTTCAAATTTAGATGATACTTGGCATCAAGTAAAGCACTGGCCTCTCTAAAAAAAAATTCCATCAATTGTTTTGGATTGACCATCCTGTCTGAATAGGAATTAAGCTGATTAAAATCAACTTTGTAATCTTTGCAAATCAGAGGGAGGAGTGTGGGGATTACAATATAGAAACTATCCTTCCATTTCTCTAGGGTCTTCAACTTCCCATTATCTTCTAACAAGTGGGGTGCAACAACATTTATGAAAGAGTTCTCGTGCAACTTCAATTACACTTTCCAAATACCCTTTATGTTTTTGTGCCATCTAGACAATTTCACAAGTAAAATGGATACCAGGTGGGACATCAGATGTGTTTACAGATCCCTTATACATACCTTCCAAAGATGTAAATCTAAGATTATATTTTTAAAATATACATTTGAGCCACTCTTGATCTCCACTTATTCTGGTAATGACATCCCTCAAATTTAGATATGACACATGGGTATTTTCCATCCTTCTTAGGATTTTAGAGAGTCTATGCTCCAAGATGCACGTTGCAATGCACACATTCTCCTTTTGTTGAGTCTTCTGAGAATTCTTCAATTTCTCTTCCAACATTTGAATCTTTTCTTCAAGCTCTATGTTTTCAATCATCACATGAGTAGGGGGAACTATAGAAGAGGAGCCTGCTTCCTGCATATTTTCAAGAAAGGATGTTTTTTGAGCAAATAATACATGTTATTGGTTGTAAGCTTCCATGAGATCATTATTTTCCTTCAACAATGTATTATTTATTTCTTGCAACCTTTGAACAATAGCTTCATTAAACTTGGCAACATCTACCACTAATGCAGCAGCTTCAGGGGCAGAGGTTTCAGACACCCTCTTTACAATCAAGCTCCCTTTGATATCCTTCGATGCTTCAATAATCATAAGATTTTTTGTAGTTGGGAAAGGGCTCAGATTGCAAGGGCTTCCCAATGTGGTTTGAACCCTAATCTTGACAATGCCATCTTTGCTTCCTCTTCTATGGAGAAAAATTCTCATTGTATCCTAATAGTATCAAAGATGTAGAAGCAATGTCCCATTTAGGGATTAGTAAAAATCCACTATCTTGCACCATTCTTCTCCCTTCTTTAGACGTAATGTTTTTGGACTCAAAATTCATTTATTCCCTTACCTTTGTAGCTACTTCATCATACTTTTCTCTAGGTTTATCTGCTTGTGCCAATTGAAGTCTTTTATGGTACCCCTCCCTCTTTAATCTCAAAACAAACTCTTTAAACTCCCGGGCTTTTACAAACTCATCATCAGAAATGAATTGTGAACATGCCAATTCCCTCACATCATTGAGGTTATCTCTCCCCATAGCCATGTCCAACCCAAACCTTTGCTTAAGAAGGCCAACAATATTTGGTCTTGGGGGGATGGCATATATTGTTTAATTTCATCCATGGTGATATGAACATCTTCACTTTCATCTAGATTGATGGGAATTTCAACCAACAATGTCAGTTGCTCAAATTTCATCCTCTTCTATGGTTTCTCTCTTGGGGGAGAATCTGAATCCACACTGATTATTTGAGGGGAAGGAGAGAGAGTGACCAATGGTGGGTCTGATTGCACATTTTCTCTAATAATAGGCCCCTGGGGCCTTCTGATAGAAAGGTCAGGTTTATATCACTTTGTTGGTTTCTCTTCTAGGGTAGGGGACTTACCTACAACTCTACCAAAATTCTTCAACACTGCCTCAATCTTGGCAATTGGGTCAATAATATCAAAAATTGCTCCATGATAATCCTTATATTCTCTATCCTAGTAGCCTCTGCCTTGATGAATGCAATCCATTTCACCTTTCAATTTTTTACCTCAAATTCATCCTTGTAATTTATTATGGCATCTTCGTTTTCATCAACCTAATGGCAAAAATTGGACCTTCTGATACTTTTCTTAACCTCATGTATGAAACCTTCAGGGTCAAAATCCCTGAATTTTAACTGAAATAACCTATATTCCCCAAGCACTTCTTTTAGCCTACCTAAGTTGTCTCTAGTTGAAGTGAAATCTCAAAAGGCAATAACATAATGGAAAAAATCTACCCTTTCTTTTATTTCCTTAAATGAAATCGATCAGTCTCATTCAATTGTCATATAATTTCTATGGCAAACCTAGGTGGCACATATCCAGGTAGCAGATGGTGGGCTTGAGGGCACCCATATATTCTAATAACAATGGAGGTGTCATTTAGGTAATAATCTTCCCGGTTATGTCATGCTCCTAACTTCAGCCTCCTCTTTTTGGGCCTAAGGAAATCCAAAATTTCCTTGTGAAATATAATTCCAAGTAGACCCAGCCTTGCCAAGACTTGTCTTACAAAGTAGTTCTACAGAAAACATAGTCAAACTCACTACAATGTTTGTCCCAAATATGGGTCCAACATTGCACTGGGAGATCGTTTCCCTCTTTACCTTTCATGTTCAATTGTAAAACTCTGCTGAAATGATCTTTCCCTTTGTACAAAAGCATATGGCAAAGGAGAGAATACCACTTGAAATTCACCTCCGGCTCCTTACCACTTTGCCTTCTCTTAATGTCCACCAATTGATTATGAATAGCCTCAGCTAAAAAGCTAGCATAGTCAAATTCACTATTGACAAAAGGATGTTGTATATCAATAGCCATATACATAAAAGGTACCTACATTTTTTAGTTTGCATCTTTTCCCAACACTTGGCATAATGCCTAATATGTTGCTCTAAAATAGTCTTCAAAAGACTTGGCACGAAAAGGCTCAAGTTCATTATCAGAGATTCTCAATGACTTCTCTTTGAAGCCTTTTTGTCTAAACCTAGAGATCAATTTCACTTTGAAGTTACTTTTGTCTTGGTGGTATTTTCTTCTGAAAGAAACAAGGTCTATAACCTTATCTGCGACCACATTGAGTCTAAAAACCTTAGAAATAAACTTCCTAATTATATCTGTAGACATCCAAATTTGACCTCTCCCATAAGGTCAAATTCATATCCTTTGTTCATCTATCCCACATTTCCCATCAATATTAATTAAATCATTTATTTAATTAATATTTCTCCCTTTTTTTAATGTTCTTAAGGTATTTAATTTTAATAATTAAATACTTTACCTTTATCCCCTTTCCTCTCTAAATTAAATAAATACTCCTATTTATTTAATTTATTCATTTTGCATTTTTGAATTTAAATCAATTTTAAATTCATTACTTTCTCTTTCCTTGTCCCATCCTCCATAACCCTTCCTTAATCTGCATTAATTTAATTAATCTCCGATTAGGATGTGCACACCCTTTATCTGGATTAATGTCACATCCTCCATCATAGCCCACTTGCCTTAATCTAGATTAATGTCACATCCTCCATCATAGCCCACTTTCCTTAATCCTTCATTAACCATCTTAATCCCTTGTTTGCACAACCTAATTACTTGATTAGGTTAGCCTAATCCTTATGCCATTTATGGCATACCCCCAATTCAATCTTTTATTAAATGCTTTCTCTTTTTGGAGAAGGAAACCCCTTCCCAATGTGAATTTTAAATTCATATTTATTCTTCCAAGGTCTTTTAAGGAATTTGTAATTCCTCAAAGGTCTTATCACCCACATGGGGACAAGAACCTCCTTTATGAGGAGATCTTGTCCAATCCCAAGGTACAAAGAAATACCCCCACGTCATGCTCTTTTTTACACCTCACCCCTCACATGTCAAGATGTGAGGGCTTGTGAGTTCTCAACTCACCCTAGCCCTTGATCTTTTCCAAGGTAGCTGCATCTTGATCATCCATTGCTTAATGGCCTTTCCCCTAAAATTAGAAGATTTTTCCCTCATTTGAGAATTCATTCAACACATGCAATTTTGAACACACAAGCATTCAAGTACACTTGCATTCTCAAGCATCCATCATTGTTGAAATTTTTGAGCTCATTTTCCATTCATATCAAGCATCTATCCAAATACCCACATCCATCATTGCATTCCTCACTTCATCTACATCATTTTGCATCTAGTTTCATGCTATTTGCCATTGAAAGGAGAACATAATTCAAGCAATCAAAAGATCCAACTAAACAATCAAATTGGACAAGGTATATCACTTCTTTATCTTTCATTTTGCTCGTGTTCAACTTAGGCCAATCTTAAGGTATTGTTATTGTTTCCCTTGTTTGCATTTCATTTTGTTTTGCATTTTAGACTAGGTAAAAAACACCTGCACACATTTCTGGCACGCCCGGTGAGACCCACATCATGGGTCTAGCCTTTTACATTTGCTATTGTTTGAGTTTTGCAAGTCTAGGTTTACGCACAAGGGTGAATCCACCCTGAATGGGCGAATTTGCACCTTACAGGGGCGAATTTGCATCTGAAAACAAGCGAAATTGACAAGATAGGCGAATTTGCACTCAGCTCAAACAAAGCAAATTCGCCTTTTCTATGAAAAGTGGCGAAATTTAAAGTTTAGGTGAATTTGATCTTAAGGATAGGCGAATTTGCCTTGAGGGGTGAATTTGCATAGAGAAAGGGAAAATTTGCACAGAGAAAGGGTGAATCTACTTGTGACAGAGGCGAATTTTCTCGTCAGGAGGGGCAAATTTGCTTCACACAGAGACGAAGCTAAGGTAAATTTGAGACTCTTTTTTTTTTTTCAGTTTTCAACATCGTTTGGTTTCAGTTTCACGTACTAATCCACTAACTCGTCTATTTGTGAGTGTGTCTAGTTTCGCTAATGATTTGTGTAGTTGTCTCTCATTTGTCCAAGACCAGTGGTTGGAATATACTAACGCATTTTCTGCAGAACGATCAGTCCAAGAATAGTTAGTTAGTTTGTTTGTTGTTTTTTCATACTAGCTAGGTGCATGCAACTTTAATTAAAGGGTCAATTAACTTGTTTATTGTTCTTGTGAGTGGACTCTTAACGTATCCAATCCCCTTGCGCCACTTGGCGATCCTGAGCGACAAAAAATCGTAGTTCACTCTAGTCTAGTCGTGTCTACCTAGGAGGTGCTAGTGTGTCTAAGTTCTCCCCTTGCACTATGTGTGAGCCTAGGAACCAACCAAAGCGTCTAGTATCTTCTTCCTTTAGCGGGACCTGCCTGGGATTTCATCACCCGAGGGACAATTCCAACCACGTGTTACCGGCAGGGTATATAAAGGGGTGAGAGCGAAAGTTGTACCTCAATCCAATCACGTCGTGTTTAGTGAAGCGTCAAAGCTAGGGTGATACCTAGATAAGACGTGCAAAGTTGGTCCAAGTTTTTAGTACCTCGTTGGGGCTCCTGACTCATGCTTGTGATGGGCTAGTGTTCATGATTGTTCCCCACATACCATGCATATATCGGGGACTCATGAGATAGCCTTATTCAGCGTAAATAGAGACCCTTATCACTAATCTCAGGATTGTGTTGTCTAGTGTGTCTTCTTTGCATGATACCAGTGCTTTCATTTTCAATTAAGTCAATTCGACCTCTTGTTTGTTGTTTGTTGTGTCTTTTGTCCTTTGCCATAGTCAGCCCTACCTTCAAAGGCGAATTTGTCCCTTACAAAGGCGAATTTGCACTACGGACATGTAATTTTGCATCCTAGTCCAGTCTGGGTCCATCTGTTAGGAAAATCCGCCTGTCCTTGTTGTCAAATTCACCTATTCTAAAGTTTTGGGCGAATTTGCCTCTAGTTTGGGTGAATTTGCTTCTGGTTTAGGCGAATTTGCAACCTATTTGGGTGAATTTGCTCTTCACAAGGGCAAACTCGCTCAATGTTTGTCTCCTGCCTACATCCTCAGTCATCAAATTCGCCTATTTTCCAAGTTTAGGCGAATTTGATCCCTACTTTAGGTGAATTTTCTCCTTGTAGGGGTGATCTCATCTTTCGTCTGAATCCCCGTCCACCCGAGTCCAAATTTAGGCGAGTTCATTTGTCTGTTAAGCAATCCTGTTTTCAGGCAAATTTGTTCTCGTCTATATCGTTCAAGAAATAGGTGAAGTTGTTATCACGTTAGGTGATCTTGAGAGTCAAATCCACCCATTCCCCAGTGATTTCCAAGGCTTGGGCAAATTTGCTTCCCCAGATAGGCAAACCTGCTTGCTGTTTAGGCGAACCTGCCAGCTATTTGGCCGAATTTGTAGCTGTTTGGGTGAATTTGATTTATGTTTGGGTGAACCTGCTAGGGTTTGGGAGAATTTCAACCTGAATAGGAGAATTTGATCTTAAGTTTAGGGGAATTTTCTTTTAGTTTGGGCGAATTTGCAACCTAAATAGGCAAATTTGATCTTAATTTTAGGCAAATTTTCTCCCCAAAACAGGCGAATCTACTCCCCAAGATAGGCAAATTTGCTCATCAAATTCGCTTGTTTCTTGTGTCATTTGAGATTTGGGCGAATTTTCTCTCCTTGGACAAGCAAATTTGTTACATACAGAGGTGAATCCGCTTCCCATACAAAATCCATAGAGTCAATCCTTCATGCCACAATTAGCCTACATCTTCCTCAGTCCAAAATCATAATTCAATCATTTCTCCTCTTCTTATTCATCCCTAAACCATCCAATTTTTTAAAAAAACTAGGAATTTATTTACCCCAACTTGTTAGGGTCATAACTTTCTACTCAGTGCTCATAATTCAAAACCTTTTACACTGTTGGAAAGGTCTCCAAGAGTACTAATTTAGTTAAGGACCAATGCAAGTTTCAACCCCAAATTCCACTCCGAAGACCTTCGAAAACGCGATTTACTACAACATAGAAAAAACCAAAAAAAAATGAAAATTTTGATTTTCGGATTTTCTCAATCCTATTATTCTTGGACTATTCCAAACCATAATCTAAGCTTCCATCCAATCCTAACCTGAGCTTCAATTCAATCCTAATCTGAGCTTCAATTCAATCTTAATTTGAGCTTCCATCCAATCTAAATTTGATCTTTAATCCAATCCCAATCTGAGTTTAACCTAAATCCCTATTTGAGCTTTAATCCATCTGATGAGCCAAGTTTTTGGCACATCTAGATCATACTTTTACAAACACTTTTATGCTTTTTCATTATGCTAAACCAAACATTTAGTGTTGATTATGGGATAAGACATAAATTTTTTATGCTTAATATAATAAGTATATTATGCTAAGTCTTCCATGGTTATTACTTTTAAATGTTTTATTAGTTTAATGAATGCCTTATAACTTTGTGTGATGACAAACCTTTCTTGCAACCTCTATTGTTGAACTTCCTGCAGCCATGTCTGGAATAATGTTTGCTTTAGATTAATGCTTAAATAAATATATAAATGAAGTGATGGATCGTCTTAAAAGTTGAACGTGTTGAGCTAACTCTCTACCTCAAGAATAGCTGGCAAGATATTTTACAGGTACCATGATTGGAGGAAGGAATTCAATTCCCACTTGAAGGATAGAAGACCAAACCAATGAAGACTGGTTCAGCAGCAAAAGAATAGGGAGGCAGTTTCAACTCATCTGCCATGCAAGAGGAGTGTTTCAAAAATCTAGCTCAGGCGTCTTGATGGCGCACAAATCTAGAATAATGGCACTTTAAGACTGATGAACTGATTTGACTTAGTTCTTTCATTTACATCCACCTTTTTACTAAGTTAGTTAAATGTAATAAAGACCTCCCATTTTATAAGGGAAGGTTGGTTAGTAGTTAGATTCAGTTTCAATAAATAGCTCATTCTCCTTTAGAGAATGGGCTGGAAGATTGCTATTGTAACACATTTTCAGTTTCAGAAATACAGTCAAGAGATTGTGTGCTATGTATTTGTTTACCTTGAATCAATAAAGTTTATGAAGTTTTTCACCTAATCTATTGTCTACTTTTGGCATTACCTAAGGGGGCCCACTTAGGGAACTGCCTATACCTTCATTTTACAAGTTAGAATAGCTGCACTTCCTTTTATAGAAGTTTATGTGACTGTTCCTGCAGCTGGCAGAAACACAGAGCTGTCAACTGTTCCCGTAGCCACTAGATGCAGAATAGTTTTATCTTTCAATTTTCATTTCCAAAGCAAGTTATACAGTAAAGTTATTCCAGTAATTCAAATTCCAATATAAAGCATCTTAGGAAATCATGCATGTCTGGGAAAGGTGATTAGTGCATATATTTTGCTGACCCATTTCAAGTTCACGTCCCTGAGTTGATAATTAAATGAGGTTCTTTAGCAGATTATGACTATTGGTTGTGATGTTCAATCCCTGAGTAGAGGAATTCATGTTCCTAGTTATTAAGCTAATTAAAGAACACTACACCATCTATATCCAAGATCTTCTGATATCGAAACAAATCTTAAGATCTCTTCTTCCATCTTCTTCCAATTCATTCTATTTATCTTTTCATCATCTATTATTTCCTTCTAATCATCTATTCCCATCTTTTCAATCCATATCCATCCCATCTAACATCATGAATCCTTATCCTTCATCAGTGCCACCAAGAATAGTAGTCAAGGGGAATCCCAACTACGTCGATGATGATAACGAAAGTCTTGTTGATCAACATGAGTATAATGTAGATCCTTTTGATGTTATCGTTGCTAGCAAACTTTCCCCGTTCACCTCTCAAAATCCATTCATTACTCTGAGCTATCCCATCACACATTCATCCACACCTAATAACGATCCTTATGCTACCTTTGACAAGGGATATCTAGTATCCTCACCATCCACATATCCATCATCTCCTTCATCTACATCCCCTTCTAATCCACCATCCCAATATCCCTACCTTAATTCTACAACCACATCTTCCCAGTTTAATCCACCATCTGCATATTGCTACCCTAATCCTGCACCATGTCCTCCTATACTAATCCACCACCCATGTCCTCTTATCCTAATCCGTCCTCCCAATTTTCCTACGTTAATCTTCCATCCCAACCTTTCCATCCTAATCAAACATCCACATCTTCCTACCTTAATCCATCATCCCAATCTTCTCATCCTAATCTATCATCCACATATGCCCATATTGCTTCACCATCCACATTATCCCATGTCACTCCACCCTCATTGCATTATATTTTAATCCTCCCTCCAATTCATCATACCTTAATCCTCCATCTAATCCTAATCCACCAATCTCTAATCCTTGTTAGAGTAAAGGTTTTAACTTAATTATGTCAATTAAGTTACCTTTATTCCTCTCTTAAGATTTCACTTTAGTTTGCATATTGTGGCATTTAATAATTATATGAATTATTAAATGTCTACCTATTAGGGTTACTTTTAGGTTTTGCATGATCTCCTTTCCTAAGGATTGATCCATTGTATATTTTCATTTTCAATTGTTCTGATAATACAATCTCACATATTACAGAGCTTCAAACCCTCGGTTGTTTTTTTTTCCATTCTCTTCCCTGTGACAGGCATCCCTTTGCATGCAGGTGTTCTTGGACTCTAAAGTTGGTTTTGACAACTTCTACATGGTATCAGAGCGGACCTACTGCAGCTTGTTCTTGTTTGAAGAATTTGGAGCTACGAGGGTTTGATCAGGCTTTCAGTTTGATTTTCTTGTGGATCTAGGGGTTTCCTAATTTTTTGGGCATTTTTGGACAAAACGAACCTCGCCATTGAGTCCATAGCGTCCAAAAACCCTTATTTTCATATAAAACTTGTCCATTTTGGCCATAGTTTTCTGAAAAGGCAAAATATTTTTGCCCCAAGGTCAGACGGCCTCGGGGCACGCAAAATGAAGTAAAAATTTCAAAAAATAAAAGCACAATTTTTTTGCGCTGCCAGTTATAAATGCAGGTGTCGCCAGGGAGCCTCTTTGCCCCTTCTACATTTTTTTTTTACCCATTTTCACTCAAATGGGCATATCTTAGACGTTGTTTCTCGGTTTTTCAAACAAAAATAGGCATTGGAAAGCTGGCTCCGAGCCCATTGTGATGGTGTAGGATATTTTTCAAAACTTAGTAGTTTGGTTGCCTTTTTTTGCAGTCTAATTTAGATGATCGTTTTGCACTCAGAAGGGCATAACTTGGTCAAGTTTGCTCCGTTTTTCAAAAATGAATAGGCGATGGAAAGCTCTTCTCGTGCTCTATTCAGATCTACTGTTATTTTTTTCAGAAAATTTACCAGGTAGACAAGATTCAGTCTGAAACCTTTTTTGCTTTTTCTTGCTTTTCCGGTGAAAAATCTCTACTAGGGTTTGGTTTCTTGCATTGTGGGGGAGTTTTTTTTCTTGATTTATATCATTTACTTCAAAAAACCAGAAAATATTCACATTAAACATTCATTAAACCTCTCCAAACATGGTCGAAAACACTTCTATTATTGAACTTCTCACACCTCATAACTACCATACATGGAAGGCATTCATGACACATCTTCTCAGATCAAAGGGGTTGTGGTCTTGTTTATATACGGTTCAACCAGTTTTGACATGGCCATTTGAGGTTATGCAACATAGAAATAAGATGGATGAGGCTATGGGTTTGATTTCCTTGCATGTTTCAGACAACTTGTTATTTCATCTTGATGCATGTAACAGTCCTCTTGAAATGTGGACCAAGTTCAATGATTTATTTGGTACCATCAATCAGTTTCATGCACTACAGATTGAGGTAGAGTTGACTTCTCTTGTACCTGATTCTTTTTCCTCCATTGAGGACTTTATGATGAAATTCAAACAACAAAGATCTCTTCTACAGGTTTGTGGTAAGGTTAAGACTAATATAGAGTGTATTTACCTAATTTTGTCAAAGCTTTGTGGGAAATTTTAGATATTATCATCTACTTTCAATTCCACTATGGATGCCTTGGGTACACATTTTACCATGCCTACTTTTGAGGTGTTTTGTGATCGGTCGAAATGAGAGCAGGATAAGACATCACAGTTGGATGCTCTCATAGGATCACCACACCAAGCATTGGTAGCACAGTCATCTCACGGGAAGCAGAAGCAAAAACATAAACCAAAGACCACAGAGCATTGGAAGGATTCCAATTCACATAAAACTTTTGATTCACCTTCTCCTAAGGGGGAATCATCGAAGAAAGACAGACCTAAGTGTGCTTATTGTACTAATCCAGGACATGATGATTCCAAGTGTTATGAGAAGAAGATAGATGGATATGCAAAACATGTTTCATATTTCATAGCTCTTCTTGAGAGGAAGCATATTCATCACTCTTCTTCTTCTACATCAGGCAGGTCTTCTTCTTCACCATCATTCCAGACAGATGGATAGGCCCCACATAAGGGTCATGCATTATGTGCAACCACCAGTTCACATTCATCTAGATGGCTACTGGATTCAGGTGCTTCACACCATATGGCATCTTCTCAAGACATGTTCTCATCTTTCAAGGCTGCGTCCTCACCACACATATTGATGGGTAATAACACTTATATGAGAGTATGTGGGAAAGGTTCTATCGACATTGATGATAGTACATTCAATGATGTAATATGTGTACCATATTTGTCCACTAACCTTTTCTCCATATATCAGATTGCTCACAGTGGGATAGGGAAGACAATTGAGTTCACACCTGATTCAGTGTACATCAGAGACATTGTGACTGGCAACATTGTTGCAATAGGGACAGTTGATCATTCTTCCCGATTGTATGCATTCAAACACTTTAGTCCACCATCTCCCTCTCTTTCTACAAGAGAGCATGTAGTATCTGAGGAGAAGTTTGGTTACTTGAACTTATGTGTTCTTCCATTTGTTCATGAGACTAGTGTTGAGACTTCTTCACCTCTTCCTCCTATTGAGATCACATTTGTTCAACAGGATTCCTCTTTAGTTATGACTGACATTGTAGCTCCACTCATTGAGCCATCAAGTGCAGTTGTTGAGGCCATATAAGAGGATATTCCTTTCCTCACAGATGATATATTCAACAAACCTATTATCCCTTCTTCATTGGAGATTCCCTTTCAGGATAATCTTGAGTTTTTTGATTTACCATTATATTATTCAGACACTCATGTTGTAGTTTAGTTCTCCAGTGAGAATCATCCAGGACTTCCATTTTTACCTCACATCCAGGGATTTCCTCTTCCTCGACCGTTGGATTTGTTTCTTCCTCTGAGGAGACACATTGGTTTGATCATTGGCACAGGGGTTCTTTCATTCTGGGGGGGCTTTGGAGTCTCCACTCTCTCTCTCATGGGGGGTTTTTTGATTGTATATCTGCATATGTTCTTGAGAGAGTCTCTTGAGACATTCCATTTGTACTTTCTTTTTTGCATCTCTTTTTGGAGAGGAGTTTTTTCCCACTGGGTTTTCTCCTTTACTCCGCTTTATAGAGATTTGGTTGGATTCGGGTACCTAATTAGGCCTAGTTGTCGGGAACCTTGTTTGCTTTCCTGCATTGTAGTTACTTTTGATTTCTTACATATGTTTGTAGCTGCACTCTTGCTCATCTTAAGGGGGGTATTAGAGTAAAGGTTTTAACTTAATTATGTCAATTAAGTTACCTTTATTCCTCTCTTAAGATTTCACTTTAGTTTGCATACTGTGACATTTAATAATTATATTAATTATTAAATCTCTACCTATTAGGGTTACTTTTAGGTTTTAAATGATCTCCTTTCTTAAGGATTGATCCATTGTATATTTTCATTTTCAGTTGTTCTAATAATACAATCTCGCATATTACAAAGCTTCAAACCCTCGATTGCTTTTTTCTCCATTCTCTTCCCTGTGATAGGTATCTCTTTGCATGCAAGTGTTCTTGGACTCTGAATTTGGTTTAGACAACTTCTGCAATCCTAATCCTCCACCTCCTCTTAGTCCTACATCCAATCCCATCCCCTCATCAAATCCCAATCCACCAATCCCTAATACTAATCCTCCATCCATCCACAATCCTTCATCCATTCCCATCACCCCACCTAAACCTACAATTCCTAAAGACCTCATTCCAGATGTTGTCCAAGGACTCATGACAAAGAAGCCATCCCTAGATCCACATCTTGAAGTCGTGGACCCATTCCATACCACTCCATCATGTATGTTCACTAGTGATGAGACACTTCTCCATCCCACGCCTATCGTTACTATTACCACTCCTAGAAACACCCAAATCATTGAAACCACAAAACCCATTGAATCCATTGAATCCTCATCTTCTACTCCTAGAGCCACTGAAACCAGTGAAGACACCCAAATCCAATTCGCTTCCCCTAGTCCTGGTATCATCAAAATCTAATCCCATGACCTTCATGAATCCTCCATCCTTCCATGATCCCACCATCCCATCCACCCCATCTCAAGATCACACTAGCTCATCTACTCCATCCCTTGACCCCCTTTTCACTCAAGATCCAATCACTCCACCACATGATCCCTTATCACCTCCTCCTCAATTCAATATACTTCCATCCCCTCATCTTTTCCTAACCATGTCACCCCAACACCACTTTATATCGCCTTGGTAATATTACACTCATCCATGGTGGTTTTCTTGTAGAAGAAAAGAAAAGAATATGCACCACCCATCCTCCTCCACCTGCTAATGGACTTGCATCATGCTTCCAAAATAATAAACATCCAACCATAGATCGCATGCTCAAGATCATGAACTATCAAGGAAAAGGTTTAGGCCTTCATGAGAAAGGTATTTTCAAGCCCATCCAAGTAAACAAACATCCAGGCACACAAGGTCTTGGATATATCTCCCTAGACCCACAATCCAAAAATGTTGGTACAACCTTGGTACATCCTTAATAATCCTCTTCTAAAAGAATAAGAGGCAGTTCCCATCACTCCGCAAACCATTTGCTGTTATCCCCCCTCCTCCATCATATTACCTCAAGACAATTGTCTATCTTCCTCCTTCCTCCTCCAATTCCATCTTGGGTCCTTATGTCCCTCCATCCACCATCGCTCATCCTCCATCTACTGCATCTATTTTGGGTCCTTATGTCCCTCCATTCACCCTTACACATCCTCCATATACACCATCCATTTTGGGCCCTTATATACCAGAATCACCTCCTCCATCTTATCCTCTTCATCCTCTCATCCATCCATCACCTATCCCTAGCACACCTCATAAAAACCCTAAATTCATAACCCCTAATCAGGATCAATAAAGGCACCCCTCCATGCACGCTATCTCACACCCTCCATCCACACATCATTGTCAAAATCCTACCTCTATCACTCCATCCACATCTCCTCCACATATTCCATCGCTTCATACCCATCCCATTGCTATTAAAATCACTTTGGATACCAAAGTAAAAATGCATAAATCCAAACATCCACATGAATCTAAAGCTCCTTGTGTCCCCTTAAAAAGAAATGTTTAAGAAAAGAAAAACCCAATCCAAAATCCAAATCAAACCCATAGGTAACCAAGGCCCACTAAAACACAAATCAAAACCACATGGATCCCAAAGAAAAAAAATGGCAATTCCTTCAATGAAAAATCCATAATGACATCCAAAGTTGCTAATCCCAAAGCTACACATCCTCATCCACCATCTCCTAAATCTATTTTGGGTCCTTATGTCCCAAAATTCACTACCCCAACTCCTCCATTATCCCCACATCCTCCATCCAATGATCCTCCTATCATTTTACATCCACCACCATATGTGCCAATAATGGTCCTAAACACATTCCCCCATCACACATCCACTCCATAATTCCATCCATACACTTTCCAACATCCCATCCATTATACCACATATCTACCCCCTCAAATCCCTTTAATCCATCCTCTTGCATAATCCATCCATTCTAATAAGGTTGTACCAACATTTGATAGTCATTTCGCACACGGGCTTTTATTACTTCGTATAGAACTTAATACTTGAGTCCTTCATCCATCTACTTATCACATGTCTATCCATCCATTTATCCACATCCCTAGCCTTATCCGTCTCCATCCCCATACTATCTAAAAGTCAAAAAAGTCAAAAAATTCAAAAAGTAAAATAAAATAGTAAAGAGAAAAAAATCCGTCCAATGGTGAAAACTTGGAAAACAAGTGCCTTGGATAAGTACCATGATGAAAACCTGGCAAACAGGAATCATGCGTAAATCCCCATCCATTTACTTTCCACACTTGGGGGCAACTTCATGCTATGCATCCTCTTCATCCATCTCCTCCATCCAACTTATGCACACATCCTACTTGTCATATCCCATTTATCCCACTCCCTTCATCCTCCTTGCGATCTTGACATAGATAGGGGCAAACATATATACATGATTTTGACACCTCTTGGCATAAATTCCCCTCACCTATACAATATCCTAATACTTATCCACATCCATCTACCTTCTGTGGCCACCCATCATGCTACCATCAATCTCCCATCCTTATCCATGCATCCTATCCATATTCGTTTCACTCCCTTATTTGCCCATCCTTCTATCTTCCATCCCTCTTGCCTCATCATGTATGACATATCTAGAGAGGGGCATATCCTTCTTTGTGACATAGTCCTTGGAGACATCATTTATCGATCCTATCATCCTTTCCATACCATGGCTATCATATCCTCTCCATCCATCCAATCAATCCCTTCCATACCCCCCATCCTTATCTCCCCATCCATCTATCCACTAATCCTTCCCATCTTTCACAACCTTGTAGTCCCATCTATCCATTCCAACAATCATTTTCATCTCCCCATCCTTATCTCCCTATCCATCCAAACAATTCCTTACATCCCCCTCCCATCCTTATCTCCCTATCTATTCATCTCTATCCTCATCCCATCTCATAATCCTTTATCATTGGTATCTAGCTATAGGATTCCCTCATACAACCCAATTCCATCTATCTCACTATCATCACTCCTATCTATTTCCTACATCTTCCCAATATCTTATCACTTTTCATCACTCATCTATCCATAGTATAATCCGCCCAAAGTCATCTTTTGATGATCTGGATAACTATCCCATCCCTGAGCTTCATATAATCCACATCTTATTCATATCAACCATCCCACCTGCACGGCCTATCCTGGCTCATTATATTGGCTCCATCATTGTATATCCTTATCATGACTGTCTGCTCATCATTTATCCATTTTCTGTCATTAGTCTTTTGTCAAACTACGTTGCCTCTACGCTTTCACTTAGGCAAGGTTAATCATTTAATTAACCCCCAAGGCTTTGGTCCATCCTTCTGTGTCGGTCCCCATCGTCCATCTATCTGGTCCTGACATTTGTCTGTCTGGTATTTTTCTTCCATCAGGGTCTCCATTGTCCTCTTTTTTCTTTTATCCATGGTCTTTTATCGAACTACGAGGGCTCTATGCTTTCACATAGGCAAGGTTGATCTTTGATCAACCCCCAAGCCCCTAGGTCTTTAGGGTATGTTGGTCCTATGTCTTGTCATCTTGTCATGTCATCAAGTATGTCCCTATCCAGCTGGTCCTAACAAAAAAATCCATTGGTGTCATGAGGACTGATCAGTTTCAGATATCCTGCATCATGTCGATTATCTAGCTTATTTTCCATCTTTGGTCTTAACAGGATGCATCCTTCCTAATCAGACCGCATCAGTCCCATCCACCCTTTCAATCCTGTGGCAAAGGACATATGAAATTTTATGGTGATCTTTCGATGCTTTTGACATTTTTTTTATCATTTGAGCTTCCTATTACACCTCATCGGGGTTGCCACGATCCATCATATCATGGTGTGCTTTGACAGGTAGACATAAGAACATATCTTGATCTTTTGTTTGTTCTTGTCTTCTTGGTTGTTCCACCTAGTACCCACCAAGATCCCTGTGGTCTTACATTATGTTGGGGCATCCTTTGTGTTTGTGGTTATCCCAACATCATGCCCAACCAAAGACCCTGTGACTTTGGGATGTTAGACTAACCTTTTGATTGTTATGTCAGTCCTATGCATGCGATACGACGTCACCTTGGTTCCTCATACCCTGGTGCATAATATCTCATGCTATATCAAATTAAGTGCTCATTACATGGTAGCATAACGCATCACAATTAACTTGCTTGATTTTGTTACTATCCATTCATCTCCCCATCTCACGTCCTCTCATCTATCCCAACCCCCCCATCCATTCACTATCTATCCTATTTGAATAGTAATTTCTAAAATTACTATATATTCCCTTTCCCCCTCTTTTTATCCTTTTTAAATTTTGGGTATTTTTACCCTTTATTTCACTTCTTTTTCCTCTAATTAATCCTGTTTCTTCCGTAGGCCACCATTTGCACCCCGTTCGTCTGTTTGCTTCCGTTCAAAAGCCATTTTTTTTATTTTTCTATTGGTAAAATAAAGATAAACAACTGAGAGGGGGGATGAATTAATTGTTACAGAATTAAATATTATTCCACCTTAAACAACATTTAATCTCATATTTGATAATTAACAGTGAAAGCATAAATCAACAACACATCAGAGACACATGAACACCAAGATTTTTATACATGGAAACCCTGTTAGGGGAAAAACCATGGTGGATGTTAGTCCACAAGATTATACCCTGTTAGAAGTATAATGAAAGAAATGAATAGGGAATGCACATGCATTTAGGCACACTGCCTAGAGCTCACTGCTCAAAGGGAAGGCTCACTTCCTTACATAAGACAATTAGATTAAATCCATCTGATGAGGTTGAACTGAGAAATTAGCTTCTACAAAAGCTTGATTATAGTTCTGGTTAGGCACAAAAACACTTCTTCACTATTCGCTCAATCTTCTTCACACTCTACTCTGCACTTGAATGATCTGATATTTATTTGCACATATCTTGCATGTACTTCACATACATTCATTAATCATCCTTTAAAATGAGTAAACAATGAGCAAATCTTAATGCACACCAACCTAATTCGGTCTCAACATAGTGAGGACCTAAATCAACATCCTCAAACATGCCAAACAATACAAGACTAATCCATAAGGATTCGCAACACGCTACCACCATCATGTTGGCCAAGAATCACTGAACACCTTAGGAACAAATCACTTCACCAAAATTGCAATCTCATCTTCCAGAAACACCTGCTACAGTAACTGAATAACTATAGGAACACAAAACTTCATAACTTCCTCAATTCTTGATGCGTACCATTGAAACTTTCAGAAAACATACTAGATAGGCTCGCCAAAAAACCCTTTAGTGCACGCCTTCTGATCATCAACATACAAAACTTTCATCACTTTGACCTTCTCAGCTTCACTAACTGCCTGCAATATATTTATTACAATTTTCTCAATATCCTCAACATATACAGCCTTCAAAATCACCAATGCTAATAGTGTTGACATCAATGACAACCACATATCAGCAAAACAACCACAACATCCAACATTTTCGAGCTCTACCGCGTGGTACTCTTCGTTTCTTCATATCAAGAAGTTGCCCGAGACCCCTTTTTCTTCCCCGTCTACCTTTTCAAGGGGCATACCCTGTCATTTTCCTCCATTCCTCTGTCCTGTCCATTTTTCTATGACATTGGGGCATCTTCTTTCACTTTCTTCCATTGCATAGTCTATAGCACCTTTCCTGCACTGGGGCATCATTTTCTAGTCCATTCCTCTATCGAGTCGCCTATATTTTATTTTTCATTGAAACGCTATTATTCTAACAGTATTTTGAAGAGGGGCAAAATGTAGACATTCAAATTTGACCTCTCCCAAGATCAAATTCATAGCCTTTGTTCATCTATCCCACATTTCCCATCAATGTTAATTAAATTATTTATTTAATTAATATTTCTCCCTTTTTCTAATGTTCTTAAGGTATTTAATTTAAATAATTAAATACTTTACCTTTATCCCCTTTCCTCTCTAAATTAAATAAATACTCCTATTTATTTAATTTAGTCATTTGTATTTTTGAATTTAATTCAATTTTAAATTCATTACTTTCTCTTTCCTTGTCCCATCCTCCATAACCCTTCCTTAATCTAGATTAATTTAATTAATCTCTAATTAGGATGTGCACACCCTTAATATAGATTAATGTCACATCATCCATCATAGCCCACTTGCCTTAATCCTTCATTAACCATCTTAATCCCTTGTATGCACAACTCAATAATTTGATTAGGTCAACCTAATCCTTATGCCATTTATGGCATACCCCCAAGTCAACCTTTTATTAAATGCTTTCTCTTTTTGGAGAAGGCAACCCTTTCCCAATGTGAATTTTAAATTCACATTTATTCTTCCAAAGTATTGTAAGGAATATTTAATTCCTCGAAGGTCTTATCACCCACATGGGGACAAGAACCTCATTTATGAGGAGATCTTTTCCAATCCCAAGGTACAAGGAAGTACCTCCACATCATGCTCTTCTTTACACCTCACCCGCTACATGTCAAGATGTGAGGGCTTGTGAGTTCTCAACTCACCCTAGCCTTTGATCTTGTCCGAGGTGGCTGCATCTTGACCACCCATTGCTTAGTGGCCTTTCCCCTAAAATTAGAGGATTTTTCCCTCATTTGAGAATTCATTCAACACATGCAATTTTGAACACACAAGCATTCAAGCACACTTGCCTTCTCAAGCATCCACCATTGCTGCAACTTTTGAGCTCATTTTGCATTCATATCAAGTATCTATCCAAATACCCACATCCATCATTGCATTCCTCACTTCATTTACATCATTTTGCATCTAGTTTCATGCTATTTTCCATTGAAAGGAGCACACAAATAGAGCAATCAATAGGGCCGACCAAACAATCAACTTGGACAAGGTATATCACTTCTTTATCTTTTATTTTGCTCAAGTTCAACTTAGGCCAATCTTGAGGTGTTGTTTGTGTTTCCCTTGTTTGCATTTCATTTCGTTTTCCATTTTAGACTAGGTAAAAATACTTGCACACAATATCCATTAGGACACTTCCATCAAATGCCCTAATTACTCTAATATTTTCATCATACCAAGAAGCAAGGCGTTTGATGAGTTCCAGATTTATAAATACATTAAGAACAACCAGCTTCCCCAAATCAAAGGTCCATGCATTAGAGATAGGGGAACGGTGGTTTCTTTTTCCATACCAGTGTACGAACAATTCCCACCCAGTGACTATGTCATCTTGGTTTTTCAGATCAACCTATCTGCAAGTTTTGGCTATGTCTACCATTCCTTTTACTGCATTAGGGTTGAGGTTATGTTGATGTTGAGGCTATTTTGAGGAACCCGACAATTGGGCCAAAATATTCTCCTCAAAGGGTCTTTTAGATGTAGAGCCAGAGGGTTGGGTATTTGACCGACTCATACTTCCAGAATGATTTTAAAATTGATTTCTACAGTATCTTGGTTCAGTAAAAAGCAAGATTGATTATGAGCTTCAAAATTAACAATGGTGAGTTTTTCCAAGAAGGGTGTACCTATTTTTTTATTGTTCAAAGCTCAAGTTGACGCGAAATGGGTGCACCTCTGTGGTTTTTGCATTATGTCGAACTAAACAAATGAGACAACCAACCTACATTGAACTAAAAAATTAATGAAGGCAATTAACTAAAAGAATGAGTCATCATTCGTCACATTTTCCATTACTTCTACTTCATGCAAGGGAAATTCATTCATCTATTTGTTTATCGATTTTGAATGTGGGTCATCCATTTGGAAGGGAAGTAAAAATCTCAATGATGAGTAAGGCCTTGATTTTCTTGAAAAGGACACAACCGTCCCCTCTCTCTAATAGGATTCTCCCATGTCCCACATGAGAATATCATCACACAATGTCCTTCCACGGTTCCACAACCAAGAAAAGGACATTTCACTATGGGCTTGTGTTCTTGCAGAATCCTTTATCTTCTTCCATGTGCCAACATTTCATGGAGCCTTGATTTTCTTGAAAATGATACAATTGTCCCCTCTCTCCAATAGGATTCTCCCATGTCCCACGTGAAAATATCATCACAGTGTCCTTTCGCAACCAAGAAAAGGACATGCCACTATGGGCTCACAAACTTGTAGAATCCTTTAATCTTTTGCCATGTGCCAACATTCTGTGGAGCCTTGATTTTCTTGAAAAGGACTTAACCGTCCTCCCTCTCCAATAGGATTCTCCCACATCTCACATGAAAATATAATCATAGCGTCCTGCGGTTTCACAACCAATAAAAGAACATGTTGCTATGGGCCTGTGGACTTGCTGAATCCTTTAATCTTTCGCCACGTAAGGGGGTTTGAGACACCTGACAAGGTACAATTTTTGAGATCATATTCCAAGACTATCCTTAACGATATTTTATATTGTATTTTATGAATTTATGAATTAGATTGAATAAATTAACGTACTATTATTTTCTACCATTTCAAATGTAGAATCTAGATTTTGAATTTTAACTGTTATCTAGGGATTTAACAGTTTCTAGGTATTTAAATTTTATACTGCATTTTATATTTTAAATTGTAGTTGATATTTTATATTGTATTCCATAAAATTATGCATCAAATTGAATAAATTAACATATTATTAATAATTTTATATTTTAATTGTGTTAAACATGTACTTAGTGATTCATCACTCAACTCAATGCTTAATATCGTATTAACAACAATAGAATATACAATAATGAACATCAACAATCGTTTAATGTGTATCTAGTAGTTGAAATGAAAGTTTTTCTTCAATTGATAAAATAAATAATAGAGATAATTGAACATCAAAAAATTATTGAATTTGAGTTTTTTTATTGATTTTCAAATGAAGGAATACATAGAGGCAATGCAAAATCTTGCTCAAAGACAACTCTACACAGAGCTGAGTTGGAACTTGAAAATCCATATTATCAATATCAAATCATTCTATCAACTTTTCTAGCAACTTCCACTATTCAATTGATGGAAGTGTCATTTGTTCTAACTGATGTTGCATGACTTGAAAATTATTTAACAATGAATTATTGAAATTGGAACTTGACTTGAATGCTTCAATCAAAGTTGCATTCAAGGTTATTAGTGGTTTGATGGAATCCAAATAGTTTGCCTCATCTGGGTTATGAGGAAACTGGCCCAAATTAATCTTCCTTGCACCCTCCATCTTCTTTCTGAAATCATCTTTTCCAATGAATCGTTCATTTGTGTCAAAAACCTCTGGAAAACCAAGATCTGTCAAGTTCCTTACCTTTTTATCCAACTTCGTCATCTTTTTTTGCAGACAAAAGCAAAAATTCCTTTATTTCACGCATTCTCAAACACTTTTGAATGATAGATGAGAACTTCATTGAGGCAGCAATCCAATTATTAATTCCTTTTGATTTTAATTCATTGTCATTATCTTTGTAGACTATTTGATGAATTTGATTTGCAAATTTCTCTATTGTCATTAGATTTTTGTTGTCCATTAAATATTTATTGGGCTTCCTATAATGTAGTCTCATAGAATCAATCAATTGAAACAATTCACACAAATGATCAATCCTCTGCATTATTTCCTCCCAGATCTTTTGTTTCATATGCCTCATTATTTCTCTACAAAATGCAGTTAACTTATTTTGACAAGAGTTTATTTCATTTTCTGCTTCCCTCAGCTCTGTCGCTAATCTTTCACTTTTTTTCTTTCTCCAATTTTTGTTCTCACTGTTGATTTGTTTTCCCCAAGTTTTGTTTTAATTTTTTTGAATTGAATTTTTCCTCATCATATTTCTTTTTTCTCTCATCTAACCTTTGCTTCAGTTCATTCAATTCCACCTTTATTTATTTATCCTCTTTTTTAGTTTTTTCTCTTTGGTTGTAGATGCAGAGGCATAGTTTTTTATTCTTTTTTCTAATTCATTGGTATTGTTATTTGTTGCTTTCCTTTGTGCTTTCTCATTTGCTAGGTTTGCCTGTAACTTTTCTATTTGAATATGCAACCTTTTTTTCCTCTCTCTTGCTTTAGCAATGATTTCTACACCAATTCATTGTTCTTCTTTGATGTATTAATTTTTTCAAAAAAATTGTATCCAAAAAAATCCAATTGGAAACTACTCACCTGAAATTCAAAGCGATCCATCTGATTTTTTGGTTTATTTTGAACTATGGGAACAACAAACACATGTACTCCATGATTTTTTAATTTGGGTCAATGTGGGTAATACCCTAGTTGTTGGAGGCTCTGAAGTTACAATAGACAAACTCTCTATCAGTTGCTTCCTTTCTTTTTAATACAATTTTGATTTCTTTTTAAACTCATCATTGTAATCAAAACTTGGGGACGCTTAAATAATGGAATGCTTGAATGGTGAAGGACTAGGAGTACTTACAGTTGTTGTTGCAACCACACTAATTGGAGGATTGCCTGGAAATAAATCTTTTGGGGTGGAACTAGTAGTTGGACTTGGACTTGTCATAATCTTTGCCCTCTTCAATATGCCTTGATCACTAGATGTTTGTGTCATATCTTGTATTGTTGGCCTCTTGTGTGTAATTTTTTTATTGTAGCACATGTTGACAACTACTAGTACTACTACCCATACCATCATCGCTAGTGGTGCTAGTTACATTAGTTTCTCCACCATGGCCATGTCCTAGTTGTGATTGTATGTAACCATGAGGATTAGGATTTGAAGCTTTAACAAAATGAGTTGTTTCAGCTATACTTGTATGCCCTTAGTCTATTTTATCAACTCAAAGGCCTCGCTTATCAATAGGTTTTCTATGGTCTACATCTATTGTCATACAAATTCCCTGTCCTTCGGACCCCAAACTACCACCTTAATAACCCATTTTTTCAGCTATGACTACTCCTAAATTATATTTTTATTTTGTGGTCTCACTTAAACCAGATTTAACTTTGTTTGCATATTGTACACTTTGTTCTTCCCTATCAGCATTAGATTCATCATCAATTTCTTCACGATCATTAGGATGCTCTATATTTCATAAATTTCTAAACTCATAATCTTCTTTGATCTCTCCAAAGTCTGCACTAGTTTTTGGTTCACCTAGCTCCTTCCTCATAGACCAAAAGGCAGTAATGTTTGATCACAACCAATTTTTTCTATAACATCCTTCTCCAAAGAATCTGGCATTTTTACTCTACTAGATTGTTTACCACTTTTTTCATAAAAAATGTTGTACCTCTTGATTTGATTCTCTACTTTTGTCTGTTTGTGCAATGCCATAATTTCTGCTGATAATTATTCAAAAGAAATACCTTTCTTAGTAGCAATTTTATCCATTTCTATTTTAACCTCATCCCAAGCATCCTTGTTTCTTAAATTTTCAAGCAAGGGTTTACTTTGATGTTGAATTCTACTTGCAACATTCTTATTGGCCACAATCCTTAATTTAATGGTGTCCCATTGATCAAACTGCCATAGAAAGACAACATCAAATTTAAATTTTAAGAAAATCATGTGCTGCACTAAATGTTTTTCTCTCAAAAGTGAACCCTCCACATGAAAAAGGTAAAGAAGGAAATAAGGTCTTCTTTCGCTGACTGACAAGTATAGTTGATCAATACTCTCCATTTGCCTTACATATTCCAATGCAAAAACCCTTTCTGTCACATGTATTGGAAGTTTGTATGAATCTACTCCTGATCCATAAAACCTTAGCATAGTATATTCTTCCATTAGGTACCAATTAACCAATTCTATTTATTTTCCTAGTTAAATGCAATTTCTATAAGACATAGGCAATCTAAACATTGGAGTATTTGTAATTTCTTGATACAATGGAGCCAAAAATTAATCTACAAAATGATTATAGTTCCTTATAGAATCATGCATCCTTATCTTAGTGATCCAATCATATACTGGAGCCATTTTATTTTCCTCAACATTTGTATAGGGCTGAATCTAAAGCTTTCTAGTTTGAAACATTCCACTAAATTTGAATTAAAAAAATAGCACAAGTAGGTTGTGAACCGAAATATCTTAGTGGAACCTCCTTTAATCATTAAAAATTATTTATGAATGGATTCTACAATGTGATCAATAAAATTATATTTGATAGGTTGTCCATTATAATGGATGTTAAATACCATTTAAAGGAGGCTTGCACCCACTTCCTGATTGCTATCCAATCCAAGGAAAAATGCTAGCATGAAAATAGTATCTTGAACCCATGGTCTAAAATTACATAATCATAAGGAGGCTTATGATCAATTTTCAATAAGTTTCTATGACAATCATGAACTATTTTATTTAGAAAAGTATTTTTCTCCCTTTCATTTACTGCTTCATAATCACTAGCAAGCTTTTTTAGGTCAATGTGGACATTTCCAAATTCTTTGGTTGTAAACCCCATCACATTTCCAAATTATTTTATAGAAATGGATAACATTTCTTCTTTACTATATTTATTAACAATTACTCTTTTGTTATCATCATAATTGTTGGCACAAACCATGATAAATTTTGGGCAAGAGAAAACCTCATGTAACATCATGTGCCCTAATCCATTTACCCACAGTGCACTGACACTATTAATTTACATTTAGTTTGAAGCCTTATTCTCACATGAAAATCTAAGTTCTGAGTTAATCCTACCATAGTTTTTAGGATCATAAATATCATGGTATTCATCAGTGAAACCTAGGGTTTTAAGCACTCTAGCATAATCTATTTTTCTATTCGATTTTTCTTTGCCTTTCCCAACAAATTTGTTTGGTTTTCTAGTGGTGGTAGACATGTTTGTACAATGTGAATTCCCTCTTAATTCCTCCTTAATTTTTCTTAAGTCTCTCAAGTTCTCAACCCTAAACCCAATGTTTGACAAAATAGGATTTTAAGAAATGATGAAACGTAAGAATTTTGTCTTTCACTTACCCAGATTTTGATTCTCAAAAATATTAATACTGAGAGGCATGGACTGATTTTGTTGGAACCCAGAATCTCTATGGTGCACTGCAATGAGAAATTTGAAATCTCCCTATGTGCTGACCCTCTCACTTAAAAATAAAAACACTTAGCAATAGAAAGTTCACTTTTTTTTTTAATTTTTTTTTTGAATATTAAAGTGAATGAAACGTCAATGTGTTGCCTTTAGATTACATAATTAGTACATTACATTTTTGTACAAACACTTAGAAATACATTGAAAAGTTATCCTGCATTGATGTACCTTCTATTAATTGATCACTTTCGATGAGAGGCGTCATCAATATCATTCGCATGTTCCATCTCAAACAAATTCTCAACCATTGATCTTTGCAAATCTAATGGTTATAGGGTGATTATGGAGGTTTAAGTTTGCAAGCCTAGTGCTTTGTACATTTCATTTTGGAATGCAAATACAACCATCCATCAAATGTTCATCGAACGGTCGAGTAATTTATGATATAAACAATAAACACGTGTTTTAAAGTTGTTTTAAACTTTAGTGCATTAGGATACACAATCCTCATGAGATTTTCCTTCGACAAAAAACTCATTGGAGACATTGAGATGAGTCCACTTGTCCATTCTACGATTCCACAAGTCACATATAGATCTACTTGAAGCATCCCATAGACTCGTGGAATCCCTTTTAAAGTAAGATATTGATTGATAGCTGTGGCATTGATTGACACTTGTCCCCTTTCTACGATTCCATGATAATTAATTTAACCTTTATAAAACTATTCGCAAACTTGTGGAACCATAAAGTGTGGGCTCACTTAAGTCATTTAATTAAGCACATGCAAAATCTTCTTCTTAAGTGATCGCTAGGTAAAAGGCTAGAGCCTCCAAAATCTCACTTATCTCATAAAAGATACATAAATATTTGATTTGACAACATTCTATTTCCATTTTTAGTGTTTCTTTCAATTTGATGGAAACTTTATTTTTTCATTTGTATTGCTTTATATTTTAAATTTGCTTACAAATATTTCATAAATAGATAATACTTAATTTCTTGAAGGAAAAATCTAGATTTGTCTAAGTTTATTTCATTCCATTATTTAGCACTTGTTTAATGGTAAACCTGCTGCCATTTAATTGTAAAAGCCTCCAAAATCTCAATTATCACATAAGATCCAGATAAATATTGTTTTGACAACATTCTATTTCCATTTTTAGTGTTTTTTTGTCAATTTGATGGTAACTTTCTTTTTTCATTTGTATTGCTTTATATTTTAAATCTACATGTAAATATTTCATAAATAGATAATACTTAATTTCTTGAAGGAAAAATCTAGATTTTTCTAATTTTATTTCATTCCATTATAATTTATTTAGCATTTATTATTAATTTTTTAATCCAGCCACATGCAACTAGAACTTTCAACTTGCAACCTATGCATGCACAAACACATACTCTGTAATATATTAACATACACAGAGTTTTCTATCAACATAATCATTAAACCTCCTTTAAATTTTATGTACAAGTGCTACTGCTAGAAACATTAATGTTATTGCTAATTACTTGTATAATTTGAATAAACATTGAACACACAAAATATTTCTTTATTGTAAATTAATAACGAAGAATAACATAGCCATTTATTTTATTATAATTGAATTACAATGTTACATTATTACATAGATTTTTAAAGATGAGTAGAGCATGCAAACTCTTGTTTTGTATAAATGATACATGCCACTTTACATTAAACACAATTGATTCCAATATTGTAGTGGTGGCAATGGGATACAAACTATATTCTCGAATCTCAAACCATGCCCACAAGGCTTGTTGACCATGGTTTGGATCTTGGGATCTCAAATATGGTTATGCATTTATAAAAAAAATTGTAGTCTAGTTTTGTATCCCACTATGGTGAAGTACGAGTTGATAGTTAAAAACATTTTATACAAAATATATTGCATAATATGCTCAATCTGATGCACTAGAGCAATCCAAAATGATAATTGATTCTAGGCTGGTGGTGGCGACTATGGGATCCAGACCATATAACCAAACAAATGACTTTAAGAATCCATAGGGCTTGCCTACCATGTTGGGGAAATGAGAGTCGTGAATATAGAAAATGTACCTATCTTGGTTACCAATTGGAATTATGCAGAAGATAAGGGGTAGTAAATTTGCTCCCACCTTCTTTGGGTAGCTCAGAAGCACCAAGGTAGCGTAGAATAAATCTAAAAGTCCGCAGTTTCTCTTTGAGGGCCTCTCTCAAAATGGAGTATGAGAAGTGTCATCTTTGAATGCAAACAAGATTAAAATACTTATGTGGGCGCACTCTTTGTGAAAGAACTTATCTCCATCAAAGCTCCTCATCCTGGTTTAAAACCTGTCTTGGAAGCTAGGTAAACCAGATCAACTTCTTTCCAATTCCACCCATTCTAAACTTGAAAGAAATTGGTCTTTTACTTTGTAACTAGATAACTAGAGACAAGAGAATTTAGAGTAGATTCCCCGATAATACCACATCATCTTATTCCTTATTAACCCTTATCAAGATTCAAAATATTGCACTTAATAGTAAAGCTTTCTACGGAAGATTTCAATTGTGTTCACTATCCCTAATACCTATTTATGGTCCATTTATGAGCTCTCAGCTCACCATCCTGATCCCTATTTACTCGTGAATTGTGCGAGGTATAATTTCTCTTTTTTGCGCTAACCAAGTAACCAACTACAATCATGTGAGAGCCACCTACACTAACAATGTTTATTTTTTTTGATGTCTAGCTACATGCACACTGTACCTCAAGCTGACAAGCTATCAAGCACGCCACTCAAATGATATAAAATTAAAAATATTATTTCAATTGATCACTAGATTAATGACATCATCATGTACAGTATGTCATGCAATTTTCAATATCAAGTTATCCAATCACTTGCTTCAGATGTATATATGGCATTAATCTGTGGTACCACACCCACATTTTCTTCAAAGAAAGATAATCTGGTAGATATGCAGAAATTGATAAAAAGAAAACATGTGCCATACTTTCTAAAATTTTCAGTATCAAGTTATCAAATAATAAAAATTCTCACTTCAGATGTACATATGACATTAATATGTGGTATCATAAAAATATTTTCTTCAAAGAAAGACAATCCAACAGATATGCAAAAATTGATAAAAAGAAAACGTGTCATACTTTCTACCATTTTCAGTATCAAGTTATCAAATCAAACATTTCACTCACTTGGGATTAGAAGAGGAACTTAATTTTGAATATTTTAAAGATTTCCTAAGTACATATGGTGTTAATTCGTTGTTCTACAACCTCATTTTCTTCAATGAAAGACAATCTAGCAAATATGCAAAAATAGATAAAAAGATTGAGTATTAAATGGTAGCTAATAGGTAGAGTACTTTGAAGCATTGAAACGATAGAGAATTAATTGTCTTGTTGTAGCTTAATCATTATTAATGTCCACTATTCAGTCACAATAAATTCTGCTCACTTATGATCATAATTATATGTTGATAATTAGTCTTAAAAGCCACATTTTTTATATTGAACAAAGCAAAAAGGATTTACAAGAATGGAGCGATAAAAAGTATTTATTTATGTAAGTAGCTAAAGTCTGAAGTACATTGCTAGCCTGGCCAAAAAGCCACTAATCATGACAAAAAACCAGTCATAAAATACATATTACAAGAGTTGTACAATAAAATATAGACACAATTCATTACTAAAAAACTATGTAACAATAACAAAGGCCCTAAATCAGGTGTTTGAGCAGGAGGTGAATGGAATTGAACAAATTAAGAGTAGAGAAGAAAAGGGAGTCACCCAAATACTTCCTCCAAAACTCCAAACTCTGTAATGATTCATTTTTTGTATCACACACCAGACCACATCTCATAACAACTAGGGCAAGAGCTTGCACTGTAGAAGCAACCAATTCAACTTTGGGAAAGATTCCACCAATAGGTGCTAACCCAAATTCAAAACTCTAATGCTCAAGTGTCAACTCCAACAAAGAAAGAGAGTAAATGAGAGGCTGCAAATAACGTATTGCTAGCATCTTCACCAATTTTTTATCCAACAAAATGTCCATGCAATTGGATAAGAAAGCAAAAGCTACCTCAGAAAATAGAGCACAGGGTTGTTATGAAGTTATTGCCTACCCACAATTATTCTTATAGCCTTCTCAACCTGCACACAAGGAATAGTAAAAACCATACCCAACTTTCGTCTATCATATGCATTGTTGATTCTTTTCTCCCAAAAATATTTGGGTAGCATGACACACCATGAAGACTCCATAATATCACAATGAAATTATGAATAGAGAAGAAAGAAAGCAAATCCAAATATATAATAAATGATATGAAGAACAACAAGTTGGTGAATTATATATAGAACAAAGACATTGATACTTAGCACTTGAACATTTAATTCACCACTTGATGTGACAATATTATTTCAAAAAAATTGAGTCATGACTTTAAGATTTAATAAATAATAAAACGTCAACCATTGATATTTTCAAATCTAACGGTTCTAGCGTTATTTTGGAGGTTTGAATTCACAAGTCTAGTGCTTCAAACATTTGCTTCTGGAATGCAATTACAACTGTCCATCGAACATTCATTGAATGGTTATATTAATTTTCTAATCCAATGTGACAATATTATTTTGCAAAAATTGAGTCATGACTTTAAGTGATTTAATAAATAATAAAATGTCAACCATTAATATTTCAAATCTAATGGTTATAGCATTATTCCAGAGGTTTGAATTCACAATTCTAGTGCTTTAGACATATGCTTTTGAAAAGCAACTGCAACCGTCCATCGAACATTCATCGAACAGTGATATTAATTTCTAATTCGATGTGACAATATTATTTTGCAAAAATTGAGTCATGAATTTAAGTGATTTAATAAGTAATAAAAGATCAACCATTGATATTTGGAAATATAATAGTTCTAGGGTTATTCTGGAGGTTTAAATTTGCAAGTCTAGTGCTTTAGACATTTTCTTTTGGAATGCAACTATAGTTGTCCATCGAACAGTCATTGGTTATATTAATTTGCATTGACATCTGGCTTCAAACATAGTACTTCTCTTAGCAACTCACTTGACACTTCTGATAAGAACTTATAATAATATGTTGACACTTGTCCCCATTCCAAACACTTTATGAGGGAATTTGGATGTGTGGAATATTTGTCTTGGATTAGAACAATTTATAGCATTTGATATTTTCGCCACCCACACTATGATTTTTTATTGGCATACTAGTTTATTTCACCAATGAATTTTTTTATTAGTTTGAAATTATGTTTAATTCACCAATGAATTTTTTTATTAGTTTGAAATTATGTTTAATTCACCAATGAATTTTTTTTATTGGTTTGAAAAAAGGTTTAGTTCACCAATGAAAATATATTTTTTGGTTTGAAAACAGGTTTTAATTGGCAACAAAAATATTTTTTGTTTTGAAAATATGTTTAATTCGCTTAGAGAAATATTTTTTGGGTTTGAAAAAGGTTTAATTCGCCAATGAAAATATTTTATTGGTTTGAAAATATGTTTTAATCGCTAATGAAAATATTTTATTGGTTTAAAAAAATATATAATTCTCTAGAATTTTCCACACACTTCTAGCAATTACAAAAGATTCGCGAATTAAGATTTTTTTTCTCGAAAAGAGAAAAAAATCACCAATAAAATTAATATTTTTTCAAGAGAAGTATATAAGATTGACTAGGTTTTTACACCTTCTCCAAGGGGGGAGGGGGGCGGGGGGGTTCTTAAAGTTATCCCTGCCCACAAGAATAGTCATTTAAGTGATTATTTATTTATTCTTTCCATGCTCGCTAGTTAGAGCAACAAGGTTTTGACACAAAAATTAATTTTGTCATATGATACACAAACCCATGATTTTTAAAGAGGGTCTACCACATTTACCACTTAGGCTCCATTACATATTTGAAAGTAGTATAAGCGACCACCTTATATCTCCTAGATCATTATCTAAAGGAGGTTCAAGGATTACACTGATAGAAAATTATATGTATGTTAATATGTTAGAGAGTATGTGTTTGTGCATGGATACGCTACAAATTCTAGTTGCATGTGGTTGAATTAAACAATTAATAATAAGTGCTAAATAATGAAATGAAATAAATTTAAGACAAATCTAGATTTTTTCCTTAAAGAAATTAAATATTATTTGATTATGAAATATTTGCATACAAATTTAAAACATAAAGCAATGTAAATGGAAAAATAAAGTTGCCATCAAATTGACAAAAAACTCTGCAAATAGAAATAGAATGTTCCCAACCAGCTGTCAAATCAATATTTCTCTGGCTTTTATGTGATAAGTGATATTTTGGAGGCTTTTACCTAATATTTTGGAAGCTTTTACCAATTTTTTTAGACTGCGGGAATCGAGTAGCATGACCCCCTATAAACTGCAATGCGCTTGGTAAAATTTTTAACGTGATCGACGACGCTAGCACGACATGCCCTCTGGTACCATGGGGGTGGAGGAGACTAGACATCGTGACCAACCTCCTACAATAGGAAAGATTTATCCAACCGAGCTAGGGCCCCCACCACGAAAGCTTTTACCATTAAACAACAACTAAAACTTGTTTTCCAATGACTCAACAATGGTTTACAGGCGTGAGACTTGTTGTAGACTCAAACCTCACACTATATGTAGTTGATCGACTAATTATAGGTGCATTCTCTTACACCGTTCAAATTTTAAATCGTCGCCTCAATTTTTGACTAAGTGGGAAAGGATGCATGTTATATTCACCCCATGTGCACCCAGTCCAAAATATATGTGTAGGTACTCTTGCTTTATAGCAAGAAGGGTAAGATAATGAATTTTGGACAAAACTACAATGAACATATGACCCAAGGGGAGGTCAAGAATGGCCCACGTGGCATTAAACCCAAGTTTCCCACACCCCATCGACTCCAATGCCTTAGGTTGCACATGGTAATGTTAGGTAAACTAAAGAGGGGAAATAAATACACTCATTTCTTTAGGGTTCCCTTAGCTCGTTTACAACTTAAAAAATAGCACCCAAAAGTACATGCAACGCAAACCCTACAAAATAAATTTCATGCCTATACACATTTTAATGATGCAAAGGAGAGGGAGGGCAGTGGCGCTCATACCAGGTCTCCAAGAGCCTCCTTGAGCAAGGCCATGAGAGGGGGAAATAATTGGTTATTTGTATTTTAATTCTCTTCTTTATTTTATTTGTTGGCCTTGCATGGTTGTAGGGACACATAAGAGTAACAAGGTAAAATAGAGTGACCCGAGGAAGAAGCGTTGGGAAGGGAGCGAGAGGCTGAACTACCCATAACCATCATCACTATTGTAGGAAATGTTGCAACTGGGTAAAAGCAGTAAGGATCGACATGTAGAGAGAGGGATGATAGAGGGTTTGTTATTCCTCATGGTGTCATTTCCCTCTTCTAGTCATGATGTCACAGAGGGTTGCATCCTTTGGCTACCAGAATGGATCTCCTTAGTTTTGTTTATTCATTTATTATCATTTTTATTATTATTTATAAAGTTTCTTACACATGTATATATAGGTGGCTACATTTGTAACTATGACATTTGGTTCTCCAATGGATATTACATAATTAAAAGAGGTCGTATATATGTGAAACTTATGTTTACATGACATGGGTAATTACTAGATAATGGTAAATATAAAATCCCCTTTCTCTTTTTTTCTTTACAGGGCTAAGTATAAAATGTAGATATATTATCAAATCATATGCTCTGACAAGTAATGCATGGAAACACATATGAACAACATAGGGTACATAACACTTTTTACTAATTTAATTTAGAAACAACATAAATAGTAGAAGTATGTATATATTATAGAAACAAAGGAATTGGTAGCAATATTACTCTTAACAGACTGACAAGGCTTCCACAAATTTGCAACAAAGGCATATGTTATTATTATTTTCTTGTGACTACAGATAGTTCACCCATAAGTATAATGAACCTTCTTAAATGTATGTATGTACATTTATAATGTGATCTAATTCATTTTATCTCCACATAATAAATTATAGATTTTACCAAATAACTACATATCTACTAGTGAAGGATAATAGGAATGTGATTAGAAATAGAGTTAATACATATGTACCATAAAATATATGTCTACCCTTTCTCATTTCATCCTCTAATTAAATGATATGCAACATATTTAAATGTTTAATAAAATAATGTTTACACTTTTTTAAGAATAGAACAAAATAATACCTTTATGTATATTACAATAGCCTTTAAGATATGAATGTTTGAAAAAACAATACATACTTTTGTTTCAAAAGTAGAATAAAATATATTCATACTATTAACTAAGATACTTATTAATCCAAACAACAAGCATCTATTTGTTTTAAAACCAAAATAATATGGCAGTCAATACATTTTCCTTCTAACCCAAATACATAAAATATTATAAACAAAAGGTGTGAAATTTTCAAATAAGCATAATGTAATATCTTCAACTTCAAATACACATTCATATACATATATATATGTTATATTTTTAAGAGAGAAACTAAATGTAATAATCTCCTTTATAAATCATATGTTTCCCTTTTCACATAGGTTGCATACTACATAGTGTGCAACCATAAATTTCCTCCCATATACACACTTCAAGGACACAAGTAGTATCACTTCTCCAAATCTACACCTTTTCCCATGGGTTCCCAACCTTCACAAAATAATATAAAAAATTTCAAGGCCATGGGTATGCTCACCACCCAACCTTTGGTTATAAAACTAACCACACCCGAGCTAGGAGGTATCTAATGAAACTAGGTACACTCACACAATTTCCCAACAAGAACAAAGGAAAAAAAAATATACATGTAGAAACACCAACCCCAAGGGTTTGTACACACATAATAACCTTCTCATGGTTCTCCTAGGGAGAGACTAGGGGACACTCAATCAAAGGGATATATATATCTACATATATTGAATCATAACATGATAACCCCCATTCCCATCCTCTTTAGACATTACTAGCCACCATATCTCCAAATCAACCATCGAAACTCCAAATTCCAATATAATGGATACCCATGAGTACTCATAACCATATCACTCCCAAGGAGTGAGAATATCCCAAAGATGGTTCCTCCTTTCTCAATCCCACACATGGATTTTCTCCTACCTTGATAGAGAGAAACTCCAACACACCCATCCAACATAAAAAACCACACACATAATAAAAAAGGATTCAAGAAGACTAACTCATGCATTCAAACACAATTACTCAAAACATAGAAGGATATGAAACCTACCTCAATGAGAAAATTTCCAAGGTATGGTGGTTGAGGGAGAGCTCCAAACTTCTTCCTTCAACTCTTTCTCCAAAATCCAAAAGCAAACAAAAAAATCCAAAAGTTCCCACTTGATCCTTTTGTGGATGATAAATAGGAATTCAAGTTGAACTCCTTAAATAGGGAGGTGACACTTGTCACCTTCTCATTCACTCTCCAAAGCTCATTCTCCCACAAGTGCTCACACATGTGTGATACTTTGGAAGGTGGGGAGTGTACAAGTACACTCTATCCCACAAGTCTTGCAAAGGTGGATCACACATGTGTGAGCACCTTGCAAGCTTACCAAAGCTCATAAATGAGCTTGAAGAAGTGGGAATGGAATGTGGCAAGTCTCCATCCCACTTCCCCAAACCTTAAACTCATCAAAACTCTTTAAGACTTCTAAAAAGGTGTCATACCTAGGGATTGGCTCAAGATTTTGGGCTAAAAAGGTACCCAACCCATAGGTACTTGCCTTAGGGACCTAAAACACATGAAAACACTTAAAAAAAGTTAGTTTTCAACCCCCCAAAATGGCCAAAAAGGTTAAATCCAATTTTGTACATCAAGAATTCTAACTTAGACAAAAAAATCATAAACAATCATTCACAATCCCACTTTACAAAAATTAAACATTACAAAATACGAAACTGTAGTCCCTCCAAATGGACTATAGTCGAGTTTGACAATAGGTCACATTGGGTTCCCATGAATACCTCTGATCCCATTGGCCATGGAAATTAACCTGCTTACTCATTTCACATGTTAATAATTTCATAGAACCTTATAGCCGAATCAACCAAATTAATTCACACACATACTTTCACATTATAAATTTCAGGCAAAGCAACTTCACATCATTTATTCATTCCAAATTTTCAATCTATCTTAATCACTAAGGTTCATTTTCATCGAATTACACTAAAAACACCCATCCATTTCTCACAAGATAAAACTTAGGTTTTCATATCTTACTTTCATTAAATTTAAATCAATTCAATCATCATAATACCATGATTTATCAATGCATCTAGATTACTAATTCATCACCTAACATGCATATAATTGATCATAATCATTATTTCCTATGCATATATTTTAAATCGTCCATCATCAACAATTGTAGAATCACACATTAAAAGTGATCAAATATGATCAACTATTTTTAGCATGTAATTTGGTTGACGATCAAAATAAATGTAATGTCAAATATCTAGATTATCATAGTCTCAATAGTTTCACTAGCCTAGAGAAAAATGTAATCAAAATAGTCCAATTAATAGGTTCACCAAAGGTGGGCCTCAGTTTGATCTTGAGGTGGTAGAGTATTGTGGAAGGAGTTAGTTTCTTGGACATTGATTTAGATAGTGACATATGTGGGTATTCTTTGGAATAAGATCTTGACATAGCCAAATTTGCTTGGCTGATATGTGTGAAGAGATGAGTTTTATGTTGCCAGTAATTAGTGCATGGATAGACTCTTGGATTTAGACACACGTATGGTGGAGGGATCTTTGAAATTTATGAATATGAGGTTTGATAGATGTAAGGGTTTTGTTAGATTTGGGATTGATGATCACATGGTCAATGATACATGTGGATGACATGTGATTAGAAATGTGGTAGGATTTTTAAAATTAATTTTCACTTTATGAATTAGTATCCTTTATAAATATCCCTCGAAGAAAATCCTTAAATGATGTGTTGGTTGATTTACTCTTGGATTGGGATGAGTTGGATTGTGAGGGTTTTGAGGATAAAGAATTAATATAGGAGGTGGATGCTACAAGGATCACACATTTGATGAGGATTAGTAGGATAGCTTGTGCTAAACAAGTATTAGTTTATGTGTTCTTGATGGTTGATGCTTAAGCAACTAGGTTTGGTAAGCTTTCTTAAAGCATTTTCATCTAAGGGTTAATTAGTTTATTCATCTTGGTCCATAAGAATCTCAATATCATCATATGGATTATTAGTTTTTGATCAAAAAACTGGCATCATCATTAGAGAGAGTATATTTGGTTTGGTGACAAGGGAAATAATAAAAATGGTCATTATTTAGATTTGAATTTAGATGGATGACAAGTTGATTTGGGTTTTGGATTTAATATTTGTTTTCTAAGATCATATTTTGGATAAGATTATATTTTGGGTTTGGATTGGAGGTGATTAGGATTATTTTGGGTGGATAATCAATAGATCAAGAACTTAGGATGATTTTATTAGATTGATTTTATATACTTAGGATAGGCTAGGTCCCTAAGCAAGATTTAATTTTGATGATCATTTACACAAAATAGAGAAAGTCCATAATTATGGTTTTGAATTGGATAGGTGGGTGTATGATGTGGACTAGATGATTTGGATCAAGATGAGGGGATGGGAGACAATTAATATTACCTAGGATTTAGGATTTGTTTTTTCTTGGATTACCTAGGTTTTTGGATTAGAGTTTGTGATTAGGTCTAGGGTTACGGTATCGATGATTTGGATGATGAGATTTAGGTTAGGATGATCGATTGAGATGGATGAATGTGGATTATATGATTGGGATGAAAAGATGATGGTGTCAACCTTTGGTTTGTAATAGGAATTTGGAGTTTGATTTGGTTAATTCAAGCATTGGTTTTGATTTAATTTTTTATGGTTGATGGAGGAAAGGTTTGATTGAAAATAGGATTATGATGGTTGATCATGTTGAATGTTTGAATTTGGATTAGTGGATTGGGAGGTTTTATTATGAATTATATTTTTGATTTGGGGATTTCAACCTTTGGTTTATAATTTGATTTGATGAGATTTTGAATTTGATTGAAATGTTCAAGGTTGATTTTGAATGGTCGATGGTTGTAAAATGTTCTATGTTTTATATTTAACATAGATTTGGGAATTTTTGTTTGTATAAAGGGGATTTGCATTGGTTTCAATAATAAAACACACCAAGCACACAAACAACCTAGATTATTCAAGTGGGAGTTGGATGATTGTAAGCCCACCAACATTCATTGTTTAGGTGTGGAGTGTAGGGGCCATGATGGGATGGTAACCATTTTTTATCACCCAAGATCACTAAATCACATGGTAGGAGTGCATACATGACCTAAATTATTTTTTCTAGGGGCACAAGGTGAGTAACTTCTCAAGGCTAATCACTTGTGCATTACAACCAAACACAAGTAATATGTCTTATCTAAGATTGTGCAAGATTGATAGGGGATGTCCTTGATATACTCAAGGGTGCATGAGGTATGATTTCATGTAATGAGAGGGTATGTCTAGCGGCTTGGTGTGAGAAGACCTAGCCCTTTCTCCTCCTTCACTTTACAAGGTATAAAGTTCTTGTAGGCTTAGCCTAATGAAAAATGTTCTAATGGGAGCCTTTTGATTATCTCCAAAATTTATATGCCCCACTATAGCACAAGGGTTTAGGTCTTCCCCTTCATGATGAAATTTAAGGCAAGATTTCTAGGGAAAAAATGGTAAGTTCTTTTAATCTTCAAGATTACCTTGTAACGCGAGGAGAAATCATAAACACTTGAATTTCATATGTTCTAAGCTAAAAAAAGAGAGGATAAATGATTTTTTGATCTCCAAGATCTCATTTCAGTGCTAAGAGAGAGAATACATATCAAGATACCCTCACAAATATGATAAACAAAGTTCTTTTCCTTAGAAAATTGAAGTGTGCAATTATACTAGTAGAAAGAGATAAGTCCTCGGATGATCAAACCTACAAAAAATATGTTACTAATATGTATTTAAAGTCTTGGAAATATGATTTACTTGCAAAACACAATTAGTATTACCAACTATATCCACATTTAGCATAAAATCAAGGGAAATGATTAAAAATTATTTTTAAATGCATGCATCAATAGAAAGACAAAAAACCTAAAACACAAAGCATAAAAATCAAACTAAAATAGAAATTCCAAAAGGAATATTTTTTCCTTTACCTATTTTACTTGCACGCAAATAAGATGCTAGAAATGCAAAACTTCCTCTATACACAAATTTTTCTACTTTTTTTTTTCTTGACTAGCAATAACAAAATGTTAGAAATGCAAGAAATCACCTACAACAAAATGAGGTTTTTTTTCAAATTTTATGTAAAAAGTTATGTTTTTGATAAGATAAGCAAAATTGATAGGGTTTTGTACCCTTTACACAACGAGTTGTGGGGGCCTCAAAAAATAGGGTTTTGAAAGGACCAAGAACCTTTTACAGAGCTAAGAAAAGGATACTTCCTAACAACAAAGTCTCAAACTTTGGCAATGAACCAATACCAATAGAGACACCGCAGTAGCATAGTAGAAACACAAACAACACCTGGTCAATAGAAACCAGGAGAGGCAGAACACTCAGAACCAACATTAGTCCTGAGACAATGATAGACTAACAATCCAAACTTGACACCCCAACTAGGAGAAATCGATCACTTAGGAGAAAAACCAATCCTATTGAAATCAAGAAACAACCCACAAATTGCAAGCCCGAAAGACTGCCCGAAAAAACCAAACCACACAACACTTGCAATAGCTGGACTGCAACAAACCTTCCACTCAAATTAGAAAAAATGAGCCTAACAGTTTCTTACCAAAAGGGGGGTAAGAATCACAAGTAGCTATAGAGAAACGTTTTAAGCCAAAGAACAATTCACCACATAACAAGCCCTGAAGACTGCCAGAGATAGCCAGGCCACTAACCACCTGTAGCAGCTAGACAAAAACAACCCTACCACTCAAGTTAGCACAAAAATTAGCAGAGATATATTCTTGAAGAAGCGCTAATCAACTAGACACCAAACCCAAAACCACCTCAAAAGGATGGGGCTCCCCTCTATAGGAGAGGAAGAAATGGGGACCTAAATTATCAAAGAAACCTCCCTCCAGAGCAAGCACAGTCCACCTCGATAGGAACCAACTAAGGAGAGAAGCACTCCCCACCATATCAACAACCACCAACTCCACCTTAATAGGAGCCATATTCACTTCTATAGAATACAATGATTAAAAGAATTGGTAGCAAGCAAGAACTCCAATAGAACAGGAAAACACCTCCTCCCAAGGCATCCAAACAAAAGAAACAAAGGGGCCACAAAATAAGACTTCCAAAGGAGCTATAAAACCAACCCCCATCGAACACGTCTGCAACAAAGAAATAATAGCACCAAACCTCCAACACAAACCATTCTGCACCACATCAACAACAAACCCCCATCTCCCCAAAAGAGGACAAGAGATGGTCACACAAACCTTCAACTCCAACAATTAGAGGAAAGTTATTAAAAGCAAAGTAACAAACAAAATCATCGCTCTAATGAGCATCTCCAACCAGGCTACCACATAGCTAGCATCTTTCACAAACCTACCCCAAAGGCAACATGACACCATTCCCCATAAGGGGCTCAAACCAAAACACAACAAGATAGAGAGCAACTAGAGCAAAACACCCTTAACCACACTCTCGAACACTACTCTCAACATAACAAGAGGGAAACCCACCTTGATAGGGAGCTGAGAGGGCAGGAAGAGGGAAGAAACATCAGTGAATAGGGCAATAGAAACATCCCTTAAGAACGAACCGAACCAAATGGATCCAACAAAGGTAAAAATGCCCAAGCACCAAAGCCCAACACCAAACCCAACAAGCCACAAGAGGCATTCGCATAGGATAACCAACCATAGATGCAACAAGGGAGAAGAACAAAGAAGAAACACCTTGTAAACATACCAAATCATAAACTCCACTAGGCACCATTCACACACAACCCCCAAAAACTAGTAGGAGCACAACAAAGGGGTGGAAAGAAAAAATTGGACAACAAACTGCCCACCACAACCAACCCAAATGGACACCCAAGTTGCAGGAAGCAACTCGTCAATAGGGGAGAAGCTTCTCAGAACCCCACTCCACCACACAACCCAAAGGAAACACCAAGACATCTCTAAGAAGCACCATTGATTGCCACAAAACAAAGATAACAACCACCACACCATAGGCTACCAAAAGAGCCAACTCAAAAGCACACACACCCACAACTTGTAGCAGCAAGGGAAATCCATCACTGGAAGCAGACAACCAACCAATAAGAGACCATGACGAGGCAAGAAGAGCCAAGCCAGTAACATAGGACGAAACAACACCCCAACAGAATAGGAAAGGCAAAGAACATGCCGCTCGATCCTCCCAAACACTTCTGATGTAGGAGATCTGAGCCAAAGGATCTCAGCATCACCCACATCAGAGACAAACCCACTGACCAGCCCTTGAAAACACCAGAGATGAGGATGCAAAGCCTCATCAAACCTGACACCAGCAGTAGAGCCAAAAAATCCCAGAATGAGTCGTAGAGAACACCCACAAGCGACCAACGAAAGGAGAATAGTCCATACCCCAGTGCACCAGGCAATGTTCTACAACCCCTGATTAGGATCGTCATCATCATCAGATTCCCCAACATTGACTCCCTCAGAAAAATTCAAAATGCCCGCTCCAGGGCATTTCCCGCTCGACGATGCAACCATTTACTAAATGATTTTATTTTTTTTACTGTATCATGATTATGTAAAAATTTATGTTATAAACTAGGGTTTTTTTCTCAAGAAATCTTATTTTCTAGATATAAAAATAAAATAATATAGAAAAATAGAAAAAAAAAAATCTATCCAACTGCAAAAAATATAATGTAATTTCCTCACTTAGATTGCAAGATATGAATTTTTCCCATGCACATTTATTTATAAGAAGAATTCTAGGGTCAATTTCATATAATTATATCTCTCTTGATACTTACCCAAATCTATAATGTAACCATTTTTTGGAAAGCTCTAAATGTTCTCTTTCCACTGAATCCAAAATATAATTTTTAAGACCTATGCAAAGCACGCAACTATGTGTAAGAAATTTGGTTGTAAATGAAAAAAAATAAAAATGAATCTTCAACTTGAAAAACCAAAGTTAGCAAATGGAGAAGATCCCACAACCATGACATAATTCAACCAGGAGAATAGGGAACAACAAAAAAAGACTCAAACAAAAATTTCAAATCTTAAATTTCATAATCAATTATTGGCTCATTTGGAGCTTCTTGAGACAATAAATAAAATGAAAAGAATTAAAATACAATCTCTCACAAAAACCCCTCATTAGACACAAGAATGTGTGGCTCTTCTTAGGATTTATTGATTAAAGATGTGCAATATAGATACACATAACAACTTAACTTTGCATTTATGAAGGATTTTTCCTTTTGACAACATGACTTTACATTCAAGGATTGTGTGTAAATGATGGATTTGATCTTGGATTTATAGTTTTTTTCTATGATGGATGGGGGCTAGGATTTTATATTAAATCATTAGTTAACTCCCATTAATGATGGAATGGATGTCGAAAGGTGTTAATCATTATCTAGTTGTCTCATGTTGATTGATTAGTTGATTAAATTGATTGAATTGATTGATTAGTTAACCAAATTCATTGATGAATCAACTAAGTTTATTAATTGGTCAAATAAATTGATTGATGAGTCAATTTAGTTGATTAATTAGTTAACTAAATTGATTGATGAATCATCTGAATTGATTGTTTAGTTGAATAAATTAACTGATGAGTCAATTGAATTGACTAATTAGTTAACTAAAATGATTGTAAATCATGATTTTTTATTTAATTATTTATGAATATTATATTTATTTAAGTTTTTTCAAAAAATAATTATTTTAAAATTAATTAAACAACAAATATCATTTAATTAATTTAATTTTGGTGAAGGTAAATTAAGGTATAATAAAATTATTTAATGAGTGGATGTGTGATGATATTTTAGTGTCTACAATTACAAGTTATAATTACCATGCACAACTGCATGGGGAATTAGCCAATTCTAGTATATAATTATAGTAAATTATACCACATTCTTTTATAATATATATGACTATAAACTAAAATTTAAACTGGTTGACTCATGATTTTTTTTAAGGATACATGTTTGATGTGGTAGAATTGTTAGAAAAGTAATTCTTTATTAGCATATGGCATCATGGAATTGGTGATATAGATTCCATTTGTGTGTTTATTCAAAGTTATTATAAATATTAATGTGACCATTTAAAGGGCAATGGATGATTCTATGTGCTCTAAGTTTTGTTCTTCTAGGCTATGCATTACTTTATTGCAATTAAAATTTTCCATCAAAATAGTGAACATTCTTGGTCATAATACTTCTTACTTATTCTAGCCTTGAAATTCTCATCAACTCACAGGTTCACTTTGACCTATATTTCTCTCCTTAAAAGAGAATTTGTAGATTCATGATGTTGCTCCTGAAAAAATAACTTTATATGAGTAGTATTCATCTTTTTATGTTGATTGGGTCCATAAATTCTTATGATATGGAGATAATTGCCACAAACTTGTTTGGAGATCAAATTATTTTTTGCACATTAAATCTCAACATGCAATATTGCATGATAGAGGATTGTTAATAAAGAGGATCAACTTTCTTAGAAGTTCTCAATCTTAAATTATTAGTGTTTTCCACCCTTCATGAATGGGTGACTAAGCTCAAAACTTTAATTTCCTATCCACTACGATGTTTCTAATTTAACAAGGCTAAAGTTTCCTTAAGTTATTTTTATTATATTGTCATATGCAATATAATATCAAAGTGTATAATTATGATTAAATATAATATTTTGAGAAATATCATGTTTTTATTAACATACAAGTATATAGTTTGCATCTAATTTTTGTTAATTGAGGAAATAATTTTGCTAATGCATGCACCACTTCTAAGTTTAAGTGTTTTATAAGTTATGGAAAGTGAGATGTTAGTTACATATTCAATTATATATCATATATTTCATACTATTGTCTTTAAAAAAAAAAATGCAACAAATCTAGGGTAAGTAATGGATTGAATGTAATCAATTTGAGGAGAGACAATATTTAATTTTTGTTTGTCCACCCACCTTGAATAGGTAATTGAGTGTAAACTTGTGATTTCCTACTTGATAGTCATAAATTTTTTTGGTGGTTGAATTTTTTTTGGAAATTAAATCTTAATATGTAATATTTTATGATAGATGAATAATGGTAAAGAGGATTCACTTTCTTGGGAGTGCCCAAGCTTAATTTCTACTATGAGCATGGAATATGGGGTCCACCTTAAGGGGTTAACAACATTATTGTTGATAATGATGTCATGAATTTTGCATCCTTGACGTTACCATTATTGATAATGGTGTCAATTTAAATCATAATGAGGTACCAAAAAATTATGTTGAATTTCATATTTATTATATTTAGTAGCATAAGTTTCACATCATAACAATATATATATAAAATTCTTAACTTAATTTTGATAACCATTTACACATCAAGTAATTAATATTTAATGATAATCATAAATTTAAAAAGTAACACATAAGTATATAATATTTACCACACTTTTCAATGTAAAAAAGAAGAATAAATGAAACAATAAATGATGGATTGTATCAAAAGTACAAATAAAATTTACATACAAAATAAAATATCTCTTCAAGTTGCCCCAATAATGGGTATGAATTTTTGATAAAGGAGTGGTGCGATGTTTTATTCATTAGAAGGATAGTAATTTAATCATTATATGTTATGGATTTTATTTTACATGTTGGCGATAATACTGTTTGAAGGTTATTTTACTATGTGGCAAAGAGGGAATGTTAGATGTTTATTTATTTTCATGTCTTTCATTAGTGGTGGTTGGTGATAGGATGACCATGGTAAGAAGAAGAGTAATAATGTGGGAGGAGTGATGAGGATAAATCAATAGTAGTGGGTTTTTGGGAAAGAGATGGTTTATTTCATGGTGTTTTTTGAGTGGGAGGTAATGAACCTTGATCATTGGTTATGGTTGGTGTGTATCCACGAGTTGGAAAAATAACTTTATGGTGCTTTGAGCATGTGAATTAGAAGATATATGTCTAATTTTTTTATTGAACTAGGTCATTCAAGGGGGAGGAGGAATGTATTTGATGTAACCTAAACTCTGAGTTGTGCTTCTATGTTTTCTTTAACTATTGATTTATTCTTGGTTCATGATTACATTGATAAATTAGCTAATCATTTAGTGTGATTTTTTACTATATCCTTAACCACCTACATGTTGTAAAGTAGAGGTAGGTTTGTATTCAATGGGTTATGGAAAATATTGCTAATAACCTTAAGAAGGTGATCCCAATGGATGCTATTGCAAAAAAATTGGACCATTATGATAGTGAGGATTCTAATGATGTTCCAATTGTTCTAACACTTGGTAATATTTTTTGTCATTGTGCTCTGAAAATGGTTTTCTATAATTATGATATTTAGGGTAAGGGTGTAATTTCCCCTTATTGAGAGTGAGTTTCAATGAAGACCCTTAGCCTATTTAATTCTTGTAGGCTAATTGAGATGTTGGTAAGGAAATAATTAATTAATTAAATTAAATTGTCTTAAATTATTATTTTATGAGAAAATTTGGTTTAATTTTTTTTAAGTGAAAATTTAAATATAAAGTGACTTTTTTGGGGCTTAAAAGTAAATTAAAAATTAAGTAATTTCACTTTATGAGAAATAAAGAATTTATTGAAAGTTTGAAAAAGTTGATGCATGAGCAATCCTGCACACCAAAAAAAAAATCTTTGTTTTTCCTTTGATTTTTGTTTTGGTTGTGTTTTGTAGGCATGATTTTATTTTAATTTCATTTTTCCTCTCAACTCCTCAAAGTTGGATTCAATTAAGTTGAATTTGAATTTAATTCAAATTGCAGATGAAGGTGTTGGAAAATTATCATTTATTGAATTTTGGGAGTTACATAAAGTCCCACACCTAGCAAGGAGGAGTCCATTCTTAGCATTTTGTAACTCCTCTTTACATTTAAAATTTAGCCTTGAATAGGGAAAGGAGGAATTTGGGCACTTGGTGAAGGAGGTAGTGGAGTGAGATAGTGAAGGGAAAAATTGGAAAAATCAATTAATTTTTGGTAGGTAGAATTGAATGAGGAGAGGTTGCCAACACCCAAGAAGGAAAAGGGGTTAGTAATGTAGCCATGGTTATAGGAAAAAGCTACACCCAGTTATAAAAGAAAGGAATTTGCAAAAAGATAAAAATTGAAAAGGAGTTGGAGGAAGGGATTGAAGCACCTAGTGTTCCAAAAATGGATTTTTTTTTGAGATTTTGGTTTGAAAAACAACATGGTATTGCTGGTAGGAAAATTTTGACTCACTTGTGTTTCTATAGATGAAGGTGGGAGCTTTTGTTGTAATTTTTTTAAGAATAAATGGAAGTTGTTTGCATGTTCAAAATGTTGTATGTCAAGAGATTTTTGTGCACATTTGCACAAGTTTAAATAAATTGAATTTCACCACTTTTTGAGTTCATATATTTTTCAAGTATGCTTTTTTCAATTGAATAGATTAAGGATTTGAGTGGTGGCTACGAAGATCAACACTTTGATTCGGGGACTTAGTCTTCATCTGCATCAAAAAGTGATATAAACGAGGAGTGTAAAGGAAAACAAAAAATCTTTTGGAAAATTCAATCCTTTTGTGAAGCTTGGACATTTTGTTCATCTTAAAACCTTAGTATGAAAACCTTAAGGGAAATCGGTTTTGAAGAAGGATTTCTTCCTAGCCATTTCACAGTGGACTCAATTAGGGTTCATCAATGTGTTGAAATTGATGATTTTAAAATTATAATTGAAGAATTCAATTTAGGATTTCATTGGTATTTCAAGTTGAAGATTTTGTTGATTTGACTCTAGAAAAATCATGGTAGAAAGAATATTATAGGTATTGTATTGTGGCTCTTCCTAATTAAAATTTTCAAAAATATAAAATATAATTTTTTTAATATAGGGGAAAAATTGGTGAGAGTTATGAAGCTCAAAAAAGAAATGACACATTCAAAAATGCCCAATCATCACTCTAAGACTATAATACCAAGTTAAAAGGGACTCAAGAATATTCAAATGTCATTTCATTTTTTTTTTGGAGGATTCCTATTGTTTTTAGGACTATCCTACCCCACTTCCAACTCTAAGTGATATTTGGAAATGTTCAAAAAGTGATCAACCACCTTTTTGAAAAGTAGTGTGGGTTTGGGAGTGTTGGAGGGAGTTGGAAATGTTATTAAAAAAGGTATCACAACCCTTAAGGAAATAACATTGGATAATTGTTGGACTTTATGCCAATTGCTTCAATAAGGGAAGATGTGGGTTTCCATACAAAGGAAAAATATTCTAATTTTTATGTGGAAACTAGTTGCTAATTATCAAGGAGGTTACATGGGTTTTAATATTATGTGCAATCCTGAAGGTTAGTTAATCACTCTTCTTTTTTTCATTATAGCAACTTTATTAGTTAATATAAAACGAACAATAATTTGGTGTTCAATATTGTGAGCATTTTTAGTAGAAAACTATTTATTTTATAATTATATGATATGAACATCATGCCAAAATATAACATTATAAATAATAAAAAAATTATTAACAAAAATCCTAAGGGAAATTGGTTGTGAAGAAGAATTTCTTCCTAGTCAATTCAAAGTGGATTAAATCAGGATTCACTAGTGTGTAAATTGATGATTTTTTTTTGGTAAGTTAATAGCTGGTATGGCCAGCACCATATATTATCAATCAAAAAATAATACAGTTTTGATTTCCTTTCGGCTCGAGTTCAACCTTCAGAACGCCAAATTGGCCCAGTATCAAGCAAATTTACTACTTATCTGAAGCAAAAAGCAAGCCTACCAACCTATCTATATCTTTTCTACCCGAAAAATCTTTAAACAAAAGAAAATTTTACTTTTCTGCTAACCAGCTTCAAGATTTTCTTTCCTTCCTTCCCTTTGGCTTCCAGGAGTCGTGCAAAGCTGTGAAGATGGGGCTTGAAACCTCTCATCCCGAACCCCGTGTCATTTCTTCCTTTCGTATCTATTTTCCGTGGGTGGCTCAGGACTTTACCGGGCATTCTAGTTTGCATCTCCTGTGTGTTGGACTATTTGTAATCTCCTCCATGTCCCAACCATCATCTTCTAACCAGTCTTCACTAAAATCCAGTAGTACCGGGGTCACCGGAGTGTTGCCATCCTCGTCATCATTGTCCACTTCGAACCCTTCCCGAGCCATATAGTTTCCCAATTCCTCCTTTGTCAGAGGCGGAAGGAGGCCCGGTGTGTGGAGAAGGAAGTTAATGCTTCTGTCAATGTGCCTGCATCGTTCCTCTAGTTCCTCGGGCTCTACTGTTGACAGGATCATAAATTTTGGAACTGGCCGCTCTCCCCTTCTCTTGTGCAGGTACTAATGTTGCGGCATAGGAATTTTCCCATATGCATCAATATTGTCCAATACTGCATCTATTTCCCCTAGGTACATATGTTTGAACAAACACTGGTAGAGGTTTTTTATCCTTGACTTCGCCATACCCCTGTAGAATGCGAGGGCTAAGAACATCTCAGGGATTTCTATGTTGATCCGATGCTTATGATATGACCATATGAACTCCTGACCCAACACCTCCCAAACTGCGTGAATGACTAGCTTGTCCTTCACCGAGAGGACTCCACGCAACCTGACGTTCATTACTTCTCCCTGAAATGACACCATGGTTTTAGTTGTCTCTAAACACATAGGTGTATCCATCTTCTATCTTCTCCCACCTATACTTCACTAGATGCTTCTCTACTACACTTCCAGTTGTGGCTTTTTCAGTGATGCCACACATACTTATAGCCAAATGTTACCTTTTCTGATCCGAATTAATTGCATCGTTCATTCACACAAGTGACTCCTTAATACTGTTCTGACATTCTCGAGGTCCCTAGCCTGGAGTGACTTCAATCTGCCTTGAATCAATCGACTAAATATTGAGATGGTGGTTACTTGCCAAATGTGACGCTTCTCAAATTCTAAGGCATACCTTCCTTACTGCCTGTAGGTTTAAATGGATACATGGGGCTAGCTAGTTCCTCCACATCCTAGATTTACTACCACCACTTCCCATGCCTTCATACTGATGTGACCCTTCACTCGAGTCCGACTTAGCTGTCACTACCGAGGTTGTACTCTGCCTTCGTAACCGCGCCTTTTTCCAAGCTGTCAACCACTGTATTTCCTTCACGGTACACATGGCTTACTTGGAATTTCTCGAAGAATGAAATAAGGGTCCAAATTGGTCGCAACTAGCGCTGCAATAACTGGTTCGAGGTGAAGTTACTTCTAATAGCATTCACTATGATTAATGAGTCTCCTTCTAGGTGCAGTTTTGATACCTCGATACGTTTTCCCAATTCCAATTCAGTCAGGGCCGCCCTGATTTTTGCCATGTTGTTTGTTGCCTAACCGATGTTCTCAGCCTTCTGTGCAAGCTCCCTTCCTTCAGAGTCCCTTTCCACACACCCTATGCTGACCAATCCATGATTCCTAGTAGAGGCGTCGTCGAAATTTACTTTAATCCAACTAGGTAGCAGTTTCTTCCATACTGTTCTTTTTATTTCGTCCTTTTTCTTCGCTTCCAAGGCACCTACAATGGGAGGAATGCATAGGCCAACAAATTTATTAGTAAGCTCGATATCTTTGTTAGAGAACTCATTTTTTGGAAAGGCTATCTTTTTTGCTGCACTGTTTGCCAATTCCACCACTACTTTGACTAGGTGTCTTACTAACATTTGTCTACCCATTGATTGCTCTTGGAAGATACGCCTATTCCTTTCCTTCCAGATTTCCCAGCATACTATAGATGGTACTATTTTCCAAATGCTGCTGAAGACTCCATGTGAAGCTTCCTTGGCCACGCAGAAATCTAGTCCCAGAGGTTTGTCGATAGCGGGGTTGGGTAGCTTAGAAGCCCGAGAATATATTTCCAGCAGTACTAAGCAAAGGGACATGTGAGAAAAAGGTGGGATGTTGTTTCCACCTATTTTTTACACATTATACATCTACTAGGACCCTTGAAACCTAGCTTTATTAGCTTATCCTATGTTAATATCTTTCCTTGGGTGGCTAGCCATGTAAAAACCCCAACTTTTGGTAGGACATTTTCCCCCATAGGAGTCAATTTGGCCAGATTTTTCCTCCCTCCCATATTTCCTTGAGCTTGTATCCGATATTTACTTTATACTTGCCATCTGTTGAGGCATTCCATCTCAAAAAATCTTCCCCTTCGCCAATAGGTATCGACCTGGCCTTTAGGATCAACTTCAGAGCCTTCTTTTGCACCTTAGGGGCATTGAGCGCATCTAAATTTTTCCACCTCCACTGCTGAATTTTGTTATTCCAAACACTGTCCCCGTAGTCACTCACTTTTGGGCCCCAGACCCTGATTGTTTCTGCCTTGATTGCTGCTAGGCCCAACATATTTCCTAGATTAGAGTGTCCATCCGATGAATCTTCCCAGAACGATGCATTCCTACCATTGTGGACTTCCCATGTGACATACTTACAAATAATATCCCTGCATTCACAAATGAAGTTCCAGATTGTCGATCCTCTTAGTGGATTGAGTACCCTGACTATGCTCATAGGATCATCTGAGTCGAGGTATTTATTTCTCAAAATTCTCACCCATTTTTTATTGCTGGTGTACATTTGCCATACCAGTTTAGCACCCATTGCCTGATTCATCTCCTTTAGTTGTCTGATTCGTGCCCCACCCGAGGCATGTGGTTTACATATCTTGTCCCATGCCAGCAAGGGAGCTCTGTTTGTATCCTTCGGTCCATTCCAGAATAATTTCCTCATTATTTGATTGAGCTGATTCATGATGCCCTCAGGAATTTTTAGGCATGACATTGAATATACTGGGATGGCCGCCATAACAATTTTTACTAGGAGTAGCTTGCTTACTGAGGTTAACCATTTACCTTTCCATAATTCCATCTTCTTTTTGCAGTTCCATATTAGTCTATCCCAAAATCCATTACGATTGGCCCCATCGAAAAGGGGCATCCCTAGGAATCTCCTAGGGAGGCAGGCTGGTCTTATACCCAGTATCCTTGCAAGGTCTCATTGTAAACTAGGTTGGGTATTGAGGAAGAAGACTTTTGATTTTATCCAATTGATGGCCTGTCCAGATTCCCTACTGTAATCGCTCAAAACTTCCTTAATCTTCCTTGCTTCCACTCTTGAGGCTAGGCCGAAAAGGATGGTATCATCCACAAATTTTTGATGAGTACTTGCTCCCACCCTTGGGGCAGGCTCAATACCATTCCAAGATCCCTCCCGCCTAGATTGTCCAATTTTCCTGCCTAGGGCTTCTACCATTATGATAAAGAGAAATGGAGATAATGGATCCCCTTTCCTTAGCCCCAGGGAGGAGTCAATGAAACCTTGGGCTACTCCATTTATCAGAATTGAGAATCTTGGAGTAATTATGCAGCTTTTAATCCAGTCCACTAGCTTCCTATCAAATCCAAATCCAATTAATACATCTAACAAAACTGCCTGTCCACCTGGTCATAAGCCTTTAGAATGTCTAATTTGAGGATCATACTTGGCAGTCTTAACTTTCTTGCCATGTGGATTGTCTCGTGCACCACTATTATGCCTTCTATAATTGACCTGCCCGGAATAAATCCGCTTTGCTCTTTTGATATGATTTTATCAATTACCAACTTGAGCCTATTGGTGATAACCTTCGTTATTATTTTATAGGTTGTATTACAAAGGGAGATTGGCCTGAAGTCCCCCATGTAATTTGCCTCTTTCTTTTTAGGAATGAGCGCAATGAAGGTATGATTGATTGCCCCTAACATTGCGATTTTTCTTCTTGATTCTTCAACTGCTTTGACTAGGTCTTCCTTGATTATTTCCCAATATGTCTAGTAGAAGAAGGTCGGGAAGCCATCCGGCCCTAGGGACTTATCTGTTCCAAGTTGGAATGTTGCTTTCTTGACTTCTTCTACGCTGATGGGCTTCGTGAGTTCTTTGTTCTATACCTCTGAGATTGAGTTTGGAATACCTCTGATGAACTCCTCCTTGGGTCTTCCATCCACATGGACTTCCTTCTTGAACAAAGACTCAAAGTACTTAATGACCTCCTAATTGATTTCCTGCTCAGATTTGGCAAGAGACCCATCCTCTTTGACCAACTCTGTAATCTTGCTTGAATTTCTTTTGACCATGGTTGAATTGTGAAAGAATTTAGTATTTCTGTCTCCTTCTTGGAGCCACAACTCCCTAGATTTCTGCTTCCAGTGGCATTCCATTCTTTCGAGAGTCTTAGATTGAGCACCTAACAATTCCTTTTCCTTGAGATATTCTTCCTGCTGCATACCTTTTTCGATAATTTTCTCATTTAAGGTTATGAGTTCACTCTCTATCTTATCACTTTCTTCGAAAATGTTTTTGAAGTGTTCCTTATTCCACACTCGCAGTTTAGCTTTGATATGGGAAAGTTTCTTTTGGAAGGAGAATAGGTGTGAGTGGTTACCAATCCAAACTTCTTTCCACCACACCAAGATCTGATCTAATAGATTTGGGTCTCTCATCTACATCTTTTCAAATCTAAAGGGTGAACCACCCTTGAATATATCTGGTTGTATTACAAGTTGAATCAGAAAATGATCCAAACCACTCCAAGGCAAAATAACCACCAGGAATCTATCCAGTTTGTATGCTATTCCACTGTGCCCCATTCTTCTGTTTGTCCAGGTGTATACTCCATTTTTCGTAGGTATCTCCCTTAGCATATTCTTGTCTACAAAATCCTAGAAGTCCATTTGAGATCTTATTAGGCTTCGCATCCCACCCTGCTTCTCCAAGTTGTTCAAAGTGGCATTGAAATCCCCACCGATTATGATTTTTTCATCTTTTAGCTATCCCAGGGAGGCTGATATTGCTGCCCAAAGATTCCTCTTGTCTACTGGGGCTATAGGGCCATATACATTGATTATCTTGAATTCTGCGTTACCTAGGTAAATCCTTGCTGAGACTGTTAGCCAATTCTAATTCTCTTCTACGAGGTTACAACTCACCGTGGTTGGGTTCCATACTATCCCCAATCCCCTAGAGGCCCATATTGACTCTTTAAAAATCCCTTCCCACCCTTTCCAATACTTTAAATGCTTCTCCTGCTCCTCCTTACTACATTTCATCTCCTGGATAAGTAGAATATCTGGCTTACTACTATCTATTTGATGCCTGAAGTGGCACCACTTGCTAGGGTGCTCAAGCCCCTAACATTCTAGCTTATGATTCTCATGGTTCCATGGGAAGGGGAAGTCCCTTCCCATTTCTAAGAATTGTTTGGCCCAGTTTTGTTTGGCCTTTAGCTGAACCTACCACTTTTAATTTTTCTTTGTTGGGTTTGCATCCTCTTTGACTAGTGGACTTGATCTTTGGTGTTTTCCTTGCCGAGGGGATTTGTTCAATTCCTCTCTCGACCATTATGCTCTCCTGATATTCCTCAAAGATTTCATCACAGTCCGGCTTTGATTCCATACTACCCTAATCCTGACCCTCCTCCGCCCCTTCTTCTAGATCCTTGTAACTAGTGAGTACGTTCATTGGTGATGCCTCTAGGGCTTTTGGCTTATGATTAGTCTCACTCCTTTATGTGATTTCCACTAACTCATTCTCAATCCTAATGTCTATGAGATAGAGAAAACCTTCTTCACACTGAGGATCCATACTTGGGAAGATTGGCTGTTCATATTGAACTGGCTCGTAATTTTTTTGATTCTCCTCTTCCTGTGAAACCAACGAGTTTCTTCCCCCAACTCTACCTCCTTAGTTCCTAATTTTGGAGGTCTTATTGACTCTATCAGTTCCTTTTCCCCACATTCGATTGGTGGCCTTGTCTCCAATCTGAATTCCTTCACCCTCTTAGGCTCATTCTCCCATTTACCTACGGTGGTATTGCTGGCCTCCCCCTTTTCTACACACTTCTTCTTAGCATGCTTCAATGATTTACATTTAGGACAAGTTTGTAGACTATCTTCCCTACACACTTCTTGTCACCAAGAGCCCACCTCGGAGATGAGATCCACCACCTTCAACAATTCTGAACCCTGATCTTTTGATACACAAATTTGAAAGTAGGATCCTTTTTCCACATCCTCTTGAATATTATCGACACTTTGTAGTTTGCTTATCTGCCTACCTATCTCCTTTAGGGTTTCTTTTGTCTGGTACTCCAAGGGTAGATTGTATAGTCTCATCCACACCACATTTTCCTTAGTCCATGTTTTTCTTGGATCAAAATTTGGGCGCCATTCTATAAAATGCAATTGGGTACCATCTAGGAAATACAACCCTATTTCTAGGGCCTTATTTTTCCTCTTTTGGTCCGGGAATTTAATTAGGAACCAATTATTCTCCAAGGATTCCACTACTAGAACCTCACCCCAGGTTTTATTACACCATTCTTTCAAAACTATTCGGCTTTTGTGACCTTCACCCCCCATTTGACAAACATTCCTATCTCTTCTAGTAATTCATAAATTCTCTTGAAAGTTTCATTATATACACAAAGATGAGGTATAGGGGTTGGAATGGACTTACCATCATTCGCTTCGCCTTGATTTGCTGATCCAATATCCATGTCTGACTTGGTTGTTGGAGCCTTTTTGGGATCCTTTTGGCGCTAGTTTTTGGTCAAGTCTCTTTCCACCCCTAGCTTTTTCCCGAACCACCCATTCGATTTTTTGAAGTTTCTCCTCTCGCCTTTGTTGAAACCTTGATTTCCTCCCCTAATTTCATTCGCCTTGATAGAGCGGTTAGGTCTCACCCATGGAGGTCCTTATCCCAACCCAACCCGATTTCTCCTTTGCTTATATTCGACTTCCGACTGGTACCTAGGTTGATAGTAAGGGTGACACTTATCAACCCATATACTATTCTCCATCACCCATTGGGGCCTATGCATTTATGATCTTGGGGTCCTTTCCGATTTTTGGTATGCTGTCCATCCCTTGTTGATTCTCTCCCTGAATTCTTTGAAAGGAACCATTCGCTCCAACTCGTCGCTCCATTTTCCCTTACTCCTTGTATCCGCTTTTGGTGCTTGTTTCCACTACTGTCTGCTACCCACCTTTGGTGTATCATGTCTCTGCTTAGTTCCTTTCAACACCTTTTGGTCTTTACGTTTCTACTCCTCGCCTTTCGCCACTTCACAGTCTTCGCTCTGCGCCACCTCACTAATTTTTGCCATTATCATAAATTAATGATTTTAAAATTATAATTGAAGATTTTATTTTAAGAGTTCATTGGTATTTCATGTTGAAGATTTTGTTGAACTAATAACAAGAAGGTCATGGATTAAAAAATCTTTCAGGTATTGTGTTGTGGTTCTTCCTAGTTAAAATTTCCAAAAATAGAAATACATAAATTATTTCTTTAATACAAGGGAAATTGATAAGAGTTATGAAGCTAAAAAAAGCAATGACACATTAAAAAATACTCAACCACCATTCTAAGACTTTCACATTGCTATGTTAAAAGGGGTGTGGGAATGTTCAAATATCATTGCAAGTTTTTTGGAGGAGTCCTATTATTTTTAGGACTATCCTGCCCCACCATCTAATTTTGAGTAATGTTTGAAAATGTTTAAAAATTGATTTCCCACCTTTTTGAAAAGTCTCATGGGTTTGGGAGTGTTGTAGGGAGGTGGAAAGGTTATTCAAAAAGGTATTACAACCCTTAAATACATAGTGTTGGATAATAGTTGGAATTTACGCTAGTCACTACAATAAGGGAAGATGTGGGATTCAATACAAATGAAAAGAATTTTGAGTTTTTTATGTGGAAACCAATTGCTAGTTATTAAGGAGGTTGTGGGTTTTAATATTATGTGCAATCTTGAAGGTTAGTTAATCACCTCTTTTTCTCATTATAGTAGCTCTATCAGTTAATAAAAAATGAATGATTATTTGGTGTTTGATATTGTGAGCTTTTTAGTAGCAAATCATTTATTTTACAATTCTATGATATGAACATCATGCCAAACAAATTCTAAAACATTCTACAAGAAAGTAAAAAATCAAAATACAACAAATATCATAAAATCAAGCCACCGACACTTTGTCAAACATTTGACCCTACACAAGGAAAATATAGTTGAGCTTATTACAAAGGGTGGGACACTTAGGCTTGTGTAATTTTCCTTGTTCCATGGTAGGCTATGCCATTGGTTTTTTGGCATATATATATTGGGGTTTAGTTTTTAGTAGTTTGGTTTGGGGGCTTTGTATATGCATCTGCTCGTTGATTTTTGGTCTAGTGTTCATTGAATATATGATATTGGTTCTGTTTTTTATGGCTCTTAAGCCTTCTAGGTATAATAGCAAACACAACTCTTCTAATAAAAAATAAAATAAAATAAATAATGTAATTAAATAAAAAATAAAATTATTTGTCTATGTATTTGTGATATCTATACTAGCTGAAGCCATGCAAAATATTCTATTAATAAGATATATTCACAAAGTTTACTATAGTATGATCTTCTACCATACATATGTAAAACACTTTACATACATATGATTTGTTAGTATCTTCATGTACTTCACTATAATATAATTGTTAATATCTTCACATACTTTACTATAATTGTTAATATCTCCAAGACTTGTGAAAAAAAACATCACATGTACGAAGGGCATATTAAAAATTTCTAACCAACTTGATTATCGAATGTTGAACAAAAACAAATATTTAATGATTATGTAGATTAATTAATATAATAAGACAAATAACATGACATAACAAATTTTAATTATATAATATTAAATTTATTAATAAACAAACATTAAACTTTCCAATACTTTCAAAAAGTAAATATATATTTAACAATGTGTACCACACAAAAATATAACTCTATAATTTTTTATTTTATTTATAAAATTGTATTTTTGTGTGGTACACATTGTTAAATATATATTCACTTTTTGAAAGTATTGGAAAGTAGTTGAAAGTATGCACAAAAAATACGACTTATACTCATAGACAAGGACATAAATATTTGTATATAGACTATTCAAAACTTTTGGATGGTAGTGCTAGTTTATACTCCCATCCAGTAAAAGGTGTAACTTTTAGTCGTCAAATGTCACCCATGAAAGCATTAGAAAGGATGTATGGGCACACTCGAAAATGGTTGAAATCCTTTAAACTATGAATATTTTTTCATGGGAGACATTTAACGAATGCGAGTTAAGAGTGGGCTATCATGGGTTTCCCTCGGTGTTAATGGTGTCATTGGATGCTTTCTAAATTGCAATCTATTGATTTATGTCTGAAATATCGTGAGTTTGACATAATATCTGCTCGACGAAAGCATCGACATCTATTTCTAAGGAAAGATTTTGCAGTTTGTACCCCGCCATACCGTGCTGCTTACTTGTCCGCAACTTTTTCCAACCCCCCATATATGTGCATTCAGAATGCTGGATAGATGGAGATCCTTACCTGCAGAAGTCCCACCATGTGATTGGCATTCAAAGTCCAACTTACTCTCCCCTACCATGTGCTATGACCTTTCATGATTCTAACATAAAATTTGCCCACCCACCAACCCCACATTTTTTCCTGTCTTATCTGTCTCCTTGCATGTCCACATCACACTCAACTTGTGGCAAATCTACTCTATCTTTGTCCTCTGTAGGCATTTGCCAATGCATGCCTCAGACACCCTCATGTGATGGCTGGACTGTAAATACAGCACTGCATCATCACACCCATTTATTGCATCATCAACTCTGCATGTAATTATTGGCTTGTTTGTTGAAGCAAGCCAAAAGCAAAAACAAACAAGACCATAACATATTAAACTAGGTTTCTCAATAGTTTATGAGCCCTCAAATCCCATTATCATATTGTTTATGGCCACTCTTTATTGGAAAAAATAATAGAAAATTGTTTATGAATTGTCGAGGATCTGTTTGATGGGTTGATGCATGGTGGTGAACTTATCAGGCTGCTGTAGAGCATTTGGAAAGTCACCATGTGATGGTAAGTTGTGTATGTGCATGAATGTGGCAATGTTTTATTGATTGCTCATGCAATGAATGCTCCTTTGCCTTACCCGGGACTTCTGCAGATTTCAGTCAAATGATTGATTGTGGTTGCCTCCTAATGTTGACAGAGAGTATGTGAGGGTCAGTAACGACTCTCATATTCTCCTGCATTGCTCTTCATTTGTTAAATGGGTGCGAGCATTTTAAACTAAGGCTTCAATTTTCCCCATTGCTTTCTTATACGGCATCGCTTCAAAGATCAGTTTGCTGCTCAAAACTATGGAAGCCGGATTTGGGTTTTCTCTGAACGAATGCTTCAAGAGTAGGTTGACTCTGATTTCATAATCTATGCTTTTTCTGATATGGGTGTTATCTCAACAGGGTGAATTTGATTGTCACGGGTCTGCAGTTCGTTTGGGTTCATTCAGAGATTAGGATAAACCCATGTTATTGGTTTGTTTTAAAGCAGGAATTTCAGCAGGCATTTGTTCATGCAAGAAAATCTTATTGTGGCTCTGATATTCATCTGGTCTCGGTCTAATGCAGCTTTTAAAGTAGGGAGCTTTTTTCCAGATTTCTGAACATGGAGACATTTAGTTGCGCATACAATGTTCACTCGGAACAATGCATGAATTTTGTAACAGCTTTGCTATTCATTTGGGTTAATGCAGAAGTTGCATTATATTGCTGTCGTTCACTTGAGTTATTAAGGGAGAAATTTTAGATGACCAGTTTGTGAGTTGGGCTGATGCAGAAATTTCATTACACTCAAGTAATTCACTTGGGTTGATACAGTTATGATCCAGGTTATACGGAGTTCATTTGCTGAATAAAGCTTTCAAAAAACACAAAGCTAAAAAGAGGAGCTATTAGGATACTCAGGGAGTAAGATATGATGTGGAACCAACTTATTAACAATTTTAAGCTTATAGCGGGCCAATCTAGGTATCTCACTATAAACTCGTTCCTCAAATTGGCCAATTTAGACTTTTCATTGCAACCCTATACATCTGCCGGAAAGCACGGTTTTAATGATAATCTGCTTTTCATTTGAGCTGTATGATCTGTCAGTAGCTCACTGGGCAGTTTCAAAAGCATCAAATCTCCGAGTTTACGTCTATTGGAAAAGTAGTCAATGCAGTAATTTGTAAGGACTGATCACTAGGTTGAAGGCATTAAGGTTTCTTGATTGCCTAAGCAACATTTTGTGGGTATTTGACAATGGGATCTGGCAATAGTAGGAATGCAGCAGTATCGTCAATATCTAAAGAAGGGAATGCACGGCAAAGAGGTGGAAGACGGCATTTGTTCCACTCCACATGTTTTGGTCCATTCCCAGAATTAGCTGAGAATTCATCGGTGAGTTTCAGTAAACACTCAAATTGGGTTTTATTTAGCATTCATCTATTCAAAGTGGTCTGTAGGATATCTTTAGTTTTGTTTATTGATTTTTAAGTTCTTACATGTATTATCATGGACCACCATGTAAATCCAGCCCAGACTATATGAGTTTCTCACCAATAACTAATATTCCTGATATTATTTCATCTCTTGCAACGGGGATATCTTTTGTCAAGATTATAGATGGGGTTGCTAATAAATTAGTTTTCTCTTAAGAAACCTAATTGAATGATAGTTAAAGAAAGATCTTCTTCTGCATTATTTCAGCATTAGCCAAAACCATTAGATATATAGATTTGGTACAAATTAAGTTTCGAGGGCGTTGATTCATATTTGATGTACTTAAGTTGTGGAATTGATAATGGTTAAATGTGGAGTCTTAATTCACATCTGTGAGTTAAAATTACAGAAACTTTCCTAGCCAGCCCATCAAAGGATTTGGGGAGCAGAACAATTAACATTTTTAGCTCCCTACACTGATCGAGTTCTAGCCCCAGATTCTGCATTCCATACAAATCTGTCTTTCCTGCCAGTGCCTATAATGTGTCCACAATCCAGAGTTTAAATTCAGATCTCTGTGAAACAGTTGGCCAAAACCATTTGCCAAAAAGCATGGCAAATGCACTGAATCTGTATAAGTTGTATAGAATTTCAATTAAGCATATCAACGGGACTGAAATCAGGGAATCACCTTCCCTGAGTTGTTTGGTTTGCTGGACATATGGAAATTTTGTATGAATTCCATCAGGTCTTAGATAATCTAAACTGTTGCAGAGGTACCTCAAGTTCTGAGTATTTGACCTAATAATTTTGAATGTGTTAATATTTTGTGCAGATCATCTGATAGAAGATGTTTTCATATTTTTTCAGAGCATAACTGAGTGCAACAGCATTTCAGTTTTTTGTCTGGCAGATTTGGAGTATGTTGTTTTTTGTATGAGATTTGTTTCTATGTGTTTATGCTAATGTTTACAGGACTTCAGCTAGTACTAAAAACATTGATTGGTCAATACATTTAATTTAATTTATTTCTGTGATAAAATTGAGTATTCCATTCCTGATAAAAAGACAGGTGTAGGAAACTACTCATTTGTGGAGATGATTATAGAAATGAGGTTCTTTCAACAATTAATTAGTTTGGTTGAACAAACGGTAATGGCTACCAAAACTAACATTGAGTCTCTTTTATGTTTTGGGCACCTAGCAGTATCACATGGGCTTGTTAAAATGCCCATCTATAGATGCTAAATAGAAACACATAGCTGCCAATCTGATAAAGAATGGGAAGAATGTGATATGAATGAATTGATGATTTTCTGAAAACATGTAGCTCACACCAAGTCTCTACCAAAATGTGCTAGTAGCATTGCACAGGTTTAAAAAAAGCACTTATTTGCAAGTACTGACAATAAACATAATAAAAATGTTTGAAAAGGGACGGGGTAATGCCATATGAAGGAGCCAATGATTGTCTAAAAGAAGGGTTTCTAATGTGAATAAGGCTATATGTACTTAATCTCAACCAATGCGTGACTATCAGTAGGGAAATAGACAGGGATTATTATTTTGGTGTTGCAATATTTATGTTTGTTACACAAGCCAAAGCCAAAAATAAAAATAAAAATGCAATATTGGATTTTTCTCAGGTTTAAGCTGAAATGTTCTATTTTATATTAGGCTTCTCTCCAACCTGCATGGACTAAAATTTATGCCAATTTGGCAAAACTGGATATACTACATAAATTTTGCTTGTCTATACTGAAGCTAATAGACCCCTCTTTAATATCTTTTGGTGACTTAAATTCATATTTCTTTGGTTCAATAATCATAATAAATCCATCTTGATGTCAAGGCCTGGAGTTTTCTTCTGCCTCTTTTCTTCTGTCTGTTTCTATAACTGTTATAAAGAGGACAGCTTGCAGTGAAGTTTGAATTTCCCAATCTCATAACTTGTTCCACAACTTGGCATGTGTTTGTAACTTTGAATTTCACAATCCTGGATATTGCTTTACATTGACAAACATGGATGGGTTTGGAGAGGGCTTTTAAATTTGTAAACAATGAATATGGCAAGAGATGGTCAATGGTGGGGTAAGGCTATGATCACAATGAAAACCATAAAATGAAGTAGTGTAATTGAGGCTCATATATTTTGAGAATGGAAATGAGTTGCTTTTGCATCCTCTGTTTAGTAAGATTTGTTATATTGTGCAAGGACATTTGTATTGATTCTATAGTTACAAGACTTGGACTCAGCACGGACTTGGCAAGCTGATTTTGACCTATATTGGGACTTGGCAGTCGGGCTTGGTGCAGAGTCCACAAATTGAAAAAACCATGAAATATAGAGAATTTTAAGGATTTAAAACTTGTATCATGCACCCTTCAATAAATTAAATTTAAAGACATAATAAACTAATCAAATAGAAGCTATTTTGATCACATATACAAGTATACTTTGATCACAAGTTTGAAAGTAGATTTTAGCTAAAGGAAACAACATTTTTAGAAATATATTATAAATATTGTCAAGTGTATATAAAACTCATGAATTATGAAATCCATGGCATAAAACAAATATCAAAACTAAAAGTATAGTTCTATGGATCAGAGGGTCATGCATCACTCATCCTAACATCCATAACTATATGACAAGCCCTACATGTGCAGTTGAGATAGGTCCTCAATGATGATGGGGCCATGATATTTGCTTCTGTCCTAGTGACACCAACACTCAAGGGGTTTGCTCATGTTCTATACTCCTCCTCTGCCATGGCTACCACCATTGCCTTTAAATCTGCTTGATCAACTCATACATGGTCTTCCTCATTGAAGATGGAATTGTCAAGCTCATTGATCCAATCTGACTATGGATCAACTTTTTCTAGATTGATGGAAATAAGTTTGTGCCCAAACTTTGTTTGTGATGGAGGCGAAGGTTGTAATGAACATAAATAAGATCATTCAACCTTTGCATTAACAAGTTGTTGTGCTTCTTGGAAGCGAATGTGCTCAAACATACTCCAATTGTGCTCACATCTTGAAGCATTGCATGGTTGGCTCAAGACACTAATTGCAATTCTCTGAAAAATTGACATCTTAGCATCAAACTTTTCCCACCATGCATCTGAAATGAGAAAAAATACTCATTCTCATTATCTGACTTTGAGTTTAATCATTAACATAAAAAAATATAAATTTTAAATTATTTTAAAATTTAAATTATATCCTTAATATATTTACGTGGCTGCAATGTTGTTCAAGTTGTCTTGCATGTCTTGTGCAAAGAGGTCCCTTTGGGTAAGTCTATATATCTCAATCTTAGATATTATATTCGCTCCAAGCTAAGGATCGAGTACCATCCCCACTATAACTGCATAGAACCCATTTGGAACCTCCTCATTGGCCTTCAAATTTGGACGAAATTGGAATGTCGGATTTAGGAAACAGGCAGTTCAATTTAGGGGCTTGTGAAGCTGAAGGTGTAATTGCTGATCAATGATGTCCCATATGGGATGATACTTATCCTTAAACCCAAAATAAATGGATCTAATGGCCTCCTTGGCCCTATCCATGCTTTCATATATATAACCTATAATGAGCTTCTTCCTATCAACAACTTGAAGGAGAACAATTGAAGGCTCCATGAACTGTAATTATTAAACATTAATATAAATAAGTGTGAACAAGAATAAACAAATTGAATGGAAATACAAACAAAAATATTATGGAAATATCAAATATGAATTAACCTCGATGATCTTCTTCTTCGAAAGCCAGAATCTATGCTCATCAATAATTCAATCAAGCACATCAACCTCTGTTTAGGCATCTATGTTTTAGGCATTTTTTGCTTGGATCTCTGCAAGATTTTTCCTTCCAAACCTTTGAATTGCTTTGCTGCGTTGCAGGCTTTTTGTATCAGGATTTACAGGCAACCATTCTAGGCAAACATGGAGTCTCACTTGTTCTTCATATTTTTTCTCACTTTAAATACAATTCTGTTTTTGTTCTGTCAATATAGAATTCCAATCCATACTGCATGCATCTATGGTGTTAGGATATTCACTTGCATATACAAGTTTTCTTTCACTAGGTTATCACTTCTTTCCTTGTTTCAAAGCCTATATTAGCACCAAGCATTGTCTCCTAGAAAAAATGAAGTGTACGCTATGGGATTAAAACCACTGGTTTCTTTATATCCATTGAAATTTAGAATTAACTTATATTATGTAATTTGCAAATGTTAACAAAAGTCATAAAAAATTGATTCAATTGTTCTGGGAGTTGTTCTGCATCCTTCACTGAAAGTATGTGTTAATGATAAATATTAAGAATTAAGAAGAATGCACAATATGCTAGTTATTACAGGAACTTGTTTATTTAGTTAATAGTTAATACACATTGTTATAGTTCTTTTTGTTCTTATGAGCAATAACTCTCACTTGGTTTGTCTCTACAGGGTTTTTCTAATTATGAAACAATTTTTTTGTCTTTGGCAAAATGCTTTTGTAGGAAAAGTCTTAAAAGAAGGACCAGAAATTCAGTTTCTTCTTTTAGTTTGCATATTGAATTTTGTTGGAATTTAAGTTATTTATTTGTTTATTTCATTCTATATTTCAGAACTCTATTATCCAGGATAGGAAATGCGGAAGGCCCATAGGACCTGCAACTAGAGCTCATGGTCGACAAGAGACTAATTCTGGGAAGCAATCAAATACTGAAAATGTGAAAGCTTCTGAATCTCGTGACTTATATGAGTCTATTTCTTCAACAGATTACAATGGAAGAAGACGAGGAAGACATTTTAAACCAGTTTCTAGTGCTAGTAGTAGCTCAGTTCGAGATAGCATAGCTCCTGAATTGGGACCTTCAACTAGCATTGACAATGAGATTTCAACAAGAAGTAAGTTTACTAAACAGTATCAGAATAACTACTGCTTAAATATCCCCAGCAATAATGCAGATCATTCTACCATCCAATCAAGGAGGATCCCAAGTTCAGGGTCATTACAAGAATACTCTGTATTTGCAAGGAGACTAAGACAGCAACGCGCTGGTATTGAATTAAATCAAGGGTTTAATGTGGGTCATTCACAAAATGGCACAACTACACAGCAAATGCAGGAGAATGGATTAGGTACTGCATCTGAAACCAGATCTAGACATCATAGAATTCATTCAGTTCAAACAAGACAATGCCAATCTGCTGGCCTTTTTTTAAATGCCACAGATTGGAGAGACACATTTTCTGAATCTTCCACTATGGCACGAAATGATTACACGAGTTCAGGGCAAACAATGCCAAGCCATAGTGACCAGAATGTTGTAATGTTAAGGCGTTCTTCATCAATGAGATTGGACTCTAGGGAAACAAGGCGAATTCAGGGCAGAAATGGGACAGCAGACCATATTGAGAGGAATCCTAGTATCAGAAGAACTCATAGTGGTGGGTATATGCGGGATAGAATGCTTAGGCAAGAATCAGCTGAAGGCTTGTTTACCATGCTAGATAGAGATTCAGTGGATAGAGAAATAAGACGCCATAATGGAAGAAGGCTGTGGGAGTCCTTGAGGAGAAGTTCCTCACATCGACAAGTTGGAACCCAAGTAGCTACTGGACAGGATCAGTTTTTTCGTACGCTTAGATCTCTTAGTGATAATCGAAGGCGCAGTGATGAGATTTATCAAATAAATCAAGATGCAGTTGTTGACAGTGGGAACTTTGCAGAACAGAGAAGTTTACTTCTAGAAGATAGAAGACGGCGGGCTAGATCACAGGTATGTATTAGTAGATGTATCTGTTTCTTTTCCATTGCAGTAGTTCATTTTTGAGGATATAATTGTTCTTTGTTATGTTTTCTCAATGCTCATTGCCATATAGGTTCGGGCATTGCAAAACCTTAGCAATAACTTCGGAAATTTAGCTGGCCATGAGAGATCATGTATCTTGGGTGGTCACCATCATACGGTGCGCTGCACTTGTCAAATTGTTGGACGGACTGATGAATCAAATACCAGGGCAAGCATCTCAAGAATTATGATGCTGGCAGAAGCTCTATTTGAGGTATGGAAATACTTGCTTTTTATTTGATGACACAAGTAGAAATTTTTGACTTTCCACTGTGGATCTTACAGTTGAGATATGTTATTGACATATGGCTCAGTGCCTCACTGAATAATTGATCTTTATTATGAGTCAGGTTCTGGATGAAATCCATAGTCAGTCAATGGCTTTATCTTCACGAGCCTCTGCTGTTTCTCTTGGACCATTCCCTGCTCCAGATTATGTTGTTGAATCCATGCCAGTACGGATATATAAAGAACATGAAATTGTTAAGAATGAAGAACCTGCACAGTAAGTTGTCTTGCAAATGAAACTTTATGTGATTGTTGAAGGTATCTATAATCCAATATTTTATCAATATTAGGTAATTATTTTAGAAAAATAGAAATAGGCATTTTGATGAAATATATGGTTGTTTTGTCATTCTTAGTTGGAGATTATTTTTGACTTAAAGTTAATTTCCTCAAGATCCTGCTAGTGTTGGTTGATCTATATTACTCAGTGACTGTCAGTCCTTTTGCTGAACACTTCATTATTTGATATCTGTCCATTTCTCTTGGGACAGATAACTCACCAGTCCAAATTTAATTCCCTGGATCTCCTTCATGATTGATAGTATTCTTCTTTCCCATGGTCATTGTCCTCTCATAGCCAATTGTACTATCTTCAGTGTGGGATTTGTTTGATAAGTGCCTTGCAATGGGAATAAAATGAAGTGAAGAGATTTCTTTTTTCAACTTAAAATGGCTGCTCCTTCATTCAATCCCTTGCTTGGATGTTAAGTGACTAAAGTCAGGGTCAGCTGGCAAGTGCCTTGTTGTGATGTGAAAGTCCTTTCAAGAGGTCCCTGTCTAACTCTGTAGCACTACCAAGTTTTCTACACGATGGTATGGGGTCCATCAAGATGCTAACCAAAGGGATTTTTTGGTTCAATATATCTAGTTTGGACCCATTTGAAGAGTTGTGTGGCCATTGGCAATGCTAGACGCTTGGGTAGAGTGGTTGATTTTTGTATATTCACATTTATTGAATACATGGTTTATGTATTATTAGTGAGTTCCCACTGATTTTCTTCTTTTTTGTTTATTATTTTAGGTGCTACATATGTCTCATGGACTATGAAGAAGGAGACCACATGAGGGTGCTGCCATGCCATCATGAATTTCATCTAACCTGTATAGATAAATGGCTAAAAGAGATACATAGGTATGCTTGAGTCTTATACTTTATATTTTTGGTTTTAATCTTCATGAATATATGAATAATAATGACAGAGAACAATACAAATGTGTTGGATGATACATCGTCTGCCTAATCTGTGTCCATGTAGACTTCCTTTTTCAAATCAGGTAACCAGGGCCAACATGTCCCCTTTAGTACCAAACCCAAGATAATTAACATCTTTTGTAAATTTCTATTAGAGCTGAAATTTATGGATGAAAGACCAGCTATAAAAGCTACTACTCTCTAGGCAATGGTTGTGTGCACCATCATTAAAGGTTTACTTAAATCCAATCCGTGCTGATTATCCACAAGTATCTTGGAATAACTCCCTCCCAGTGGAATGACCCCACAAATTAGTCATATTCCTATGGAAATCAACCTCCAAATGACATGCTATTCCACAACTTCAAAATCAATTTTAATGATATCTTCTGCCGACATATTCTATATATATCTTATTGGTTATATTTATTATCCTTGACATATGCAGTACAACTTCAATTATTAGTATATGATTGATTTCCATCTACACTAAGACTTAATATTTTAAAGCAGTAACTGTTTTCCATATGGTTTGACATCTTTTAATTTATATCTTGAAGCCCTTACCTCCTATTTTGTCTTTCTGCTATTTGAGCTGTTATCCATATGCTCTTATATAATTTCTGTTCTGTGGTGCAAAAGGATATTATCATAGCTCCACCTTCAGACCTTTGAAATAAATTACCACGCATCAAATTGAGACATGGAAAGAATGACTAATGAACTTGAAAATTGGAACATTTACTAAAGTTTGAGCTGCTATTTGAGCTGTTATCCATATGCTCTTATATAATTTCTGTTCTGTGGTGCAAAAGGATATTATCATAGCTCCACCTTCAGACCTTTGAAATAAATTACCACGCATCAAATTGAGACATGGAAAGAATGATTAATGAACTTGAAAATTGAGACATTTACTAAAGTTTGAGCTGCTAGCATCCAACTAAATTAGGATGGCTTTGCAACCATAATGAACCCTACTTTGTGTTTAGTATTTTTATCACAAACAGGTGTATTTCTTATTGGATAGTTGTTGGTCAAGGTTTTTGAATCCAGACTGTCTATTAGATTTTAAAGTTGGGTTTTAAAATTCTATCTATCATAGTTTACAGTGTTATGTCTCCTTTTGATCTGTTAAAATACACTATTCAAGCTTGTACAGTAAAAATACGGGGAGTTATTTATGCGTTCACAGTATTGGGTAGTTCTCTTGGAGTAGTAAATATATCATTCTTGTTTGTGGAGTATGTTGGGTATTTTGCAATTGACAGTCAATAAATTTTTAATTGAAGTATGATTTCCAGTGTACATCTCTTGCATGATGATGTTAAATTTTATAGTAAAATTTGAAAACTGCATCTCTACATTTTCTCTAGTAGGCATGATTATCATATGAGCCAAAATAGTTACAAAAGTTGTCAACAAATTGTGATAAATTGGAAATCGCCTAGGGGAATGGTTTTTGGAACTGAAAAATTGTGATTTTTTGTTGAACTTGTGGTGAATGGTTTTGGCCATTGAAATAGGGATAAAATCATTATCAGCAGTCACAATTAAATCATGGTTTCTAGCGATTTTTGGTGTTTTTTACTGTATCAATTGTTCATTTTTTCAAAAACTATAACCTGAACCCTTAACCGTTTTTTTTCATTTATCAAAAACCTGAACTCAACCCAGGTTTTTCCTGATTAAATCACAAATTTTTGATTTTTTTTTTAATCTTTTGGTTTGCCAATTTATTCTTGAGAAAGATTTTTTCTACTATGGTTTTAAGTTGATTAACCATAGTTTACATACTCGGAATCGGAGAGTACTCGACAAGCCCAAAAATTTTGACTCGGGAAAAACTCGGCATATGTTTGTGGATATTAATTTATGTTTATACTCAGGACTGCACAGTGCACACATACATATCTATAAACATACACAGGATGCCAAGTTTGCATGCATATACACACAGACATATTTATACACACAAACATGCCATATTTGTGGGTTTTTGGCGAGCTACTAGTGATTACTTGATAATTTGACAGGAGAAAATCCATCTGCATACTGCCTGCGAGTAAAAGCAGAAATTACTTGGCATGCAATTTTTTTTGGAGATTACTCGGCTACTCAGAGAGTAATTGGAGAGTATGTAAATTATGGTTTTAACATCTGCAATCTTCTTACTGTAGGCATGATTCTCTTTTATGCCAGCAAAGTTTTAGCCATTGAATCTTGAAGCTTTAATCTAGAAGTGCGATAATAATCAATATTACAACAATACTCCAAAGACACATAAGTAGTTTACCAACTAACTGTTGTTGTTAAGCAGCGTCGGGTTTCTACGTCCAGCCCAGTTCATGCGATGAAGACAATTTAAATGATAGCCTAACGGCTATTTAAATTGCAAGACAATAATCGATGAAGAGGTGCCTCATCCATTAACTAATATTTAATTATTAATAAGTAATTAATGAGGCCGACTTTGTCTCATCCGCCACTCATGAGGAGTCGCGATTTCTTTGGAGGCCGACATGATGCTTGTGAAGGGACGCGATCTCTCCCTTGTGTATATATATGGGTTGATCATCAAGTTCATTCATCATAATTCCCATTCAAGAAGAAGTTCACACTTGAGCAGCAGATCATTATTTTGTAACAACAGATCAATTTCAAGGATAAACATATCCACTTTGTATTTGCATCTAGGAGAGGTGCGATTATTCATTGTATCAAAAATCGACATTGAGTTGTGCTTGAGTTGTAAGCAGACCTTTGCTCTTATTGCTTCAACATATAAGAGATTTATTTGCTGGGTTTTTCTCCCTTAAGTTGGAGGGTTTTCCCAGCGTATCTTGTTGTGTTCATTGTCTTAAGTGCTGCACTTTTGATTATTTAATATCTGATCATAAAAACTAACATGGTATCAGATCGGGTATAAGAAGATCGTGATTTGTTTTATTCAAGCACCGCTATCCTCCATTCTTATTCTCATCTTTGATTGCATCTATCTTACCGTCAAGATGGTGAACGGGCTCAAGATCGAAGATAGACTTGAAGGTGCATCAAACTTCACATCTTGGAAGTGATGCTCGCTTTGGAGGAAAATGAGTTAGCTGAGTTCATGGAGGGCGAAGTTCCTGAACCGACGGATGAGAATGAAAAGCCTCAATGGAAGAGAAATGGCACTAAGGCGAAAAAGGTGTTGGTTGATTCCGTAAAAGATCACATTGTGCCAATCATCTCCAAGTTGAAAACAGCAAGAGATATGTTCAAGACCTTGGAGGAGATGTATGAGATCAACAACACAAGTCGAGCTCTTGCATTAAAGCAACAACTTCATCATATCAAGATGGCGAAAGGAGAATCCGTCATCTCATTCTTCATGAAGATCACCGAGTTGAGAGATCAACTCTCTACCATTGGGCATATTGTTGATAACAAGTATTTGACTATGTTGGCCCTCTACGGTCTTCCTACATCTTGGGAGTCATACATTCAAGGAATTAGTGCGAGATCAAAACTTCCTAAGTTTGATCGATTGAGAGCAAATTGTATTCAAGAAGAATCAAGGTTGGCTGCAAGAGACATTGGTCAAAGCTCTACAAATGAAGACATTCATGTTCTTGCCGCTCAATCTTCAAAGAAGAAAGGAAGAGAAGGAAAGAAAGGCTACTTGAAGAGGAATAAAGATAGAAGATCTGATGGTGCTCCTCCATTTAAGAAGAAAAAGGATCTCTCCCACCTATAGTGCTTCAGATGTGACAAGTTTGGTCACTATGCAAAGGATTGCCCTACTAGACCAAAACAACATGCTTCATTTGCTGATGTGGATGAGATCTCTCCTCAAAAGGATTCAAGGGAATTTCTATTCTATTCTGCCTTATCAAGCAATGTTCCAACAGATAGCAACACTTGGTTGATTGACAGCGGCGCCTCTCGTCACATTATTGGATTTAGAGAACATCTTTCAGATTTGGTGATGAGAGATTCAAGTGTTCAAGTCATAATTGGAGATGATGCATGTTATTCTGTGAAAGGTATTGGGACCTCCACTATTCTCTTAGATTCTGGCATCTCCTTACAGTTGAGTGATGTACTATTTGTACCAGGCATCAAGAGGAACCTTGTTTCAATTTCAGCCTTAGAAGATAAGGGATATCAAGTAGCATTCTTTGAAGGAAAAGTTCTTGCATGGCCAAAAAACTCTTAACATCAAGTTAGCTAGTGTGATTGGTGTTCGGCAAGAATGTCTCTTCAGACTTTCCACCTGTCCTCTACAGGCCTTATTGCATGATACATCAATTTCATGTGAGCTTTGGCATAGAAGACTTGCTCACATTCACTTCCGAGCGCTTCCAACCATGGAGAAGATGGTCACCGACATTCCTAAACTCAGCGAGGAGCAGGAAGGTACTTGCCGAGGATGTGCATTGGGTAAGAATACTAAAAGACCCTTTCATAGTAGTGAAAGTAGATCTAAATGCATTCTAGATCTTATTCATTCTGATTTGTGTGGTCCAATGTCTGTTACTTCTTTGAGTGGTTTCTTGTATTATGTAATTTTCATTGATGACTACTCTAGAAAGACTTGGATTTATTTCTTAAAGACTAAAGAATCTGAGGAAGTACTTGAGAGATTCAAGGAATTCAAAGCTCAAGTAGAAAACTTGTTCGGGAAGAGGATCAAAGTTTTGAGATCTGACAATGGAGGAGAATAATCTCTGGAAGCTTTCGTAACTTTTGTGTTGAAGTAGGAATTAAGAGGGAGTTTTGTGTTCCCTACAATCCACAACAAAACGGTGTAGCAAAAAGGAAGAACATATCTTTTGTAGAAGCAGCTAAGGCCATGATTCATGATCAGGATTGGCAAATCTTCCTTTGGGCCGAAGCTTCTAGGACAGCTGTGTATGTTCTAAATCGGAGCCCTCATCGTATCTTGGAGAACATGACTCCTGAAGAAGCTTTCACAGGTGTGAAGCTTGAAGTCAACCATTTGAGAATATTTGGTTGTCCTGTGTATGTTCATGTCCCTAAAGATAAAAGAACAAAGTTGGAACCATCTGGCAAGAAGGGAATATTTGTGGGCTACAGTGAGACTTCAAAAGCCTACAGGATTTATATTCCGGGATAGAAACTGATCGAGATCAGTAGGGATGTTACATTTGAAGAAGATGTTGCATTCAGGAGATCTAAAGGCACTCACACTGAGATAGACTATGAAGACCAAGAGTCTCCTCATGATATGGAAGTTGACCATCTTGAGATTCAGAGAGAGGCTACTGATTCTAAAGAAGATGATGTCCAGTTGAGCCGTTGGAACCTATTGATGGGCCTACAAACATTGTTATTGGTCGGAAGAGAACTCTATGGGCAAGGAAAACAATGCAGGAGGCAGAGAAGTTTGCAGCCCCTAGAGGAACATTCAAAGAAAGCAAAAGACCTCAAAAGTTTTCAAACTATGTTGCATTGATGAGTCAAATGATTGAGTCTAAGCCTTCCAGTGTTGAGAAAGCTACAAGTCAGCAAGTATGGAAAGATGCTATGGCTGAAGAATATCAATCTATCCTCAAGAACGATGTTTGGGACATTGTGCCTAGACCTGAAGACAAATCTGTTGTATCTTCTAAGTGGCTTTTCAAGATCAAGCATGCGATTGATGGAAGCATTGAGAAGTACAAGGCTAGATTTGTGGTTAGGGGATTCTCTTAGAAAGAGGGAATAGACTATGAGAAAACATTTGCTCCAGTTGCTCGTTATACCCCCATCAAAACTATCATTGCCATTGCAGCATCTAAAGGATGGAAGTTACTCCAGATGGACATGAAGACATCATTTCTAAATGGTGTAATTGAAGAAGAGGTATACATTGAGCAACCTGATGGATTTGAAGTTCATGGGAAAGAGTCTCATGTTTGCAGATTGAAGAAGGCTTTGTATGGCCTTAAGCAGGCTCCTTGTGCTTGGTATGAGAGGATTGATGGATACCTGTTGAGTTTGGGCTTCTCCAAGAATGATGCTGATTCTAATCTATATTTCAAGGTAATTAATGGTGAGGCCTTGATATTGGTTCTCTATGTTGATGATCTATTTCTTATTGGAGAAGAACACCTCATTAACAAATGCAAGAAGGAGTTGGCTTCCGAATTTGAAATGAAGGATCTTAAGTACATGCATTACTTCCCTGGTTTAGAAGTATGGCAGAGGCCTGATGAGGTCATTCTAAGTCAAGGGAAGTATACAATAGACATCTTGAAGAGATTTGGTATGATGGATTGTAAATCCATGTCCACACCTATGGAAACCAATTTTCAGAAATTAAAGGAGGTTGCATCTAGTTCAGATCTAGTGGATCCTACTATGTACAGGCATTTGATTGGATCGTTGATGTATCTAGTCAATACTAGACTAGATATTTGCTATGCAGTGAGTGCACTTAGTCAGTTCATGTGTGAACCAAGGCAAATACATCTAGTTGCAGCGAAGCATATCCTGAGGTTCTTGCGTGGCACAGTTGGATATGGCTTGAGATATTCTTCTGGTGTGGACCTGAAGCTGCATGGTTATATAGATTCTGATTGGGCTGGTTATGTTGCTGATTGAAAGAGCACCTCTGGATGCTGTTTCAGTTTGGGGTCTGCGATGATTTCCTGGTGTAGCAGGAAGCAGTCTTCAGTAGCACTAAGCACCGCAGAGGCAGAGTATATTGCAACATGTGTGGTAGCTCGGGAAGCAGTGTGGCTTCGGAAGCTCCTTGCAGGATTGTTTGGACAATCATTGGAGTCGACTGTCATTCATTGTGATAATCAAAGCTATGTGAAGCTTTCTGTCAATCCAGTGTTTCATGACAGAACCAAACATGTTGAGATCAAATACCACTATATCAGAGATATGGTACTAAGAAAAGCAATTCAGTTGAGATACATTAGCACTGATGAGCAGACGATAGACATTCTCACCAAGCCTCTCTCCAGAGTAAAGTTTGTGTACTTCCGAGACAAGCTTGGTATTGTGGATAATCAAGCCCTAGTTGAGAGGGAGACTCAACTTCAATGATCTTATATGATTTGCTTTAGTGCATTTCTCTCTGTGAGAGAGATTTGAGGTGCAAGTCCTTGTTTCCACTCTCTGGGAGTAGCCAAGGTGGATGTCATGTGTGTGACTCAATGACAACATCACTTGAGAGAGTCCATGATGATTTTCTTGTACTTGTGTTTATTCACCCTCTAGGTGTAGCCATGGTGAACGTTAGGATGAGATGATGACATCACGATGAGTGATGGGCACTTGTGCACACTTACCATTCATGGGAGTAGCCATGGAGGTTGATATCACGATGAGGTGATATGTTACTTTTCCACATATGGGAGTAGCCATTGTGATTGACATCACGATGAGGTGATATGTCTTATGCAGCTGGAAGTATCCTCCCTAGTTGAGAGGGAGTGTTGTTAAGCAGCGTTGGGTTTCTACGTCCAACCCAGTTCATGTGATGAAGACAATTTAAATGATAGCCTAACGGCTATTTAAATTGCAAGACAATAATCGACGAAGAGGCGCCTCATCCATTAACTAATATTTAATTATTAATAAATAATTAGTGAGGCAGACTTTGTCTCATCCGCCACTCATGAGGAGTCACAATTTCTTTGGAGGCCGACATGATGCTTGTGAAGGGACGTGATCTCTCCCTTGTGCATATATACGGCTGGATCATCAAGTTCATTCATCATAATTTGCATTCAAGAAGAAGTTCGCACCTGAGCAGTAGATCATTTTTTTGTAACAACAAATCGATTTCAAGGATAAACATATCCACTTTGTATTTGCATCTAGGAGAAGTACAGTTATTCATTGTATCAAAAATCGGCATTGAGTTGTGCCTGAGTTGTAAGCAGATCTCTGCTCTTATTGCTTTAACATATAAGAGATATATTTGCTAGGTTTTTCTCGCTCAAGTTGGAGGGTTTTCCCAGGGTATCTTGTTGTGTTCATTGTCTTAAGTGCTGCACTTCTGATTATTTAATATCTGATCATAAAAACTAACACAAACCAAGTCCCAATAAACCCAAAATGTACAGGTCGATGTTTATATCATTTACAGGATAAAGAACATTGAGATTATTTAATTTATAATTTCCAGTTCCAATGTTAGTATTAGCAAAGTCATTAATGTTAATATTAACAAAGTCATAGTTATTAGGAATGTTCATATATAATAAAGGAAACCGAGCCATTCTCTTCTAGTTCCTCAGGTAGCATTGAATGTTCTAACCAACGTGCAACATCTGTTGATATGCTTGGGACTAGTTCTAGTGTTGTTTTTTCGTTAGATCTTGATTCAATGACACTGGGATCATCGAGTTGTATTGGTGTACACAGTAGGTTAATCATACTAGATCCCCAACCCCATATTAGTCTTAGTTGCCTGGTTTAGATCAAGGTGATACTTCAAGCATTTCTTATCCAATGTGTCAACCTTGACCCTAGAGAAGACTCATGTGGTATTACATTGTGTTGCAGGATACTTGGAAAGATGATAATGCATGATTCAAAAGGTTGGAGAAAACAGATTGTTGGTTTCAAGAAGCAAGCAAATTTTTCTCTCTAATTGAGATTATTCCAAGTGAATGAGTCAACAAACTTTGTTGAAGCAGAAGGCATACCAGACTGGGAAGCAACCATGAAGGTTTAGCTTGACACCTTGATGAAGAATCATATCTTAGTTTCCTTAAAGAAAGTAGCTCATTGGATGCAAACATGTTTATAAGGTGAAATGAAAGGCATATGCTACTTTAGATAGATATAAGGTTTGTGTTGTTTCCAAAGGTCATTCATAGCAAGAAGGGATAGATGATGACTGTAAAAATCATCACTTTTTGGTTAGTAATCTCTATTGCAGCCCATTTTGGATGGAGAGTGTTAAATGGATGTGAAGAGTATTTTCTTGAATGGAGAGGTTTTTATGTTATAGCCAGAAGGTTTCTAGGTGCTAGGCTAGGAACATATAGTGCATGTAGGTTGGTCAATTCTCTTTATAGACTTAAGCGAGTTCCACAAGCTAGGCACTTAAGAATCAATCTGTGCTTACGAGATTTCGAATTTAGAAGAAATTCTTTGATTCAAATTTCTATTTGATGGTGATGACATTGCTATTCTCTTTGTCTATGTTAATGATTTAGCCATCACCAGTAGTGGGTACACTACTAAATATGGTTTTTGTTCTATACATTTATGATGGCATATATTTCTCTTCACATTTTTAGCATAATACTTTCACTCTATGAGCTGCTATCTCCTCATGGATTAGATGCTTGATTTGTGGTGGTTGGGTGTCTTTATTTGGTATTGGTTGGAATGGTTGTGGATTTTGAGGTTATATGATTTTAGTGGATGTTGTTGAGTCGCAACTAAATGCAATATTGTACTTTGATAAAGAAAGTGTTTTGAAGCTGTTGAAGGACCAAATATATCATGCTAGTATTGAACATATTGAGGTTCATCCTCACTATATTTAATAACTCATTGATAATGAGGACACATGTCTCCATTAAAGTTACCAAGAGATGAAGGGGTACCGGTACTAGTATGGTGGACGGACAATGTCATGCCCCCACCAAGTACCATGATAACAGCCCCTTAAAATTATAACATAGGCAGATTAAGTAAAGGTGGCGCCAAATGCTGGCGATTCTATTAAATGACTTAATTAAAACTAAATTAAGAGTTTTAATAGCAACACTTTAAGATGAAGGATTGTAACCCTTACAAGGGCAGTGATGGTGAAAAGTGGTGACTCTTTCACCAATAAGGTATAAAGGAGCGTTCATTTCCTTGAGAGGGGAGGAAGAAAAACAATTAAGAATAAATATTATGTGACTCCTAATGTGAAAGATTGTGACTCTTTCTAATGTGAAAGGTTGTGACTCCCTCAATAATAAGATATAAAGGGAGATCATTTCCTTGTGGAGAGATCATCAATTGGAAAGGAATCAATCAGCCAATTTGGAAATAAATTATTATTCTCAATAGGCAGAAATGAAGGGTGGTGACTCCTTCAAGAAATGGATATAAAGGGCAAATCGGTTCATTGACATTCAATCAGCGATCATCACTCATCTATCCATCAAGAAATCAAGCAATCAAAATATCAAAAAGATCAACCAAGCAAACAGCATTAAGTCTATCAATCCATCGATCATCAAATCATTCAAGCATAAATCATTCAAGCAAACATCACTCATCAATCCATCAAGAAATATCAATCAGTAAAAGAAATTAAGAATAATCTAGCGAATTCATCATGCAATCAGTTTTGAATTAGAGGAAGTATCTTGCAAATAGGAAGGACAAAATCCCTTCCAAGTTCATGAGAGGATAAGGACAAAAACCCTTATTGCTCTTATTAAGTTTGCACGAAAACCCAAATCTTGGTCAAGGAAGACGAAAACCCTTTCATGCTCTTGGCAAGTTAAGGACGAAAACCCTTGATATTGCCACTGTTGAGTTAGGGACGAAAACCTCTAATTCAACAAGTTTGTAAGTATTTCCAAAGAATTCGCGATATGATTGATTTTGAGAATTGTGCTATGATGTATTGATTTGAATATTATCATAGATTCTTAATTTTTGATAAAGCTATTATCATTTTGAGTAATTATTATTATTTTAAGGCCAAAAATCAGGAATATCCCAAAAAGGGACATTACAGACAAATTAGGGTACATGAGTGACTGAATAAAGAGACAACTATATTGTATGTAAATGTAATCTACATAAATTGTGGGTATAGGGACAAGTATGTGGTGCATGTTCCTAAAATGGAGTTTCTTGGCAACTATGGCCTCCATTATCGCACTACTCAGGAGCAGACTGCAGATATAATGACTAAATCACTCGGGCTTGATAATCTTGAATTTTTTTGAGACAAGTGTGGGTTGTCTCTGTTTTGGTCATTAAAGGGACATGACAGGAGGTGAGGATGGTTGGACACAATGTATTAATATTTAATAATATAATTAAATAACTTACCCATTGTAATGAGACTCGCTAGGGCTTGGCGAGTCGCAAGTTGTCACCCTGGCCGAGTCTTGGGGGCTCGGACTCAGACTCGGTCGAGTCCTGGCTGGACTCGTCGAGTTTGGTAGACTCGCCAAGTCCAAGCGAGTCTCGTCAGCAGGACTCGGCAGGCTGCAGGGTTTGAAAAGTGCAAACTATTACATGAAATTTAAAGTTAAAACTTGGTTTTTTTTTACTTATTGTGAATGCAAAATGTACGCCATGAAGGTTTGTATGGTTTTGGCGCTACCCCTAGACCCCCGCAAGGGGTGTTGCCCCTTGACCCCACTGGGGGGCGCTCCCCCCAGACCTTTGCAAGGGGCGTTGCACCTTACCCCATTGGGGGCGCTACCCCCAAACCCCCGCAAGGGGTGCTGCCCCTTGACCCTACTAGGGGTGCTATCCCCAAACCCCCGCAATGGGCGTTGCCCCTTGACCCCATTGGGGGCATTGCCCCCAAACCCTCGGTGCTGCCCTTGACCCGGCTGGCAACGTTGCCCCTAGACCCCTGCAAGGGGCATTGCCCCTCGACCCCACTAGAGGCACTGCGCCTAGACCACCACAAAGGGCACTGCTTCTCAACCCCATTAGGGCAATTGCCCTGATACTTGAGATTATGGCTACTGCATCATCTAGGACCTATCTTAAACACATTTGTAGGAAGGATGCAAGCTCCTTTGAGCCATAGACTTCTAGTTATTGTTTTGAATATTTTGATATTTCATATTTGTTTGGAACATTTGATGGTCATCGTTCTAACTACCCACAAAAACAAAGAACGTTCTGCCACAAAAGACAAGAGCCTGCCACTGACTTTGCCACTTGAGATGAGTCTGGCACCAACCCTCCCAGAAACTGCAGAACCTCCGGAAATAACTAAAACAGATCACAAAACATCCAACCTGATGTTGGGTAACAAAGTTGTCCCTCCTTGAAGTCACTGGCACTGAAAAACAACTATCACGATTTTGAGAAAAGATTGGCAAACCCTTCAAACTTTTGCAGATGAGCACAATGCCCCAGAACAAACTGCAAGAAACCACAATTTTTGAGGAAAAAATTGCAAAACCCAGAAATTGAAGGTTACAAAGCATCATTTTTTTCAGAAAAAACGGTAAAAATCCTTAAAGGAATCCCACGCATTTTTGCGAATTACATAAGACCATACAAAACATCGTTTTTAAGGAAAAAATGGTAAAACCCTTCCATGATTTTTTTAGGAAAAAAATATTAAAAAAAAACCTCCTAAATAATTTTTAAGGAAAAAATTATAAAAACCCATCAAATAATTTTTAAGGACAAAATTATAAACCTAGAAAAATTGGCGCAAATCTGCTGGCACAAAATTCGAAGCACCTAAAAAAATTTGAAGACAACCCAGTTGAGATCTTGAAAAACCCACAAGGCATCTGCAATCGAAAAAAAAATTTCGCCTTGAAACAAAGGGACAAAACCCTAGACGAATTTTCTTGAACCCTAGGGGGCCATGGATGAACTAGAAAGCTGTAATGTCCCTTCCCTAGACAGCTTAGCCTATAGCGGAGGTTGGCCTACTATTAGGGTTCCCGTAGGTCAGCAAAATGGTTAGGGGACCCAACGGAGGGCTATGGAGTTTAGCTGGGAACCTTATGAGCCTTTCAATTTGGAGTTTAGTTGATGAATCCAGGGTTAAAGTGAAAATTTTAAGGTTTGCTTTGATGGAATAGTAAAAGGTGAATAGTAACTGAAAATTATAAGATGAATAGTGAAAAGTGCCCCCATCCTAGCAACTCAAGTTGTTTTTAAAAAGTGGCCCTTTTATTTGGATGAGGAAAGACCCTCAAGAAAATTATTTTATTGACTTTTATTAAAAAAGTCCATGAGAGGTTATAAAGTAATGTGTTGGGCTTCTTTTTGAGGATTCTACTTTCATTTTTACAAAACACTTTGTAGGTTTGAGCTCTGGAGAAGGGTTTCGGCATTGCTTCAGCCTTCTGGGAATGAAAACTCTCAAAGGCTATCGTGGATTGGACGAGAACCCAATTCACCTTTGGGGAGGGCCTACCTCGGGTCTTCATTTGGGCTTATTTGGATGAGTTTCAGATATATATTTTGCAGATTTTGATAGTTTATGGCAGCTAAGGCACATGGGTATTTGATTTTATGGCATATTCTTCCACGACAACAATTTATCTTCGATTTGGTACCTTATTCGTGGAGTTTTGATCAAGGCTGCTTGTTGGGTATTTTGGGAGGCACCTAGGGATTGGTAAAAGGTTGATGTTCCTGATTTTTATCATTATTTCCAACCTATTAGTGATCCTCTACAACATTTATTTCGTCATCATACTCAGCCATACCGTTTGAAGTTGTAACAATGAAGTGATTCATGATTTGACTTCAATAATCAAGCTACAAATTAGAGCTATACATCCGGGTATGTGTTTATCATTTTGGGTAGTCAAACATTGCATTATATAAGGGTTTTAGACTGTTGTTACAGACTGAAACTTGTAATCAGATCTGATATAGTTGAATAAAAGGAATTCTATTGAGTTGCAATTGCTGTCTTTCACTTATGCAATGGTTCTCTTTCATTTCTATGCTTTCTTCTATGATTTTGCAATGAAACTCAAACAAACAATCAGCAAAACCAAATCAGACCATGCAAGACAACTGTTTGACATTATGGCAAGAGAGCAAAACTGAAAAATTCAGGGTAGAATTGGTAAGGGATCTTTCAAAAGCTCACAATTTTTTTTGAAATCTGCCAAATATCTTCAACTGGCCAAAAAAAAATAGGAGGTCGTGCCCAGCAAAATTGCAACTTGCAACTTCAAAAAAATGTGGCCAAGAAATTGCAGAAGATGCATCCAAAGGCTACGAACTCATGCAGCCTGAAGAGTTTTTACAAAAACGTGCTCAAACAGAGACACAAAACCCTAGCATGAGCAGAACGAATAGCATCCAAAAATGCCACGAATACATGCGGCCCAAAATTGGTAAAAATGCGCCCAGAAGAAGAGACATCGCTCACCCAGGAAGAAGGGAGAAAACACGACCAAAGATTGTGTGTTCAATTTGCAAATATAGGAAAAGAATCCGTGACAAAACAAGCTCGAGCAGAAGACGTTGCGACAAAACAAGCTTGAGCAGAAGATGTCGCGACAAAACAAGCTCGAGTAGATTGAAAAACATGAGTTGAAAAAGCCTTTGGGTTTTCAAAAAACGCGAGCTAAAGACTCAGATTTGGCCACAAAATCTCGTCTACTAGAAACATGCGATCCAGAGAAAAGCCCTTGCACAAATTCACGTGCCAGAAAAATGCGTCTAGAGGCCCTTGATGACGCACAGGTTACAAATGAGGATGATCGCGTAGGTAGGGAAGGAGGTTGCACGCACAGAGAAGGAAAAACCCTCACGACAAACACCCTTCACACGATCCAAACCAGGAGCTAGGGAAAAAACACAAAATCTTTTAAAAAAAATGTCTTAAAACAACTTCAAAAATTTCTGGAAATAAATTCTAGGAGAAGATGCTGCGATAACAAAAATTCGCCAAATTTTATGAAACCCCATCGTCTCTAATACCATGATAAGATATTCAATATATTTGATGTATTAACAAAGGAGATGAAGGCTCCTTAAATAGGAAATTACAAGACGATGTTTCTAAATAAAACAATCGTAAACAGCAGATGAAAATAGAAACTATCTAACCTAACTAAGATGACCATTATATTATTTAATATATTTAATATTTGATGTCATGGATTTCATATTCGATGAGTTTTGTATGCATTTGAGTCTTTGACTATATATCTAAGTGTGCTATTTCCTTGGGCAGCTCAGCTACAATTTGTGTATATGATTGTTGTATACTTGAGTTAGTGACGAGGACCTTGATTGGGCAGATAAAGAGGTTGAGGCTATAGCCATGGTAGAGGAGAGGCTAAAGCATGAGCAAACACATCCACAACTAATGTTGGTGAGGGTGGCATGGAGTCACAAGCAGAGACTATGGCTGCATTTGCTACATCATCTAGGACCCACCTTAGATGCCTTCGTAGGAAGGATGCAGACTCCTTTGAGCCATAGACTTGTAGTTATTGTTTTGATATTTCATATTTGTTTGCAACATTTGATGTCATGGATTTCATATTCCATGAGTTTTGTATACATTTGACTATATTTATATATCTAAGTGTGTTATTTCTTTCAGCAACTCAGCTACAATTTGTGTACTTTATACTTATATGATCGATGTATACTTGTGTATCTGATCAAATTTGCTTCTATTTAATGATGTTATTGTGTCTTTAAGGTTTATTCAATAAAGGGTGCTTGAAACAAGTTTTAAATCCTTAAAAATCTCTAAATTTCTAGGGTTTTTCATTTTGCCGAGTCTGCGCCGAGTCCAAGCGCCGAGTCCTGAGTCGAGTCCGAGTCTCGTTATGTCTATTAAAATAGATAACACTCACAATGTTAAGTTACAACTGATATAACTACCTCCACTAATAAGATAATGTGCACACGGAATCCAATGTGTACCCACTTATCCCATTTGCCTTTTCTTACAACACATTCATCCTTAATATGAACTTAGCAAAAAAGTGGTAGTGATTTCCAGATAATCGTTACATCAACATCCATTTTTAATGTTTATTTGGAGTGGACAATGAATCAGCAAATTATGGTATGAATGATGATGCCATTCACTCAAGGGCATCATTGTTTATGATGATAAAGAAAAAGTACATGCTCAAACTGAGTGACTTGAAAGCAAATAATTAAATTAAGCAAGCAAAGTGGTAGCCCAAACTAACTTTTAGGTAAACAAAGTCAAAGATTAAACAAATCCTTCAGAAACCATGCTACAAGACAATATTTTCATTAACATGTTGATTTACAAAAGAAGGAAATCAACAAAGCAAAGTTCTTGTCAAAATAACTGTTAAAAGATGCTTATGCTACTGCTGCAATCAGCTAATGAGCCACAAAATCATCCTCCATGCAAACCAAACATATGCACTTTCATGAAAACTAAGTAGTATGATACCCTCAAACAATAGATCAAGCATGCACATTACTAGTTACCAATTCATCTCTACATAGCTCTGAGAGTTGATCTATGATCAAGATTCTATCATCTCTGTTTTTTCATATTTCAGCCTACAAGAGTAGTGGTTTTTGTACCAATCTATTTGGCATACAGAATGTCCATGCCTCTGCTGTGGGAAATAATTCTTTTAATCTCCATAATAAGGATGCCAATATGTCTCAGATGCAGATAGCTCTAGGTCCTGCCTATCAGTAGTGGTAGAAGAATCCTGCTCTCTCCAGATGATGCAAGTTCAGGATAGCAGTGTTCATCTCTCTCTAGTTTCATTTCAGGCTCAGTTAGAGTACAATATCTTGTTCATTTTTAGCAAATCCACAACCTATATGCTTAGTATTGCTCGTGAGTAGAAACTAAAGCTTTGGCATGAAAAGATTCATAAGAAGATAGAATGTGACAAAATTCTATTTCCAACAATCAATACCCTCCTACAATATATATGAAGCATCGCATTCTTTTCCTGTAATATTTGCTTAAATTTCATAAGGTTAAATGTTTTCATCCACTTAATTGATCCAAGATGTCTAGTTATCATGCAATCACTTTCTTTGTCTTACTTAGAAGAAAACCGAACAATTTGGGAACCCAAATTTCAATTTAATTCCACAAGATCAACTATGCAAGTATCTCTTTATCCCTTGACCTCATTTACAAGGATTTGGTTGAGATGATGTAAGCTCTGCAGACTTATCCTGCTCTGCCAACTGCTGTAACATGTCATATTTATTTCTCAAGACTCTATAGGCAGCTGCCTGATGATGTGTTGGTGAGCATCTTCATGTTTTTGTTGGAGAGCCTTCGAGAGAACTTCCCTTTCATAAACATATTAAAATACTAAGTTGCCGGTTTTGGTACGGGGTCGGGTATGGGTACGAAATATTGGTATGTTGGTACAACAATTTTTTTTCTTGGGTACAGCTATATATATATATATATGTATATGCAAAAAAATAAAAAATACAAAATTGTAAATACATTTGATAGTAGGATACTTCATCAATCATCATTGAATCATTGATCAATGTTAGTGATAAAGATAAATGCCAATTGGTAGTTCAAAATGTCAATATTATGTCATATATCATATATGTCTAGAGTCACAATTCAAATGAAGATCATTACAATTACAAAATTGAAACAAATACAATAATTTTTTTGTATAATTGTCCTCAATCTCCATCAATCATCAAAAGCATCTAGATCAAGGTCATTGTTTGGTTCAACATCATTTGAATTTTGAACCACATGTAAATGCATTGCCACTTGTACTAGGTGCATCATGTGTAAGAGTCTCATCATTATGATCATCTATAGTGACTCTAGCAAGCTCTGAAATAGATGCATCCAAGTTGGCACACTTAGGGGCTATGTTCCATGCTTCATTGAACCTTCCTTGTACTCATCTTGCTTATGTGATAGAAGACACAAGTTGGAATGGACATAAACCAAGTCTTCTGCTTTTTTTGCAGCCAACCGGTTACACTTCACTGAGTGGATAAAGGAGTATGTACTCCAATTTAGTTCAGCCGAAGAAGAACTTGCAACTTGTTGAAATTGGAGCGAAAACCAAAACAACTTGAAAATAAAAAATGCAAAATAAATTAAAGAATGGTAAGTACTAAAGTCTACAATACAAATGTTAAATAATAAAAAATAAAAATTACTTGTGATAGAACCTTGATTGCAAGAGGTTGGAGGAACAAGTAATCTTGCCCATAGCGGTACCACCATGTATGAGCATCTACATTGTATTGGTCTTGAAGAGCACAAATACTATGATCTCATCTTGAGATGAACATGCCAAACCCTTGAGTCTTTTGAATGCTTGTTTGTACCCATTAGCAACTTCACTATCTCTATATGGTGGAATTCTCCTTGGCAAAGCAAGTATCTGTGCACTATAGTTTTTGGGAGACAATGCATATGCAAGGAGATGTAATGGTGTGTTCATCTTGTTCTAGTGACGATGAATGATTTTTTCAACACTTCAAACAAATGTTTCTTTGGGGTCATTCTCTTTTTGTGCTATTATGACCTCTATTTTTTTATTATTATGGAGCCAATGCCATTATAGATTTCCTCCAAACATGGTTGATCTATATTAACATACTTGATCATACTCATGATAGGCTCGGTGAACATGGTCCACACGAGCCCACCAATCGTCATCTAGGATCAATGATTTGACCTTCTGGGCCCTCTTTCAATTTGATTCCTTCCAAATACTCCATTGGTTGCTAATAATCATGGCACCCAATGCCTCTTGCATCTTCACAAGTTGTCTCAAAACGATTGTGTGTGATGCAAATTGGGTCTCAACAATCTAGGATCATTTAAAAAATAAGTTAATAACACATTAAAATATATTATATAAGTATACATGGCATAAATAAAATTAAATAATTAAATGAAATACCTTCAACAATTCCAACTTCGTATGGTGGTTTGTCACAGACATTTGGATCTACTCACCCTCTTGGTATAGCTTTCACCCACTCTATTTCAGTCCCAAATGCTTGCATCCCCAAGTTAAGGGAGTGTACTGTGCATGGTGTCTAAAAAATGTGTTCACACCTTTCCTCAACCAAAGCACTTGCAGCCCTGCAATTTTTTGCATTATCCATAATGATTTGAACAACATTTTTAGGACCCACCATCTCTATGGACTCAATGAGGATTTAATAAATGAATTTTGCATCCTTGATTTGCCCCTCACAATCAACTGCCTTAAAAAATTGTTAGAATTGTGAATAACACAAGACGTAGGATCAAACAATGAACAAAGACACCTTCCACGTAAGAGATCTGCAAAATAAAGATTTGCTCTTCCTCAACAAGAAATACTTACAAAATATCCAGATTGATAATACAATGAGGGTTGAGTGCTATACAGGAGCAAACCCTAAATGATAAAGGGATTAGATCATTATAGTGTCAACATCGCATGCGATGAGACAAAATGATCTAATAATAGCTCGTTTGAATTAACATAAAAAAACACTTAGTTAACATAAGAAAAACACTCCTAAGTTTAGCTTAAGTGCATGAAATGAACTAAACTAATAATCAATTAAAGATTAATTAATTATTAACTAATGCATGATTACTCTAACACCCCTCTTTTAAGATGAACTTAGGAAGTAGCTAAAAACCTTAAAAAGAGAATGCATGATGGGTCTTGACAAACAAGGCCTAATAAGGTACCCATGTAAAACAATCTAATCTCTCACAACTGAAGAAAAATGAGAAAACCTCATACGAAGAACTCATCTCCAAAAGAGAGAAAGGCGAATGAAGGATTGAAAAAACCTCCAAACCAATGTGAAGGACTAAGAAGCCTCCAACCAAAACAATGTCCCAAAAAGGAAGAACATGAAGAACATCGTTGAAGCATGAAGAAGTTGTAGACAATTGTCGAAAGATGATTGATATAGTGTTGAAATGAATAACCTCCTCTGGAAACAAATGATGGTGGAGATCTATTGCAAGGTGTGTGCCCTTGGTCTCCTTGTGTTGTGTAGTGCAACGCTTGGGTTCGTGACATGGCTTAACCACCTCCTGTGGATTCATTAACTTTGGCGGTTGCATTGGGCATTAACAAGTTGATCTTTTGGTGCAACAACAATTGTCTGTGCAACAATTGGTATTAGATCTCGGTTCACGGGTTCGAACCCCTCGCTTGCATTGGGGGGGGGGGGATTGTTGCAAGGTGTGCACCTTTGGTCTCTTTGTATTGTGCAATGCAACGCTTGGGTTCGTGACATGGCTTAACCGTCTTCCGTGGATTCATTAACTTTGGTGGTTGTATCGGGCATTAACAGGTCAAACTTTTGGTGCAACGACAACTGTCTGTGCAACAGGATCAAGAAGACAATAATTTGCATGAGTTGAAATTGTGTGAAACCAAGAAGTGCATGTAGGAGAACAAAGAACTTCTGAACGTGCAACTGAAAGATTACTTGCAGATAAAAGGGTGTGCAAACCAAGGCACACATGCATGAAGGTAGACAAGGTTGTGATTGCAAATACAAGGCTCACACAACAAACCCCCCATGACACTTTATATCATAGTGCAAGTACATAACGCACAACAAGATGTGCGAAATCCCCCAAAAATATACACCAAAATGATTCTTTATCTTGGTGCGTCTACAAAAGAGAAATTACATGCAAAAGATGTTTACAATACCCAAAAAGGACCACATGCTGAAAAAAATTTCTTTGATAGAAAGTGAGAAAATTGATAGCACCATGATGTACACAAAAAATCGTGCACTTTCAGAAAAAACGAAACCCAAAAAAGAGTTTGTATGTAGAAGATATGGCTCGTCAAAGTCTCCAAAACAAGGATTTCACAACACTGAGAAAACTGATTTCTAGAAAAAACCAAAAGCCAAAACAAAAAACTACTTGCACCACTGCGAAGAACACAAAATTCTACCCCATTTAAAAAAAATTGCATTGAAAAAGACCATTGTATGGCTGAGATACTACCTTTGGAAGATGGAGTGCAAAAATGAAAAGCCCAACAGAGAGGGTTAGGACTGGGGAAAAAAACACCTTTGCCAAATTTGACAAAAACACCTCCAAATGTGGAGGTCCACCAAATTTAAAGCTTCTATTATTTTTTTTTCTCCAAATAGGTACAAGATGAATTTATTTGCAAAAAAAATATTGCAAGTATTGGCATGTTTTTATTTTAAAGTTAAATGAATATCGAAAAAAACTATTATTTTTTTTACATAAAAAAAAAATATATATATTTTTTTAATTTTTAAAAATTATATTAAAAAAATAAAAGGGGTGGCGAGGGCATAGCCCACCGTGCCAGCCCTTGGGTGAGGCCCGAGGGTTTCCGCCCTGCCACATTGGCAGTACCCCCCATGCTCCCCTCGTAGGGGTGGAGTCTGAGGGGCCGCCGCCTTGCCACAATGTGGTAGGGGGCAGTACCCTATGATCTTTTTTTTTTAATATATTTTTAAAGCCAAAAAACCCTGCAAACCTTTAAAAAAGGTTTTCAATAATTATTTTGATTTGATTTTAAAAAAAAATTTGCAGGATTTTTTTAAAAAAAAATACCTTGAACTGCGTGCTTGGGAGGCCGCACGACCTCTTTGAGAATTTCTTTTGTCTCAGAAGCTCTCGACACGGATTTTGATGATTTGACAAGCGATCTTAAGGTTTTTGGGTCTTCTGAGCATGATGGCAATGTTTGTTTTGGCTTAAAATGCTTCAAAATTGCAGTTACCCTTTGGATCTAGAAAAAAACAACTATTTCAAACCCTTGTAGATCTGACCTGTGCAGTCCAAATCAAGCCAAAAAAAAGTTAAAACTAACTTTTTTGACAACTCTGAATCCAATGGAAGACCGGTTTGATCCCAAATGCACCAAAAATTTGCCCACCTCCAAAATTTGCGAAAAAAACAAAGGAGATTCTAGATATGAAGACTGTAACCCTTGTTGAAGAAAACCCTCATAAATTAAGAAGGGGTTTGTTGAATCCACGCTCTGATACCATGTTAGTATTGTGAATAACACAAGACGCAGGATCAAACAACGAACAAAGACACCTTCCATGCAAGAGATCTGCAAAATAAAGATTTGCTATTCCTCAACAAGAAAATACTTATAGAATATTTAGATTGATAATACAATGAGGGTTGAGTGCTATATAGGAGCAACCCTAAATGATAAAGGGATTAGATCATGACAAGTGTCAACATCACATGTGATGAGACATAAAGATCTAATAATAGCTCACTTCAGTTAACATAAAAAATACTCCCAAGTCTAGCTTAAGTGCATGAAATGAATTAGACTAATAATCAATTACAAATTAATTAATTATTAGCTAATGCATGATTACTCTAACAAAAACATTGCCCCTTTGGGGGTCACTGCAATAACATTTTTTAAAGGTCGGTTTTTGCAATCTTTCCATCCATTAGAAACAATAGACACTCCTATTTCAATCCAAGAATCCCTAATTGGTTTGAGTGTTTCTCAACATTTTTTTTTTCTCTTGCCGATAAGATGGTGCACACCTTTTCATATCCAGGACCTATGAAACCAAAAGGTGCACTATTGATTGCCGACACCATTTCACACCAATATGGTGATCTCACCAAGTTGAAAGGAAGACCATTGGCATAAATGCAATGTGCAACTTTTCCCTCTACAATGTCTCTCGCTTCATTTTAAAATGCCTTATCCAATGGGCTTCTTTTGCGGGAAGAAGTGGGATCTTCTACTTGGATAGAGGTGTCTCCAAGAAAGGATGTTGAGAGGTCATTACTGAATCTTTAGGTAAAGTCATTGATGTTCCTTTTGCTAAAGGATGAGATCTTAATTTTGCTTTTTCACTCATAGCATCAGCTTGTTCTTGTTCTCTAATGAATGCCATAATTTTTTCCATTGACAACCCCTTCTTATTTCACCCTTCACATATAATATCCCCCTTAGTTTTTTTTGAAAATATCAGTACATGAACTTCACCGTTAGCGTTAGTCGAATAAACATAACTAGCTGAAAAGTAACCCTTCACCTTCTGATCACAAAGTTCCCGATGTGGGCGAGGTGAGAGCATACAGTGCGAGGGGATTGTTAGCAAACTGGAATGAAATACAATTGAGATAGGCGGCTAGCCGACCATCTAAGAACTGGAAGATTGCAACTCGACCACTTATGCAGTGGGAATGAAAATGTAAAACAAATACATAGGCGGCATGCCAGCCATGATTTTGCACAACCACTTTTCAGTGGGGGGAAGTAAATAATAAAATGCCGAAAAGTAAATAATAAACTCAACCACTTCTTCAATGGGAGTATAAACAAAAATATAAAGTGCAGATTTAAACAACTGTTTTAGTACTACTAAAATCAGCTTTACAAATATAAACGACTACACAACAACTTAGTAGTTTGTCTCCAAATACATCAGATTGTTAGAGAAATATTTCCTAACTATTATAACATGAAAATGATCAGAAATTAAGCACATTCAGCAGAATATCAAATCTGATGAGTAACAAAAAATCAGACCAGCAGTAAAGAATTCACCAAAATATTCATATCTCTCTCCAAACACCTCCGATGAAGATGAAACTAAATGCAAATGAAAGCTAGGAGTCGAGCGATCAAGTACCAATGGATAAACCTTGCCAAATATCTTTGGATTATTTGTGCATGCTTCCCTATGCAACCACAATGTAAACCCCAATCTCTAAAGAGGGGCGACCAGCTCTAGAAATTCATAGACACTTTCAAAAAATATGAAACTTTGTGCAAAGAGGCGCCCTAGCAAGGGAAAACCATAGAGCCAATACCCAAAACCAAGAGAAATTCGCCCAATGAGCTATGAATGAAAACATGCTATAGCCAAGCATGAACTGGCAACAGTAGAACAGATTTTATAACAACAATTTGCTTAAATAAATAAGAAATTGAAGCTCTATCTACACTCTTGAGTGAAACATAGTCTTCAGTAAGTCTAGCTAGGTACTATCTTTCAAGCACGAAGATTGGAAGAAGCTAAGAGGTATACATTCCTCGAAGCAAAGCTTTGAAAATATTTCAGTAGCATAACATTATCATAATTTCCAAAAGATATGAATGAAGAAGAAAGGCATCAAAAAATAGAGTCTTCATTGGCATTCGAAACACATCTGTAAATTCCAAGAAGAAGTTGAACCATTTCATCTTCCAAAAGGGACACCACCTTTTTTGAAAGAAATGAATTATTAATTAAACACTTTATTCCTCATCTTGGGCATCCAAAGTAAAGTAGCAATTGAAACCATTTTAAAAAATATTAATATCCTCAACTTGGATGTCCACTGAAGAAGCCCCTTTTAAAACAATTTGAAGTTGATCGCCTAGGCACGAGGTCCAAAAAACAACATTGAAAAATGACTAAGTTATTAAAACTTAGCTCCAAGAGGGAAGAAGAAGCCAACACCCCAAACTGAACTGCCTCACTACCAGAAATAGAATGATGGACTGAAATGATTGTGCTGCGGCTAGGATGACATTGCCATAAATAGAATTTGCAAAAAAAAAAAAACTGCTATAAATAGTAGGTGTTTGCAAACTTCATTTGAACATCAATTGGCAGTTATCATGACTTACTAAAAATAGTAAGTGTTTGGAAAGGTTGACAGAATCAGATGCATGTTATACCTTACTGGAGTTCTCTGAAAACCCAGAAAAACCCAAAAACCTTTCCTGCATGCAAAGTATCAGATAGAAATGCATTTCATTTTCATATCATGCATGTTACCACATCTTGAAGCTCTCCAAAAACCTAGAAAGCTCCACAAAACTCACTTCCAAACTCCTGCATGCAAGCCTTCAAAAGCTCATTTGAAACTTCCTACAAAATAGGAAACCCTAATTTGCACTTCTGATTAGCCTATGGGTTTCCAGAAATAGGCTAATAGTCATCGAAGAGTGTAGAGCTAAAATGGGGACATTATTGAATCTGTAGGTAAAGTCATTGATGTTCTCTTTTCTAAAGGATGAGATCTTAATTTTGCTCTTTCACTCATAGCATTAGCTTGTTCTTGTTATCTAATGAATGCCATAATTTTTTCCATTAACAACCCCTTCTTATTTCACCCTTCACATATTCTAATCCCTTTCCCACTTTGTGCACATAAGTGAGATTTCACTCAACTATACAAACTCTTAAATCGGACTCCACACTCACCACAATTCCAAATGAATGCCCCATCTCTTGGAAGTTGTTCAAATATCATAACATAATTCCATAAAGGAGATGGTTGATCAATTTTAAGTTTTTTGTTTCCATCAGTACCCATTGAACTTGACCTTGTGGCCATTTCAAATAGATTGCAATTTGATTTTGTTGTTATAAGAAATTATAAAAATTTTAAATTAAAAAAAATAAAAATAAATGCAACCCTACAATATGTATAATTTATAAAGTACAAACTAATGAAATTTCAAAATGAACACCAAAAAACATTGTAACAAATAGTGAAAACTGTTGGTGTGAATAAATGTATTGTGCCTAGTTAATTTCCTTACTAGGAAATTAGGGGATATTCACATGTTAAGTTTACTTAGGATTATAAGATTACTTCTAGAAGTCTTAGTTGTCATATCTAGAACTTATCTTGTCTTAAGTTGTTATGAGTTAGTTGTCTCATATTATAGGATTAAGACACTTGTCATGATCTTGTTTAATCTTATGTCTCACCTTGCTTTTATAAGCAAGGCCTCTCATGTACATTTGCATATTCAACCACATTCAACCATATTCAATCTTGCATTGTTGAAGCAACTATGCTTGCCATTTTCTCTCCTGTAGAAGATATTTTGGTCTAGCAACTATTTTTGGGGGTGTTGAGGAGTCACCATTAACTCTTACATGGTATCAGAGCAACCGTTCTTGGGGGTGTTGTGGAAGATATTTTGTTTCTTTTCTAAAAAAAAGAAGACTTGAAAAAATTCATCAAAAACTTGACAAAAATTGTTAAAAAACTAATGAATCAGTTAAAATGCTTACCTAAAATGATTAGATCTCCTTTGTGCAAGTTATCCTCAATCCTTTGGCACTTTGTGATCGATCTCTTTCGTAAAATCCAACAACCCTTCAAAATGGAAAAATGGAAAAAAATGCTTGACGAATGTCTTTGAGGAGGGCAATGAAGAATGAAATAGGCAAAATGGGGCTTTGGAGGGTGTTTTAAGGTATAAGTTGCACTTTTTCATTTTGCAACTTGTTTTTATATTTTTTAGTTAATTTTAGGTGTCCCCTTGGCACTGGCGCTCGTGGGAGCTCTTGGGAGCATTTGAGAATGCCTAGGGAGCGCCCTGGGTTCCTTGTTAAAATACCAGGTAACATAGTTAAAATACTGTATAAATATACTCACAAACAGAAGAATCTAAATATATGGATGCTGCCAGTGAAAAGGTCTCGAAAAGTAAGGGAGCTAAAAATAATTCAATCACTGAATTTCAGCTTTGTGGTTTTGGTTATCATGTAGATGTGGATTTTCTAATTTTCAGCTAATTACTACAGTAGTATATTGTAAATAGCAACTTGTTCCATGTTAATAATTCTTACTGAAAAAGCCTTTCGTATTAGAAAGCTATGATAAACACTAATTAATAACTTAAAACTTCCATAAACTCTGTGCTTTGTTACCTAAAGTTAAAGGACCAATTAAATATAAAATTCAGTTCAAAACACAAGATTTCAAAACTTTGACATGTGCATATTAAACTGAAAGCCTTAACGAACAAATTATAGTTAGTTCCTTGAAACAGATCTTGTAGAGAAACATATGATATATATCAGCAGCTCCTGCTGATTTTACCCTGTGGGCTACCTTATTTGATTTTATTTCAGTTTTATTGAACAAAGCAGAGAATAGAATAATACATAGGAAAAGGCTGAGGTTTTCATTTTATGTATTTTATAGGCTCACCTGTGAGATTATCAGTTTAATTAGTGAATATCATTTGATCTCTACTATACATGAGCTCCTGTAAAATCAAATCTCAAGCTTGCATAATAAATCAGGCCAATCTTGATATTTAATTTCTTTTTGAAAGATTATAAGTTTAATCATTTTCTTTTCTCTAGCCACTTACATCTTAATGATGGATCATGGAGTGTGATTTGAAATGTTGATGGGGAAGCAGTCAAATCCAGAAGCATAGAAAAAACACAATAGAAAATTTAATCTTTAGGCTTAGATAAGTATAAATCCTTTCCTTGCTCTATGAATGCTGGGGCCCACTTCTGCTGCATCACACTCATAGGCCAATGATATTCATTTGAATAATTTCATTGGAACATGGACCACTGTCAGATTGATTTTAAATTGAATGATCTGCACAATCCAAAACCGACAAACTTATAAATCTCTTCTTGAAGATGCGACAGCCCTTGATGAGAAATATAATCTAGTTTTCACTGGCTATATTACTGCTGGGAGTTCTTTTGACATGCCAGGTGGCCCTTAGATTATCCCATGTTCCATACCAAACTTTGCAAATGTCGCACCGTGATTTTATTTGCTGTCACTCCCCGCTAGCTTAATACAGTTGTTAGTATCGTTGAGTACTCAAGGCTCCACGGTGGCATTAAGTGTGCTGGGCTGCCAGCTAAATATATACACACACATATACACATATGCACACCTGTGCAAGGTTTTACATTGACTGCATTCTGCTTTGCCACATATGCTACACTGGCTATAATGCCATACAGGCTTCTTGTTTTTATTGCTGTGCAAGAATTATGGATTATATCTCGTTTTGGAGTTAAAAACCTCTCCAAGCTGGCAGCTATCATAGGTGCAGGCTTACTTTGGATCTTCAACTCTGTTCTCTCTAGCTTCACATTCTATGCTGGCATCTGATATTTGTATGCTGGCATTGTCATTCATCTCCGGCACAAGCATTATTTCCTTTACATGCTAGTGCTGTTGATGATAATATGCAGCCACATGTTGAATACTCCAGATCGATTTGAGAAATAAATTTAAATGATAGCTAAGGCTATTTAAATTTATATGATAATGAAGAGGTGCTTCATTCTATAATAAGTCAAATTAAATATTAAAATTGTTAATAAATAAATTATGTTTATTTATTTAAAGAGGCCGACCTCTTGGTGAAGAGTCACATCCCTCCTCTTTGGCGTGTATAAATACAAGGATGTTTTCATTCATTTGTTATCAAGTTCATTCGAAGTCATAAAGGAGAAGTGCGATCTAAGCAGCAGATTGAATCTTGTAGCAGCAGATCAATTCAAAGAGAAACATATTATTTGTATCATTGCATCTAGGAGAGGTGCTGTTTATTGTATCATTGAGGCATTGTGTTTATGCCCAAGTTGTAAGCAGATTGCTGCTCTTATTTATATCACTATATAGGAGTTATATTGGCTAGGTTTTTCTCCCTCAGGTTGGAGGGTTTTCCCAGGGTATTGGCTGTTTTCTTGTGTCATTTTTGAATTAATTTTTGTGCACATATCTGATATTATAAATTAACATGGTATCAGAGCGGGTTTGAAGAGGTTCCTGATCAGATTTGTGATTAAATCAGCCATACCCTTTTTTATTTTCTCATCTTTATTCACCTTTATTCACTCGTCAAGATTGTGAATGGTCTTAAGATTGAGGATAGGCTTGAGGGAGCATCAAACTTCACTTCGTGGAGATTTAGGATCATGCTCACCTTGGAGGAAAGCGAATTGGCAGAATTTGTGGAGAGCTCCGCCCCCGAGCCTACGGATGAGGAAGAAAAGGCCCTATGGAAGAAAAAAGATACTAGGGCAAAGAAGATGTTGGTTGATTCGGTGAAGGATCATATTGTTCCTATTGTCTCCAAGTTAAGGACTGCGAGAGAGATGTTCAAAACCCTAGAGGAGATGTACGAGATGAACAACACCAACCGAGCTTTTGCATTGAAGCAACAACTTCATCACTTGAAGATGGCGAAGGGAGAAACTATCATTGCCTACTTCATGAGAATAACCGAATGGAGAGATCAACTCTCGTTTATTGGGCATGTTGTCGATAGTAAGGATCTAACCATGCTGGCTCTGAATGGTCTACCTTCATCCTAGGAGTCTTATATTCAAGGAATCAGTGCAAGATCAAAACTTCCGAAGTTTGATCGATTGAGGGCTGATTGTATTCAAGAGGAATCTAGGTTGGCTGCAAGGGGTATTGGGAAAAGCCTTGTTAATGAAGATCTTCATGTCCTTGCCTCTCATTCCTCAAAGAAGAATGGAAGAGAAGGGAAGAAAGGGTATTTCACACGAAATAGAGATAGAGGAGCCAACGGTGGCCCCGCATTTAAGAAGAAGAGGGACCTCTCCAAGGTCCAATGTTTCCGATGTGACAAGTATGGTCACTTTGCAAAAGAATGTCCTTCCAAGCCTAGGCAGCAGGCCACCTTTGCTAATGTTGATGAAGTCTCCATGCAGAAGGATACAAATGAGTACTTGCTCTATTCTGCCTTGTCAAGTAATGTATCTACCGACACCAACACTTGGCTGATAGACAGTGGTGCCTCTCGCCACATCATCGGATTCAGGGAGCATCTATCTAATTTGGTGATGAAAGATTCTAGCGAACAAGTTATTATTGGAGATAATGCTAGTTACTCAGTTAAGGGAGTTGGGACTTCATCTCTGCAGGATTTCGGCGATTCCTTACAGTTGGATGATGTGCTATTTGTTCAAGGCATTAAGAGAAACCTTGTTTCCATATCAGCCTTGGAAGACAAGGGTTATCAAGTTGCCTTTTTTGAAGGCAAAGTTCTCATATGGGCAAAGAACTCTAACTTCAAGATTGCCCGGATGGTTGGAGTTAGACATGGGTGTCTCTACAGGCTATGCACGTGCCCCATTCAGGTTCTAGTACATGACTCCGCGAGTTTGGGTGATCTTTGGCATCGAAGATTGGCTCACCTTCACTTTCGAGAGCTACTTGTTATGGAGAAGATGGTGACTGGCCTTCCTAAATTCAACAAGAAGCATGAAGGAACCTGCAAAGGCTGCGCTTTGGGTAAGAATACAAAAGGTCCATTCCATAATAGTGAAAGTAGATCCAAATGTGTCTTAGATCTTATTCATTCTGATTTATGTGGTCCAATGTCTGTTGCATCCTTGAGTGGTTTCTTGTATTACATTATTTTTATTGATGACTACTCTAGAAAGACTTGGATCTATTTCTTGAGATCTAAAGAATCTGAGGAAGTGTTAGAAAGATTCAGAGAATTCAAAGCTCAGGTGGAGAATTTGTTCGGGAAGAAGATCAAGGTGTTGAGATCCGATAACGGAGGAGAATACACTTCTGGTATCTTCCGTAACTTCTGTATTGAAGCAGGGATTAAGAGGGAGCTTAGCATTCCTTATAATCCTCAATAGAATGGTGTTGCGGAGAGAAAAAAAACAGATCTATCGTGGAAGCAGTCAAAGCCATGATTCATGACCAAGACCTGCAACTCTCATTTTGGGCTTAAGCTTCGAGGACTGCTGTCTATGTCCAGAATAGAAGTCCTCACAGAATCTTGGAGAACATTACTCTTGAAGAAGCATTCTCTGGGGTGAAACCTGAAGTAAGTCATTTGAGGATCTTTGGGTGTCCAGTGTATATTCATATACCTAAGGAAAATAGGACAAAATTGGAACCTTCTAGCAAGAAGGTAATTTTGGCAGGCTACAATGAGACTTCTAAAGCTTACAAAATCTACATTCTAGGTCAAAAGACTATTGAGATCAGTAGAGATGTCACATTTGAGGAGGATGTTGCATTCAAAAGATCCAAGGGATCTCATATGGAGATTGATGAAGAAGAGCCTCCTCAGGATATGGAAGTTGACCATGTTCCTGAGAATCAGAGGGAGGTTCCTGAACCTAAAGAAGATGATGATCCAGTTGAACCCTTGGAGCCTACTGATGGGCCTACAGATATTGTGATTGGAAGGAAGAGACCTCTTTAGGCCAGGAAAATAATGCAGAAGGTAGAAAGTTTTGCAGCCCCAAGAGGAACTTTCAGAGAAAGCAAGAGACCTAATAAATTCTCCGGTTATGTAGCTCTGATGAGTCAGATCCTTCAAGTGTTGAAGAAGCCTCTAGTCAACAAGTTTGGAAAGATGCTATGACTGAAGAGTATCAGTCCATACTTAAGAATGATGTTTGGGACATAGTTCCTAGACTCGAAGGCAAATCTGTGATGTCTTCTAATTGGCTCTTCAAGATCAAGCATGTGGCTGATGGGAGCATTGAGAAGTACAAGGCCAGATTCGTGGCTAGAGGGTTTTCACAAAAAGAGGGAGTTGACTATGAAGAAACCTTTGCTCTTGTGGCTCGTTATACTTTTGTTAGAACCATTATTGGTATTGCAACATCTAGAGGATGGAAGATTCACCAAATGGATGTAAAGACAGCCTTTCTGAATGGTGTCATAGAAGAAAAGGTTCGCATTGAGCAACCCGATGGATTTGAGGTACATGGGAAGGAGTCTCATGTTTGCAAGCTGAAGAAGGCCTTGTATGGTCTTAAGCAGGCTCCTCGTGCTTGGTACAAAAGGATTGATCGTTACCTATTGAGTTTGGGTTTCTCAAAGAATGATGCAAATTCTAACCTCTACTTTAAGGTGGTAAATGGTGAAGCATTGATTTTGGTTCTGTATGTTGATGATTTGATTATCAATGGAGAAGAACACCTAATTCTAAAATGTAAGGAGTTAGCTTCTGAGTTTGAGATGAAGAATCTTGGTCTCATGCATTACTTTCTTGGCTTAGAAGTTTGGCAAAAACCAGATGAGGTAATTCTAAGTCAAGGCAAGTATACCATTGACATTCTGAAGAGGTTTGGTATGATTGATTGCAAACCTATGTCTACATCTATGGAGACCAACTTACATAAGTTCAAGGAGGTTGCAGCTAGTTCAGAACTGGTGGATTCTACGATGTATAGGCAACTGATTGGTTCATTGATGTATCTAGTTAACACTAGACTGGATATCTGCTATGTAGTGAGTGCACTTAGTTAGTTCATGTGTGAACCAAGATAGATACATCTTGTTTCAGCTAAACATATCCTGAGATACTTGCATGGCACAATTGGATATGGATTGAAATATTCTACAGGTGTGGATTTGGAGCTGCATGGTTTTGCTGATTCTGATTAGGCAGGGTGTGTCACAGATCGGAAGAGTACCTCTGGTTGTTGCTTCAGTTTGGGATCTGCCATGATATCTTGGTGCAGCAGGAAGCAGTCTTCAGTAGCATTGAGTACAACCGAGGCAGAGTACATAGCAGCTTGTGTGGCAGCTGGTGAAGCAGTGTGGCTTCGTAAGCTCCTTGCAGGATTGTTTGGACAATCAATGGAGCCTACTATCATCCATTTTGATAACCAGAGTTGTGTGAAGCTTTTTGTCAATCCTGTGTTTCATGACAAAACAAAGCACGTTGAGATCAAATACCATTATATTAGAGATATGGTATTGAGGAAAACTATACAATTGAGGTATATCGGCACTGATGAGCAGACGATAGACATTCTCACCAAGCCTCTCTCCAGGATAAAGTTTGTGTACTTACGAGATAAGCTTGGTATGGTGGAGAATACAGCCTTAACTGAGAAGGAGTCTCAGTATCAGTGATCCTCTTTAATGAGTTCTTCTTTATGAGAGAAGTTCGAGGTGAAATCCCTTGGTAATGAGTTCTTTGCAAGACAAGTTCGAGGTGAAATCCCTTGTTTCCACCCTCTGGGAGAGCCATGGTGGATGACATGTGTGTGACTCCATGACAACATCACGTGAGGGAGTCCGTGATGATCCTTCTTGTACTTGTGTTTCACCCTCTGGGAGAGCCATGGTGAAAGTCATGGTGAGGTGACAACATCACATTGAGTGATGAGCACTTGTACATACCATCTATGGGGGTAGCCATGATGGTTGATATCACGATGAGGTGATAAGCTCTTTTCTTACATGGATGTAGCCATGTTGATTAACATCACTATGAGGTGATATGTCTTACACAGGTGGAAGTATTCCTCCCTAGCTGAGAGGGAGTGTTGATGATAATATGCAGCCACGTGTTGAATACTCTAGATCGATTTGAGAAATAAATTTAAATGATAGCTAAGGCTATTTAAATTTATATGATAATGAAGAGGTGCTTTATTCTATAATAAGTCAAATTAAATATTAAAATTGTTAATAAATAAATTATGTGTATTTATTTAAAGAGGCCGACCTCTTGGTGAAGAGTCACATCCCTCCTCTTTGGTGTGTATAAATACAAGGATGTTTTCATTCATTTGTTATCAAGTTCATTCGAAGTCATAAAGGAGAAGTGCGATCTAAGCAGCAGATTGAATCTTGTAGCAGCAGATCGATTCAAGGAGAAACATATTATTTGTATCATTGCATCTAGGAGAGGTGCTGTTTATTGTATCATTGAGGCATTGTGTTTATGCTCAAGTTGTAAGCAGATTGCTGCTCTTATTTATATCAATATATAGGAGTTATATTGGTTGGGTTTTTCTCCCTCAAGTTGGAGGGTTTTCCCAGGGTATTGGCTGTGTTCTTGTGTCATTTTTGAATTAATTTTTGTGCACATATCTGATATTATAAATTAACAAGTGCCACATTGCTTTCTTGACCAATTGCTGATTATTAGCATGCTGCACAGCTATCTTCTCTTGCTGCGTTGGACTTAAAATATTTCTAGTGTAAACATTGTAGGACATGCTACATTCCTCAATCTTACATTTCTTGCACAATCATTGCCCAGGCCTCTTTTATATTTGTTCTGCTGATGAGTCTTTATGCAGGGTTTAAGTTTTCATGCAGGCAGATTCATTTGTCCCTTAACGATTATGACCTTTAAAATACCATGCAGGAATTTGATTTTCAAGTGTTGGCTTTGATAAATTGCTCACACGGCCTTTGTCAATTCATCTGCTGGCCCCTTGCTTTTTGCCGAGCTTGATAGATAAAAATGATCATGCATGAAATACAAAATATCAACAGATTAAATGATAAAGATTTTATACATATATGAATGCAGTATAAAATACTACAGTTCCTCAGATGAAATGGAACTGATGAAGTTTTCTTGCTTGTGCAGGGTATGTCCACTTTGTCGTGGTAATGTTTGTGATGTTGGCATGACAAATCACAGTAGAGATCCATAAAGGTCCAACGGAAGGCTTATTTGCATTCGTAAAGCTGATCAATAGCTACCCTTGTTGATATTATGCAATCAGAATGAGTTGGAGAAAGATAATATCTATTACTTTGCTGGAATTTGTTCTGTGAAGAAGCTAGCAGTATTTATTGGTTATATAATTGCATCTATTTTTGCCAGGTTGCACTAAATTATGTTCAGAGCTGCAGTGAAAAATATCTTTCGAGATCCCTAGTGCCATTTTAGAATTTAAGTAGCTGGGATTGTGAGGTAGGTGTTGTCTCCAGCCTTTGCATATTGTTTATAATCACAATGCAAAATCTTTGAACTCTATTACTCTTTAGTTGAGTGAAATTATTATTTGCTGCCTCACATTCCTGTGAAGAAATATATTTGTTGTAGTGGGCCCGCATTTGAAAACATGCATATTTTTGAGTTATTTATATTTCATAATTGCAAAGTAATAATATTAGATGCCGTTCTTTGTCATTGATGGAAGTGATTGAGAAATTTTCACATTATTCTAACGCAAGACATGCAAGAACTTGCCAACAACAAAGAACAAAGCAAGAACAAAATGAGTAGGTTCTGGCTTGCAGTATCTCATGGTATATATAAATGAACCTATTTTTGTATCATTATGAGTAGAATATTTCGACATAAATGTGGATTGTAGCTATTTGAATACTTAGTTTGTGTGTGTGACCTTATCTTAACAGAAAGATAATGCTATCTAACTTGTCCTTCTGTGGATCTGAATGCTGGGTTTAGTCTCAGTTCCACTGCATCTTTAACTTCTGACTTTTAAGTTTTATTTAATTATAGGTATTCATGGAAAATACCATCTAGAGATGCATGAAGTTCATTATGCAACGATTGCCATTACACTTTTATATTTGTGAGCAGAAAGTGGAAAAAGAACCCATAATATCTAGAGAATAGCTGACTAACAAATGGATGTTCAACATAAGAAATAACTATTAGATCCAATTCTAGAACTGTCATAACAAAAAAGTATCAATACTGCAAACACAAAACTTATTAAATCCTTGCTGAATCTCCACTCCCTGGTTTCATTGATAGCTCTGCAAGCTCATAGGTAACGATCTCGCGAGTCTTCATTCTTGGTCTTCAAATCTTGGTTGAAGGTGCAATCTAGTTTTAATCCGCAAGAGTATGGCATCTTTCTTGTTATCCATTGCAGTTTGGCTGGGAAAATATCAATTACACATAATTCATGAGCTCCTATAAACCACTTATAGAATCTTGTTGCTAGAAACAAATAATGACTTGCTAGATGAAACTACAATGCATGCTTGCCATGGGTTCTCAGGAGTTTCCTTAAGATTTGGCAGAAAGGTAGTTTTTGCAATGCTTGATGAGGGTTGCTGGCTCTTCCTTTGCTCCCATTCTCTATTACTATTTGTGTAACAACGTTTATACACCCTCTAGAATTTTGATTTTCGTCTGCTCTTGTACACAAACCTGCAATTTCGATGGTTTGACCTTTGGTCCACAGCTGTAGAAAAATAAATGGATGACAAGGGACAAATAAAGATGTTAAAATTGATGTGCCATGGCAGCTTGATAAGCAAGTACAAAGTTTGATGGATCAATGACACGAAGACCTTTATTATGAAAGTATATGTGTATAATCGGAACAATATGATTTATATTTAAGGTGAAGACTGTCATATGCATACAAGAATTTTATGTTATGAAGTAATAATACATGCCCCACGAGTGGTACAATAAGAATACATTCCAAACAAATAAGTTAGCTCAACACCAGAACTGGTGAGGTGGTTTGCAATTAAGATGGTAGATTGTCTCATAAGGACAAGTCTGATGTTGACTGACTTTTATGGATTTGAAGAACTTATCTTACATTCAACCTACTCAAATGGTGAGTTAATTTTGTAAAACACGAGTTACATCGTAGGAGCATCCTACATCGACATTATTATTTATCTAATGATGATATGGCTGAAAAAAGCAAAAATTATTGTTTTTCAACATGTCTGAAAATAACCACATTAAATTTCTCTACTAAAAAGAAGCAATTTGAAAAACTTATCTTCCATTGAACCTACTAAAATGGTGAGTTATTTTTGTCAAATAGGAGTTAAATTGTAGGCACATTCTGCATAGACTTTTTTCCTTTATGAAAAGGTAATAGGGTTGAACAAAGCAAAAATGATTGTCTTCAGTTGAACAAAGCAACAGTTATTGTCTTCAACATGTCTGAAAATAACCACATTCAGTTTCACTAATAAAAATAAGTAATTGAGGCTGTCACTATGCACATCTACTTTCCAACCATAGAGATAGAATCAATATTACACGCCTTTCATACAATTACCACTACAATTTTGAGTGTCTCAAGACATTAGATCAAATTTACATGGCTTCTTACTGTCAATGTTATTCTGTGTAGTGTTCTTGTTATTTTTGCTGAAACTATGTCAAGATGCTCATTTTTCTAACACTTGATCTTCATTACTGAAGAGATCTCTAAATTTACCCAAATTTGTCTAGCAAAACTAGGTATAATACTGATCAGCTCATGCCAACTAAAATCCAATTGCAACACCACAGTATCTAGGAGCATCTACAATGCCCAATTGCAAAACCACAAATCTAGGAGCAATATAAGGCCCACACTACAAAATGGGTCCAAATACATGGCATTGCAACACTCACATGCTTGTGTGATGCCACAAGTTGATGGACAAATGAAGAAGGTAAATATCAACAACACATAATAAAAAGAACTATTGAATACCATGTATCCCCTTTGACACACCCTATGCGACAATGGAAGTGCTAAGACGATGATAGGATATTAATGTATTCGATGCCATAAGGGAGTGGCATCTTTAAGTCAACCGCTCCTTCAAGTCCTAAGAGTGTGAGTAAAAACCCAAAATTAAATAATATGATCTCGTTTAAGTGAAACATGAAGCTACCAAAGGTAGGGGAGAGGACCTAGTAGCTAAGCATGTTCCAATAGTTATAGCATTTGTTGATTTAATGCCCAATATTTCTAACAATATTGAACCAATAGTTGTGACTTTAAAGTTGTTAGTGTTGACGATGACTACCCATAATTGAATGAAATGTTTTCCTTAGATCTAAAAAACAACAAATCATGTGATGCCACATCATCGCACCAATAAAACATAATTTAGTGCACAAGTACCAGTCTCACTTCTTTTGGGCCTTTTTGGACACCTTGACAAAAAGCATGTTGATGTGACATCATATTTGATGATGTGGCCCTGGAACCTTAGTTATAAGTAGGGGACTTGCCAAGTAAGCTGCTGTAAAAAAATTGGAGTGATTTGAAATTCCATGTAGGATTTTGAGAAGCATGAAGTTGGGTGCTCAACTATCGGGTCCTCTCCCCTACTCTTCTATGTAAGCGTAATATTCAAGATAAGCTCAAATATGTGTTAATCAAATCATTTCAATTGCTAAGTTGATGTAACAAGACACAATCCTACACCATTTCTTCTATCTCATTGTTATTAACCTATAAATTATGGCGGCTTTAGAATATATCTCGTGTTGATTTACTCTATTGATTTGAGGGCATTCACCCATGTGCACGCACGCACGCACTCGTGCACACACACACACACAACAAACACACGCACCTGTGCACACACACACACACACATACACACGCGCACACACGCGCACACACACGTGCATGCACACACACACAATATAATTGTAATGTCGTATATAAATTTTAATTAAATGTTACTAGAACACAATTTACATATAAATAAAATAAAATAATTAAAACACAATTTACATGTTACTATTATTTTATATACTTATATAACTCTTATATGAATAAAATAAAATGACTCAAAGTCATACCTATTATTCTATCGTGATACAATAATTATCATGAAACTATATTTGGTAATGCATTTAAATGAAAAGCAAATAAGAAAGACATTTTATTTTTATTATTTAAAAAAACCCCAAAAGAATGATAAAAATAATATTCATTTTCGCCTTCACCTCTATTTTTTTTATGAATACTGTCTATCTTATCATTTATAAAACAATGCTACACATATTCACAAAAAGGGTAGGTGGAAAAGTCACACCCTTAAAGTCCACATGGGATTATAGTTTGAAATAGAAAACATCATAACAATAAAAACAAGACGCTAAGTAGTGAGAGCAAGAGAAAATGGTGGAGGTGGGTCCTAGTCATTTGATTTACCCCATACATCAGGGAGGTCCAAAGTGTCCACAAGAGGGTCCCATCCATCATTACCATCTTTAACATTATTGTCTTGTTAACATATTTCATTGTGCTATTTTTTTTGTTTCCATTGTGCAAGCTATGAGTGGTGGTGGTTGAGAAGAGAAGAGTTGAGCAACCACACGAAGGCAATGGCACAAAGGGCATCCATGGAAGGATTTATTTATTTATTTTTTAAATTTAGTAGTTTACACATACACACACATATTTGGGTTAGTGTAGAAATTTGGGAAGAGAAACCACATGAAAAGAGGTGACAACTGCACCCCTCCATGATTGGGCAACACCCTTTTCTAGGGTCATGGCCCTTCAAAAGAAGCCACACGCCTTTCCTAGATTTAGCCCTTTTTCTTAAAGATCTTTAAATTTATTATGCCATTTGTATTTTTTTTAAAGATTTATATCTAAACTTTTGGAACAAACATAGTTGGTAGGGATAAAATCAATTTTCCATAACTCTTGCCAACATTTTTCTAGCTTGCAACAAAAAGGGGAGCTTTCGAACAAATTTAGGACAACTATCAAGGCATAGAGGATACTGTATTTTATGATTTTAGTGTCGACTTTTTTTTAATATATATATATATATATATATATATATATATATATATATGGATAGATTGGGAAGATCCTTTTTGTATCTACAACTCAATTCAACAAATTTAGAGAAGACTTAAAACTGAATCTAACAAACTTGAAGAAATGTGGTGTCATTAAGTCAGATAAGGCTCCCAACTATCCCCCAAGCTTGGAGAATCATTTAGGATCCAATTTAAATACAAGAATGTAAGAACAAGAGGTGAACAAAAGCAATAGAAAAACAAGATCACACCAACAAAAAATAGAGGGATGATTTTAACCCATCCCAGTCAGGAATGGAGGCACTCTTTCCCTTTAACACACTACACACACATCCATACATCAAGAGCGAATAAAATCATTAACTTTATAAAAACAAGTGTAGTTCAACCAAAAATCACATCAATTTGAGGCTCATTTTCTATTACACATCTATGTAGAAACTAAGAAATGGAAAATAACAAGAGAGAAACTTATTCTTTCAGTGAGCTTCCATCCTTATAAATCCCTTTTTTACTCTCCAAACCCAAAATTCTCTCCCAAAAGAAATTTTCCACAATGCAGGAAAACCCCCAAAAGTCTAAATGAGGCTTTTAAGAGTGTGCCATGCCATGTGACACATGACCCCTCACATGGGTTGTGGCCAAGTCCTTACATCTCACTAATGCAATGTATGAGTTTGCATATGTAATCACAAGGGCGTGCATCCCTTTCAAAGAAGGGTTGGACAATTAATGCCTATTAATGGTATGGTCTTCCCAATTAGATGGGATGCGTAATTTATCCACCCACCTCTCTCAAATAAAGCCCCAAAAGGAGCCCCTCACCTAGGGATCCAAAAATATATAAAATATAAAAAATCAACAATTTGATCACCTCTAAAATTGGATAAAACTACAAATCCAAGTTTCTCCAATTTGCATAAATAAAATTACATATAATACATTATGAAGATAATAAAGACCATAAGTATAGTATAAAATGTAATTATAGGCACATGGTTAATCATAAGGCCCAAACAATGAATTTGAACTATTTGTAGTTGGTTCACTCTCAATATTTTAGCCATTAGATTAAGGGGGTTCTTTCATTGGGATACATAGTCAACATTCACATTGCTTTACAATGTGATGTGGGTAAACATTAGGGTTTGGATAATTCTCTCATTATATTATTGGTGATCGTTTACACTTGTACACTTAGTAGAAACATCAATGCATCTAATTTGGTAAAAGAAGATTGACACTTGTATGAGGTCTGCAGAAGTGCGAAAAAGGAGCTAACATCTTCGTACAATAGTGACAAGACTTGTACGACCATCCAACCTACTTGTAAAGCTTTGAGTTTAATTTTGCTTGTGATTAAGATTAATGGCATGAGGCAAACCTTTTTTACTCGCACCATTGACATTGGGAGATATGATTGACTCTTGATTTGAAGGATGATTTGTAATAATTATATTTGCTCTTTGATGGGGTTATGTAATTATTACTATTCTGACACAGGTTTTTATACTTTATTCTCTCATGTTTACACTCATTGCTCAAACATTTGGATTTTGTGTAAACTCTTGAGAAATTTTGCTATCCTTTTGCGAGCTCTGTTGTTCTACTAAGAAAGGATGGGTGGGGATAAAGTTCGTAGTGAACCTAGTTCTTGTGAACAATTCTCTAATGCCACAATTTGACATATTTGCTGTGAAGGCGAGGTTGCTTCTTTCCTGGAATGCCTCAAGGGACACGATGAAAGTCTGTCCATTCAGTTCACCCACTCGTAGGACTCGAGGAAAGTTAAAGTTGGAAGAATTGCCTTTAAGGTTGATGAAGATGTGATTGCAAAGGTGATGAGAATGATTACTAAAGGGAAAAATTGGTAAAAGCACAGGAAAATGCCAAACAAGGACAATTTCTCTTTTTCTCGAGGAGGGTGAACAACCTATTAAAATGCAAGATGGTTTCGACAAGGAAAAGCTTCCTTCACCATGGGATAATGTATGCGTTATGCTTATGAAGTATTTTACTCTTGGAGGTACATTCAAGCACTATTTTTTTTACCACTTCCCACTTCTTAACCATTTCTGTCATAAGGTGTTGTTAAGCTTCCCTTTCTACGTGTTAACCTCTCTAGAAATCTCTATTAAGGATGTTTTAGATTTGAATAAAAAATGCCTAGAAAAATCTCCCATTCCCCTTCACCAAGGCCTCATCATACGCCTTTACCAATTCCTTCTTGCCCTATGTCTGCCAAAGAAAATTCAAGTTGTCTTGATTGAGGAAACCCCCTGCTTCCCCTCATGTTGTGATCACTCCAACCCCTCAAGGGAAAAAGAAAGGTAAATTGAAGAATCTTTTTGTGTTTGATAATACTTCCCTCTTGGGTGAACCTTCTAATGCCACCACACAACCCTCCACCTCCTCTAACCTTATTGAAGATAATCCTTCACCTAGATCTCCTGCCTTTGACCAATCTTAGGCAGCTCAAGGTCTTTGTGACCTTAAAAATTGCCCCCCTTCCCTTGGTTTGAGCAAACATGTCTAGATGGGGTTTCAAAACACCCCCCACCAAAAAGAAGAAGGTTGCACAAAAGTTGAGGAGGTGATTAACGAATCTCACCTAAGAAGGTCCAACCATTTGGCAGGTCACCCAAATAATTCTAGGAAGAAAGGGGTTGAGGATGTGATTAAACAGGCGAGTCTCTCAATGGATGTGGAGAAGGATAGTCTTGAAGGTCTGCAAAACACTACCGTAAGCCAACCCAAGAATACAGGTAGTTTGGACAATGCCAATATGGACCCTTGGGGTGCGTCTCACAACTATTCTTAATATGCTACTAGTGGGAGATCTTGCTAAACTTAAGAAGGTGCTGGACATTGAGAAGAAGATGGCCAATCTTCCAAATTCAGCTCCAAATCTATGCATAGATCTGCAACTACCCTATGCCTGTTGCAAGACAAAGATTTGGAGAAGACTAGGGATAAGGATAACAATCACAGGGAACTTTTCAAGTTCCTAACTGAGGATTGGGGTCAGTTATTTGTTGGTTAGGTTGTTGCCTAGTGTTTTTTGTTGGTTTTTGATGAACTGTTAAAGCGTTGTTTTTGTGCTATTATGGTCTTTGGACTTTGTTTTATGCCTTCGGGATTTTTGTAATTGGGTCAACACCCTTGTAATGCTGCTTTATATATCAAAAACATCCATGCATCTAGGTGTATGTTTATAGCTGAAGAAAATAAAGTATAGCTATACCATTATCATTAATGATTCAATTTAAGTTCACATATCTCAAAAGCCTAATTTGGTTCAAACTCACACATCATCAACATAGACATACCCGACCTCATGGATTAGTATATGCCATATCTAGTCATTTAACATGATGCAATTTCACAAAATCTAACTTTAACAATTGTAAAATATGATATTCACCTTTAACCAAACTTTAGCAATTTAAAAAACTATGTAAGAGTTGGTATAAAATACTCTATCCCATGCAAGATTTGACTAAAGATGTAGCCACCCAAGATCTAGGAGCTTCAATGAAAGCACAAGAGGTATCGATTATGAGAGAACACTGCTATTTTATCAAAGGATGCAAATATACAATGATGATGATTATAATGAATGAGAGTACAAAAATAACCCCTTGGTTATATAGACCAAGGTGAGACATAATTACATAATATAATGGCATGTCTTGATATTATAAATTGAGACATAAAGTGATAAGTATCCTATGTGTACCCTAATTAAACTTAAGTAACTAGTGTGAATAGGACCTAGGCGATGATCTGGTTAGGTAAAACACCTTGTTCACACCAACACCCCCTCTTAAGTGCAACTTAGGGAGGATGTTGTTGGGGTATGGACAAACACTGAGAGAGGGATGGGTGAATTAGTGACTAAACCTTTTTTAAACTTTAATCAAGACTTTTAATTCTGATATCCATTTTATTGACAACAGAGCAAAGTAATCACTTTGAGAGCATTCATGAAAAGGGGTAAATAAAGATATGACAACATTAACTTAGTCCAATAGACAACTTATGCCAATATGATTTGATTGAGATATCTTGCATTTTCCAAACCAATTATGTCTAACATTATTTAACAATCAAAGCATGATGACAGTATAGGTGCAACTCATAAGACTGTGCACATGTAGACCAACATTATTGAATCACTTCTTAACCAACTGATTTCAATGCAACTTTATAAGACACTGTAACAACAGTGCAACAAAATGACACAAGATAGGTAATGAGACAACTAGAACCTTTAGTACAATTCTTGAGCAATGAATTAAATGAATGCATTTATGCTCTCTATTGAATCAAAATTTTCAACAATGATAAAACACTTGTGCAAGGCATTTTGATATAACCATTTTCAGAGATGAAGAAACAACATTCAACAATGTTCAGACTGATAAGAACAATCGCTCACAAAATCATCACAATCTAGAAGCATTATGACATCAAAACAAAGAGACTATAAGTCAAAGAATTTGCCGAGTGGAAAACCCTCCTGGGGTAGAAAAACCACTTCTAAACTGCCTCACTAGCTTAACTTCAAAAACCACTACTTACAATGCCTTACAAGCTAATTTCTGAGCACCCACTCAAGGAGCACCAACCCCTCATTTAGAGACACCAATCTCGCGGAGCACCAACCCCTCATTTAGAGACACCAATCTCAAGGAGCACCAACCCCTCTTTAGTTTTCGTACAAACATATATCAAAGGATTTCTCTGTTTACATTTCAACTGAAAATATATGTTCTCTTTTTAATGACCCAACAAAACTAAGAACATGATAATCTCTCTTCTTTTCAAGTTTCACACAATCTTTTCTCTATTCAAGTTCCCACTCAGAAAAGCCTTCATAATCATCTTCTTAAAGCCACTATGAATGAAAAGTTTCAACAACTATAAGCCATCTCGGGTTAGTGTTACCCGAGCTTTCAACTAACATTATTCAATTTGAGCAAGAAATATAATCTCAAGTAACAAATTTACAAAGAAACTATCGGAAACCACATGAGGGTTTGCATAACACCCAATGACTGAAAACCCTCATTAACCACATAACCCATAACTGTCAAATGATAGAATATAAAACATTTTCATTCTTTGTTTTTCAAAAACAAATAATATAGGATTCTTTTGATATCATTAATCAACTGTTTTAGAACAAAAATCTCAAGGCAAAACTGAAAGTATGCGAAGGTTTTTCTTTTACCTATTCACGATGGGAGAAAATGAAACAAATACCATAAAACACTGTTGAAGACCATCGTAATTGTCCAACTGAAAGGTAAACCAACTTCCACAGTCGAAGCTCATACTAGCTCATAGCTAGCATACCAAACTCAAAGCCTATGGCGGCAACAATTAGGGTTTCAAACCCTATGCTTATCGCTTTGTCATTTCCTTTTTACCTTTTGTTCTCTAAGACTTTCGAGAAATTTTAAGTTTTACACAATGATTTGAAATCCATAAAAGATGTTTAAACATTATTTGAAATCCGTGACACAATGAAGCAAATGAAGCACAATCATTTTGAAATCCATGAGAACCGACAACATGATGATACAACCAATTGCCATTGTCCATGTGAGCTATGAATTTTTTTCGACTGTCCAAGTCATCATCACATAATATGTAGGTGTCACTGCCAAAGACAAATTCAATCCGATACATCATAAGCCAACTCTCCAATGCAAAGTGACTGTCCAAGTTTAGTCAAGACCGAGTTATAACTTAAGTCGAAGTCAGTGAAACCTAATGACCAAACAAATAAGGTGTAGGCCGATGATTATGTGAGATTCAATACAATGTCATTGCCATGTTAAACATAAAAGGCCCAATGATAATTTAATATCATATGCCAAAAATGAAGGGCTTGATCAATAAAAAAGATAATTATTTGTGAAGACCAATGCTAAGCCAAAGTCCAAGTATTCACCTTTGTGTATCAACCAAGATGTATAAGAATGTGTGCTAGAAGACTTCACACAAGGTGAAACACATCTTTTTAAATACCTTGTGAATACAAACATATCTCATAACTGAATGCCAACATTACCTTCATCTATATATGCCTTATCAATGCCATGAAATCACTGAAATTTGATCATGCCAAACAACCTGTATGAAAGAACAATCAAGTAATTACACCAACTGTTCCAATGGAAAATGAATATGCCAACCTCATATACCAATGATGCCAAGAAGATATAAGCAAATGAACCAAGTGTACTAATATCAGATGATAAGATCAACTTGATAATGATCCAATATTAATGAAGTCCTTATGCACCTGTGACATGCCATAAAGAAGGCCCAAGAACATGTCAAACTGAATATCCTAAACCTTTGCTTGATCATCTCTAATGAACTATAATAATGTTTTATCACACTGTGAGTAAACATAGCCATCTGAAAATGAATAGTGACAAAAATAGATAGCTGAAAATGAATAGCTGATATGAAAATATAGATGAACATGGCACTGAAAATATTGAATCACCATAATCAAGAATACCAAAGAGCATATATTTTGTCATCAAGGACGACCAAAGACAACTGAGAAGTCAACAAACTCCCCATTTGTCCTTGATGGGAAAACACAAATTACTCTCCCCTTTTTTGCCTCAATGACAAAGAAATGCAATGTAACCACAATTGAGAAGCCAACAAAGAACTGTATGAACAAACTGCAAGTAAAAAAATAAGAGAAGCAAACAAAAATATATAAGAGAGTTGGAAATGAGAACATATAGAAACAAGCCCCCCCTACAAAGAAGCTCCAAACACAAATATATCAAATCTGGTATCATTACTCCTTTTCTCAAACAACAAGAGCACTATCAAATAATCCAAATGGGTCATTGAAAACACTTTCAATCCATTGCAAGCACACTAGCAATTCACCACCCCATTTGTAAACCATATTGTAGATGTGCAAAGACTCGAATATGATCAATAAAACAGTAACAAAACACACTCATGAAGACTAAAAAATAGAAGTATCATTAAGGCATATCTCTGTTCTTGTGTACTATCTCAATCATGAGAACAACTTCATCTTCTTTGATACCAAAGAATATAAGGGAGATACTGAACTATTTCACCATTGACTTGCAAAAAAATTCCTTAATGCAGAGATTCATTCACTGCCTTCCAAACCGGATGATTACCTTTGTCAGCAATATCAAAAGGTTAAGGCATTTAGACCACAAAGCTTCAACAACTATCAATGATTGTCAATATTAGAGCCACAAAATCTAACAAGTAGTCATGTCAACTGTCATATAAATCCTCAATCAAATACTACTGTATTACCAAAAATGAAACCAAGGTCAAACCAAATGTCCTTATCACTGCCAAACTGAATCATTAAACAACCATTACCTTTTGATCCATGATATTTCTGCTGTTATTGTTATAGTCAAAAAGTGTTGTCTCTATCCAAGCTTAGTATAACACACTCCATGCATATTCATCACCAAACACGCTTTCCGCCATAGAAGAGTATGTTGTCCTGTCCACCATCAAAGCATCAAAGACCATTTATAGCATTGCCAGTTTTAGAGAATAATTACTGTCATTGAATGGACTGTCTGTCCACCAATTTTGTGCAAACATTATTCATGTTGTCTTTTACTTCTTGGTTCATAATAATACTTGCTATGAAAATCCATGTATCAAAGCATCAACTATGACAACATCAAAGATATTATGAGCTTCTCCTCCAAACAAGATTCTCACCGGAAATTTATTTCAAGCACAGTACTGTCATAAAACATGATACTATCACAATGTCACAAGCACTTACACAGGAAAATCTCTACATATTCTTACCAATATAATGTCTTTTGAGCTAATTTCCATAACTCTTCATAACTGCTGCAAAGTATTGAACTTCTTGAAAGATCTTATCATTTATGTTCATTGTTATTGCTTTCACTCTCTAATTGGTTTAAGCAATGTTCCTTGTCCTTCTACAACACACCACAAAGTAGAACCTTCTCTGTCAACATAAACCATCATAGTATGTTGTATAAAAGAATCCAAGATATATATTTATATAGCTCAAATATAACACATAGATTATCACAAAATCATTAGCACTTATATCCTCAAGTCACATTTTCAACATGTCCTCTAGAATCTTTATCATTTGAAATTTGAATAAGAACACTTAACTTCAATCATGAATCTACAACCTTCCAAAAGCATGAGGGAAAATCAATGACAACATTTATCTCTGATACTCAACCAATTCTTCTTAGAGGAAATGAATTATCAAGATGTATTCAAGGTTTGATTAGAAACAATCTTAACATAGTGATTCTTTAAATGCAGCCAGGAAGAACTTCAAACAACTTATCATCAAGTTTGTCATAAATGGCACTAGTATGTCAAGAAAAAAGGCAGATTTAACCAGAATTCAACTTCCTATGTAGATGTCAAATATGCATGACCCCATATGACATTTGCAACTTCAAAGGACCGCCAATGTATTTCAAACTTGAATTCCTTAACAACCTGTAAAGCTGATCAATTATACATAGTGTAATAATAATGATGATATATGTTATATCCAAGGCTATCAATAATTGAGAACTCTTATTTAACATAAAATTCCAATATCATATGAAGACCTTCATAATCAATACAATCAGAATAAACATAATGAAATATTGACATTTACAGACCTCTTCTTTACTTCTTTTACCATCAAAAGCAAATGCATGTTGTCATACCTCATTCTAGACTTCATAGGGGTAAAATGTGTTACCATTATATACTCCCTCTGAGTCTTTTCTTCTTCTCAAGACTTGGACGGTATCACATGTGCAAGGAGTGCACAAGATAATTTCATCTTTATTACTCTTTCTTCTCCACACCAATGTAAACGAAGTGCACAAGACAATTTCATCTTTATTACTCTTTCTTCTCCACACCAGTGCAAACATTTTCATTTGTTTGCTTAAAGTACTTGTCTTTCTATTAAATCTGCATTGCTGAAATTTATGCCCAATATTATTACATCTAAAACAAATGACTTTGTGATTGTTCTGAGGAACAAAAGACTACCTATAGACATTTCCAACATTATTCCCTACATTATTATCACTTGTATTCATTCTACAATCTCTTCTTAAGTGACCAAAATTGTTACAGTTGTACCACACCACATTCTCATTTCTAGAGACATTAGAATGATTCTTATTTGACCATCTCATGCAATCAATTGCCTTATGACCATAGTCATTACAAACATAACAATATCCTTGAAAATAATGATTATACCTAAATGAATGATCATGCCAAGGATGTGAAGATCTGAAGGAATTTCTCCTATCTCTATGAGTACCTTTGAATTGTCTTCTAGCAATAGTTTTATCCTTTGATTTTGTTTTCTCTACACTCTTCAGTGCAGCAACATGGTGACCAAGATCAAACTTCATTCTTGGTGTAAACATTTTTCCATCTATAGTAGAAAACACTCTTTTAGATTCTTCGGTAGAGCTTTGTCCAACCTCACATCCCACTCATGTAGGATCCTTAGAATGTTTTTGTCTGCCCAATATCTCATTCAATAAATTAGTACTATGATCAAATTTCTGATTTTTACCTTATTGAACCTTGACACTTTCAAGCTCTTTCCTTAATGCAACTACTTCTCCTTCAAGTTTTAGACATTCAATATTTTTAATCTCCAAATCAGACCTTACAACATTTGCTATCCTCTTACATTCTTCAATTTCAAATTTCTGACTTATAATCATATCATCTTTAAGAGTTAGTTCTTTTAACAAGGAATCATTATTTGGACATTTCTTTAAAGAAGCAATCTCATTTTCTAGTTTATTGCATACTTCATCCTTGTCTTTTAACTTGACTTTCAATTCCTCTTCAGTCCTTTTTATATCAACCATTTGAGCTTTCAGAAATTCAATAATCTTTTTATCCTCATTATGATTTTGTATTACAACTTTATTGACATCAACACTTTCTTGTAAGCATACCTTGAGATCCTGATTTTCTTGTTTAAGCCTTTTAAGTTCATCTAAGGCAGCAAGCAATTCTCCTTCTAGAACAACCTCATACTCATCATCTTCATATTCTTTTTCACCAAAGTCTTGTTTAAAGTAACTTACTAAGTGATCTTCTTCTTCACTAACAACAGGATCACCATTAGTATCAACTGGCAGGGTTTTGACGAAGGTTGGTTTATCAACTCTTTGCTTGACACTAGGGGATTTCTTTTGACCTTTGTTTCTCTTGCACTTACCCATGACAAATAATCCACGGCCAAGAAATGCTAAGTTGGTTAGACTTATGTACGGGTATGGATCTAATACCAATTGTTGGAGTATGGAAAGACACTGAGAGGGGGGGGGGGTGAATCGGTATCTAAACCTTTTTTAAACTTTAATCAAGACTTTTAATTCTGATATCCATTTTATTGACAACGAAGCAAAGTAATCACTTTGAGAGCATTCATGAAAAGGGGTAAATAAAGATATGACAACATTAACTCAGTCCACTAGACAAATTATGCCAATATGATTTGAGTGAGATATCTTGCATTTGCCAAAACAATTATGACTGACATTATTTAACAATCAAAGCTTGATGACAATATAGGTGCGACTCATAAGATTGTGCACATGACGACCGACATTATTGAATCACTTCTTAACCAACTGATTTCAATGCAACTTTATAAGACACTGCAACAACAATGCAATAGAATGACTCAAGATGAGTAATGAGACAACTAGAACCTTTAGTACAATTCTTGAGCAATGAATTAAATGAATACATTTATGCTTTCCATTGAATCAATTTTTGTTAACAATGATAGAACACTTGTGCAAGACATTTTGATATAACCATTTTCAAAGATGAAGAAACAACATTCAACAATGTTCAGACTGAGAAGAACAATCACTCACAAAATCATCACAATCTAGAAGCATTATGACATCAAAACAAAGAGACCATAAGACAAGGAATTTTCCAAGTGGAAAACCCTCCTGGGGTAGAAAAACCACTCCTGAACTGCCTCATTAGCTTAACTTCAAAAAACACTACTTACAGTGCCTTATAGTGCCTTACAGTGCCAATTTCTGAGCACCCACTCAACGAGCACCAACCCCTCATTTAGAGACACCAATCTCATGGAGCACCAAATCCTCATTTAGAGACACTAATCTCAAGGAGCACCAGCCCCTCTTTAGTTTTAGTTCAAACATATATAAGAGGATTTCTCTATTTACATTTCAACTGAAAACATATGTTCTATTTTTAATGACCCAACAAAATCGAGAACATGATAATCTCTCTTCTTTCAAGTTACACACAATCTTTTCTCTATTCAAGTTTCCACTCAGAAAAGCCTTCATAATCATCTTTTTAAAGCCACTATGAATGAAAAGTTTCAACAACTGTAAGCCATCTCGGGGTAGGGTTACCCGAGCTTTCAACTAACATTATTCAATTTGAGCAAGAAATATAATCTCAAGTAACAAATTTACAAAGAAACTGCCGAAAACCACATGAGGGTTTGCATAACACCCAATGACTGAAAATCCTCATTAACCACAAAACCCATAACTGTCAAATGATAGAATATAAAACATTTTCATTCTTTGTTTTAAAAAACAAATAATATAGTATTCTTTTGATATCATTAATCAACTGTTTTAGCACAAAAATCTCAAGGCAAAACTGAAAGTATGTGAAGGTTTTTCTTTTACCTATTCACGGTGGGAGAAAATGGAACAGATACCATAAAACATTGTTGAAGACCATCATAATTGTCCAGCTGAAAGGTAAACCAACTTCCACAGTCGCAACTCATACTAGCTCATAGCTTGCATAACAAACTCAAAGCCCATTGTGGCAGTAATTAGGGTTTCAAACCCTATGCTTATCGCTTTGTCATTTCCTTTTTACTCTTTTTTCTCTAAGACTTTCGAGAAATTTTAAGTTTTACACAATGATTTGAAATCCATAAAAGATGTTTAAACATTATTTGAAATCTACGACACAATGAAGCAAATGAAACACATAATAATTTTGAAATCCATGAGAATTGACAAAATGATGATACAACCAATTGCCATTGTCCACGTGAGCTATGAAAACCTTTTGATTGTCCAAGTCATCATCACATAATATGTAGGTGTCGCTGCCAAAGACAAATTCAACCCGATACATCATAAGCCAACTCTCCAATGCAAAGTGACTGTCCAAGTTTAGTCAAGATCGAGTTATAACTTAAGTCGAAGTCAATGAAACCTAATGACCAAAAAAATAAGGTGTATCTCGATGATTATGTGAGATTCAATACAATGTCATTGCCATGTTAAACATAAAAGGCCCGATGATAATTTAATATCATATGCAAAATGTGAAGGGCTCGATCAATAAAAAAGACAATTATTTGTGAAGATCAATGCCAAGGCAAAGTCCAAGTATTCACCTTTGTGTATCAACCAAGATGTTTAAGAATGTGTGCTAGAAGACTTCACACAAGGTGAAGCACATATTTTTAAATACCTTTTGAATACAAACATATCTCATAACTGAATGTCAACATTACCTTCATCTGTATATGCCTTATCAATGCCATGAAATTACTGAAATATGATCATGCCAAACAACCTATATGAAAGAACAATCAAGTAATTACGCCAACTTTGCCAATGAAAAATGAATATGCCAATCTCATATACCAATGATGCCAAGAAGATATAAGCAAATGAACCAAGTGCACTAATATCAGATGCCAAGATCAACTTGATAATGATCCAATATTAATGAAGTCCTTATGAACCTATGACATGCCATAAAGAAGGCCCAAGAACATGTCAAAATGAATATCCTGAACCTTTTCTTGATCATCTCTAATGACCTATAATAATGATTTATCACACTGTGAGTAAACATAGCCATTTGAAAATGAGTAGTGACTGAAATAGATAGTTGAACATGAATAACTGATATGAAAATATAGACGAACAGGGCACTGAAAATCCTGAATCACCATAATCAAGAATACCAAAGAGAATGCCAATAGATTTTGTCATCAAGGACAACCAAAGACAACTGAGAAGTCAACATATGTACAAGATGCAAATATGGGTCCCAATTACTAGGTCATGTTAGGTACCCATGTACAAATTAATCTCTCACAAATGGAGTAAAGGAGAAAACCTAGTGAGATAAATTTTCCCCAAAAGAGATAAAATACAAAATGCTCTCAAAGAAGAATGAAAAGAAAAAACCCATGTGAGGAAAAATTCCCCACATAATAGAGAAGAAGAAGAGAGACCATGCAACCCACCCTCAATGTAGAGTCTCCTATGATGATGGTAGATGCTCAATAATGAATGTTAAAGATGATCCAATGATTCCAATCTCATTGAACAATATTTCTCCCCTTAGGAAGAAATAAAACAAATAATTTATACAAGATGTCTTCCCATTCTTGAAAGGAATATATGGGAAGACCAAGATGTGTGATATCTTTGAACTCTACTCAAGTTTCCCGATTTCGATGTTGAAAGCTGCCACAATCAAGTTAGGTGTTGTAGGCCACACTGATGAAGATAACAATCCAAAATCTAATGGAGATGAATGCAAAACATAATCCAAAGACTAAGATGATTCCTTAAAATGCTACTCAAAGGTCTCAACACCAATTCTAAATTGTGACAAATGATGATGTAGAGAAGAATCAAGAGGATCCAAAGATGCCCTCACAACATTTGAATAAGATGATGCTACTCCAGAAGAGCTAACATTCAAAGAGTATAGATTTATATCTTTAATAGTATCCTCCAAGGCCGAATCACATAAAAAACCTATAATGTCTATCATGTACTCATCCCAAGGAGGTGTATCCAAAAGACGATGAATGTCCTACTGTATTGAATCTTTAGGAGCCATGGATGTAGCAACACTAGTCTCATCAGAAGCAACCATAGATGGAGATGAGATCTCAATGCATGCCATTTGATTGCATTGATCATCCTTGAATGATATATCCGCACAAGATTCTTGAGTGTGAACATCAAATGGATATGTTGATGTTGGTTTAGAAGGATTCATCAAACCGATTCCATTGGAAATACAAATATATCTTTATTCCATTTATTAGATATTTAAGATGTGAACAATCAACGAATATCTCCACAACCCAAATTAAAATCAATGTGAAAATAATTTGCTTATCCATTGCCCACTTCTAGAGAGAGCTCACAAATGAGGAACCGCTCCAACCATCCTCCTTTTCTTTTAATAGAACATTTTTTTTAATTAAGGTGCACATAATCCCACCCACCCTCATTTTATTTTAACAAAATGACCTTGATTAAGGCATACGAACAAGTGACATGATGAAGTTCATAAATAAGTTTGAAATCATCAAATTTATTTTAACAATAATTGATCTATTGTATGCCTTTTCTTCCCATTGTAATCACATTTGATTTTCCATGGATTAGGAGACATGATTACAACCAACAAAAACACAAGACTACCCCCTGAATTCATTCAATGAAGGATCCCACCATCAATATATGATCTTTTTTCTTTATAATTAGTGCAATTATAAGTGGCACTTGCCAAAAACAACGAAGTGGTCTTGATATTAGTACAGGTAAATGTCAAATTTGGCCACAAAATTGAAGTACAATTTTCTAACGAAATGAGACCAATATAATCACACCACTCTAAAATACACAAAAAATTATGCGCTTAATTTTTTTAATACAAATAATGTTACTGTATGATCCCAAACAAAGCCTTGAAATTTCCCAACATGAGAATGCTTAACAACACTTATGAGAATCTGTAATTTATAGGAAAACTAAATAAATTAAAAAAACTATCTACACCACTACGCAAATTGCAATATTATACTCCAAATAAAAAAATTCTCGTAAAAAGAAGTGTGAATGACTAAGAATAGAGTGTCTGAAGATCAAGTATCAAAATCAAAATGCCAACCATGAGCGGGGCTGGTTGGGGTGGAAGATGTTGATACAACCTTCATATGATGTTGATGTCAACAATGACCAACAAATAAAATATTCCTTGATTGGATAGAATATTCATCAAAAGCTAAAATCATCATCTTAATTTAGAAATTTTCTTTTTAAAGCTTAAATTTTCTGTTTTGAATTCGTAAACTTGCCTTTGGAGGTTGTTAAACCAATCAATGGCTTAAGTTGGTGGTTTTTGGGTTGATTGAGTTGTTTAGCAGAAATTTTTTGTTGGAAGTTATTTACGTCAGTATTTGTGGTCAACCTGGGGTTGTGGTTTGAAATGAAGGCCATGTGGTGCCCCTTGGGAGGCCCATGACATACCCTATGTTGCAATTTTGAGTAGTTGGTGTTGTCATTGATGTCTATTGTTGCGTGATATTGTTGCAAGACTATGAGCAGTTGCTGTCATCCATGTTTTGATTAGTTGCATTATGCTGTCATTAGTAAAGCTACTGGTGTCAACCTCTAGTGTTGCTTTGATAAGCTTCTGTCTATAGATATGTGGTTGAGTTACTATGTTGCAATTGGCTTGGTGGTGATGAAGAAGTACTGAAGATGATGAGAATGTGTCTCTGGTGCTTGGTTTCCAAGTGCTTTTGAGAAAATTTGATAAAAAGAGGAAACAGTGTGTTGCAGTGGTGTTCTGGGTTATAGAGGTGTGTTCTTGTGTTGCTCTGCATTTCTTCTAGGTTGAAGATCTACTTGTGCAATTCATATATGTTGGTGAGAGATGTTCAGAGGTGTTATATTCCAGATTTGGTGTGCTGGATCATTGTACATAAGAATTTTTGTTCACCAATGTGTGAATTGTGTATTGTAGAGGTGTCTGGGAGAAATGTCTTTGCTCCGCATTTCTTCGAAACTATGTTTTGGGTCTTGCGGTTCAGAAGGTGTAACGCCTCGCCAATGAACACTAGAGAATAACACAAAACATGACTTAATAACAAAACATTTTTTTTAGAAAGGAAATAACAATGGAATGCATAATGTAACATAACGTTTAATATAACCAAGCTAAGTCCTCTAATGTTCCAAGACTACGTCACTAACATCTCTATTGATAAAAAAACTAGAATTTTTTCATTAATAATGATTTATCTAACAATCAAGAGTTCATTTTAATCCACCACATTAAATGTTTCTACAATGTACATTTCCATAACAAGCCATCAGATAAATAACATCAAGGATCATTTATAACAAGTACATATACAAATTTCATTACATGAGAGTACATCATAATTCGTTACATCATTACATTGTTTACAATAATGATTCCTAGAATACAATTGGGAAGAATACATAAATATTACAATAAATGGTACAACTGAGATACAATCCATTACATATACGTAGAAGACTGTCTTCTTGAATTGGATCATGAACTAGAATCCACTACACAAGGTACAATCCTCCACACACACAAATAAACAACAAGGAAACCCAATGGAGGAAAAAGAACTAACCTCCCGACCATGTGGAACCTTAAGGTCCACCCCCCGTGCTAGGAGATAAGCTAAGGTCCCACCACAAACAAACAATCACAAAGACATGATACTGACATAAAAAAGGCTAAAAATGGCTCCAACACAACACTACAACAACATTAACATCACATAAACACATAAATCGCTCCCAAAGGCACACACACAACAAAAGAGGAACACATAACCAAGGAATGCTAGATTGCATTAGGGAAGAGTGTCATTGCATGGTCCTGACATGGGTTGTCTTGACAGTCTCTCACTAGACCCCGACCCTCATCTATGGTTGTCCTAGTAAACCCTTCACTAGGTCCCGATCCCATAGGGTGACACATGCAGAACCAACATTCCTTTCATGAGGACAAGGAAGTTGATCTTGCCAACCAGGCCTTGTCAACCCATCCTTAGCCTAAACAAGCACTATAGGCATGGGTGAGGCATCCAATTATCTTGTTTAATGTAAAATCTATCCAACCCCCTAATTCATTTTTAGGTTATCACTGGATTAAGAAACTCTCCAATGGGTTGTCCTAACAGTCTCTCACCAGACATCGACCCCCATTGAGAGCCACTCCCCCTACTTGCAACTAGTAGACCCTACACAAAAAACAAGGTAAAAAATATTTGCACATTAAACCTAAGCACATGGAACCATGCATCATGAAAGGCATTGACCCTCTCACACACATAACACAATCACATAAAGCTATACACAGTGCAAGGCATTGACCCTCTTGCACAAAAAAAAAAAATTACATAAAACTATATATAGTGCAAGGCATTGACCCTCTTGTACAAATAACACAATCACATAAAGCTATACATAGTGCAAGGCATTGAACCTTTTGCACAAATATCACAATCACAATACCAACCACTTCCAAAATGAAACAACGATAAAACCATACACGCAAAAATACTCCCTCCTAACCTCTGGAAGCCAACCTTAATCCACTTCACACAAATGACTCCCATTTGAAACAATAACCCAAAATCACCTTAATTTCACTAAACAAACACATTATTTAAAACAAGCACTCAAATAACCAATGCAACCATGTAATCGACATATATTAACAAAGAATCCATTAAATGATAGAGAAGGAAATCAACGTGTATTATCTAACAAAAGAGATAATCTAATTTATTATCTAAACCATTCCTTAAATGTAAGTGAAGCAACTCAATGTACTCAGTTTCCCAATTTTTTTATCAACATAATATATTATTCACCAGGCAGATTTATTCCTTTTCTCACACCATGATATATATATATATATATATATATATATATATATATATAGTTACATATGTATATATATAGATATAAATATACACATATTTCAGTATATATATATGCATACATATTTATATATTATAACCGACAAGTTGTTTGTAATACTATACTCCAACCTATAATGTGATACATACATCTATATACATTTTCATTCACACATATATATACATAAATACATACATACATACATACATACATACATACATACATACATACATATATATATTTACATATATATATATATATATATATAAATCAAAATCCTTAGACATAGTATATATTCATCAAATGAAACATAATAAGAAATATCGAGTTGCAGACCATGCCGAAATAATCGAATCCTAACATAGTAAAAAAACAACGATTATCACTTAAAGTCAATTTATCAATTACTAGCCATCGAATACCAATACAATGCATATTCATTACACACCAGAAATGAGTACCAATATTGAAATATAACCATCAAATCAAAATCTCAATCCCTAATTAAAATTTGGCTTATTCAAAACCAATGCAGACGTAGAGAAATAATTTCACAATATTGAATACATACAGCAGAAAAGAGAATATCAAATGCCAAAGGGAGGAATTCAACGATTAGCAACATAGAGCATAATCAACGATTCATTTATAATGCAAGTTCATTGAATATAAAATATCAAATGCCAAGCTAAGTTACTTTCATCGAACAACATGGAGTAAAAATGCATTACCATATCGCATAAATAGTATATTGAATGAATCGCAACCTAAATCCTATGCTTGCCCATCGAATTAAACACACATGCTACTCAGTATTTAGTTAATACAAAACAAAAAATGGAATCATAGGTGTTCATTGCAAAAATGAAGCACGGCATAACCATTAGTCGCCCAACATACAAAATAATAATTAAAAATCAAAGTAATCAATATTGAATGCCATGCATAAAACGTTTCCATCGAATTTCATACACCTTGTAAATGCATCAAAGACCAAATGCAATGTTCAACGAATACATCAAACTCCACTATGACTATCGAACTTGTTTGCAGTCAAAAGTAAAGCTCATAAAATTCCGTATATAACATGGATAAGGAATTAAAATCGCAATAGCTAGAAGCATAAAATCAATTTAGGAAAGAAGGACACCATCTACATAGTGTCAAATGCAACTAACTCACAGGAGGAAAACGAGGAAAGCCATTCCCAGGCTCAAGGTGAAGTAGCAATAAATATTTGAAGAGAGATCAAAATTTTTCAAAACAAATGCCATCGGCTGGGGTTTAGATCAAATGTCTCCATTAAATGCTATTTGAAGGAGTGCGATGATTGCAGGCTGCACAAATCGGTTTTGTTGGAAAGACTAAAAAAACTTTCAAGAAAACACAAATGGTGGTGAGGGACTGATGACATATGACTTCAAAGAGATAACAAATTGAGGAATGCACTAGTTGTAAGATATGCACAAACATGATTTAAATCTATCTAGAATACAATGATTGTAGGACATACATTCAAACATGTATTCTATTTATTTTAATACAAAATTAAAATGGATTGAAATCACATTTTCAAGCAATATCAAACAGTCAAGTATACATTTCTGACAAACAAAGGAGGGAGAGAATTCAATTGTACTGATCAAAGAAACAATCAAAGAATAAAAACAAAGCCAACCTAGATCCAATGCAGGCTAGGACGAGAATCTGATGCTGAGATCGATCTTCCGCAACAACAACACTTCGAAATCCCCCTAAACAATCTTTTCCAATATTTTCCCCCAATTCCCACAAAATCTCTAGCATAAGAAATTATCTTGTAGATAGATATTACTTCCCTTCTCGGAAAACAAAACGAATCCCCCCTCCAAATCTCTCAAAAGGATAGTTATATACAAAAGGAAGGTTGTTCGATTTTCAAAAACCAAAAATCTCATAAAAAATCTCTAAAATCTCCAATAAAACATTAAGTTTCCTTTTCAACCATTTGTTTGAAACTGTGCATGTTCTCCACAAAAATCCTTTTCTATCCTTTTAATTATTTTTACTATTTAACAATTATCTCATTTCATTATAATTCAATTTTTATTTTATTACACTTTTGAATTTATTATAAACCATAATTATTAATAAATATATTTATATTTAATTATCAAAATACTTTTACTCAATAATTTATTTTAATACATCCATCAATCAAAAACAACATCTAATAAACAAATTTAAATTAAACAACCAAATACCAACAACAATTACTAACCATAATCAGGGTTGGAAAACAAGACCAACTGACCGCAAACAACATACAACATTGACGAGGTGACAAACTAGATACTCATCCTCTTTGAGGATGCTGGATAGGGTAGGGGACCAAATGCTATCTTCGAACAACTGTTCCATTGGGTTTTAAGGCATGCTCAGACTTGCCAATTCAGGTGGAGTCGATACCTAGTACTTGCAATCTGCAATACACAAAACAATCGAGCATATACATAATCATACAATCAGGCACACCCTGAAAGAAAATCATAGCGTAGTAGGGTACTCACAAGTGAGTAATGCGACACTGTCCTTTTCACCAAAACACATAAAAAAAGTAACCACATCAACTCATAACAACCGGTTACATAACAATCTGAATGATAATCACATAATGCTGATTAGTCCTCATAATATATAGAAACTGCTTAACAACATTAGCACATGCCTTTAAATATCCCTATTACTTTACCTTCATTTTTGAGTTCCAAATCCGACTACTTGCACATCCACGGTGAGAATGGAGGGGCACTACATCCTCCTCCCTAAAAATTGACCTACTCCTAGAAGTCACAAACTAGGGAGGAAACATAGCACATTAGTACCATTCATCAAAGCTGATTCATTACATCAAAATGCTACACTTCCATAAAACACAACATAATTATGCACACAAAGCACACATTTTTTGTTAAATATCCATCAGTTACAGGCAAGACATTCCACCTTATTCTTTTCACAACACTAAATCTCATAACATATTCATCACAAGATCATGATTTTACACCTTTTAGAAGCATGGAAACATAATTTATCATTTCCTACGTACTATATTCATAATTTAGCATACATTATTCATATACACATACAAACTCACATCATCGGAAATCACATCATAAGGCTACACAAGGGTCCATAATACATTCCCCGATAGAAAGAATACCGGTGCATTGCGCACTACATCGAGGGTCCTATCCTTTCCATCAGTTTTCTGCACCATTGGACAAACACCACCAAAGGACAAATCTCGGGTTGCTAAGCAAGGATGACAAAAGGGAGAAAACCTAGTCTCAAGAGTCTAAGCAACTAGAACAACATAATGGGATCATATGAAACTAGAGTACCCAATGTTAGAATTTGGGCTCTGATACCAGGTGTAATGCCCCGCCAAGGAGCCCCAAAGAACAACACAAAACATGACTTAATAACATAACATTTTTTTTTAATAAAGGAAATAATAGTGGAATACATAACGTAACATAACATCTAACCCTAAGTCCTCTAAGGTTCCATGACCATGTCACTAATATCTATATTAATCAAAAACTAGAATTATTTCATTAATCGTGATTTATCTAATAATCAAGAGTTCATTTTAATCCACCACATTAAATGTTTCTACAATGTACATTTCCATAACATGCCATCAAATAAATAACATCAAGGATCATTTATAACAAGTAAATATACAAATTTCATTACATGAGAGTACATCATAATTTTTTATATCATTACATTGTTTACAATAATGCTCTCCAGAATACAGTTGGGAAGAATACATCAATATTATAATAAATGGTACAATTGAGATACAATCCATTACATATACATAGAAAACTATCTTCTCAAATTGGATAATGAAATATAATCCGCCACACAAGGTACAATCCTCCACGCACATGAAAAAGCAACAAGGAAACCTAATGGAGGAAAAAGAACTAACCTCCCAACCATGTGGAACCCTAAGGTCCACCCGCATGCTAGGAGATAACATAGGGTCCCACCACAAACAAATAGTCATGAAGACAAAAGGCTAACATAAACGAGTCTAAACATGGCTCCAAAACAACACTGCAACAATTTTAACATCACATAAACATATACATCACTCCCAAAGGCACACACACAATAGAAGAGGAACACATAACTAGAGAATGCTAGATTGCAATAGGGAAGAGTGTCATCGCATGGTCCTGACATGGGTTGTCCTGACAGTCTCTCACTAGACCCCGACCCCCATCTATGGTTATCCTAGTAAACCCCTCACTAGGTCTCGACCCCATAGGGTGACACATGCATAACCAACATTCCTTTCATGAGGACAAGGAAGTTTATCTTGCCAACTAGGCCTTCTCAACCCATCCTTAGCCTAAATGAGTACTACAGGCATGGGTGAGGCATCCAATTATCTTGTTTAATGTAAAATCTATCCAACCCCCTAATTCATTTTTAGGTTATCACTGGATTAAGAAACTCTCCAATGGGTTGTCCTGATAGTCTCTCACCAGACACCGACCCCCATTGAGAGCCACTCCCCCTACTTGCAACTAGTAGACCCTACACAAAAAACAAGGTAAAAAATATTTGCACATTAAACCTAATCACATGGAACCATGCACCATGCAAGGCATTGACCCTCTCACACACATAACACAATCACATAAAGCTATACACAATGCAAGGCATTGACCCTCTTGCACAAATAACACAATCACATTAAACTATATATAGTGCAAGGCATTGACCCTCTTGTACAAATAACACAATCACATAAAGCTATACATAGTGCAAGGCATTGAACCTTTTGCACAAATATCACAATCACAATACCAACTGCTTCCAAAACAAAACAATTATAAAACCATACATGCAAAATAATTCCCACCTAACCTCTGGAAGCCGACCTTAATCCACTTCGCACAAATGACTCCCATTTGAAACAATAACCCAAAATCACCTTAATTTCACTAAACAAACACATTATTTAAAACAAGCTCTCAAATAACCAATGCAACCATGAAATCAACATATATTAACAAATCATCCATTAAATGATTAAGAAGGAAATCAACGTGTATTACCTAACAAAAGATATAGTCTAATTTTTTATCTAAACCATTCCTGAAATGTAAGTGAAGCAACTCAACCTACTCAGTTTCCCAATTTGTTTATCAACATAATCTATTATTCACCAGGTAGATTTATTCCTTTTCTCAAACCATGATATATATTCAAGTATGCATATATATATAATTATACATGCATATATATATATATATATATATATATATACATACATACATACATATTTATATATATGTATATATTATAATCGACAAGCTGTTTGTAAAACTATACTCCAACCAATAATGTGATACATACATCTATATACATCTATATACATTTTTATTCACATACATATATACATACACACACACACATATATAAATTGAAAGCCTTAGACATAGTATATTTCATCGAATGAAACATAATAAGAAATATCAAATTGCAGACCATACTGAAATAATCGAATCCTAACATAGTAAACAAAACAATGATTATCACTTAAATTCAATTTATCAATTACTAGCCATCAAATACCAATACAATGCGTATTGATTACACACCAGAAATGAGTACCAATACTGAAATATATCCATCAAATCAAAATCGCAATCCCTAATTAAAATTTGGCTTATTCAAAACCAATGCAGATGCAAAGAAAGAATTTCACAGTATTGAATACATACAACAAAAAAGAGAAAACATCAAATGCCAAAGGGAGGAATTCGACGATTAGCAACATAAAGCATAACCAACGATTCATTTATAATGCAAGTTCATTGAACATAAAATATCAAATGCCAAGATAAGTTACTTTCATCAAACAACATGAAGTAAAAACGCATTACCATATCACATAGAGAGTATATCGAATGAATCACAACCTAAAGCCTATGCTTGCCCATCAAATTAAACACACACACTACTTAGTATTAAGTTAATACAAAACAAAAAATGGAATCACAGGTGTTCAATGCAGAAATGAAACACAATATAACCATTAGTCACCCAACATACAAAATAATAGTAAAAAATAAAAGTAATCAATATTGAATGCCATGCATAAAATATTTCCATCGAATTTCATACACTTTTTAAATGCATCAAAGACCGAATGAAATGTTCAGTGAATACATCAAACTCCACTATGGCTATCGAACTTGTTTGTAGTTAAAAGTAAAGCTCATAAAATTCAGTATATAGCATGGACAAGGAATTAAAATTGCAATAGCTTGATGCATAAAATGAATGAAAAAAAGAAAGACACCATCTACATAGTGTCAAATGCAACTAACTCATAGGAGGAAAATGGGGAAAGACATTCCCAGGTGCAAGGCGAAGCAATGGTAAACATTTGAAGAGAGACCAAAACTTCCCAAAACAAATTCCATCGGCTGGGGTTTAGATCGAATGTCTCCATTAAATTCTATTTGAAGGAGTGTGATGATTGCAGGATGCATAAATCGGTTTTGTTGGAAAGACTATGAAAAAAAAATTCAAGCAAACACAAATGGCGGTGAGGGACCGATGACAAAATACTTCAAAAAGATACCAAATCGAGGAATGCACTGGTTGTAAGATATGCACAAACAAGATTTAAATCTATCTAGAATACAATGATTGCATGACATACAATCAAAAACATATTTTATTCATTTTAATATGAAATTAAAATGGATTGAAATCCCATTTTCAAGCAACATCAAACAATCAAGTATATGTTTCCAAAAAATAGAGGAGGGAGATAATTCGATTGCAGTGATTAGAGAAGTAATCAAAGAATAAAACAAAGCCAACCTAGATCCAAAGCAGGCTGGGACGAGAATCCGATGCCGAGATCAATCTTCCACAACAACAACTCTTCGAAATCCCCCACAATAATCTTTTCCAATCATTTCCCCCAATTCCCACAAAATCTGCAACATACGAAATTATCTTGCAAAGAAATATTACTTCCCTTCCCAGAAAACAAAATGAATCCCCCCTCCAAATCTCTCAAAAGGATAGTTATATACAAAAGGAAGGCTATTCAATTTTCAAAAAACGAAAAATCTCAAAAAAAATCTCTAAAATCTCCAATAAAACATTAAGTTTCCTTTTCAACTATCTGTTTGAAACCATGCATGCGCTCCACAAAAATCCTTTTCTATCTTTTTAATTGTTTTTACTAGTTAACAATTATCTCATTTCATTATAATTCAATTTTTATTTTATTACACTTTTGAATTTGTTATAAACCATAATTATTAATAAATATATTTATATTTAATTATCAAAATACTTTTACTTAATAATTTATTTAATACATCCATTAATCAAAAATAACATCTCGTAAAAAAATTTAAATTAAACAACCAAATACCAACCAACAACAATTACCTAGTCATAATCAGGGTCAAAAAACAAGACCAACTGACCGTTGACAAAAAACAACACTAACGAGGTGATGAACCATATACTCATCCTCTTCAAAGATGATGGCTAGGGTAGGGGACCAAATGCTATTTTCGAAAAACTGTTCCATTGGGTTTTAAAGCACGCCCAAACCTACCAATTCAAGTGGAGTCGATGCCTAGTACTTGCAACCTACAACACACAAAATGGTCGAGCATATAAATAATCATACAATTGGGCACACCGTGAAAGGAAATCGTAGCGTAGCAGGGTACTCACAAGTGAGTAATGCGACACTATCCCTTTCACCAAAACACATCAAACAAGTATCCACATCAATTCATAACAACCAATTACATGCCAATCAGAATGATAATCACATAATTTTGATTAGTTTTTATAATATACATAAACTGCTTAACAACATTAGCACATGCCTTTAAATATCTCTATTACTTTACCTTCATTTTTGAGTTCCAAAGCCGACTACCTACACATCCATGGTGAGAATGGAGGGGCACTACAAAAGGTGTATTTATTATGTTGGTATCTTTGTTTAGTCAAGATGGTTCATGGTTTGGAGCTAAGTCAATTTGTCAAGTAACTGTGTGTATGGAAAAATTGTTTAAGTGTATTGGGTGTGTATGTTCTTCAGGTGGAAGTTGTTGTGAAGGAGTTAGTTGGATTTCAAAGTGTTGGAGGAATATTGTAGATGATGCTCGAGCATGGTGTGTGGTTCACAAGTCGTCTTTGGATTTGAGGAAGTGTGTACTTAAAATTTTAATGGTGTTTGCACGAGTAACGACCGACCTGGTGTTTACATTAGTTACGATGAATAATTATTTGTAGAAGTGTGTGGTTGCATAGTGTTGCTAATTTGGGTCCCAAATAAGGTGCGATGTGGTTTGCTTTAACTTCTATTTGCCACACAAGTGTTTTGGCGTCGACCTAATTTGAATTTGCATGATTGATGTGCATAGCTGACCTTGGAGAAGAGTTTCAAGGTTGAGGATGATATAAATGAGAGTTGAGTTGTTGAGGAATGATGAGATAGATGCGAATGATGCAAAGTATAGTGTGTTAGAGTGTAAATTTGAGAAGTGCAGTGCGATCTTTCATGTGTTAGTTTACTAGATGCTGTGAGAAAAAGGTGACTACAATTATTTAATCAGACCACGAAGGTGTTGATGAAATTGTTGTGGATTCTCTGCTGCATTGAGATACTTTTCTTTGTGTAACATTTCTTCTCTATCTTCTTTTTTATTATGGTAGTTAGCCTTTCTTCTTTGGGTAGTGAGCTCTCTGATAGTGAGCTCTATTTTATTTGGTGTTGATTTTACTTATATTGTGAGCTAATCTTCATCGTGGTCTTTCCCTTCTTGAGTTTTCCATGTAAATCAGGTGTTCACTTGTGTATGGTGTTAAGTTGTTTCAGTTTTTGTTATTTGATTTTCATGCTAAATCATCATAACAGATTTAAGGGTTTAATGAATGAATGTGGATCTAAATATTAATAAGGTTTTTGAAGTTTTAAGGTACAACTGATTCACCCCCCCTCTTAGTTCCTTATGCATTCAACAATTGGTATTAGAGCTAGGTTCCTTGGGGAAGTATTAACCACTTAAGGTAGATTTGGAATGGTGCACAAGGAGATCCCTATGTTTGATGGAACATACTATGCATTTTGGAAAACAAGGATGGAAGGCTTTCTAAGTTATCTAGGATATGATGTTTGGAAATCAATTCAAGATGGATATACTATACCTACAAACGGTTCAAACACTAAATCTGAAATCAAGGCCTATGAAAGAAATAGAAAATTAAGGTATGCTCTTTTGAGTAGTCTTACAAACTCTAAATTAGTGAAAGTTATGAATTTGAAAACAACTAGAGAAATTTGGACAAAGTTGGAAAAAATTTATGAAGGAGATGATAAGGTTAAACAAGCTAACATCTAGAATCTGAAAATCACATTTGAGAACTTGGAAATGTTTGAAGATGAAACATTACAAGCTACATGCAGAGGGTAGATGAAGTGGTCAGTTGCATTAGAGGTTTTGGTGGAAAAGTCAAAGAATCAAAAGTGGTAAAGAAAATTCTTAGCACTCTTCCTAAAGCTTACAGTCATAAAGTTTTTTCTATTGAGGAATTTTTAAATCTAGATAAATATTCTAGAGATCAATTATATGGTTCTCTAATTGCAGTTGAAATGAGAGAATTTGGTAAGTTAATAATGGTGCAAAAGTTGAGACTGCTTTTAAGGCTGGAAAATTAGAGAAGACTGAAGAATCATATCAGGAAGATCTTGATGATGTGGAAGCCAACTTTGTGAGGAGGATGAAAAAGGGTACTAGTAAGTACAAGGTAAGCCGCCTTTCAAATGTTTCAGTTCTGGAAAGATAGGTCACTATGCTTCAAGATGTCCAAACAAAGTTGCAAATGACAAAAACAGGGAGAATCAAGGTAAAATGATTAAGAAAAGCTATTATGTTAGAGAATATGGAAGTATTTTGATGATGAATCTGATTATGGAGATGATGATGATGATGAATGCTTGTTCATGACTTTAAAAGATGAATATGTTACTAATAATTGTGAAAGATGTGTGAAGGAATGTCCTCCGAAGAGAAAGAATAAGACTGAAGGTACTTTGGTATCTACCTTTCATGCTAGACAGGATAAGAACTATTGGATCATTGAAAATGGTTTCTCTAATCATATGATCAGAGACAAGAGTAAGTTTGTTAAACTTGAAAATTATGATGGAGGACTTGTTAGATTTGGTAATGATTCAAGTGCTAAGATATGTGGAATAGGTTCAATCAGTTTTGATGGCAAGCATAATACTAATGATGTTTATTATGTCAAGGGTTTAAGGAATAACTGCTTGAGTGTTGGAAAAATGTGTAGCAAAGGATAAAATCTTATGTTTCAGGATGATGGATGTGAGATCAGAAAAGGGTTCAAAACTGTGATTGTTGTTGGAAGAAGGACAAATGGAAATGTTTATTAGCTCAAGGGTGTTGATGGTCATTGTTTTATGACTCAAATGAACGAAAGTTGGCTTTGGCATAGGAGGATGTGTCACATTAATTTTAATAATATGGTAAGAACTAGTTCAATTCAAGCGGTGAGAGATTTTCAAAAGATTGCAAAGCCTATCAATGTTGTCTGCAAGGATTGTCAGATTGGAAAGAAAAATCTACTACCAGATTGTTTGAATTGGTTCATAGAGATCTTTGTGGTCCTATAAGAATAAGAAGTCTTCAAGGTGACAAGTATTTCATGCTTTTTATTGATGATTATTCTAGAATGACATGGGTTACATTTCTTAAAGAAAAATTTGAAGGCCGAGATAGGTTCAAAGCATTTAAAGTTATGGTTGAGAATGAAATGGACATGAAAAAAAAGTGTTTGAGGTCTAACAGAGGTGGAGAGTTCACCTCCACTGAATTTAACATGTTTTCTAAGAATCATGGCATAAAGAGGCACTTTTCTGCCCCTAGGACTCCTCAACAAAATGGAGTGGTTGAAAGGAAAAACATGACTATTCAAGAAGCTACAAGAACTATGATGAGAGAAGCAAATTCAAAAGTCTACTAGAGAGAAGAAATTCATACTATTATTTATATACTTAACATAGTTAAAGCAAAATGAAACAACACAAAGACTCCCTATGAGCTATGGTATGGAAGGATCCCTACTATCAAGTACTTTAGAGTGTTTCAAAGCAAGTATTATATCAGAAGAGATGAAGAAAACTTGGGAAAATTTGATACAAAGTCAGATGAAGGAATCTTCCCTGGATATTCTACTAAAAGTAAAGCCTACCAGTGCTAAAACAAAAGACTAAGAAAGATTGTTGAGAGTGCAAGTTTTAAGGTTGATTAAGATTTTTAGAACTCAATGGTGATAGATGGATATGAATAAGATGAGCATATTTGTAGAGAAAAAGAAAAATTCTAAGAAAAAGGAAGTGTAGATTGAAGAGGAAGAAGCTCTAGGAAAGACCCCGAGAACCCCTAAGTATGTGCAGAGGAATCATTCTGAAGAATAGATCATTAGAGACAAAAGAAAAGGTGTATACATAAGAAGAAAGTTGTTAAAGAAGAGGTAAATTTGTGTCTACTTTTTGAAGTTAAACCTAAAACAATGATTGAGGCATGCAAAGATGAACATTGGATGAAGGCTATGGAAGAAGAAATACTATAGATTGAGAAGAATTAGACTTGGGAACTTGTTCCAAGACCTGCAAACAAAAAATTAATTGGAACTAAGTGGGTATTTAGAAACAAATTGAATGAGAATAGAAAAGTGGTAAGAAACAAGGCAAGGCTTGTGTGTAAGGGCTACTCACAAGTTGAAGGAATAGATTTTGAGGAGACATTTGCTTCGATGGAAAGAATGGAAGCTATCAAGATGTTTTTGGATTTTGCAGCACATAAAGACTTTAATGTTTATCAAATAGATGTGAAGTCTTCTTTCTTGAATGGAGAATTGGAAGAAGAAGTATACATGGAACAATCAAAAGGATTTCAGTTATCAAAAAAATTGAATATGGTCTATAGATTGAAGAAGGCATTATATGGATTGAAACAAGCTCCCAGAACTTGGTATGCAAGGTTGGATAAGCATTTGATACAACAAGGGTTCAATAAAGGTACTAAAAATAGAAATCTTTACTTTAAAGTTGACAAAGACCAAATCTTAATTGTGGTTGTGTATGTTGATGACATATTTTTTGGAGGTAATGAAACAATGTCTAAGAAGTTTACTGAAGATATGCAAAAAGAGTTTGAAATGTGTATGTTTGGGGAGATGAATTTATTCCTTGGACTACAAATCAATCAAACAAACAATCGTATATTCATTTCACAATCAAAGTATGTCAAATAAATGTTGAAGAAGTTTGGAATGAAAGAATCTAAACCGGTATGTACTCCTATGGTTACTGGTTGCAAATTGAGCAAAAATAATGAATCCCCTAAGGCTAATCAAAGTAAGTACAAATCAATGATTGGTGGACTGCTATACTTAACTGCTACTAGGTCGGATATCATGCATACAGTTTGTCTTGTGACTAGATTTCAAGAAGATCCTAGAGAGTCACATGTTGTAGTAGTGAAGAGGATATTTAGATACTTGAAGGGCACTCTGGATCATGGCTTGTGGTATCCAAAGGATACTAATTTAACTTTGAGTGCTTACACAAATGCATATTACTACAAATATCATCATTAATATAACGTAAGCACCATGGGAAAGTGGTGGGAGATCAAATGATATACATGCCTCGATTTATAATTAAAAAAAGAAGTGTTTGGATCCCACTTCCAATCTTTCCACCAAGGCTTGGAAGAATTAATGCTAATTTTGTGAACCATATCAACCAAATTTTCCCCCATGATTGTATCAAAATTCCATTATCCTAAGTAAAGAGGTGAAATTTGTCTTTAACTTCATTTCATTTCAAGAGACTCAATGAGGCTCTAGAGAAGATGTCTCATAGGGTTTGAATTCATTTCTTGTGAAATATCAAGGCATGCGCCCAATGCAACCTTGCCAATGAGAAATATTGATTTTATAAAATGGGGGACCACCAAATATTTTGTTGGTTGATGGAAATCCCACCATATAATCTAGAACCATTCCCAAAAAACTAGGGTTTCATGGCTTCCCAAGCTCTCCAAATAATTTTTATCATAAAAGTCCCTTATTTCTACACTGCATTCTTCACGGTGAGAAGGGTTTGTAGACCAACCCCTTCCGAGAAAGGAATCCAAAAGGATGGCCAAAGGAAATGCAATGCCGAATAAGAATTTTTCAGGCTTCATCACTACGAAGGGAATATATAATCCACTTGATGCAAATATTCAAACCCTTGCACTAGGTAGATAAAAGCCCCAAACCTCCAAAATCTTGGGGGAGGTAGTGAAACTCCCAAGTTACCTTATGAAATCCCTTGTTATTTTCTAAGAAGGCCCAAAGTAAATCATAAAAAGAATTGTCCAACTTCATGTAAGATGCCTTAGAAGGATATCAACATGAGGAGTAATAAATATGAGTAGCTATAAGAATATTGGAGCAAACTTGAAATTTCCCTACCAAAGAGAGGGGTTTTGTGATCTAGTATGCCAAATCTTCCTCGATTCTAGTAAGGATAGCTTGCCATAAGGATACATGTTAGAATAAATAACAATTTCCTTATTTAAGAGGGAGCTCATTTCAAAGTCATCATTATTCGTGAGAAAAGGCAACAAATAGTTATGATGGATTTGGCATGTTTACTAATTAATTATTAAAAAAATACTTAAACAATAAAATTTTAAATAAATGGAATAATGCAAATATATGTAACTACTAGTGTAAATTCTAAAATGTATCTATCTAAATTTTACATCTATATTAAAAAAATTCAAAAATATCAATTTGGAGCTATTTTATTTATTTAAAAGCTATATTTTATTCAATATTAATATGTTATTTACTTAAAAGGTAAGAATTTTTTTTAACACACTTATGACATTACACTCCATCTCTTGTTATCATTGAAGAATGCTTCTCCACATTAAAAAATCAAGAGATTAATCTTGAATTATTTTATTTTACTTTAAAATTATTTATATTTAAGAATTAATTTATTTTAAATTTAAAGAGTTATTTTTTTGGTAATACACTTGTTAACTTTTAATTTTAATTTTAGAGAAGTCATCATTCATTATTTCACTAATTCAATATTAGATTAAATTACATACACACATACATATAAAAATTAATTTTTATATAAATTAAAATTATTAATATACACTTATTTATATTTATCTATAATGCTAGTTACACTGAAGGTGTTCCTTATATGAACCCAATTGGATGAATTATGTGATCAACAGTCCATGTAATACCCCTCCATTTTGCTTCCTGTTCAGACAAATTTTCATGCTTTGTTTTAGATCAGTTACTATGATACTTTGCATACTTTATCATGTGTGTTATTTGATTGCTATTTATAAAGCGATGGAATATTGGTGTGATGTGATGTGATTTATTTGATGCTTAATTTGATATGCTTTAATTGGTGTTAAATTACTTATTTCTATAAAATGTATTGTACATGAGATATTTGAAGTATTATGGAAATGTCGGTTTATGATGAGTGTATTGGTGAAGGGGACGAGATCACATCACTCACTTGCAAGCGCCCTGCGATTCCATGATTTCCTCTTCACAGTGTGTATTTTATGCTGCATATATATATATGATGTTGGCTACTTTTTTTTTAGTTTTGCAGGTACATGACATCGACTCCACCTAGTTTCACAAGTTTGAGCTTGTCGATCCAACGGTTAAGCTGAACGAGAGATAGTAGTTAGATAACTTGTGTCAAGTCTACACCCTAGCCATAGTGTGTTGTCAATCATGTTTGATGAGTCATTGGTTGCCTTTTTTTAAATATTATTTAATTCTGAAGGGTTCTTGATTATGGAAATAAATATTTAGAATTATTGCATTAAATAATGTTGATATTTATTTAATTAAAATTAGACATTGTGGATAAAAGTTTATATTTAAATTAATTAAATTAAATTTATTTAATTAACTAAATTTAATCCAATGGGTTGAATTTAATTATTAAATAATTAAAATTAATTAATTAAATATAATGTTGAGAAAATTAAAAGAAAAGGGGAATTTAATTAATTTGAAATTTAAATTTCAATTAGTGGTAATTCAATTTGAAATTAAATTAGTATTTGGAATTATTAAATTAAATTGAAATTAAAATTGGTCGTTAGAAGATATTTTATTTTTTCCATCATGTTAGAGTTAAAATTAATGAAGAGGTTGTTGAAAAATTATTCACGGAGAGAATTGAGGATTTGGAAAGAAGAGGAAAGCTTCTTCACAGGAGTGTGAGGATATTTTAGAGGAGAGATATTTTTTGGGGAAGAATGAAAAATATAAAATACATAGAGGATTGTAGAGTTTCTTGGCTATAGGAATTGTTCTTTTGCATTTGCTGTGATTATTGGATACTATTTTGGTGTTGGAATTACTGGGATTGCTAGATAGAAGCTATGGAAGCTTTGGAGGAGGCTGGACATCAAATATTCATCTTGTCGGAAGCTTCTTGATACAGGTTCTTTACTTGTGAAATTTTATTGTTTATAATCTAAATTAGAAATTGTATTGTTCAATGAATTGTATTGTTAGATCCATTTAGGAAAGGATTTGATTTTAGAGAAAGAAATTTTTTAAAGCTTATGTTGTTGCTGTGAAGATTTTTAGGAAAAATATTAAACCTCTGAATAGGAATTATTATCTTTGAGAAATTTAATAGATCCAAACTGTAAATCAAACTTAGAGGAAAAAAAATATCTAGTTTTGTTTTAGAAAATTAAACCTCTGTAGAAAAAAATGAATTTCTTTGAAACCTCTGTACATTTTAGGGTGGAGAAACCCAAACTATATTAGGTTATAAATTGTAAACCTTTGTTTGAAATTGGTAGTTTCTTTGCCTAGATTTAGATTTGTGAAAGTTATTTAAAAGATTCTTTAAAAAAAAAAAAGAAGCCTCTTGTAGAAATTTGAGCTCTCTGGAAATTTTATAAATTCTTCCTGTAGATGGATGTTTCGTAAATTTTCCCAATTTATCTAGTAATTTGAGTTTCTATTTAAATATATATATATACATTATATATACATATAATATAAATATATAAATATATATGCATTATGATATTGGGTTTTAATTTATTTTATTTTAGAAAATCGCCATTCATACGACATGCTAGGAAGAAACAAAATTTTGAATTTCGTTTGTGTTATTTGGAAAGATTATATTTTAAAATAAAAAAATGTGAAATTGTTGGTGGTTGGTGGGGGCGGATGTACCCCCACCGCCCATCGTACCCATATGAAAGGGAGTGCGTTGCTCCCATGGCAGCAACGCTGCCCCCAACACTGGGGTAGCCGGCTGTACAATGTACAGACCGATGCCCAATAATTTGGGTGGCCGGATGTACAATGTACAATCCAACACCCAAGGCATCAGGGCCGGCTATACTATGTACAGTCCGACGGTCTTTTAAATATTCGTTTATTTTTCTTTAATATAAATATTTTCAAAATTAAATTCCGTTTGACTTATTTCCGTTTTCGGAAATTGTGAACTTCATGGATTTCATTAATTTTTAAATGGAATAATATTTAAATATATATACATTACATATATATAATATATATATATAATGTGTATATGTTTATATATAAATTAATTTAATGTGTTTTTGTGATTAGAGTAAACATCAATTTTTCATAGATATATATTTTATGAATATATATTAAATATATATGTGGATAAATAATATAGTTGTATTTCAAAATATCATACCTTACGTTAGATTGGAAAATGGAAGGAATTAGATGTAGAAGGAAATATGTTGCTTTTAAAAATATTTGAAAAATGATTTTTGTGTAGAGGCAATTTAATTGTTGTAATTAAATATTTTGTTAAGGCAATTGGTTTATTTACTGTGAAATGTATTAGAAAGGGAAATGGATTTAATATATCAAAAAATAGATTATTTCCTTGCCATTTCTTGTTGTAATTATTTCCCTTGTATTCATGTTTGGGAAAAAGTTTCAATTGAGTTTTTAATTCGTAAGTCTTCCAGAGGTTGAGGGTTGTCGTTTTGTTATGTCAACCATTTATATTTCCCTTGGGTAGTGCTTTATGTGATTGGTTTCCTCCAAGTTTTTGGAGTGAGTTTCATTATATGTTGCCTCCTAGAGTTGGAGCGATTGCATTGTCTATTTTGTATGCACTTGAGTTACCCTTGGAGTTTAGTTTTGTATAGTATGTTGTCAATTAGCAAAGTGGCTTCTGTTAGGTGCCAAAGCCCAAAGAGGTAAACTTGGTAACCTTCAGAGGTGATTTAATCAAGTGATAACTAAATTAATGTACTTAGATTAGGAAGTATTTCACACTAATCAAGATAATTTAGCCTCACTCATAGACACAAGGGCTCGTTTAGACTTGGGGTGAGTGGGGAGGCTTGGAATGACAAGGTCAACTATCTCGTTCTTACGAGAGGTAGTCAATTCCGCATGAGTGAGTATGAGGGCCAAGATTTGGTTGAGGTCACCAGGATTACCGAAGCCTATGAAGATTCCTAGAGGAGATCTCATGACGAGCTATGCGATGACACTCTGTCTAGGACAACATTGGTATTTATTTTGTGTGTATGGTTTATTATCATACTCGATCAAATTTTATGTCTGGAAGCAATGTGACTATATTGAGTTGGACTTTTATTGTACATGTGTTTAGTTGAGTTAGTATGTGTTAGTATGAGTCAGCTTGTGGTTAGAGGTTGTAGAGTTTTTCCATGTTATGTTGTTACTATCTCCTAGCATGGGAGGTGGGCCTTCAGGTACCACTTGGTTGGGTGGAACATGCACCATACACCGTTGGCTCACCTTTATCTTCAATACTTGGAGGTGAGACCTCCAGTTGGACAGCTCGCAGTTCTTGTTATAATTCGAGCATTGTAATATTTCAATTTGTAATAAGTTATTGTACCCCTCTTATGTTTATGAGGTGGATTTATGTAATTATAAAACATTTGTACTATTGCCTCATTATGGGAATGAGTGATGTAAACATTTGATTAAGTTAATGAATTTGGTCCTTGGATGTATATTTCATTATGTTATGTTGTATCTTTATGTTGTTTAAATACTTATTTCATAATGTCATTAAATGCTATGGTTATATGTTGATGTATGTGTGGGTTTAAGTTATCTCGGTTATGTAGCCTTAGAGGATGTTGTCAATAGTAGGTGAACATGTATGTTTAATTCACTTTTAATAAAAAAAATTTGTTCAGTTTTATAGTGAATTGAAACTTCCTCTAGGGTTGCGTGGCGGGGCATTACACATGGTATCAGAGCCTAGGTTTAAACACTGGGTGCTCTAGGATTATGATGTACCCATTAAGCTTACTTGCGTAGGTTTTCAAGTGTACCTTGTCTAATAACTTTATGTGTCTGTGTAGGAGTATGCCTCCTAGACGCAGATGAGGCATAGGATGAGGACGTGGCCGGGTAGGCAGTTGCTAAGGGAGTCAACATGACTCTTTGCCTCATGTTACGCTTATACTAGATCGAGAGTAACAACAACCCTCACATAATGGCCCAGGGGGTGGTGGTGGGCAGATGGATTCTCCAGGGATTGAAGCTGCACGTAGAGATTTTGAGGAGGCTTTTGACACTCCTAGGTCCGAGACGGACAAATGCAGAGGTTAATCCTGGTGTGAGGGCAATTACGACATAGTCACAGATGTTAGCCTCTTCTTATATGAGAGATTTTCTTCGGTCACAACCACCATGGTTTGACAGAGTAGGCAGCAGTTTAGAGGTCAAGACTTGGCTAATAGGTCTTGATTGATGCTTTTCTATGCATCCATTCAATAATAGTACTAAAGTGCGGTGCGCTGTTATGCACCTGTGAGGGTTTGCGTCCACTTGGTGGAGATTGGAGGAGAAAAAGCTCCACATTGATATGAATATTGTGTCTTGGGAGATATTCCTTGAGCAGTTTAGAGCCTGCTTTCTTTTTGACCATTGGCATTAGCGCAAAGGCGATGAGTTCCATGCCTTACGACAACTAGCCATGACTGTAGACCAGTATGAGAGACATTTCTATGAACTTAAATAAATTGCGGGAATAAGAGATGATGAGGGGATGCTCATGCAAAATTTCATCAGGGGCTTGAATGCTAGTAGTAGTGGTGGTGTGCAGGTCTTTGAGCCCAAATATATGGAGACATCTGTGGAGAAGGCACAACTTATGGAGGAGAATTTGACCATGGCATTGGGAGGCCATATAGGTGTACTTATTGGCAGTGGTATAATAGTTGGGACTAGTGCACGAGGGGGAGAGACACAACAAGGATTAGCATAGGGTAGTCAACAACAGACATCTCAGGGGAAACATAAAGGTTTCTAGCAGAGATAGGGCGACAAAAACTGGAGGCGCATGAAGCATTTCAACTCTGAGAATCCCACTCAGAGCTTCCAATATGATTTTAGAGGTAGTACGCAATAGTTTAGCGCACTAGCTAGAGGCAGAGGATATGGTAGAGGCACAGGTTGTTTCTCTTGTGGTCAATAGGATCATATTGCTAGGATGTGTCATAACAAGGGCACATATGGATTCACACAGAGACCAGCGACGTCAGAGCTAACAATGGGGGATGCTGGTAGAGGCCATCATGTGTTCATAATAGTTGATAACCATTAGGTAGAACACCAGGGTACCGTGGTCGAGACTTATGGTATGTTATTGGGTAACCTTGTTATCATTCTATTTGATTCTGGAGCATCAAACTCCATTTCTTCATCTATAGTGTCATGTTGTAGACTGGGAGCTGTAAGGCAAGCTGATAGGTGGAAGGTCAAGTTAGCTTCTGGTGTGAAAGTCGCATCGCATTCTATAGTACCTGAGTGTAGGTTGGAGATTGGACCTCTCCTTACTACATTAGATCTTCGGGCTATACCATTGGGATCCTATGATGTTTTCATAGGTATGGATTGGTTAGAGTCTCATCAAGCAGTTATAGATTGTCGACGTAAGTCGATTTGATGCATTAATGCATCTGGTAGTGAGGTGGATATAGTAGGAGTTCAAAGGCCGATATCCTTGAGGATCATCTTAGCTATGCAGTTGAGAAGATGTGTATGACATGGATGTCAATTGTTTGCTATTACAATTGAGGATTTGGGATTAGGAGATGGAGAGAAGAAAGTATCTCTCGATAGTCACCCTGTTCTTCAGGGGTTCTCAGATGTTTTTCTCGACGACATTCCAAGGATGCCACCATGGAGAGATATAGACTTCAGGATAGACCTAGTACTTGGATCAGAGCCCATTTCATGAGCTCCTTACTATATGACCACTTAGGAGCTGATAGAGCTCCGCTTGCAGCTTGAGGAGTTGTTAGAAAATGGATTAATTCATCCTAGCATTTCTCCATGGAGAGCACCAGTGACCTTCATGAAGAAGGACGGTTCACTTCGGTTATGTATTGACTACTGACAGTTGTACAATGTGACGATCAAGAATCAGTATCTTCTTCCTAGGATTGATGAATTGTTTGACCAAGTCAAGGGTGCTACAATATTTTTAAAGATTGAATTTAAGTCAGGATACCATCAGCTCCGTATTTTCGACTCAGATATCCATAAGATGACATTTCAGACATGATATGGTCACTATGAGTTCACAGTAGTACCATTCGGGTTGACGAATGCGCCTTATGTGTTCATGAGTCTGATGAATGGAGTATTCCGCACTTACTTAGACAAATTTGTCCTTGTGTTCCTAAATGATATTTTGATATATTCCAGGATAGTGGAGGAACATGAGGAGCATTTGTGACAGGTATTATAGTGTTTACGGGATAATCAACTTTATCCTAACTTGTCGAAATACAAATTTTTCAAGATTGAGATCAAGTATCTTGGTCATGTGATCTCAGGGGAAGGTATATCAGTGGATCCTTCAAAGATCCAAGCGATCTTAGATTGGCCTACACCCACGAATGTGGTAGAGATCTGTAGCTTTATGGGGCTTGCAGGATATTACAGGAGGTTCGTACAAAGCTTTTCCAGGATATGACATCCTATCACATCCCTTTAGAGGAAGAGGTTTGGATGGTCAGAGCAGTGTGAGATGATATTTCAGGTTCTTAAGGAGAAGCTGACCAATGCGCCAATACTAGTGCCAATACTAGTGATACCTGACCCTACAGGGGACTTTGTAGTCTGTACTGACACATCCTTGGAGGGTTTAGGAGCAGTGTTGATGCAGGAGGGCTGAGTTATAGATTATGAGTCACAAAAGCTTAAGGATCATGAACTGAATTAACCTACACATGATCTTGAGTTAGTGACAGTTGTCCATGCAGTGACCAGATGAAGACATTTTCTTCTTGGGCACATATTTGAGCTGCATAGTGATCACAGGAGCCTTCAATATATTTTTACTCAAATTATTATCTTTGAGAAATTTAACAGATCCAAACTGTAAATCAAACTTAGAGGAAAAACAATATCTAGTTTTGTTTTAGAAAATTAAACCTTTGTAGAAAAAAAGGAATTTTCTTTGAAACCTTTGTACATTTTGTGGTGGAGAAACCCAAAGGATATTAGGTTATATATTGTAAATCTTTGTTTGAAATTGGTAGTTTCTTTGCCTAGATTTAGATTTGTGAAAGTTATTTAAAAGATTCTTTAAAAAAAAAAAAAGAAGCCTCTGTAGAAATTTGAGTTCTCTGGAAATTTTATAAATTCTTCCTGTAGATGGATGTTTTGTAAATTTTCCCAATTTATCCAGTAAATTGAGTTTTCGTTTAAATATATATATATATTATATATACATTATATATACATATAATATAAATATATAAATATATATGCATTATGATATTGGGTTTTAATTTATTTTATTTTAGAAAATTGCCGTTCGTACGGTGTGCTAGGAAGAAACGAAATTTTGAATTTCATTTGTGTTATTGGGAAAAATTGTATTTTAAAATAAAAAAATGTAAAATTGTTGGTGGTTGGTGGGGGCGAATTTACCCCCATCGCCCACCGTACCCATATGAAAGGGAGTGCATTGCTCCCTTGGCAACGCCCTCCACTTAGTGGAGGGAGCACTGCCATGGCAACATCGCTGTCCCCAACATTGGGGTAGCCGGCTGTACAATGTACAGATTGACGCCCAATACTTTGGGTGGCCAGATGTACAATGTATAGTCTGGCGCCCAAGGCGTCAGGGCCGGTTGTACTATGTATAGTCTGACGGTCTTTTAAATATTCATTTATTTTTCTTTAAAATAAATATTTTCGGATTTAAATTCCGTTTGACTTATTTCCGTTTACGAAAATCATGAACTTCATGGCTTTCGTAAATTTTTAAATGGAATAATATTTAAATATATATACATTGCATATACATATATATATTTTATATATATAATGTGTATATGTTTATATATATATTAATTTAATATGTGTTTCTGTGATTAGAGTAAACAACAGTTCTTCATAGATATATATTTTATGAATATATATTAAATATATATGTAGATAAATAATATAGTTGTATATCAAAATATCATATCTTACGTTAGATTGGAAAATGGAAGGAATTAGATGTAGAAGGAAATATGTTGCTTTTAAAAGTATTTGAAAAATGATTTTTCTGTAGAGGCAATTTAATTGTTGTAATTAAATATTTTGTTAAGGAAAATGGTTTATTTACTGTGAAATTTATTAGAAAGGGAAATGGATTTAATATATCCAAAAATAGATTATTTCCTTGCCATTGCTTGTTGTAATTATTTCCCTTGTATTCATGTTTGGGAAAAAGTTTTAATTGAGTTTTTAATTCGTAAGTCTTCTAGAGGTTGAGGGTTGTCGTTTTGTTATGTCAACCATTTATATTTCCCTTGGGTAGTGCTTTATGTGATTGGTTTCCTCCAAGTGTTTGGAGTGAGTTTCATTAGATGTTTCCTCCTAGAGTTGGAGCGATTGCATTGTCTATTTTGTATGCACTTGAGTTACCCTTGGAGTTTAGTTTTGTACAGTATGTTGTCAATTAGAAGAGTGGCTTATGTTAGGCGCTAGAGCCCAAAGAGGTAAAATTGGTCACCTTTAGAGGTGATTTAATCAAGTGATAACTAAAGTAATGTACTTAGATGATTAGGAAGTATTTCACACTAATCAAGATAATTTAGCCTCAATCATAGACACAAGGGCTCGTTTAGACTTGGGGTGAGTGGGAAGGCCTGGAATGGAAAGGTCAACTATCTTGTCCTTACGAGAGGTAGTCGATTCTGCATGAGTGAGTATGAGGGCCGAGATTTGGTTGAGGTCACCAAGATTACCGGAGGCTATGAAGATTCCTAGAGGAGATCTCATGACGAGCTATGCTATGACACTTTGTCTAGGACAACATTGGTATTTGTTTTGTGTGTATGGTTTCTTATCATACTCGATCAAATTTTATGTCTGGAAGCAATGTGACCATGTTGAGTTGGACTTTTATTGTACATGTGTTTAGTTGAGTTAGTATGTGTCAGTATGAGTCGGCTTGTGGTTAGAGGTTGTAGATTTTGTCCATGTTACGTTGTTACTATCTCCTAGCATGGGGGTGGGCCTTCGGGTACCACTTGGTTGGGTGGAACATGCACCATACGTCATTGGGTCCCCTTTATCTTCAGTACTTGGTGGCGAGACCTCCAGTTGGATATGTCACAGTTCTTGTTATAATTCAAGCATTGCATTCTTTCAATTTGTAATAAGTTATTGTACCCCTCTTATGTTTATGAGGTGGATTTATGTAATTGTAACACATTTTTACTATTGCCTCATTCTGGGAATGAGTGATGTAACCATTTGATTAAGTTAATGAATTTGGTCCTTGGATGTATATCTCATTATGTTATGTTGTATCTTTATGTTGTTTAAATACTTATTTCATAATTTCATTAAATGCTATGGTTATATGTTGATGTATATGTGGGTTTAAGTAATCTCGGTTACGTAGCCTTAGAGGATGTTGACAATAGAAGGTGAACATGTATGTTTAATTCACTTTAATAAAAAAAATTTGTTCAGTTTTATAGTGAATTGAAATTTCCTCTAGGATTGTGTGGCGGAGCATTACAGTCCATATTTATGAAGAGACATGAAAAATGATTGTTTTTGATTAGATAAGTAGGGAAGGGCCCTAATCCCATGGCTACAACAATAGACAAAAAGAAATAGAAAGGTGGGAAACAACACCACCACCAAACCAAAAAAGAACAACAATATTAGCTCGTAGGCCAACACTTACTATAGTAGCCATAGACCAACTAGTACTAATAAAAAACAATAAGATTCTAGAAGCATACTTAGATCTACATAAATCATTAATTAAGTCCATAGTGTCCCAGGTGGTATTCCACCAAATCATAACCATGAAAACATAGAAGTCTGATAGATTTAAACAAAATGACAAAAAACTCATCATAAACAACAAAACAGTATCAAAAATCCATTAATTGAATTTCTTCAATAGGTCCCCATACTCTCCCATGAGAGCAATGTACTCTCTCTAGTTAGGTTGCTCTATCTCATCCATAATCTTCAAGGCATCCGATTTCCCCTGTTTCCTCAGCTTCTTGGTGATTTTGAATTCCCCAAAAGTAGCACCCAACATCCCCCTCCTCGTCAATCTGTTCGGTACCTTCATAAGAGTAACCAAAGGCTTCTCCATATCTTCAAACTGAATCTACAGGAAAGTTAGTCTGATCTTTAAAACTTCATTACTTGAGTCCCCAATTTTATTTTCTGTACCCAAATCCCCAACTTCTTGCACATTTTCTTCCTCCTTTTCCTCCTCTAATTGTTCAGTTGTTCTTCCTCTTCCTCATCCTTGTCCTCCTCCGAGCCATCTTCACCCATCTCACAAGCCGTATCCTCAAAATCCAAATCCTCTGAATCATCTTCCTCCTGGGCTTGAAATTCTTCATACACCAAATCCTTCTCTTCACTCATAGTTATTTTTTGTTTCCCTTTTTTATCCTTCAAGGCAGCTTTTGCAAGACGATTGTTGAAACTTTTGGATCATTTTTTTATTTTTTATTATATTGTTATTATATTATTATAATATTATTATTTTATTATTATCTTATCTTATCTTATCTTTTCCTCGCTTTTTTATTTTATGATAATTATATTATTATAGTATCTTATCCTTTTATCTTATTTTATAATTGTTATTTAAATAATTATTAATTATTATATGATTATATTATATTTAAATTATCAATTCTATTTAATATTATATAATAAATAATAATAATATATTTTATATTATCATTACTTTATCATTATAAAAAATAATTTTATATATTATTATATTATATTTAAATTATTAATCAATAATAGATATTATTTAAATTCTATTTAATATTATTTTATAATTATAGAAATACTATTTATTTTAGTTAACAATTAAATTTATAAATAATGTATATATAATAGAAAAAAATAGATTAATTAAAAATTAATATGGTTGTTGGAGAGAAAATTAAAGCTATTGTTAATTCATTTTAGAATGTGATTATCAACACAAAATTCATTAGAATGGTGTGAGGTTGTATGGGCCTTAGGAGGACTTGACTTCATAATGTATCAATAATCAAGAACATATAATCAAAATAGTATCTTCATAATCATAAGGTTGTATGTGAAACTAAAGCAAAGGAAGTATGCGTATAAGGAAAATAATGGCATAGTGTAATTTAAGACTCCTAAAGGTGAGAAACAATTACAAGCAAGAGAAGTGAAATAAGATAAAATAGATCAATTAAAATGGATTCAAGCCAATAAATATTTTGTAACTTTGTACATATTCAATTAAAAATGACATGTCCTATGCAATTTCTAAGTAGCTTCCTCCCTTGGCACTCTCTCCTCTACAAACTCCAACTTACCAATTAGTACAATTATGAATGACATGTCAAATATCGTAGTTGTAAATATTTTATATTTTGATCCCTCAAATGTCTTCTATCTTGACAAGTATAAGGGGATAAGGCCACTAAAGGGCAGTGCATATATGTGACCAAAAAATATGAGGTTATACATGTCAATTATAAATAATTCAATATTTTGTTAAAACTATTACCTTTGGTACAAATATTTATCAAAGGTATAGCCACTATACTAGGTGTCAACCTATAACATGTGTCAGTTATAAATTGTGTTGAATCCACAAGACAAATGAGGGGGTTGGTAGGCGGGGGTGAATCAATTATACCCTAAAACTTCAAAACCCTCACAAACATTTAGATCCACATTAATCCAATTAACCCTTAATCTGTTAGAATGACTTATCATGAAAAAAAATGTCAAAGAAACACCATACATAATGAAACACCAGATTTGAGTGGAAAATCCAAGATGGGAAAAACCATGATGAGGATTATCTCACAATATAAAGTAATATCGACATTGATTACAAAGGGATTATTGTCAAAGGGCTCATTTCCTAGAAGAAGAAAGGATCATTGCCCAGAAGAAGAAATGCTTATTGCCAGAATAGAAAAGAAGATAGAGAATAAAGTTACAAAGAGAAATCCATCTCAATGCAATAGAAAGATCCACCACAACATCACCAAAACCTTCACAGTCTCATTGAAGAATTATAGACACCTTCTACTCACCGCATTTAGTAATCTAACAAATGAAAGCTCACACTACATTGCACAAATTCCCCCCCTACAACTCTCTACTTCGCATCATTCACATCTCTCACATCTATCTTATCATCCTAAACAACTCAAATCATATTTATACCATCTTCAACCTTGAAAATATTCTCCAAGGTCAACTATGCACCTCAACCATGCAAATTCAAATTAGGTCAACACTAAAACATCCCCACAGTGGAAAGGAATGAAGTTGGACCACAACACACCTTAGCTAGGACCTAAATCCACTCATACATGCCACACCATGCTTCCAAAAACACTCACGAAACTTCCCAAGTAGTGTAAACGCTCAAGTTTGGTCAAACCTATCTTAACACCATTAACACTTAAGTAATTGCTTCCTCAAATCCAAAGATGACTCACAGACACCACATAACACTTGAACATGATCTAAAATATTCCACAAACACCCTGGAAACCAACAAATTCCTTTGCAACAAATTTCACTTGAAGAATGTACACACCCAGTACACTCAAACAACTCTATCATACACTGCAACTTAAGAAACTAAAATTTGAAGCACCAAAACTTAAACAACTTCAATAGAAGAAAGAAAGAAACACTATCAAAATCCTTCTAGATTTGCAAGACTTGAAACCAATCTGGAAATAAATACAAAGAAAAAAAATTTCTCCAAGACACCTCTACAATACACAACTCACACATTGGTGAATAGAAATTCCTCTACACAACAATCCAACACACTACATTCTGGATGCAACACCTCTGATCATCATATCCAAACCACACAAGCAGATATTCAACCTAGAAGAACTGTGAATTAAAACGAAAAATACTAATCTACAACACAAAACACCATTGCAACACATTGTTTCCTCTTTTTATTCAATTTCTCAAAATCACTTGGAAACCAATCACTAAAGACACATTCTCAACATCTTCAGTAATTTCTTAGTACCATCAAGCCAATTGCAACATAGAAACTCAACCATACATCCATAGACAAAATATTATCAAAGCAATACTAGAGGTTGACACTAGTAGCTTAGTAACGACAACATAAAGTAACTAATCAAAGCATCATCAAAGACAACACCGACACAATACCCATTTCTCAACTCTTGCAATAATCTCTTGCCCATACAATTGACACCATGACAACACCAAATCTTGTTGACATTAATGACAACAACAACTACATATACTTACAATAATCTCGCCCTTTATCATTGATGGAAACACATGATATGAAAAACCATCAACAAAAAACACAATAAATCTGATCCTCAATATTCTACTCCATACCAACTCTTCTTCTTTTTTTCTTTTGTTTTCTCTCAACTACACTATTCTCTCCCCCTTTCTTAATTGAATATTTTTCACATTTCTCTCTCTCCCTTAACTGTCTTCTTTTTCACATGACTCTCTTCCCCTTTGACATCAATGGAAATGGGGAAAATATTTACATTACTCATTCTCCCCCTTTGACATTAATCAACTTTTTCATCACTGCTCTACAACTTCCTTTCCTTTACTTCTCTGCATACTCCCCACTAGGAGAACAAACAAAACTGCATCAATCAACAACCATTGCACAATGAAAACACTCATCCCGACTGTAAAAATCTATAATGCCATTACCTACTCCACTTGAGAGGTAGCCACCAACATCAGTCCAGATCAAAAAATGAATCTTGAGATCCATTGGACTGATGCATCTCCTTATCCATCTAGTTCAATCAAGGAGGGGAAAAAACCCCCAAATTCTCTCAAAGAGACTCAAAAGTATCCTTAGGATGAGCCTTAGTGAATATATCAAAAACTCGATCCTTTGTAGGCTCTTGGAGGCACATATTCAAGCTTTACTTCATTCTCTACAACCTTCTTTCTCAAAAAATGATATTGGATTGAGATATGCTTTGTCCTTGAATGCGTATTGGATTCTTTGAAATATTGATAGCACTTTTATTATCATAGAAGATAAAAATTGGTTCATCATATACCACTCTGATATGCTTTAATGTTTCTCTCATCCACAACACTTGTGTGCAATAAGATGCTGCTACAATGTACTCTGCTTTTGCAGTAGATAAATACATTGAATCTTATTTCTTGCTTAGCCATGACACCAATCTGCATCCAAAAAAGAATGCACCACCACTTGTAATTTTCCTGTCATCTACACATCCAACCCAATCTGTATTTGTGTAAGCACTCAAAGTAAAGTCAACATCCTTTGGATACAACAAGCCATGATCTAAAGTACCCTTCAAGTATTTGAATATCCTCTTCACTACTACAACATGTGACTCTCTAGGATCTTCTTGAAATCTATCCACAAGAAAAACTGCATGCATGATATCTGGTCTAGTAACAATTAGGTATAACATTCCTCCAATCGTTGATTATACTTGCTCTAATCAGCCTTAGGTGATTCATCATTCTTTCTCAGCTTGCAACTAGTAACCATAGGAGTACATATTAGTTTAGAATCTTCCATTCCAAATTTTTTCAACATTTCCTTGACATAATTTGATCATGAAATGAAAATACCTTTATCTATCTAATTGATCTCCCCAAACATTGAAATTTCAAACTCTTTCTACATCTCTTCGAAAAATTTCTTACACAAAACTTCATTTCTTGCAAAAACGATGTCATCAACATGTACAACCACAATCAAGATTTGATCTTTTTCAACTTTGAAGTAGATATTACTATTTGTGATACCTTTATTGAATCCTTGTTGTAATAATTACCTGACCAACCTTGCATACCAAGCTTTGGGAGATTTCTTTAATCCATATAATGCCTTCTTCAATCTGCAGACCATATCCGGTTTATCTGATAACTAAATTCCTTCTAGTTGTTATATGTATACTTCTTCCAGTTCTCCATTCAAGAAAGAAAACTTCACATTTATTGAATAAACTTTGAAATCCTTATGTGTTGCTATAGTGATGGAAAATTTACTCCTTTACATTTTATCACTTTGTTTTCCCCCCCTTAATTAACTGGACTTAATTAAGCCTCTAATTGACCCAATTAATCATCAATACAAAAAAATAACATTTAAAAGCCTAATTAATCTTGATTTTCAAAAGGGGAACCTATATTAAATAATTGCGAACATTAACTAAATTGCCTTGGAAATTGAGTGTCTTGGATTTAAATCCTAGGACCCATTCTCCCAAGGGCGAATGCGTCCTCCTTAAGTTGAGGATCTCAATTTTTAATATGTTTTTGTTAGCATTTTTATGATTCAAATTGCAATTTTCATCCTTTGATGTTTAATTGTTAAGAAATTAGAAAATTACCTATAAATACAAGGTCTTTTATCATTTGAAACTAGATTTGAATTTGGAGAACTTCTTATGATCAAATATTATTATCAGGACAATTCGATTTATCAGTCTTCTACATCAACATTCAAGATCTCAAGCATCATGTCAAAGTTATTTACATCTTTGCATGTTTTTGGAGCCAACATTCTGATGTAGGTAAATCAAGCATTGAAGCATCAAGATCAACATCCAATCAAGCCATTTCATGCAAGATGAAGACCTTAAAGAGATGTGTTAGACTCCGGTCCTCTAAGGATCTCCATTCAAGGGTTTGGTGAGTTGCAACATAGCATTGTTCATTCATCATTCCTTCCATTTTATTATTCTTTCATTTCAATGTTTAATTACCAAGCTAGGATTTGACCAAGGAAAACCCTTTTCCACCAAAAACAAGCATTTTTCTTTTCTTGTGTATGTGTAGATCTTAGGTTGAAGAAATTATTGGAATTGAAGATCTCAAAAGTACAAAATTGCAAAAGTTGTCAAAGTTACAAAGTGTCACAAAAAGTTGTCAAGGCCACATAAACTCTATCTCGAATTCATTTCTGAATTTTTAGCAGTGAAACCTATGGGAAAAGGTATCTCAGATCTACCTCTAGAGGACCCCAAAAATTGAGAAAAAAAATGGACAAGGACTCATTCACCATTTTTGGATGCTCAACAACCACTTTTGGTGACGGGTACACAGTGTCTTACCTTTCTCATATCTGCTAAAATTTTGTTGTTTTTGTTAGAGTTATGCTTTAAATACCTGATTCCAACCTTACATTACATAATTGAGTTCATTTACTATTTTTAGTTTATCTCCCAAAAGTGTTGTTTAGGCATATTTTACCCCATCCTCTATCATGTAAGGAAATTTGCAAGATCTCCAATAGAGTTGACTCATATAGGGTTGAAATTCAATCCCACCTTTGAGTATCTCATTTCCTAATGAAATTAATAGAAAGATAGGAACACACACCATTTCCCACTCCATTCTGGTTAAACCCTACCTTCCTTTGTCTCATTTTTGGTGAACCTATTTTTCTATGTTTTAGCTACAAAAGCCAAAAAAATTCTAATAGCTTCCATCCTTGCCACTAGAGAAAATGTCTCCTCAAAGTCTATTCCTTCTACTTGTGAGTAGCCTTTAGACAAAAGCCTTTCCTTATTTCTTACCATTTCTCCATTCTCATTTAGTTTGTTCCTAAGCACCCACTTAGATCCAATCACATTCTTGTTTGTTGGGCTTGGGACAGGTTCCCATGTCTAATTCTTCTCAATCTGCATTAGTTCTTCTTCCATATCCTTGACCCAATACTCATCCTTGCATGCTTAATCACTATTTTTGGTTCAACTTTAGAAATTAAACATAGATTTACCTATTCTTTAGCAGATTCATTCTTTTCAGTACACCTTTGTTCTTGTCACCAATGATTTTTTCTTTAGAATGAATCTTTTGCACATACTTAGGGGTTTTAGGGACCTTTTCTAGAGCTTCTTCCTCTTCAATTTGTACTTCTTTTTCCTTAGTTTTTTCTTCTTCTCTGCAAGAAGAATCATTTGATTCATATCCATCTATTACCACTAAATTCTTCTATAGATCTTCATCAACCTTGAAACTTGCAATCTCAACAATCTTTCTTAGTCTCTTGTTGTAGCACCGACAAGCTTTGCTTCTAGTAGAATGTCCAAGGAAGATACCTTCATTAGATCTTGCATCGAAATTTACTAAGTTTTCTTCATCTCTTCTGATATAACATTTTCTTCCAAACACTCTCAAGTATTTGACAGTAGGGATCCTTCCATACCATAGCTCATAGGGAGTCTTTTTGTTGTTTGCTTTTGCTTGCACTTTGTTAAGTATATAAACAAAAGTATTAATTTATTCTCTCTAGTAAACTTTCGGTATATTTTCTTATTTCATCATTGTCCTTGCAACTTCCTGAAGAGTTCTATTATTTTTTTCAACCACTCCATTCTGCTGAGGAGTCCTAGGGGTAGATAAATTCCTCTTTATTCCATGATTCTCACAATAGATATTGAACTAATTGGAGGTGAACTCTCCATCTCTGTCAGACCTTAAATTTTTTATTTTCATATCCATTTCATTCTCAACCATAACTTTGAATGCTTTAAACTTATCTAGAGTTTCTGATTTTTCATTGAGAAAAGTAACCCATGTAATTCTAGAATAATCATATCTATATGCACTAATTCCAATAGTTTGGTAGAAGATTGTTCTTTGAATTTGAAACTTCTTCTTCCTTGTTTTTCAACTTGACATTCCTTGCAAACAACATTTATAGGCTTTGTAATCTTTGGTAGATCTTCACAGATTGAACTGAACTTATTCTCACTAGGGTATCAAAATCGATGTGACAAATTCTTCTATGTCATAGACAACTCATTAATTTGAGTCATGAAACAATAACCATCATCACCTTTGAGTTGATAGACATTTCCATCTGTCATTCTCCCAGAAACAATCACAGTACTAGAGTCTTTTTTGATATCACAACCATCATCCTAAAACATAAGATTGTATTCTTTGCTACACAGTTTTTCAACACTCAAGATGTTGTGTATTAAACCCTTAACATAAAGAACATAATTAGTGTTATTCTTGCCATCAAAGTTGATTGATTCTTTTCCACATATCTTAGCAGATGTATCATCACCAAATCTAACTAGTCCTCCATATTTTTTAAGTTTAACAAACTTACTCTTATCATCAGTCATATGATTAGAGCATCCACTGTCAATGATCCAATAGTTCTATTGTCTAGCATGAAAAGCAGATACCAAAGTGCCTTCAGTTTTAACACCTACTTTTGGATCTTTTTCCTTCACACATCTCTTGGAAATAGTAGAATTAGTTTCATCTTTTACACCCATAAACAAACACTCACCATCCTCATCATCTCCATAATCAGATTCATCATCAGATATACATGCATCTTCTCTAACATAATAATTTTTCTTAATCACCTTACCTTTTTTATCCCTTTTTTTTCATTGAAAACTCTGTCTGGACATCTTGAAGAATAATGACCTATCTTTCCACAACTAAAAAATTTGATAGATAACTTACCTATGCACTTTCCAGTACTCTTTTCATTATCCTTACAAAATTAGCTTCCACATGATCAAGATCCTCCTGATCTAATTCCACAGTCTTCTCTTATTTTCCAGCCTTAAAAATAGCCTCAATTTTTGCATTATTTGTACCAAATTCTCCCATTTCAAAGGAAATTAAAAAACCATACAACTGATATCTAGTATATTGATTCAAATTTTATAATTCTTCAATAGCAAAAAATTTATGACTATAAGATTAATGAAGAGTTTTGAGTACCTTCTTTACCACTTCTTCTTTCAGTTCTCCACCAAGACCTCTGATTCCATTGACAACTTCATCCACCTTTTGCAATTAGCTTGTGATGTTTTCATCTTTAGACATTCATAGGGTCTCAAACATGATCTTTAAATTCTGCATCTTATCTTTCTTGATCTTATCATATCCTTCATAAATGCTTTCTAACTTTACCCAAATTTCTCTAGCAGTTTTAAGATTCATAACTTTCACCAATTCAAAATTAGCAAGACCACTTAAGAGAGCATACCTTGATTTACCATTATTTTCACAAGCCTTGATCTCATCATCAGTGCTAAGACCATTTTTAGGAATAGTATATCATCTCTCAACTGAATTCTAGATTTCAAATCCAAGAGAAACTAGAAAACCTTCCATCCTTGTCTTCCAAAATGATAATATGATCCATCAAACATAGGAACATATTTCTTGTGTGCCATCCCAGATCTACCTCAAGTAGTTAAGCTTTCTTCCAAGGAACCTTGCTTAAATGATACCAATTTTTGAATGCACAAGACAACTGAGAGGGGGGGTGAATTAATTGTACCCTAAAACTTCAAAACCCTCACAAACATTTAGATCCACATTAATCCAATTAACCCTTAATCTATTAGAATGATTTATCATGAAAACAGATAAAAAAAACAATGTCAAAGCAACACCATACACAATGAAACACCAGATTTACGTGGAAAACTCAAGATGGGAAAAACCACAGTGAGGATTAAATCACAATATAAAGTAATATCAACACCTATTATAAAAGACTCACTGTCAAAGGGCTCACTACCTAGAAGAAGAAAGGCTTACTACCAAAGGATCAATACTACAATAGAAAATAAGATAGAGATGAAAGTTACATAGAGAAATCCATCTTAATGCAATAGAAAGATCCACCACAACATCACCAACACCCTCACAGTCTCATTGAAGAATGGTAGACACCTTTCGCTCACTGCATTCAGTAATCTAACACATGAAAGCTCTCATTGCACTACACAAATTCATACCCTACAACTTTTCAATTCACATCATTAACATCTCTCACATATATCTTATCATACGTCAACAAATCAACTCATATTTATACCATCTTCAACCTTGAAAACATTCTCCAAGGTCGACTATGCACCTCAGTCATGAAAATTCAAATTAGGTCGACACCAAAACATCCCTGTAGTAGAAAGGAATGAAGGTGGACCACAACACACCTTAGCTAGGACCTAAATCCACTCATACATGCCATGCCATGCTTCCACAAATATCGAAGCAATTTCACTAGTAGTGTAAACACCCAAGGTTGGTTGAACCTGTGTTAAAACCATTAACACTTAATTACATGCTTCCTCAAATCCATAAATACTCTGGACACCAAAAAATTCCTTTGCAACAACTTTCACTTGAAGAATGTGCACACCCAGTGCACTCAAACAACTCTGCCATACACTGCAACTCAAGAAACTAGCTTCCGAATCAACAAACCTCAAAAAAATTCAACAAAATAAAGAAAGAAACACTATCAACATCCTTCCATATCCAAAAGTCTTGAAATCACTCTGCAGAGAAATGTGGAGAAAAAACATTTCTCCTAGAAACCTCTACAATAAATAATTCACACACTGGCGAACACAACTTCCTCTACACAACAATCCAACACACCACATTTTGAAAGCAACACCTTTGAACACCTCTTGTCAGCATATCCAAAGTGCACAAGAAGATCTTCAACCCAAAAGAACTATGGATCAAAACTAGAACACTACTTTGCAACACATAACACAACTACAACACATTATTTCCTCTTTTTATTCAATTTTCTCAAAATCACATGGAAACCAAGCACTAGAGACACATTATCAACATATTCAATACTTCTGTATCACCATCAAGCCAACTCAACCATACATCGATAGACAGTTCTAGCTTATCAAAGCAACACTAGAGGCTGACACCAATAGCTTACTTAATGACAACATAATGTAACTAATCAAAGCGTCACAAATATAACACCAAATCAATACCAACTGCTCACTCTCTTACAACAATCTCTTTCCCATATAGTTGACATAAATGACAACACCAACTATATATACTCGCAACAAATTGGTCCACACATCTTCATGTGGATATACTCATATACATGGAATATTTGAATCTCATACTGCTATCTCCTTATCTCTCTCTATCTCTCTACCTATCTATCTCTATCACTTGATATCTTCCTCTATCTATATCAATCCTCTCTATCTATTGAGCTATCTCCCCCTCTCCCCCTCTCTCTATCTCTTTCTCTCACTTCTCTCTCTATCTCTTTTTATGCATATTTTTATCTACCTCTATCTCCCTATCTCTTTATCTCCGCCCCTCACTTTATATCTTTCCCTATCCCTCTCTACCTTTCTATATCACCCTCTAAATATATCTCTCCCTCTCCCTCTCCCTCCCACTCTATATATTAAAATCTCTCTCTCTCTCTCTCTCTCTCTCCCTCTTTTCCTCATCTACCTATTTATCTCCCTCTCCCCCCTCTTTTCTCCCTCTCCCTCCCTCCTCTACCTATCTCTCTCTCAATTTCTCTCCCTCCATCTCTATATCCCCCCTCTCTCTATATATCCATATGTCTCCCTCCCTCACTCCCTCCCTATCCCCCTATCTATATATCTATCTCTATCTCTAGGTAAACCCATAAAATTGGTTTACAATTTCGTTGAGGAAGAAAAAATGCTTTTTTAGATGGAAAACACTTTAGGGGGTTCACTAGAACTAGAAGGGTTCGCTAGAACCCCCTAAAGGGTTTGCTAGAACTAGGGGGTTCCCTAGAATCCCTTCTAGCAAACCCCCTTTTAATGGGTTTTATTTTTTAGTTTCATTTAAAGGGGGGTTCTTGTGAACCCCCTAGTTCTAGCGAACCTTGGTTCACTAGAACCCCCCTTTTCTCCCTTCTCCCCCTCTTCTACCAAATCTCTACAAAATTTTTCTCTTTGAAGCTCAGGTTGAGGATGAAAATGGAGGAGATTTCACAGACCCAATTGGATGATGGTAGTCCTCAGAATGAGTTATCCATCAATTATAATTTTAATATGTTTTGGTTTTAATATGTATTTTTTTTTAGTTTAATTAAACATAGGTTTTTCACTGAAAATCAAGCTCTCTGTTATGCACATGTGGAAAAATAATATATTATCCAAATGAAATTCTAAAAAATATGTTCAGGCTAGGTATTGATGTCCTTGATCCAGTAAAAAAATTTGAATTTCGATACATACAAAAAATGTTATGTTGTATACAGTCTGCCTATGTCTAACTTGTAATTGGTTTGACTTTGAAACTTGATTAAGGAAAAAATATTCAATAAAAAAATATGAAAAAAATGAAATTGTTAGATATTGTAGTTAAAAATCTAAATTCAAAAAAATTAGAATTTTACCCTTCATAGAAAAAACGTTATGTTGTTTACGGTGAGCATCACTCCTTAAAAATGGTGTTTACTAATAAAAACTAGTTTTCAAAGGAGATGGAAAATGAAATGCAATCTAATTCAATTTTTTTTAAAAAATATATATTTAGAATCTACAGACAAAATGTCACAAATAACTAGTTCACATCATCTTCAAATTCCTCATGGTTTAGCAGCTATAGGTGCTCAAAAGTGAAGATTTAGTTACAAAAATTCAGTTCAATGTCCAGTTTGGTAAAAAATTGTAAACTAGTATTGTGGGATCACACCTCTTTCCCTTTCTCTTCTCATATCTCTCTCTTGGAATCTTCCCATATATATCTATCTCTCCCTCTATTTATCTCCCCCTCTCTCCATCTCTATTTATCTATCTCTACTTCTCTTTATCTATTTATCTCTCTATCTTTTTCTCCCTCCCCCCTCTCTATATCTCCTTATATCTCTATCTCTCCATCACTCTACCTCGTTATCTATATAGCTCTCTATCTGTCCCTCTCCCTCTCTATATCCCTATCTCTCTCTATCTTTATCTCTCCTCCCTCTACGCCTATCTCTCTATCTCTATCTATTTTTTCTCTCTCTTCCTCTTCCTCTCAGCTCTATCTTTCTCTCTCTATATCTCTTTTCCTCTCTATCTCTCTCTCTATATTTTTTTTTCTATTTTTCTATCTCTCCCTCTACCATTCTCTCCATATTTCTCTCTATATATCACTTCTTGTATCTATCTTTATCTTTCTATCTCTCCTCCCCTCTCTTTATATATTTATATCTTCCATATCTATCTATCCCTCTCTCCTATCTCTCTTTATCTCTCCATCTCCATCTCCTTACTCCCCCTCTCTCACTCTCTTCCCCCATCTATCTCTCCCTCTCTCTATCCCTCTCTCTCCCTCTCTCCCTATTGGTAATAGTGTCTCATTATCGTCCCGATTCAAAGGTTTTATTTCGCTCATGTTTGGATCCCTATAAATGAATTCATAGTTGATTTAAAGCTATCATTTCTCCATTGAAACATTTGTTGCACAAACATCATTTGTTGAATGGCCCACCAATTGGCCTCATATATTGCACAAGTGTAAGCAAAAAATAAACCATAAATTTCCCTAATTGATCTTCCACACCTCTTCGACATACCCATTGCACATCAAAGTGTGATTGCTAGTATATAATACTATTGTATAACTAATATAGATTTCTTATGTACATCAATCTAAAAAACTAAAGATATATTAATTTTGAGTTTTATTTATTTACTTAAGAATAATTTAAAAATTATTTTATTTTATTTACATTGTTTTTTATTTAATTAAGTTAATTTACAATTTACAATTTACAATTTACAATTTACAATTTACAATTTACAATTTATTCTATTTTATTTATATTTTTTAGAGATATTTTTATTTACCTAAGAATTATCTTATTTTATTTACTTAAGAATTTATTTTTCATTATTTTTTCCTTAAAATTTATTTACTTTAGAATAATTTAAAATTTATTACTTTTATTTACATTATTTATTATTTTTATTTAGAAGAGGTTTTTTTTTTTGGATAAGTACCACCCATGGGGGGTGGTCCCATAAAAACTTGATGCACGAGCTGTAACAGGGAGAGGCAAGGCATAGAAATTGTCAACACCCACAACACTACCAAGAAATAAATGACGTCCTTCAATGCTGGTTAACTTGATAATCCACCACGGATATTCGAAGAAGAAACCTTGATTAGAAAGCTCTTTACGTTGACGCAGTACCCCTTTGAGATTTTCCATTTGAAGTGTCCTTATTCGTCAGAATTGCACTCAACAGGTCTTAAGGGAGAGAATTTTCATCGAAGACAAGACCCGACCCTTCCTCTGAGACAACAATGTTGGCAAGATGATCTGCCACGGTGTTGGCTTCACGGTATACATGCCTAATCGTGTAAGAATTGAATTTCTCCAAGCATTTTTTGATATTCCTTAACCAGATTTTTAGCTTCCAGTTTTTCACAGTGTTCGAACAAACTGCATTGATCGTTAGCAATGAGTCTCCTTCAATATCTACGGCCTTGTATTCCTTCTCTAGGAATAAGTTTAATCCTATCAAAAATGCATCCATTTCCACTTCATTATTTGTGGCTAAACCAATGTTGTATGCCACAGCCCAAAGGTAGTTGCCAGACATATCCCTAATGATGCTTCCCGTACTAGAGACGCCAGGGTTACCTTTTGATGCTCCATCAAAATTTAGCTTCACTCTACCCTTAGATGGTGGAACCCACCTAGCATCAACTCTTGTCTTGTTAGGAAGCAAAGGATCCAAACGCGGAGGTTTAAGATCCGACCAAATCTGCAACATGTTCACATCCCACTTGGAGAGCTGGTTGTGTTTAGATCTTAAGCACTTCATGTTTACCACTTCGCAGATGCCCGCTTTTATTTTCCTTATCACTTCTTCCATAGGTAAAGCTTTGTCGTTGAATACTCTCCGGTTTCTTTCCTTCCAAACCTGCCAAGCAACCATAGATGGTGCTGCCACCCAGATATCAGCCAAGGCATTACTCTTCCATTCAACCAACCAACACATTAAGAACTCCTTCAAAGAGTTTTGTCTTGGTGATTTCCAACACAAGGCTTCCATTAGCTAGTCCCAACATCTTGAGTAGTCGCAATTGAGCAAGAGGTGATTTTCCAATTCCTCATCCTTCCGACATAGGATACACATACTTGAGCTGTGAATGCCAATTGAAGCCAAACGGTCACCAGTAATAATCCTCGAGTGTAATGTAGTCCAAAGGAATGCTCCAGCTTTGGGTAAAATGCCCTCTTGCCAACACAATTTCATGGGCCAATTAGGAACCAACACTGAAGCATCTTGGATCTCATATCCTAACTTCACCGAATACTCCCCAGATTTTGAACCTGTCCAGATTATCTCATCTTCCTCATCGGTGAGGATTATTCTATGCTTGTCAAGTAATTCTTTTAACTTAACATGGGCCTCCATTGGGCTATCCAGAGTATCCCAATTTACCCAACTATGTGGGTCACCTTCCGAGCATACGTAGTTTTCCACCTTTTTGCCTTTAATCTGACAAACTTGGTCAACCCAATCGCCACCATTGAAGAACTCAACAAGCGCAGGGAACCCGTTCCAAGAGTCTAGCCAAAATTCAGCCTTCAACCCGTTGCCTATTTTCCACGTTAGGTGATCCGTAATTACCTCCCTGCAGCTCCAAATATATTTCCAAATTGCAGAACCACTTGCCGAATTTTCCATAGTTAAGATGTGGCTAGGATCGTTGTAGTCCAAGTATTTGCTTCTGATAATTCTACACCATTGCTTTTCTGAATGTCTGTATATACTCTAACATAGCTTAGCTCCCAAGGCATGAATTTGAAGCTCCATCTTGCGTACCCCAGCCCCGCCAATGGATTTGTGCTGTCAGGCAGTATTCCAATTGATTAATGGGATCCGCTTGACATCGTTGGCACCCTCCCATAAAAATTTCTTCATAAAGCCTTCAATGTCACTCCTTGCTTTATTGGTCATTTTGAAACAAGACATCACATATATTGGCACCACCACAAGAACTGATTTTATCATGAGGATATGTCTAGCCAGGGATAGCCATTTGGTTTTCCACGAATCAGCCTTCTTTCTACATTTTGTGATAGTCTCCAACCAGTGAGCAGTTCTGCACCCTCCTTGGAAAAGCGGAGCACCAAGGTGCTTTGATGGGAGAGTGGCGATCGAAAAGCCAAACAACTTCACAATCTTATTTTGGGTAGCACTTTTAGTGTTAAAGAAAAATATCTCAGATTTCTCTTTGTTTAAAATTTGACCAGACACCGACTTGTAATTGTCGAGGGAAACCTTTATGATTTCTGCTTCCCTGACAGACGCCTCCCCGAACAACATTGTGTCGTTGGCAAACTGGGAATGAGTGACAGGATCAATACCATCAACAGTAACTATACCCTTCCAGCTGCCATCCGACCACAACCTCCTGAATTGACGACCCATTGCCTCATCCATAATAACAAATAGGAATGGGGAGAGGGGGTCCCCTTGACAAAAACCGTTTGTGGCACCAAAAAATCCACATAACGAGCCATTTACTGAAATTGAAAACCTAGGGGTGGAAATGCACACTCTTATCATATCCAGCCAATGTTCAGAGAATCCAAATTTTTTCATGACCACCAAGAGAAAGTCCCATCTAACCCGGTCATACGCCTTGCTAACATCAAGTTTAATTATCATACTTTTCATATGCTTTGAGGTAATTGTGTGGATTGTCTCAGAAGCTGTAATAATGCTATCAACGATCTCTCTCCCGAGGATAAATCCATTCTGCTCTTCGAAAATCATGAAATCTAAAACCATTTTCAACCTATTGGCCAACGCCTTCGCCAAAATTTTATATAGCGTATTACATAGAGCAATCAGGCGGTAGTCAGCGAAAGAGGAACATACATCTTTTTTCGGGATGAGAGTGATCACCGTGTTTCAAATCCCTAACAAACTTTTTATTTTTGCGAAAATCTTCCAATAGTTCAAGGATCTCCTTGCCCAAGAAGTGCCAGCAATTTTGAAAGAATCTAGCCATGAATCCATCCGGTCCAGGCGACTTATCTGGGTGCAAACCGAACACAGCCTTATGTGCCTCCTCCAAAGAAAAAGGACCACATAGAAATTTGTTTTCATCTTCACGAATGCACGAAGGGATGCAAAGCAAATGTGAATCATAATTGGCCATCACTACATCTTTTCTCCCAGCCAATAAACCTTCGAAGAAACAAACCGCCGCACCTTCAATACCGTCCCTATCACATATTTCCTTTCCATCAAGGCCCTTTATGTTTTCGATGTGGTTTTCGCTCCTCCTCGCCCTAGCCGAATTATGAAAGAACTTTGTATTGGAGTCACCCTCCTTGAGCCAAATATCCCTGGCTTTATCGCGGCAATATATCTCCTCTCTGACCAAAATTTTAAGCAATACTATTGGGTGTTATGAGCAAATTTTTAGGGAAAAACAATGTAAACTATTATTTCTAAATTTTTTTTAAGAATAATTTTTAATTTTAGCTTTATAAAGTCATTTCATTAAATATTTCTAAAATAAATAAATTTTACTTATTTTTACATTTTTTTAAGAATGATTTCTCACTTTTAGCTTTATAAAGTCATTTCATTAAATCTTTTTGAAATAAATAAATGTTACTTTTATTAATATAATGTTTTATTTTTTTTTGAAAAAGGGGTAAATTTTTTATTGAATCAAAAGAAGCCCATCATACAAAGAAAGTCGGGTCCATAACATGCACCCTGTTAGAACCCAAAATTTCCATCTAAAACCCTAAGGTTTTCCCACAAATTTCCATAAAAATCCTAAGGTTTTATTCTCATTTGAACCTAACATTTTCAAATTTCATTTTTCCATCCTTAATATTCAAATACCTTTACCACCATATAAAAATGCCAATATGACTAATATATTTCTACCGTGTCTATATTCATGGTCTTTACCGCCTTACCGCAACCTCCCACAATGGGCTCGCGGTATGGTGGTAGCGGCTAAGGGAGCAGGCATGAAGTGTTTACCACGCTACCGCGCGCGGTAAACCATTAGCAGTCGGCGGTTAGCAAAGGGTGAAAGGATGGTGGTCTATAAAGCGGTTACCGTGGTACCACTGGGGGTCAGACCAATGACCGCGGTAAGCGGTGAAGTCAGCGACAAAGATAGGCACTGTGTTACCGCCATCGGCAAAGACATAGACCGTGGTGATTGCGGGTAATTGAAGGGAGAGTAGTTAGCGGTTTGTGGAATGGCTATCGTAGTAGTGCAAGGGGTTCAAGTTGAGACCACGGTGATTGCGGTAATGGTGGAGATAACCGTGGCAGTATCACGGTGGATTGAACCGGTACATCGAGGCAGACAGTTTGAGGATGGTCACCGCTATACCGCCAGGGGGTAGAACGAAGACCATGGTAGCGCGGTAAGCAATAGAGCTATCCATGACAGTCAGTATGGGGTCAGGTACCACCATACCATGGGAGAAAAGTCAAAGCCCGCGGTAGTGCGGTAAAAGAAATAAAGAAGGCCATGGGAAGATAAAAGTAAATAGGCGGATAAAATTAAAATCAAAGGCAGGAAAATGTATAAAGTGAGAAAATCAAAAGTGAGACTATGTAAAAAACATTTAATTTGCCGATAAGGCAATATAATTAAACGTTTTAATTTCAGCCATGGAATGTAAACAACAATAACCAGAAAATGAAGGGTCACGACCCTTGAGATGTAATGTATAAATATTTGTAAAAAATCGAGAGAAGAGGAGAGAGAGAAAGCAGTAGTTAGACTATAGGAGTTAGAATTTTCCTGAGAAGGGACTGGAATGTAAATAATGACAGACTTTCTTGAAGCAGAATCAATGGGGAAAATATGTTAAACTGGTAAATTTATTTTGGTGTTCAGTTGTTGTGATAAATAAAATTCATATTCTTTATTTTTGGTTGTCACCAACTTGGGATCTTTTAATCATTTAAATCAGCATATCAAGTATATACCTAGTTTATCAAAATGCATTCTCATTTTGTGTGATTTAATTAAACTGGTGTCTGCAAGTTAGAATTAAATTCTCTTGATAAATCACAGTGGTTTTGAGATTTCTTTTAGATAGTTAAAGAAGAACCTGATAAAGGAACATTCCAACACTATTTATGCAAGTCATAGACTTAGTGAATTTTTATGCCAGCCATAGAATTTTTAGAGTGCCTAACAACTAGAGTTAAACCAATAGGAGGAAACACATATCATTTTTGACTCCATTGCCCATGTGGATAGAAGGCACTGATCTGCCACAACCTAGAGATACAAATCCATATCAAACAATCTATTTAAAAAACCTTTCATTGGTGCAATAGGAGTAGGAGTAATTGTAGTAATCTCATCTGTCCACTTCCCTTTGCCATTGTGGATAGATTGTTTCACCAGGAAATACATCTTAAATCTGCAACATACAGATAGGTGCACCCGCCTAGGTTTTGCAGAGCCTGAAGAGTAGAAGGTACAATTGCATCAATTGGCCTTGTTAGTTGGCCAAAAGCATTGTGAGAGCTTGGAAACCTCTCATGGTTCAAACCAATATTTTTGAGACCCAACAAATTGGCGACTCCGCTGGGGAAAAATTCCAGAAAGTTTTAAGCCTTTCCATTTATAGAGTTAACAAAGATTTCACATTTTGTTTGGAGATTCCATTGGGGGAAAACCAAAGCAATATCATAATCTATTTCATTTTCCTACTTTTTAAAAAGTATGTGGCAAATCTATTTTGATTTGATTTTATAATGCATAGATATTGTGGAGCAGTAACCTTTTGTCAAGATGGCAGAAGAACAAAGAAGACATCGAACAAAGAAAAAATTAGAAGAAATGAAACAACAAGTGTTATATATTGGGAACAAAAAAACCTACAATTGAAACAACAAATGTTGCAAGAGGGAATTGAATTCGACAATGAAGGTAATATGTGCTATTCACAGCAGAACATTTATACACCACAACCATTACCTCAAATGAATCATCTTCCATTTCCTGAAAAAGGATTAATGATCTATTTAAACCCATATGGCCCTCCAATTTTTGTCTTAGCTATTGATAAACCATTTAACTACAGTAATGTCCAAGGCTACCCAAATCCTTATGCTTGCGAACTGACGGAATTACTAATGCATATCCCTAGATTTCATGGAGAATGGGATGAATTAGCTTATGAGCATGTGGAGCAATTTTGGAATTTCATTGTCAACTTTCAAATTTATCCAGAGGATGTCATTATTAAATGTTTTTCAAGATCTTTGAGGGATAGTGCAAGAGAATGGTTTATAAGTTTGCCTATGCAAAGTATATCTTCATGGGAGGATCTGAAAGAAATATTCTTGAGCCAGTATGGGGGAAAATATGATGATCAAGAAGAAGATGATGATGTACATACTCAAAACCAAGACTTCATTACAGAATCAGAATGTGGAATTTCCCCCTTAGATACATTTTTTGACATAAGGAAATATGAAGGAGAGGATGAAATATCTCTATACAACAGGATGGTAGACATATGTATGCAATTATCTCCTCATCATAGGCCTACAAAGCCCCTGTTTGTTGCACAATTTCTAAGAGCATTGGAGCCTGAATCAAATCATTGGTCAAGATCATTAAAGCAGTGTGTCTTAGATGCAACAAATAAATTTATCGATTCCATGGATGGGAAAATGTACATGGATACTGTCAACAACGGATCTAATAGTGATATTATGAATGATCAAATAATGCAGCCAATAGAGGATCCATATGCAAGTGAAAATGATGAAAATCTACATGAGGAAGAAGAAGATGATGATGATATGAGTGGTCTATCATACATATTGGATGAGGAATACAATGATGAAGATGTTCTTGAAGATACACTTCATAATGAATATGTTGGTGACAAAGCAAGCAAAAATGAGCAAATTGAGCCCTCATTCTTAGACCAACACCATGCTGGCACAATTGATGATGAGAAAAAATTCATGGCAGAAAGCTTGCATGAGGAGGATGAAGATATAGAAGATATCTCCTACATATCAGATTGTGACAGTGTGTGTTATGAGGGATCCATTGAATACTCAAATTGTGAAGATGAAATGGTGGATGTTGATCTACAACAGGATGATTGTTGCAGTTCATATGGAGATCAAGAAGTTGGAGAAATAGCAGGAGATCTGGTTGAAACATGTTCACTCAGCAGTGAGCAAATTTCAGATTTGTTAACTCTTGAATACCAGAAGTGTGCACTTAAAGATGAGTCCAAATTTTTGGCTCCAGCCTACATTTGTTTTGACAGTGAGGGTAACAATTCATGTGATCCCATGTGCATCTATCATAGTGATGAGGATTTCTTTGAAGCTGATCAAAAGTCTGTTTGTGTCCAAAAGGAGGTATGTGATTTAAATAATTTTTTCCTGCAAGAAGAGGATACTGGTTTGCATATTATTGATGAAGGATTTCCAACATTTGTTGATTCAAGTATGTATGAGGACGATTGTATGGATCAAAGGTCTGTGTTAATGCCAACTGGTGGTAAAGAGGAAATGGGAAGTAATTTTGATTTGATTATTTCAAAAGATCTTGATAAGATAGAATTTTTTGGTTGCCATAAGGAATGTTCAGATTTTCAGATCCCAGTACAGTTGCAGGCACATTCAACAACATATTACAGTATGCATGCCTATGATTGTTTTGTTGAATGTGGATACATTTTGTATGCTGAGGGTGATAATTGTTTTTTATATGATACTGAGAATGATGAAATGCAGAGAGACGAAATGAATATCAAACAGATTGAACACAATGATTTCTTGAAGGTTTTCAATGGCAGTACATGTTGTAGGCCAGATGGAATGGATAGTTTCAAATGAAACTTGATGAGCTCTAATCAGAACAAACTCTATGACAGAGGAAAGTGCAGGTTTTTCTTTTGGGGTGGCCTGGGGCCATTCCTTGTGGTTTGATTTTTTGAACCAAAGCAGGTACAGAGGATTAAGGATTGCCAGGGCATGGACAATTCTTAGCAATGCCTCTTTAAAATATTCTCTTCCATGCACAGTAGTTTAGGGTTTTTCCATTTTCCATTTGCTCCATCTTTCATATCATTCATCTTGTCATTCCCTCATCTACCATGGATTTCATTTTTGATATCTTTTGCTTGGTCTACTCTACCATAGCTATTCCGGATTCTTGCAGTGATTTGCAAAATCACTCATCCCCAACAGGAGCCACTATTAGAACCCAAAATTTCCATCTAAAACCCTAAGGTTTTCCCACAAATTTCCATAAAAATCCATAAAAATCCTAAGGTTTTATTCTCATTTGAACCTAACATTTTCAAATTTCATTTTTCCATCCTTAATATTCAAATACCTTTACCGCCATATAAAAAAGCCAATATGACTCATATATTTCTACCATGTCTATATTCATGGTCTTTACCGCCTTACTGCAGACTCTCATAATGGGCTCGTGGTATGGCGGTAGCGGCTAAGGGGCAGGCATGAAGTGTTTACCATGCTACCGCACGTGGTCATTTCATTGACCGTGGTAGCGCGGTAAACCATTAGCAGTCAGCGGTTAGTGAAGGGTGAAAGGATGGCGGTCTATAAAGTGGTTATTGCGGTACCGCTGGGGGTCAGACCAGCAACTGCGGTAAGCAGTGAAGTCAACGACAAAGATAGGCACCATGTTACTACTGTCGGAAAAGACATAGACCGTGGTGATTGCGGCAACTGAAGGGAGAGCAGTTAGCAGTTTGTGGAATGGCTACTGCAATACCGCAAGGGGTTCAAGTCGAGATTGCGGTGATTGCGGTAACGGTGGAGATAACCGTGGTGGTAACACGGTGGATTGAACCAATAGCGAGGTAGACGGTTTGAGGATGGTCATCGCTATATCGCCAAGGGGTAGAACAAAGACCGCGGTAGCGCGGTAAGCAACAGAGGTAGCCGTGCCAGTCAGTATGGGGCCGGGTACCGCCATACCGTGGGAGAAAAGTCAAAGCCCGTGGTAGCACGGTAAAAGAAATAGAGAAGGCCATGGGAAGATAAAAGTAAATAGGCAGATAAAATTAAAATTAAAGGCGAGAAAATGTATAAAGTGAGAAAATCAAACGCGAGACTATGTAAAAAACATTTAATTTGCCGATAAGGTAATATAATTAAATGTTTTAATTTCAGCCATGGAATGTAAACGACAATAACCAGAAAATGAAGGGTCACAGCCCTTGAGATGTAACGTATAAATATTTGTAAAAAATTGAGAGAAGAGGAGAGAGAGAAAGCAGTAGTTAGACTGTAGGAGTTAGAATTTTCCCAAGAAGGGACTGGAATGTAAATAATGACAGACTTTCTTGAAGCAAAATCAATGGCGAAAATATGTTAAACTGGTAAATTTATTTTGGTGTTCAGTTGTTGTGATAAATAAAATTCATATTATTTATTTTTGTTTGTCTCCAACTTGGGATCTTTTAATCATTTAAATCAGCATATCAAGTACATACCTAGTTTATCAAAATGCATTCTCATTTTGTGTGATTTAATTAAACTGGTGTCTGCAAGTTAGAATTAAATTCTCTTGATAAATCACAGTGGTTTTGAGATTTCTTTTGGATAGTTAAAGAAGAACCTGATAAAGGAACATTCCAGCACTATTTATGCAAGTCATAGACTTAGTGAATTTTTATGCCAGCCATAGAATTTTTAGAGTGCCTAACAACTAGAGTTAAACCAATAGGAGGAAACACATATCATTTTTGACTCCATTGCCCATGTGGATAGAAGGCACTGATCTGCCACAACCCAGAGATACAAATCCATATCAAACAATCTATTTAAAAAACCTTTCATTGGTGCAATAGGAGTAGGAGTAATTGTAGTAATCTCATCTGTCCACTTCCCTTTGCCATTGTGGAAAGATTGTTTCATTAGGAAATACATCTTAAATGTGCAACATATAGATAGGTGCACCCGCCTAGGTTTTGCAGAGCCTGAAGAATAGAAGGTACAATTGCATCAATTGGCCTTGTCAGTTGGCCAAAAGTGTTGTGAGGGCTTGGCAACCTCTCGTGGTTCAAACTAGCGTTTTTGAGACCCAACACACCCAAAACAAGAAACAAAAACCACAATCCACCAGGTAGTAACAAAAAGAGAAAAACACCCAAAGGAACCATCAACCTGCCATATCCTCAATAATGAGACTATCTAACTCTTGGGAAAAATCCTGAGATAAATGCTCCCAACCATCCAACTACCAATCCCCAACATTATCTGAGACCCATTTGGCCAAACAATAAGCAACCTTGATCCACTCCTGGGGGATATGGGAAAAGGATATGGAATCAAGCATGGAACGTAACTTAGTCTAAGAATCTGCCTAACCACAAAGACAAGGTGCTAATTGACTCCATCCATCTTCAACTCATTTAGCATATTGATGAGGATTTGAAAGTTTGAATCAAAAATGATATTATGCCATCCAAGAGCAATAAGAATAGCCAACCATTCCATGAGGTTATTTGTCTGTTGCACCTTATAAATATAAAAGATGAAAATGATCTTACTAGTGCTATCCCTTCCAACTCCGCCAATCCCAGCATGGCCAGGATTACCTCTAGATGGACCATTTGTATAAATATTTAAAACACCTATTAGGGTGGGGACCACTAACCCTCTCTCTAATTTTTCTTTCTAGAATGATTATTCTTCCTAACATGGGGGGACTCAGGATTTAGGCCATTAAGGTCCAACCTTGTGGAAATCTCATCATCCCCCTTCTCTAGGGGGAGGGATACCTCACATTTAGCTTCCATAGTATCCTAAACCATGCCCACCACCTACTGCAAAACCCGATGAACCATTGGGTTGCTGCCCCAAAATATCTTGCGATTTATTTCAAGACAAATATGCCTGAGAATAAATGTGGGGCCAATATTCCACACAATCTGAAGAAATAAGGCATGTGAAAAGGGTCTCCCCAGACTTCCCAAAAAACTCAATCAAAGAATAAGCATGGACACAAACATGTCTCCAAATACCCTACCGAAGATGCTAGATGACTTTAGAAAAAGAGGAATGAAAAAAAATGGGACGAGTCCTCTTCACTGTTACCACATAAAAAACAGATAGAAGGTCCATAAAAGCCACAATTTCTAAGGTTATCCCAAGTGAGACACCTATTCCAGGTGAGAGTCTACAAAAAGAAATTACACTTAGGCCAAGAAAAATTATTCTAGACATTTTTCCACCATAAAACTTCCATTCCCCCATTTTTCTAATGGTTTAACTCCTGATAACCACTGGCCATTGCATATATCCCTTAAAATATGGGCTCCAAGCTAGGACATTTGGTGTATTGAGAGAATTTAACTCTCTACCTACTAAAATGTTCCTTAACTCCACTCGATCAACATTCAGACCCCCATCTAGCCACTCAATGGGGTCCTTCCATGTAGACACGCCCACATGCTCCCTGAAATGATTTGATTTAAAGTATGCCACCCGAGACCACCTAGCCTCCACGAAGCGATGGAAGAGGTCCTGGAGATGAGGCTACATGGTCATGATTGAGGGAAATCCATCCCATGAATCATACCAAAAGATACCAAAAGAGAGTCCTAGTCCCACTATTACCCTATTACATATCTAGAACAAACCTTCCTTAACCAACTTGTCCCCCTTTTTTACAATTTCCCAAATGACAAAGCCTCTCCCTGATAGATCAACCTGAGGTACCTCATCCTTCACAACACCCCTCAAGTATTTGGTAGAAATAATTTGAGCCCAGATGTGATCCTGCTCAATGCACCATCCCCAATATAACTTAGTTGCTAGGTGAAATCATAGAACCGTGTCTCACTTTTGAGACAATGGAATTTTTGAGGGAGAATACAAGTTTGTAGAGCATACCTTCGATCTAAGTAAAACCTTCAATCAAAGGTATATCATTTTATACCTTCAATAGAAGGAAAACCTTCAATCAAAGGTAAAGGCCTAAATCAACATGCCTTTACATAGCGACCTTTGATCAAAGTTCCTTGGGTACCTTTGATCGAAGGTACCTTCGATAGAAGGCCCTTTGATAGAAGGTGTCAAAAATGATAACTTTGGCTTTTGTATCAAAATTTTCTCAGAAAATTCAGTTTCAAACTTCGAGTTGGACCTTTAGATGAACTTAACTTGACAAGATATTTTGTAAGATTGTAGCCCTCGAAATGAGCTTTCCAACAAGTATAGTTTTGATATGTTTTCACTTTATCATGTATTTTATTTTTAGTTTTTACTGAACATAGGTTTTTCTCCGAACATCAAGCTCTTCATTCTACAAAGGTGGTAAAATAGTAAACCATTGTAAACAAATTCAAAAAACACCGTTGTCCTAGGTATTGATGTCCTTGTTTCACCAAAAAAAATTGGATTTCAATATATACACAAATTATGTTAGACAACACACACATATGTCTAGATTATAGTTATAGTGACTTCATAAATTAATTAAAAAATATGTAACAAAAAATTATGAAAAAATATCCTTGCCCTAGATATTGATGTTGAGAATCTATATTTCAAAAAATAGAATTTTATCCTTTTAAAAAAAAAAATGTTATGTTGGATGACACAAACGTTACTTTCTATAAATGTTGTTTCTATTTAAAAATAGTTATTCAAGGAGATGTTGAAAGGTTCATGATTTATTTTAATTTTTTTTTTTTTAAATATATTTAGAATCTACACACAAATTGCCACAAATCACCAGTTCGCATCATCTTCAAATTATTAACAGTTTAGCTGCTATAGGTCTCAAAAGATGAAGATTCAGTTAAAAATATTGATGTAAATGTCCATATTGGGAAAAAAGTGAGACACAATATTGTGATTTCACCCTGCTAATGCTTGACCATTAAGGCTATCCTATCACAGTCCAAGACCCCCTTCCTATTTCAGCTTGTAGACAGTCTCCCACTTAACAAGACTCCACTTTGAAGACACCAAACTACCAACCCATAATAATTGTCTTACAAGAGAATCTAGATTCTTGATAAAGCTAGGAGGAGCTACCTGAAGCATGTACCTATAGTTGGGTAGGACCTTAACCAGAAACTTTAGAAGTAGCACCCAACTCGCAAAAGACATCCACCTATGGGTCCAGTGATTCACTCTCACCTGAAAATTATCCAAAATACTTTGCCAAGAGCTCGTAGGGAGGGGTCCAATAGAGAGGGGAATGTCCAAATAGATCATAGGGATATTTACAATCTAAAATTAGAGAATATGATAAATCCAATATTGAATAAGCAAGGGAGTATTGAAGAAATAAATTGAAGATTTAACTTCATTGATCTTAGCCACACCCATCAAATTAGTAGCATCAAAAAATTGTAAATGTGTTTATAGAGGCAAGCCATTACCCCAACACCATCCTTGGATAGAGCCTTGATTAACATGAATCTTGATGACCCTTCCTAGAAATTCAACCAAAAGAATGAACAGATAGGGCGATAAGGTATCCCCTTGTCGAAGACCTTTGGACACACCAAACAAGGAGGAAGGATCCCCATTGATAAGAACATAGAAATAAGTGGACATAACACAACTCATCACCCACCTCACCCACTCATCATCAAACCCAAAGGCTCTAAGCACTTTCTTGAGGAAAGACAATTTGACCCTGTCATAAGACTTGGCCATGTCAAGCTTGATAAACATAGATTTTTCCTTTGAAGCTACCATGGAGTGGATAGTCTTAGCCACAATGACTATCGCATCCAAGATTTTCCTGCTAGCTACAAAACCTCCCTATTCTTCAAAGATGAGCCTACAAATCCACCTCTTCAACATTTCTGTAATAAAATTAGATAAAATATTGTAGACCACATTTCACAAAGCTATGGGTCTAAAATGACTTAGACTATTAGCCCCTTCATATTTGAGGATAAGAGAAAGAAAAGTAGAATTCATGGCCCACAACATTTATTTATTCCCAAGCGATTCTTGTAAAACCTCCAATAAATCCTATTTTATAATATCCTAGTAGTCTTGAAAGAACTCTGTTGGGAACCCATCAGGACTAGGAGCTTTCTCTTTCTTCATCTGAAAAACAATTCCCTCCAGTTCCTCTAGAGAGATCTGTCGCATGAGATCCTCATTCATTTCCAAAGAGACAAGAGAGGAATACGAGGAATAATATGATTCTCTTACTCCAAAGCATCAAGTCAGTCTTGTTTAAATAAAGTGGGAAAATATTATGCAGCCTTTCTAGAAATATCCCAATGAGAAACCAGATGGTTGCCCCTGGAAGACACCAGAAATGAAAACGAGCTCCCATACCTCCTAGCCTTAACAAAGTTAAAGAAAAAAACTATATTTTTGTCTCCTTCTTTGAACAACTTTATTCATGCCTTCTATTTCCAATATATTTCCTCCCTTAATTCCCATTCCTCTAGAGCCTTCAAGGCCTTCGATTACTCCTTAAGGGATTCTACAGAAAGGCCTTTATCCCTAATCTTACGAGTAATAGCATGATCCAAGTTAGCTTGGGCAATTTCCTTAGCATTGAAGATATTTCCAAAGCATCGCCTTTTCCATTTCTTGAGTTGCTTCACATATTACAATTACTTGACAAAGGAATACATCGATGTGCCATATGCTGGTATGCCCTAGTGCCAGCAATCTGCCATCAAATCCTAAAGATGGGGATCCCTCAACCACATAAGTTGGAGCTTAAAAGAAATATTTTTTTAGCAACATGAGTCATAAAAGTCGAAAGCTTAATTGGCCAATTATTAGAGCCCCTCCAATCTAAGTTCTCAAACCTAGTAGCTCAATTGTCGCTAATCCAAAAGCAAGAAACCAAGAACTTATCAAACCTTTCAGCAATAGAATCCTCCCCACATCTCCTATAGTTCCACGTAAACTGACCATTACAAGGATTTACATCCATCATATTTAGCGAAAAAATATTATCTTTGAGAAGAAAAACTGATGGTTCCAACCTTTGTAAACCACCCCTCTTTTCCTCCAAATCAACAATGGAATTAAAATCACCAACAACAATCCAAGGAAATAAAGGAGCTAGTCTTCACATATATTGAATGTGAGACTAGAGATGAGACTTTCCAAAAAAATTAGTTGGGGTGTAAACGTTAGAAAGAAGAAAAAACTCTCTAGAATCCAAACTCGAAGCAACAATAGAAATATAAAACTTACTAGAGAACCACCAGAGAGGGGAATGCTTCAGAGTGTCCCATAAGAAAGACACACCCCCTACATTACCAAGAGAACCAATACACTAACATTGAATTCTCCACCAAAGTTAGGGAGCTAAGTTGCACATGCTCTCCATAGTAAGCTTTGTCTCCTGAATAAAAACCATATCTAGTGAATGGACTCTCACTAGTTCTCAAACAACTTTTTGTCTAGGGCCACTATTCAAGCCCCTTACATTCCAAGACAAAATAATCATTTATGAGAGTTGGAGAAATGGGAGTCAATGGTTTTAATCGACCTTGACTCCACCAACATCTCACCCATTAACTTAATTTTGTCTAAATCCTTCTTTCTCCCCACCTTAAGAGGTTTTCTAGAAGCCCCCTTAAGATTCTTTTGTTGGAGCCCAAGAGTAGGAGACGATTTACTGCCTTTCTCGATATCCTATTTTTCTTGTCCCAAAGGAGGTACACGCACAGTTAAAACTGACCCAACATTCTTTTCCATGATTTTAGTTTCCACAAGTTCCTTAGAAGATACATGAGAAAGATCTTTATCCATTTGAGTAACTACCATGCCACCCACTTGAAGGTTTCAATTCTCAAAAACTCTGGATGACGCTTGATCAACCACCAACTCTCCTATTTCAAGATCCAACATACTAAGATTTACCTCCTGTTGGCCTAAATCATCTAGGACTTCAAAAAAATTGAATATTCCATCTTCCTTCCTATCATTGAGAGTCCTTTTCTACCCTCTACGCACATTGTGAGGCTTGATAGGAATGAATCAATCCTTATCTATTGCTTCCCCTGATATTGGAGCCTTCCCTCTATCCATCTTAGGGGGTTGTCGGGAAGCCTACGTAAAAGAAGGCACTGAAGGACAAACTCTAGGGAATCTCTTTTGAAGATGACCATACTCATGACATATCTGACACCTAAATGAGAGTGCTTCATAGTCCAATTGTTGTATCCACGATGTGGAGCCGAGGAAAATTTCTAACGAATTTGGCAAGGGATTATTTAAATCAATTTCAATACATATAAGAGCATAGGAAGTTAGCCTTTTATCCAACGTTTGTTGAGAGGGGCCCATCGGTTTTCCAAGCAATACAGTGATTGAATGTAGGATATCATTCCTCCAAATTTTTATTGGGAACTAGGGAAGACACACCCAAACAAGAATACGGGATGGAAACTCTTCTGAAGGGTTAAACCAACATGTCATGGCTTGATAAACAAGCCCACTTGATTATACAAATAGGGTCTAACTTCAAAGGCCTTATTGTGATTAGCCATACAATTAAACACCACCAAAAAGTAGTTGTTAGTTGCCAACATGCTCTCTATTTCACCCTTAGGGTTTCATGTGTGTTGAGCCCATGATTCGAAAAGGGAGAGAGAAACATGAATTCCCATAAACTTGTAGATCAATGCACAATTCATCAAATAACTGACATCTTATTCAATGGAGGACAGTTGAACCATCAATACAAGACAATATTGACACCATTCCTTGTAACACTCATTAAATTTCAAGATCCGAGGGCCCCCAACCTATGATTGACCCTCCCCACTCGAGGATTTATTCAAAAAGTTAACAACATTCACATGCACAAAAGAAGACAAGTCATTCCCAATCAAAACCTTGTGAAACGACATTTTTTTCTTAATAGCATCATTACTCGCCAAAGCCATTCTAAACCATGAAAGAACGAGCACTAAAAACCCCACTTTGAATGTAGAAAACCAAAGTAGCAACAATCAAGAAGGAAAAAAAGACAAAACAAAGCCCTCAAAGGCTCATGCAACGCCCCCACATTCCCCCAAACTCTACAAAAGACCCTCGATCACCTCTCCAAACCTAAAATGCTCATGGCAAGGGCATGTAGGCCCTACCATGAGCCATGTTGTGCAACCCCTCTTAGTGCACCATCTAATCATTAATCCTTCAATATTCCTTATCTCCCAACCTCTCCACCAAAAACTCATATGTTGTGATAATTTAATAAGATATATATATATATAAATATAATATTTTTTTAATATTTAATATTTATATATTAATATATTAATATATATATATATATATATATAATATTTTTTTAATATTTAATATTTATATATTAATATATTAATATATATATATATATATATATATAAAATTAAAAATAAACAACTTGTAATAAATAATCATTTTAATATATAACAATTATATATTAATAATAAGAGAAGAAATATGTAATATCTAACTTTTAATTATTTTTAATATATATTATAATTATTTTATTTATAAAATTTATTTAATATATAATAATTAGTAATATAAAATTTATTAAATATATTATTTATTTAAATGTTAGTGATTAAGTTAATATTTTAATATGAAACACAAACTTAAATTAATTATAATAATAAAAGAATAATAATATTTTAGTAATTATAATATTATAATATTAATACTAATAATAAAATAATAACAATAATTTAATATAAAAATATTATTGTAAATATAAAAAATAATAGTAGTAATGTAATAACAATATAATATTAAAATAATAATATTAATATAATATTTCTAATATAAATATATTAAGAATTTTTTCATATATAAAATAATACTAATATTAATAATGATATAATATTATTATATTATAATAGTTTAATATAGTATTAAATAAGGTTTAGTATATTAGATTTAACATATGTTTTAATTGATTATATTAAATTATAATGATATATTATATTTTTCTCATCAATCTTTTTGATTTGTTATTATTCAAATTAAAAATTTAGAAACTATTTTTATTTTTATGCATAACATTAATTTATATGAAATATATGAACATTTCAATATTTAAATTAAATTAATAGAATTATTTTTAAGAAGAATTTAATATTTCTAGGTTAGATATTTAAATATTTTTATTTTATATTATGGTTTGAGTTAGGGTTAAAATTATGGTTTAGAGTTTATTGTTTGTGATAGAGATAGGGTTAGGGTTATGAGAACTAGGACGAGGATTAGGGTTAGATTAGGGTTTAAGATTTAGGGTTAGGTTTAGAGTTACAATTATGGTAAGACTAGAGATGGGATTAAGATTATGATTTTTGGTTATAGTTAGGAATGTAGTTAGGGTTAGGGTTAGGATTAGGATTATAGTTTATCGTTAGGGTTAGGAAAAGGTTAGGGTTATGATTATGGTTAATAATTTAGAATTTAAAGTTAGGTTTATAGTTATGGATAGTGTTACGACCATGGTTAGGGTTAGAGATAGGTCTAGGATTAGGATAATTATTTAGAATTTATTGTTAGGGTTAGGGATATAATTAGAGTTAAGGTGTGAGTTAGGGTTAGGGTTAGGTCATGCAAAGAACTAATTAAGAATACTAAAACATTATAATTAACAAAACTTACATTTATTTTTATTCACATTAATAAAACTCACATTTAATTTTTTTCAAATCTAGAAAACAATAATTACAATACTATAAAGGCAAGTACTAGCCACTAGGTGACACTTATTTTATTTATTTAAGAATTAGATAAAAAAATAATTTTATTGTTTTATTTTTTTTAATATATCATGTTTAAATTTATATGTAGAAGCTATATAAGACTCCTTGTGCAATGGAAATTAATAATTATTAAATTTAATATATATTTTTATAATCTTATAATATAAACAAAATATAGAATTATCTAATAAGAATATAAATCCATATTAATATTTAAATATATTATAGGTAAATCTTTAATTATACAATGATTATAACATCTATCATAAATTTATATTATCTTAATTTATATAAATAAATATATTTAATTTAAAAACAAATTAACTTTAATCTTTATCATTATAAATTTAATTTAATTTAATTTAATTTTTATTGATAATTGATATGAATTTTCCACAATCCACGAAATTATAATGCCAGCTGTTGAATTAATCTGTATATGTTTGTCATTCAGTGATATTTTTTTATTGATTTTAATGTTTTTTTTTTCTGTCCTACGGTTTTGGATTCGAACTCAGCACCACGTAAATAATAATTTAAAAGCTGAGTACGTGACTGAAAAGTGTAATAAAATCTGTATCAACATTAAATGTTTGGTGTAGTTTGGACAGTCTACACGAGAATTCCGCGACATAAATTTCTGACAGGCGTAAGGGAAACTTCCTTTCAGTTTCTTTTGTCTATTTTGGGGCCCTGTTTCGTCGTCTATAGACGGAGGAGCTTCTTCTGTTATTACCCACACTCCGTCTGTTAACAGTGGGGCGGCTATTGACGCATTTTCCCGTCGATAGACGCCTCCGAAATCGACGGCAACAAACAGTCATCAGATATACATTTAATATATGACCGGATATACATTTTAAATATGGGAAATAGTTTGATCTTAAGGAAAGCATTTCGATTTATTTAACAATTAAAAAATGGTTTAAATGCTTGGAGGGGGCATTGGTCTATGTGCTCCAAGGGGTCATCCCTTTTTTGGTCTCTTCTTAGTAGTGTGGGTAGGGACCTCCTTTCATGTTTTTACTTATAGGTATTAGTTAGTCTTAGTTTTTTTAAGGGGTTGTCTTGTTTGATTTCTTTTTAATAGTGTGGGTAGGGATCTCATCTATGTCTTTTTTTATAAGTATTATTTGATCTTAGTTTTTTCTAAGGGTTGTCTCGTTTGATCTTTTTTAGTAGTGTGGGTAGGGATCTTATTTAAGAGCCGACTAACTATTAGACAAAATTCAAAATTCATTTATGTACATACAAAAATGCATGAAAAACATACATTGAAGCATGCATATCATGATGGATGGTTAGCGTGGGGCCCAATGCATATAGCAAGCGAAAGTCATTTGAGAGTAAATAGACGTTAGGGAGGCGATGAGAAACGACAAAAGAAATTTAAATAAAAAACAACGAGAGGTAATTTTAAAAAATGCTGCTCCGTATAGTTTAAAACTATATTTGCCGCTCGATTTTGCTCAATTTTAAAATTAAAGTTTTCGCTTCTGTTTTAAAAAAATTACCACATTTAAAAAAATAAAATTAAAAGTAATGTTTAAGTAAATTAAAATTAAAATAAAATAGTAAATAAAATACACTTTAAATTGAAATAAAGTAATTTTAAATTAAGTTAATTAGTAGAATAATTAATTATTAATATATTATTATAATTTTTTTTTTTTTGATCAATAACAAAGTTTTTTATATTGATAGAAAATTTGAAAAAAGATTACAAAATCAAATCTAGTACAACTTCAATAAAAGACCTTTCAAAAACCTAATAAAAAACCATGATGACATCCAGACACCAAACCCCCCAATACTAGCTTAAACCATACCAGCCATAAGAAGACACATCATTTCATATTTTAACATACTTCAACACAACAACCTCAAAGATCTAAAAATAGATCAAGAGCTTGAAACTGTTTTAAATCTTCCTTTGGACTGAGAACGAAGAACCATTGCAAATGCTTTCTTTTCACCTTCTTTGATTTCTTTCCCAATACTGTTTGCCACCCGTCCTCCACCCTTGCTGCCTTCCGTTGCCAGTCCAAAAGAGGTTCTTGTGGGCTCCTCTAGGCTCCTTCCTCACTGCAACCTGTTTGCTGATGTTGTTCATCAACCATCCGTTCTCCGACCTTTAACTCCTATGACCTCACCTTTGTTTTCTCTACATTCAGGTGTTGCAACCCCATTTTTGGTGCTTTCTATTTCACTATTCTCTACCAATGTCTCCTCCTGTATTGGGGTCACCTTGCCCTGCTGCAACTCCTTCCTTCTAGCCTCCTATCCTGGGGTCTTCCCATCCTGCCTTGGTACCTCCCTTGTCTGATGCTCCTCTCCTACACTTGCCTGATTCTCCTCCACAGTGTGTTTAGGCTGTGGGCTCACTTGTTTTCCCCCCCGATTCTCCACCGTGTAGTGCTGGGAAGAGGCATCTTTCCACCAAGAAGCAGATTTTTTAGTTCTGATTTTTGCACATTCAGCTACCATATGGCCCGTCTAATGACATATTCTACACCTAAACGATATCCCTTCATAGTCCAAAGGCTACACCCAACAACCCTTCAAATACTTCAGCCGAATCTCATCCAGAGGCACCTTGGACACATTCATTTCAACCAAGATTCTTGCATAAGTCAAATGTAAAAGATTTGAAGAATCCTCATCCACCATTAAAAAGTTCCCTAGAGAGTTTCCAATAGCTTTCAAGTAGGAATCAAACCAGAACTACTGAGGGAGGTTGGGAAGTCTCACCCAAATAGGAATACTCTCAAAAGTTTCAGTGGCTGGGTTGAAACCCGAATGCCATGGCTTTAACATCAAAGTGTGTTTATCATTCCAATGAAAATCACAAAGAATCTTCTTCCTGTCCATTTATTTTTCAAAAACAACAATATAAAACCCTTTGAACATTGGATAGATCTGAACACACCCATCCAAAAGAGGTTTCCAAGAGTTTGAGATCCACTGGTGGAGGTCATTCAATCCTGGCCAGAACCCCCTGAACCTCCCAATCAGCCCCAACTTAGAGAAAACCTTTTCATTACTAATGACTTCTTGCTCCAGCTCCCCAGCTAAATCCATAGTGATTGATTTCGAAAATGGATGGGAATCATGAACCCCTCCTTTCACCTCCCCAGAGCACTTGTTTTGGCTCGATCTCCTCTTTGATCTGGGCAATAAAGGCTCCTTGCCTGTGCCAACCCTTCCCACCACCGCCAGTTTTTGATGCCCCTGCGTCCGGTCATTTTTCCCTAGAGTCGGGTCTCCACCGCGCCTCTCAACCTTCCTGCGTAGATCTCCCTTCTCGCCACCAATGCCTTCTATGTTGCTGAATACTCCTTCCGCCTCAATAGCACCAAGCTTCCCCTATGAAGCCTTGGCCTGGTGCATCGACTCTGGCAAAAACCTCCCAACATCCGCAGAGGGTAGATAACTATTGGAGCCCGACATCGCATGCTCACCTTAGGGAAGGCTCAATGTTTTACCTCTATGAGCATCCATATTATTATAATTTTTTTAATGTAATTAAATTTGCATTATTATTTAATAATTATTAAATTAAATTAAATTATTATATTATATATTTGTTATTATATTTATTATTATTATATATGTTTATAATGTAATTTTAAATTTGTAATATTTTTTATAATTATTATTGTATTAAATAATATTTTATTATCTTATATTATGTTATAATATATTATATTATATCGTATTATTATATAAATAAATTTATATTATTATTTTATAAGTATAGTGAATTGTAAATTATATATTAGTTTTAAGATGGGGTGATGGGTCATGGATAGAGATATAAGGAAGGGGAGATGGAAGGTTAATGAGATGGGAGATACATAACAATTTGGATGAAAAGTTGCATGATAATGAATCTAATGGATAATGAAATGATTATGATCGATGAAAGACGATTCTAAGATTAACAAAGCTATATTAGCCTAATGAATCTAATGTATTAATCAATTATGATGGATGATCGTTGATACGATGCATTATGATATATGGATGCAGGTTTCATGCCATGGTACATCAGATGCAAGAGAGGAAAAGTGGAAGATGAAAGATAGAAGGAGAAATAGGGACAAGGGGAGGCAAGGTGAGGATTATGGAATAGATGGGATATGTGGGTGGGGGACGGTATGAAATAAAAATGTATGGATGAAGGGATGAGGGATTATGAATGCGATAATTAAATTGATGGAAATTGTGAGAAGTTCTATAAGACAATAGAAGTTACAAATAAGGAATACTCGATTAGAAATACAATTTAATTTTCCTCTAACTTCTACTAATGATGAATCAATTTGTATAGGAGAAGGAATCTTAAATAAAATCAATGAAAGAGGAGATGGAGGCACTACAAAAAACAAGACGTGGGACTTGGTTGATTGAGTTGAATGTAAGGAATCCATTGGTTGCAAGTGGGTGTAAAAGAAGAAATTTAGAGTAGAAAAAATATTAGAAACGTATAAGGATAGTTCTTGCAATGGGTTATTCTAGGTATAATGAATATAATTTAGTGACATATTTTATCTTGTATCTATGTTGAATTTGATTAGTATGTTGTTGTTTATAGCTATACCTTTTTTATTTTTAAGATGAAAAAAATAATTTTGATAGAACATTATTGTATGGAGATTTAGATGAGCAAATCCATATTGTTCAACCTAAATAATTTTAAATAAGGGGTGTAGAACATTGGGTTTGTAAACTAAAAGGTGCTTTGTATGAATTAAAGTAGTCACCATGTATGTTGTATCAAAAATTTGATCCATATGCATTAGAATTAGGTTTTCCAATGAATCAAGTTGAGATAATGATAGCTTTACATGTTGATGATTAGGAATAATGAAATGTTCATTAGAGAACTCAAGTTTTGGCTACATTCTAGAAAATTTAGAGTCATATATCTTCACTCTTAACAAAAAAATTGACATGATAACACATGGGAAAATAAATCTACGCTTAGGTGTACATATCCTATTTTTAGTATTAATTATAGTTATAATTTAATTTAGCTCTAAATAAATCCACTATAGTACCCCAATCTATAAATTTTCCACATGTCCATATAGACCATTAAAACAAGTACTCATGATTTATCAAATTAATGGTTACTTCTAAATTCTTATACGAGTATTCCTTGTTGACTTAGTAATGCTCCAATTACAGTTCCACTTGCATCAAAATCAACTTAAAATACCTTATCAAAATATGGTAATGTTAACAATAGTTGTTATATCACTTTCTTCTTTAATAATTCATAGCTTCTATTTGATCTTTATGTTCTCTAAAATTATTTCTTATCTACTCTCATAATCTCATTTATTCCATAGAAATATATAATGAAATTCGTATGTTTAAACTAGCTAGCACATAAAAAATTCTTACCTCTATAATATTAATTGGTGTAGGAATTTCAATAATTTATTTTACTTTTTTTGGATCCATTTTCAACCATTTGGTGAGATTAAAAATTCTAAATATATTGATTATGTATTCATGAAACTAAAATTTGTGGTATTGATATACTCACATAACATGAGATCTAATGTGGCTTATGTAATAAGAGATTGTTGTATTTTGCATTTAGCATAACTTTGGATTCATTATTAGATGTATTATAATAATCTTGCCTCAATATCTTTGAGGTTATAAAATCTACATTTTATATAAATGTAAGGTGATAATTTCATATCACTCACAACCCAATGTGTTTTCCATCTTGCAATTATTTTTTGCATTTATTTTTCCATCATATGAGGAAATTAAAATGCACCTTTTACTCTAAGTAACAAAAAAATTGTGGTAAATTTTGATGGCACCTTTCATTACATTCATACTCTCTAAATAAGAAAAAGTTTTCATTAGAAAATTGTAAGTTGGAAAAAACTGAGTGTTATGAAACCTACAACCCACATACTATTGTAAAACCCTCTACATGTAACAACCCAATTGGTTAGTCACCCCTCAGGTTAATTTGATTAGTTTTATGTGTCACCCACTTGAAACTCCTCCCCAAACTCTCCACCCTTGAGCTTAAACAAGAATAATCATATAACTCACAATCCACTGCGTTTTCCAACTTGCGATTAATTTGTGTATTTATTTTTTGATAATATGATGAAATTGAAACACGATTTTTAATCTAACTAATAGTTGTGCTAAATTTTGAAAGTTTCTTTCATTGCATTCATATTCTCTAAATAAGAAAAGTTTTTCATTAAAATAATTGCAAGTTGGAAAACATTAGGTGTTATGAAACCTACAACCCACATATTATTGTAAAACCCTCTATACATAGCAACACAATTGGTTAGTCACCCATCAGGTCAATTTGATTAGTTGTATGTATCCACCACTTGGAAATCCTCCTCAAGCTCTCCACCCTTGAGCTTAGAACAAGAAGAATGCAATCATTCACAACCCATTATGTTTTCCAACTTGCAATTATTTATCTATCTCTCAACTTCTTAAGAGAAGGAAGAATCTCTTCAGTCAATACATTATCTATCTCATTCACTTTGGTCTACCTTTTTTCAAGTATTTTTGGGTCCCTATGTCTCACAATCCACCAACACATTTCCCCCTCCTAATAAATCTGTTTTGGGTCCCTATATCCCCCCTCACCCTACCACTCCCTATCTCCCCCCTTCCCTCTCTCTCTCTCTCCCTAGAGTATGTTTCTTTATGTCCATCATAGTGTAAGTATTCTCTTTATACAAATGTATGAATTTATTGATTTGGATATTCTAAAGATACTTATATTTAGTCTTGTATATATTTCTAAAGATACTTCTCCTTTTTACTAGTTCTTTATTGATACCACCACTATTTAACAAAACTCTTTTCATGATCAATGACACACACACCACCTCTCTCTACCTCTCCCACCCTACATAGATCTCTCTCTCTACCTACCTCTCTCTATTATGTTCACCTTACCTCTCTCTACCTACCTCTCCCTATCTCCCTCCTTCCCTCTCTCTCTCTCTCCCTCATTCCCACACAACCTCTCTCCACCTACCCCTCTCTCCCTCCCTCACTACTTCCCTCTCTCTCTCTCTCTCTCTCTCTCCACTTATAGCATCATCTATTTCTAATTGTATTTGTTCCATATAATTCTTAAGTTCATGAATCTTTGACTTCATTTGTTCAACTCCACTTGTAGCATTATCTCTCATATCTTACTGATGCAACCAATGCTTTCATGAAATTCTCACCTCCCTTAAAAAATAAAGGCTAGGTACAAGGTTCTAGTGCATTTTATTTAAAAAATTGTTCATGATAATAAATATGAGATTGAGATAGGAATGATAAGTAATTAAATTTACTGCATAGTGCAAGAGAAGGTACATAAACTCAAATAAAGTAAGTTATTGGGTTGATAGGACTAACTACTACATATGTACTCATCATGGTTGAAGGTACTCTCATTGGTCCTCATATCCTACCTATCTACATGTGCTCCTTGGGATTGGCAAATATAAAATATATTTTCAATTTTCTAAGTCAATTGATTTTATTTTGTGTCAAAGAAAGATATGAAAACCCCTACCACTCCATCCAAACTTATGGGATAAACTTATAAATTTATGTAAATTTCAAATATTGGAGATATAATTAGATCTTTCAATTTTTATAAATTACCACAAATATGTTACAACCAATAGGGTAGAATTAGAATTTTAATCCTAAAAAGTATCTTAAGAACCTTTGATATAAAAATGATGAAAAACCATATAGTGACAATTATAATATATACATGGGTTGTATTAAATAAGAATGCCTCTCTCTACCTCTCCCCCCTCTCTCACATACACACATGAAAAGATGGAATCTACTTTGAAAACACTTAAAAAGAAGCAAACCAAAGTGAATGAGATAGATAATGTATTGATTGAAGATATTCTTCCTACTCTTCAAAATTTGATGAAGGAACATGTGCACTATGTGCAATGGGAAAATGGCAATGCAGAAGTGGATAAATTCAAGAGATTTGGAGTGATGGATAATTACCTCATGGAACAATTGTAATCTCTCTCATATATTATGATATCTTGATCCTTGAATTGCATCATTCTTGACAACAAGATTTTGCAAATAGAAGCCTTTACCCTTCATTATCATCGACACATTTTCTAGTAAGTGTGTGCTACCATTTTTCTATTAAAAATCGTCCAACTATACGAAGACTATGTTGGTTTAAAGAGAAATCCACATTCCATTCGTAGTATTCAATCAAGCATCTAAGAGACCATATCAAATAGAGCAAGGGTCAGTCCATTTTAACTCTATCTAAGAAGCAAAGCTATTTAAAGTAAAAGGTATTGTCTATTTTCTTTATCTTTATGTTTATAGGGGGAATATAGGTTTGAATTATATATTGTTAAAATAAGGTGAACTATTAAAATTTTTAATGCTCCAAGAAGTATGCAAATCTAGTTTTATCAATGCGATTTTGGGTTCATAGATATAATGTGAAAGCCTAAAATTAGCAAATAGAAATTAGTTAACCATATGATATGATTGAAAAAAAGTGAGGTTATGAGTGATATGATTGTGCTTGTTCTAAGCTCAACGGTGGAGATCTCGGGGAGGATTGGTAGGGGGGATAAATAAAATTAATCAAATTGACGTAAGGGGTGACTAACCTATTGGGTTGTTATGTGTAGAGGGTTTTACAACAGTATGTTGGTTGTAGGTTTCATAACACCCAGTGGTTTCCAACATGCAATTATAGTAATGAATTTTTTTCTTAATTAGAGAGTACGAATGTAATGAAAGGAACCTTCAAAATTAACTTTTCATTTGATGATAAAATCTTCTTCTTATCTTTTACTTCCTTTTCTAATTGGTTAATTTTTTTCTTCTATTTTTTGTCTACAATTTTAGCTCTCCCAACTATCGCTTTTGCATCTACAAGTTGATCATCGAAACATTTTTCCTCATACCAATTATGTCTTTATGAAACTAAAATTCTATTTTTTTTAGGTTAGGAGAGGTGGGTATAGAGAGTTAGGAAGGGAGGGAGGAGTAGGTGGAGAGGTTGTGTGTGTGAGACAGAGAGACAAGGAGGGAGATAGGGAGTGGTAGGGAGGGAGGGATAGATGGAGGGAGAGAAACAAGGAATGAACTCTAGATAGAGAGAGGTATGGTAGGAGAGGTAGGTATAGAGAGAGTTAGGGAGAGAGGGAGGGCTAGGTGGAGAGAGGTTGTGTGTGTGAGAGAAAGATGGAAGGAGGGGGATAGGGAGTGGGGGGTAGGTGGAGAAAGGTTGTGTGGGAAGGAGGGGTAGAGAGGGGGAAGGGGGGAGCTAGGGAGTGGTAAGGTGGGAGGGATAAAACTATATATAGAGAGAGGGTGGGAGATGTATGTATAGAGAGTGAGAGAGAGGGAAGGAGGGAGGGAGGGATGGAGGGATAGGTGGAGAAAGGTTGTGTGTGAGAGAGAGGGAGAGAGGGAGGGAGAGAGAGAGAGGGAAGGAGGGAGATAGGGAGTGGTAGGGTGGGAGGGATAGAAAGATGGAAGGAGGTAGATAGAGAGAGGTAGGGTAGGAGATGTAGGCATAGAGAGAGGTAGGGAGAGAGGTAGAGCTAGGTGGAGAGATGGAGGGAGAGAGATAGAGATAGGTGGAGAGAGGTTGTGTGGGAAGGAGGGAGAGAGAGAGGTGGTAGGAGGGAGATAGGGAGAGGTAGTTAGAGAGATGTAAGGTGAAAAAAATAGAGAGAGGTAGGTAGAGAGAGGGATATAGGTAGGGTGGGAGAGGTAGAGAGAGGTTGTATGCATGTGAGAGAGAGAGGGGGAGAGGTAGAGAGGGGTAGGTAGAGTGAGGGAGATGTGGGTGGGAGAGATGGAGGGAGGGAGAGAGAGAGGGAAGGAGAGAGTGAGTGATAAAGGGGGGGTAGATGGAAAGAGAGAGAGGAGGGAAATATGGACAAAGGGAGGGAGAAGAAGGCTAGGAGGGATAGTGAGAGAGCAGCGATAGAGAGAAGTATAGAGGAATGGGGGGAGGGAGAGGTCTAGTGAAGTAGCATGGGAGTGATAAAGGGAGAGAGGAAATAAGGGAGACATGGAGAGGTAAGTAGAGAGAGGTAAGGTTGAAGGAATAGAGGGAGACATAGGTAGAGTGAGGGGAGATAGGGAAATTAGAGAAGGAAGGGGAGAGAGAATTAGATAGAGGGGGGAAGTTGGGAAGGAGGGAGATGTAGGTAGAAAGAGAGGTGGGAAGGATGGATTAAGGGAAAGGTAGGTAGAGAGGGAGAGGGTGAGTGGAGATAGAGAGGGATGGAGGGAGAGAGAAGGAAAGAGGGAGGTGTAGGTAGAGAGGTAAGGGTGTGTGCGAGGGAGAGAGGGAAGGAGGGAGATAGGGAGTGGTAGGGTGGGAGGGATAGAAGGACCCAAAATATACTTACTAGGAGGGGGAGATGTAATAGTGGATTGTGGCACATAGGCACCAAAATTGGATTTATAGCATGGGGGAGGGATAGGGATAATTTTTTGGGGTTGGTATGATGGAGAGGGATAGTGAAAAACTATTTGGAAGAATGATAATACATAATGTATTGACTCAAGAGATTCTTATTTCTCTTGAGAAGTTGAGGAAGGAGCATGTGCACTATGTGCAATGGGAAAATGGAAATGTAGAACTGGAGGCAACATGTACTAGAATGTATAAAATGAAAAAGGGATATGCTCTGAAAACACATGAAAAGAAATAGACCAAAGTGAATGAGATATATAATGTATTGACTAAAGATATTCTTCTCATTCTTGAGAAGTTGAGGAAGGTGTGTGTGCAATGTATGCAATGGGAAAATGACAATGCAAAAGTGGATAAATTCAAGAGGTTTTGTATTATGTGCAAGAAAATAAAGTGAGAGATGATTGTATAAGTGGAGTTGAACAAATTAAGTCAAAGATTCTTGAACATAATAATTTCATGGAAAAAATACGATTGGAAATAAATGATAAGGAAAAGGAAAAATTAGATCTAAGCACCAAAAAAGAAATAGTTGGAAGTGTTGAAACTGTAGCAAAACAATAAAGGACTAAAATTAACCACTTAGAAAAGGAAGTAAAAGAAAAGAAGAACATTTTATCATCAAAATAAAAGGAGGTTCATGCTGTTGAGAGAGAGTTGCAATCTAAAATACATGAAGTTTACAAAATAAAGACAACAATGTCCAAGGTGTTGCTTATGAAGAAGGGTGCATGTAGACATTAGAAAAAGAGTTTGCAAGAATTTGAGGTAGTTTAGAAGTTGAAGACTGATATTAGGCACCTTGATTCTACATTCTCTATCTCACCTCTCTCTCCCTCACGCACATTCAACCTCTCTCCACCTACCCCTCACATTATCCCTCCCTCCCTCCCTCTCCCTCTCTCTATGCATACCTCTCCCATCCCCTCTCTATATGTGTACCTCTATCCATCCCACCTTAACACTAAATATCTCTCTCCTTCCTCTATTTCTCTCTCCATTAGGTTAAACCTTAAACCCTAAACCCTAAACCTAACATATATCATCATTGCATTAATTCATTAGGTTAATTTTAGGCTAATATAAATTCATTGATCTAAGGGAGAGAGAGGGGGATGTAGGGAGATATGAAGTGGTAGGGTGGGAGGGATAAAGGGAGGGAGAGAAAGAGGGAAGGAGTGAGAGAGAGAGGGAAAGAGGGAGGGAGAGAGGTGTATGTACAAAGAGGTAAGGTACAAGGAATAAAGAGAGATGTAGGTAAATCTAGATACAAAGGTAGGGTGGGAGAGGTATAAAGAGAGAGATCTTGTGTGAAAGAGAGAGAGGGGGGAGGGAGAGGTAGATAACTACTTTTAAAATCTCTCTCCCTCCCTTTATTATAATTTAGTGATAACTACTTTTCAAATCTATCTCTCCCTACCTTGCTCACTAACTAGTACCTTATGTTATTTCTACAATTGTGAAATTTTATATGGACTTGGATATTCTAACCTTTTCAATTTTAACTTATCAACCATCTCTTTTCATGCTAAAATATATTTACTACCATTGTTTGAATTCATAACACTTATATTTAGTCTTATATATATTTCTAAAGAGACTTCTCCTTTGTACTAGTTCTTTATCGATACCATCACTGTTTAAAAAAACTCTAGTTGCTCTATCACTTTCTTCTTTAATAATTCATAGCTTTTATAAGGCATTTGAATATTTCAAAATCTCATCCACATGCATTATAAAAACATTTGAGGAAAATTTTGAATGATTAATTATGATGATTGCATCAATTACATGGTAAAAGTGATCCTTCAATTGTTCAATTAATCAATTATAGTGTAAATATGGATAACATTAATCATTTATAGTTTCATGCAATGGATTATGCAATGATGATATATGTTAGGTTTAGGGTTTATGGTTAAAGGTTTAACCTAATGGATTAATGCAACAATGATGATGGATTAACCCAAAGAGAGACATAAGGATGGTGTTGAAAGACCTTATAATAAAGAAATTGAAGAAAGAGGAAGTAGTAGTTCATAATGAAATAAAATAATAGATGAATATTAGATAGATGGAGGATGATATGGGGTGATCCCACAATAGTGGTTTACAATTTTTGGGCAAACTGGACACTGCAATTATTATCTTTAACTAAATATTCACTTTCGGGCTCTTGTAGCGGCTAAACCGTGAGGAATTTGAAAATGATGCAAACTAGAGTCTCATCAAATTTTGTCTGTAGATTCTAAAAATATTTTTTTCAAAATTTTTGGAATCAGATTGCACTTTTTTTTCCATCTCCCACGAAAACTGGTTTTTTTTAGAAAACAACATTTTTAAAAAGTGACGCTCACCGTATACAACATAACTTTTTTTGTATGAAGGATAAAATTCTAATTTTTTCGAATTTAGATTTGTAACTACGATATCTAGCACTTTCATTTGGTCTCATATTTTTTTATTGAATATTTTTTCCTTAATCAAGTTTCAAAGTCAAACCAATTGCAATTTCGACATAGGTGGACTGTATACAACATAAATTTTTGTGTATGAATCGAAATTCAATTTTTTTTTTTTTTAATGGATCAAGGACATCAATACCCAGCCTCAACCTATTTTAAAAATTTTTATTTTGATAATTTTCTATTTTTCCACATGTGCAGACCAAATATTTTTATTTTCAGTGAAAAACCTATGTTTAATAAAACTAAAAAATAAAATACATAATAAAAGCAAATCATATTAAAACTATATTCGACGGATAGCTCATTCCAAGGACTATCATTATCTAGTTGGGTTTCTGAATTTTTCTACATTTTCATTTTCAAATTGAGCTTCGAACGACAATTTTTTACAAAAAAAATCAAATTTTTGAGGAGATAGGGGAAAAAAGGTGTTCGGCCGAACATATGTTCGACCGAACCTCTTAAAGGGGTTAAGACGAACCTAGGTTCGCTTGAATCACCACTTTAAAATAATGAGCAAAATTTAGGGGGTCTGAGAAAATGACAGGGTTTTTTTTTTTAAATCCCTATTAAGGGGGTTCGACCGAACCCTAGTTCACTCTAACCCCTTTATTTTAATATCTCCACTCACATGTCAATGGGATTCGAGCGAACATAGGGTTTGGTCGAACCCTGTGGTTTGAACGAACCATGTTAAAGGTTCGGTCTAACAATTTGGTTCGGCCGAACCCCTTCACTTTGTGTAGAGGGAAAAAATGATTTTTCCCTTCCTCCACAAAAGTGTTCACCACTTATGTGGGTTCACCCTATGGTAGATGTTGTGAAACAACCTTCATCATATAATTAAGGTTGTATAGAGAGACAAAGAAGTAAGGTTGATTCATCATTAGTGCCTTCTTCTCCTATATTATTTAAGATGCCTTCTCCTATAGAATTTTATTCTTTCAACGTATGGTGCTCATTCTACCGAGCTCTATTTTGAAATAGAGAAAGATCTTAGGACTTCAAATCTACTTGAGATTTCAAATATGAAAACTTCTTTTGTAATGGAAACAGTGTTGCAATTTCTAATTCAATTCCCTCCCACCCTACCACTCCCTATCTCCCTCCTTTCCTCTTTCTCTCTCTCTATCCTTCCCACCCTACAAATCCCTATCTCACTCCTTCCCTCTTTCTTTCCCTCCCTCTATCCCTCCCACCCTACCACTTCCTATCTCCCTACATCCCCTCTCTCTCTCCCTTAGATTAATAAATTTATATTAGCCTAAAATTAACCCAATGAATTAATGCAATGATGATATATGTTAGGTTTAGGGTTTAAGGTTTAACCTAATGGAGAGAGAAATAGAGGAAGGAGAGAGATATGTAGTGTTAAGGTGGGAGGGATAGAGGTATACATATAGATAGGGGATGGGAGAGGTATGCATAGAGATATTGAGAGGGAAGCAGGAGGGACGGAGGGATAATGTGAGGGGTATCTAGAGAGAGGTTGAATGTGTGTGAAGGAGAGAGGGAGGGAGAGAGGGAGGGAGAGAGGTGAGATAGAGAGAAAGAGAGTAGAGAGGGATGTATTGAGGGAAGGGTAGGTAGATAGGGAGAGGCTGAGTGGAGATAGAGAGAGGGAGGGAGGGAAAGAGGGATGGAGGGAGGTGTAGGTAGAGAGAGGTAAGGTAGGTGAGGTAGGTATAAAGAGAGTTGGGGAGAGAGGGAAGGGTAGGTGGAGAGAGGTTGTGTGTGTGAGGGAGAGATAGAGAGAGAGGTAAAGAGAACATGTAGATAGGTAGGATATGAGGACCATCCACCTTATCTCTAGACATCATCATACAAGTGAAACTTTTCTTTTATTCCATTAGTCAACATCATCACCACATTTAAAAGAGATAGGTATAGACAGAGTTAGGGAGAGAGGGAGGGCTAAGTGGAGAGAGGTTGTGTATAGCACATTGTGAAGAGAATTGTATTACTTATCAACTCAAAATATTATAATTTATACATTGGTTGTGTTTGTGATTAAAGTTATGATTAAGAAATTTAAAGAAAAATAAGCAATCTAGAGAATGCACTCTTTATCGAACGAGTTGTGGATGAACAAGAAGAGGAAGATATAATTCTTTCAAAGATATTGAAAACTATTTCAAAAAATTATAAGGGACTTAAAATTTGGTGCAGTAAAAATGACATTTCCCTTTCTTCGTCTGATTGGAACAAAAAAATGCTCACATTATTTGCAATGTTAGAAAACACACTGTCCATTGTAAATTATTTCCTTATGATTTTTGTTTGTTTTGTACAAAAAAATAATGTAATGAAGTCCACCTTCAAATTTTAGAACAAATCTTTGGTACAATAAAAAAGACATTTCAGTTTCTTCATTTGATTGGAACAAAAAAATGCTCACATTATTTGCAGTATTGGAAAATACACTATCCCTTGTCAGTTATTTCCTTATGAATTTGCAGTGTTGGAAAGCATACCATCCCTTGTCAGTTACGTAATGAAGTTCACCTTCAAATTTTAGAACAACATTGGAAATAACTAACAGGAGACAATGTGTTTTCCAACAGGGGACAGTGTGTTTTCCAATAGAGGACAGTGTGTTTTCCAACAGGGAACAAAAAATGCTCACATTATTTACAGTGTTGGAAAACACACTGTCCCTTGTCAATTATTTCCTTATGAATTTGTAGTGTTGGAAAACACACTGTTCCCTATGTAGGAAATAATTGACAAGGGACAATGTGTTTTCCAACATTGCAAATAATGTGAGCATTTTTTTGTTCCCTATTGGAAAACACACTGTCCCTTGTTAGTTATTTCCAATTTTAGAAAACACACTATCCCTTTTTGGAAAACATATTGTCCCTTGTTAGTTATTTTCACTATTGGAAAACACACTGTCTCCTATTAGTTTTTTCCAATGTTGGAAAACACACTGTCCCCTGTTAGTTATTTCCCTTGTTGGAAAACACATTGTCCCCTGTTAGTTATTTCCCCTATTGGAAAACACACTATCCCCTATTAGTTATTTCTAGGCATCTTACATTCTAATGATTTCCCTATCCAAAAACATTATCCCTATCCCTCCTTGAAGCTATAAATCCAATTTGGGTGCCTATGTCCCATAATCCACCATCACATCTCCCCCTCCTACTAAGTCTATTTTGGGTTGACCTTCTATCCCTCCCACCCTACCACCCCTATCTCCCTCCTTCCCTTTCTCCCTCACACACACCCTTACCTCTCTTCCTACACCTCCCTCTTTCCCTCTCTCTCCCTCCCTCCCTATCTATATCTCCACTCACCCTCTCCCTCTCTACCTAAATTTACCTTAATCCATCCCATCCCACCTCTCTTTCTACCTACATCTCCCTCCTTCCCAACTTCCCCCCTTTATCTACTTCTCCCCCCCTTCCCTCTCTAATTTCCCAATCTTTATCTACTTCTCTTTTCTACCATTGTTTATGATGAATTTATAGAACTTATATTTATTCTTGTATATATTTCTAAAGAGACTTCTCCTTTGTACTAGATCTTTATCAATACCATCACTGTTTTAAAAAACTCTATTTGCTTTATCACTTTCTTCTTTAATAATTCATAGCTTCTATACGGACTTTTAATATTTCAAACTCTAATTCACATGCCTTATAAACACATTTGAGGAAAATTATGAATGATTAATTAGATTATTGCATCAATTACATGGTAAAAAAGAGCCTTATTCAATTGTTTAATTAATCAATTATAGTGTAAATATGGATAACATTAATAATTTATAGTTTCATCAATTCATTATTCAATTAATTATTTATAATGCAAATATGGACAACATTGGTAAAAAAAAAATGTATTAACTAAAAATCCAAGTTGAACTTAATAATTCCATGGAATAAATACATTCCTCTATACTTCTTTCTATCACTCCTCTCTCACCATCCCTCCTAACCTTCCTCTTCCCATAGGTAGGTAAAGAGAGGTAAGGTTGAACAAAAATGAACTCAAAGATTATTGATCAAAAAATGATATTCAAATTAATTTAATGAATAGCCATATTAATAAACTCAAATTAAATTAATTACTAGCCATATTAATAAACCATATAGGTTAGACAAAAATGATACTCAAAACTAAATAAAATTTTCACCCAATACCATTGAAATCCCTTGACGTGTCCATGATTTGCATGATTTTAAATGTATAAGCACTCAAATAAGAAACAAATCAAGCTCTACCTACCTCCCTTCCTCTCTCTATCTCCACTCACCCTCTCCCTCTCTACCTACATTCCCCTCAATACATCCCACCCCACTTCTCTTTCTACCTATCTCTCCTCCCCAACTTCCCCTCTCTATCTACTTATGTCTCCCCTTCGCTCTCTCCTTTCCCTATATCCCCTCACTCTCTCTACTTTCATATTCTAGTACCTAATATGAAAGATACCCTATGAAATCCCTAGTAATTATATGAAGAAATTTCTTATATTAAGCAACACACACTTTGGTCTTCTTTTGCATAATGAGAAAATGTTGGTTGTTGACATTGACAAATTTATTATATGAAGCAACATGTACAATGTGAAGTGTGTACTATGAAGGAAGGTTAGGAGGGATGGTGAGAGAGGAGTGATAGAGAAAATTATAGAGGAATGGGGGGAGGGAGAGGTCTAGCGAGGTAGCATGGGAGGGATAAAGGGAGAGAGAGGAAATAAGGGAGACAAGGAGAGGCAGGTAGAGAGAAGTAGAGAGGTGGGATGGGATGGATTAAGGGAAAGGTAGGTAGAGAGAGAGAGGGTGAGTGGAGATAGAGATAGATAGTGTATTGACCCAAAAACATTATCCCTATCCCTCCTCCATCTTATAAATCCATTTTGGGTGCCTATTTCCCACAATCAACCATCACATCTCCCCCTCAAACTAAGTCCATTTTGGGTCCTTCTATCCCTCCCACCCTACCACTTCCTATCTCTGAACTTCCATCTTTTTCTCCATCCCTCTATCCCTCTATCCCTCTATCCCTCCCCCCCTACCACTTCCTATCTCCCTCCTTCCCCCTCTCTCTCTCCCTCACACACACACAACCTCTCTCCATCTACCCCTCCTTCCCTCCCTCCCACGCTACCACTCACTATCTCCCTCCTTCCCTCTATCCCTCACACCATACCACTCTCTATGTATATCCCTATCTCTCTCCTTCCATATTTCTCTCCCTCCTATCCCTAGCACCCTACCACTTCCTATCTCCCTCCTTCCCCCTCTCTCTCCCTCCCTCTATTATGATCTAGTGATAAATACTTTCAAATATTCATAAGCATTGTGATAACCTCTCCCTCCCCTCTCTCTCTCTCACCACCTCTCTCTACCTCTCCTACCCTACCTAGATCCCTCTCTCTACCTACCTCTCCTACCATACCTAGATACCTCTCTCTACCTACCTCTCTCTAGTTTGTTCACCTTACCAAACTGTAACTACCTCTCCCTACTCCCTCCTTCCCTCTCTCTCTCCCTCCTTCCCACACAACCTCTCTCCACCCCTTCCTAATTCCCTCTCTCACTCTAGTTTTCTAAGCTTCAATTGCCTCCTAAATATAATAAATATAAGTGCTATAAATTCATCATAAACAATGGTATAAAAGAAGTAGATAAAGATCAGGAAAGTAGAGAGGGAAGGGGAGAGAGAAGTAGATAGAAGGGGGAAGTTGGAAAGGAGGGAGAAGTAGGTAGAAAGAGAGGTGGGATGGGATGGATTAAGGGAAAGGTAGGTAGAGAGGGAGAGGGTGAGCGGAGACAAAGATAGGGAGGGAGGGAGAGAGATGGAAAGAGGGAGGTGTAGGAAGAGAGGTAAGGGTGTGTGTGAGGAAGAGAGGGGAGGGAGATAGGGGGTGGCGGGGTGGGAGGGATAGAAGGACCCAAAATAGACTTAGTAGGAGGGGGAGATGTGATGGTGGATTATGGGACATATGCAGCCAAATTATATTTAGCTTCAATGAGGGATAGGGATAATGTTTTTGGATAGGGATAGGGATAATGTTTTTGAGCTGGTGTAATGGATGGGGATGGTGACAAATGGTTTGGAATAATGATAACACATAATGTATTGACTTAAGAGATTCTTCCTTCTCTTGAGAAGTTGAAGTGGAAAAGGAATCTGAAGAAGTAGACCAAAGTGAATGAGATAGATAGTGTATTGACTGATGAGATTCTTCCCACTCTTGAGAAGTTGAGGAAGATGCATGTACAATATGTGCAATGGGTGAATGGAAATGTAGAAGTGGATAAAGTAAAGAGGCTTTGTATTGCATATGAATTTGTGCAAGTAAAGAATGTGAGAGATGATGTTATAAGTGGAGTTGAACAAATGAACTCAAAGATTCTTGAGCTTAAGAATTCCATGGAACAAATACAATTGGAAATAGACAACAAGGAAAAGGAAAAATCAGATCTAAGTGCAAAACAAGAGAATCAGCTGGGTGGAGACGTGAAAGGATTATCTAAAAAGGTAGACAAGTCTTGTAAAGAACATGTTAAAATAAACATCTACATTCTCTAATCATAAATACACTCTCAAAGCTGAGAAAAAAGTGTCTACAAAGCTACATAAAAGCATTCAAGACATTGAAAACTCTATCCAAGTTAGGAATGTTTCTATCCTAAGGGTTGATGAGGGAGCAACTAATCCAAATATTCTAGTAAAAGATATGAAAAAATGTTAGAAGATCATGACAATGAATAGTAGGGGGTGTTAATAGGTAAGAGTAGTGGAGATGAGGAAAAATTTGTCTTGCATATTTTCCTCACTCTCTCTCTCTATTCCTTCAACCTTACCTCTCCATGTCTCGCCTATTTTAGGCTAATATGCATCTAAGAATGAATACAATGTTATACTAAATTCCAAATACAATAACCTCTTATTACATAAGCCACAATCTCTCCTTCCCTGTTTCTCTCCCTCCTTCTATCCCTCCCACCCTACCACTTCATATCTCCCTCCTTCCCTCTCTCTCTACCTCTCAAGTCTCTCTCTCTCACTCTCCATCTCCCTCTCAGGTATTTCTCTCTCTCCCTATCAGGTCTCTCTATCTCTCACTCTCCATCTTCGTCTTAGGTCTCCTAGTCTCTCAGTCTCCATCTTCCTTTTAGGTCTCTCTCTCTCTCTCTCTCTCTCCTTCCCTCCCTTTCCCTCTCTCCCTTGCTCTTAGGTCTCTCCCACTCCCTCTCTCTCTTAGGTCTCTCTCTCTCAGGTCTCTCCCACTCCCTCTCTCTTAGGTCCTTTGGTATTTAAAACCACTACTTCAATACCATGTGATAAAATTGTGACTAGAGAATCTATTTAAGGATTATCCAACCATACAACCAATGACACAAATGCTCATAGTAGAATTCGATGACATAATAAATTAATAAAAATATGAATTCATATAATTGCATTTACTATCTTGTCTTAAGGGTTTACAACATGAGACCTCAACCTTTAATGAATCACATATGTACAACCACTATATAAAATATAATCTTTTGAGCTGATATGTGATGTAATACTCTTCACAATGTGCTACTAAACTTCACCAATATTAACAAAAAAATATATTTTGGAGCTATTAAAAAATCACCTGTGAGTGATGACCAATGATATTTATATAGAGAGTGAATCCATTTCTTATTTAGACTGTAAAGAACTTATGAGGGTGATTCTTGAGACCTTAATACATGACAAAGAATAGAATAATAATTTCACTACCATACCTTAATGGTAATAATTTTTTTTAATAATTTCTAAAGAGGGTGTATTGTACTATCCCCTATCAATTATATCCTAACTAAAAGGGGATAGTGTGTTTTCCAATAGGGGATAGTGTGTTTTCCAACATTGGAACAAAAAATGCTCACATTGTTTGCAGTGTTGGAAAATACATTGTCCCCTATGTAGGAAAATTGGACAGGGGACATCATTAGAATGTAAGATGTCTAGAAATAACTAACAGGGGACAATATGTTTTCCAACAGGGGACATCGTGTTTTCCAATAGGGAACAAAAAATACTCACATTATTTGCAATGTTAGAAAACACACTGTCCCTTGTGAATTATTTTATTATGAATATGCAGTGTTGGAAAACACACTGCCCCTTGTCAGTTATGTAATGAATTCCACCTTAAAATTTTAGAACAACTCTTTGGTTACAGTAAAAATGACATTTCACTTTCTTGATATGATTGGAACAAAAAAATGATCACATTGTTTGCAGTGTTGGAAAACACATTGTCCCCTACGTAGGAAAAGTGGACAGGGGACATCATTAGAATGTAAGATGTCTAGAAATAACTAACATGGGACAAAGTGTTTTCAAACAACGGACTGTGTGTTTTCCATCAGGGGATAGTGTGTTTTCCATTAGGGGACAGTGTGTTTTTCAACAGGGGATAATGTCTTTTCTAACATTGGAAATAACTAATAGGGGACAGTGTGTTTTCCAACAGGGGACAGTGTGTTTTCCAACATTGGAAATAAATAACAAGGGACAGTGTGTTCTCCAATAGGGGACAATGTGTTTTCCAAAAGGGAACAAAAAATGCTCACATTATTTGCAGTGTTGGAAAACACAGTGTCCCTTGTCAATTATTTCCTAATCAATTTGCAGAGATGGAAAACACATTGTCCCTTGTTAGTTATGTAATGAAGTCCACCTTCAAATTTTATAACAACTCTTTGGTTACAATGAAAATGACATTTCACTTTCTTGATATGATTGGAACAAAAAAATACTCACATTGTTTGTAGTGTTGGAAAACGCATTGTCCCTTGTATAGGAAAAGTGGACAAGGGACATCATTAGAATGTAAGATGTCTAGAAATAACTAATAGGGAACAATGTGTTTTCCAACATTGGAAATAACTAACAAGGGACAATGTGGTCATTATATTCTAGTGATGGGTGGGTGCATGGAAATGGGTAGCAATTTCGTGGACACCTTTCAAAAAAACTTTTGAAAAGTCATAACGTGAGTACGTTATAATGCGCTCGCGTGATTGCTTGTTAAAAGAAAAAAAAAAAGTGAAAACCTGTCATTGTTATTTCGACTATTTTTTCTTGTAGACGCGGCCAAAACCCCCATATTTTTGCGCTCGCGTTCTAGGAGGAGCAATTCAACAAATTTTTTCACCAACAATTTCTATTTCTTTGCAACGATGGTGCCACAACGATGAGGTGTGAGAGGTAAGGATTTTGTGATTTTTGTTTTGAGTTGGTTAGTTTTAGGTTGAATTTGATATATATTGTTTGAATTTTTAGGAGATGCAAATCAACTTGCAAACCCTCAAGATCCTCAGTAGGAAGACCAACCAAATACTCAAGATCAAAATCAACCACAACAACAACCTCCTCCACCAATCACTCAACCCCCTCTTGGCACTCAACTAAATTTAATGAGTGAAATTGAGAACAACAAAAAAAAAATTGAGGATTTGATCAATAGGTTGAGTGATCAAAATGGTTCAACCGTAGAAAGAATGAACCTAGAAAATTCATTGAAAGATATGTTAAAAAATGTAGATTCAATTAGCAAACAAATAACTGGATGGCAAGATAGGAGGCAGGCGGCTAGGGATTATTATGCAAATAAACTATCATACAAAGATGTAAAGGATTTAAAAATTACAAAAGGTTATTCATGCTCATTATTCACTAACCCACGCACAAATCAAAATCTTACCCTCAATGCGAAGAGGTTTCCTATCCATTGGTGCCACCACCAACAGATTAGGGACTAGTTTTATGATAGGTGGTACATGGTCTTCGATTACCCACCGTGCAACAATTGCGAGGTCCTACAATATTTCCTTAGGAAACTATACGCTGAGTTCATATTGAATAAAATCCCAAATTATTTTGATACATGAGGGATTTCTAGGGGAGAGGTGGGGAGTCAGCTCAGGATAGACCCGGTGCATAGTCGGATCCTACGCGGCAAGGTAGACGAGCTCTCGCTAGGCCACCTCATGAGCACGTTGTTATGCCTTCCGTCGCAAAGGAAAGTGTTGACGTGGAGACATTGGAGGCTATCACCACTTTGACACAGAGTGTCATCCATCATACTAGCCCTATTCTACAACGCCATCCAGGGGAGTCTTCGAGTGGTGGCCTTCGAACACATGTGTGTCAATCTTGTGGGGCTACTTGTTCATATGACCCCACCAAAACTCAAGAGACTAGTACATAGGATCCGTCTGCAACTATGGAGATGGAGAGGGTAGTTGACATTTTGCATGAGGCATATGGGATTGATAGTTAGGTAAAAGTTAGTGCATGTTCATTGAATTTAATTTATTAAATTTTGATTTCGAAATGCAAGATTAACTAATTTTTTTTATGATTTTAATAAAATTGTAGGGTCACAATGTTGAGACTAGATACACCAGCCCCCCACTAACTTATTTCTGTAGTGCACCTATCGCTGGGGTATGTAACTAGTAAACAATTATAAATTTATTGCATGTTAATAGCATTGTTTTATGAATGGTAATTTAATATGCGATTTTGGATGTTGAACAAACTAATATTGGAGGTTTTGATGGAACAATTCCCAGTGGCGGTGGATTTACTCAAACCTACATGAAGGTAATAGAATAAAGAGTTTAACTAATGAATCAAGTACTTAATAGATTTGTGTAGTTTATATGCACATCGTTGATTACGTTGAATAATTTGTTGTTTTATTTTTGGATGTTGCAAGCCGAAACACCTACGAATGTGACGAGGGCAATGGATATTGGTGTGTCATCTTCTATATAATCCTCAATGGCTCTGACATGAGAGGTATGAGGAAAATTAGTAAATTTTAATTTACATTTGTTGTTATAGATGTTAGTTAGTGAAAAATCAAACCATTATTGATTCACGTAGTTTAATTTCTATTTGTATGGTTTATATAGGGCTTGAGCATGCCTGAGCATGGGCGTGAGAATATTTTCCCCATGGAGAGAGATCACGAGATGGCGGTAAGTGATTATTTTGTCAAATATATCATTTTTTATAATGTAATTTCTATATGTTCATGTCTTTACTTCTTATTGTAACCATTAAAACTTCACCATGAACTAAATCCTAGGAGGAGAAACAAGAGCACTACTCGAGCGCAACAAAAATGAGTGACAAACCTATCGTCATCCGATAAAAAAGAAAAGGGAAATAATTTATTTCCAGGGCATGGAGAGCAATGACTTTTGATTCCAGAGCCCTTTGTTGTATGCCTACATAGTAGTTTTGTACATATTTTTATTGGACATATTTGACATTGTATGCCTATATGAGATTCTCGTAAGCCTATATGGCTATTTTGTACATATATTTCATACTTATACCAACATATATTGATGTATGCCTACATGGCTATTTGGTTAATACAAATATATTTTATCGATGCTTGTCCATATTTGCATTCTAAATTGATGGTTCAACAGATATGAGTTACGTGTATTCAAGTGTATACTTTACAACTTACGTGTATACTTTGTGACTTACATGTGTTCGAATGTATACTTTATGGCTTACGTGTTTTCATGCGTATACCTTGTATTCGTGCATATACTTTGTATTAATTTGTGTATACTATATATTCGTGTCTATACTTTTTGAGGCTTACATGTTTTTGAGTACTTGTGCTTCCCTTATTGACATGTACATGCTTGAAATATTCATGTGTATAATTATTAACTGGTTAGCCCTAGCATTGATCATTGTTGTCCTTCATGATTTGTCTTGAATATTAATTGATTGATGCTAAACAACCTTATCTAAAAGAAAAAAACATGTTTACAATTGGAATTCCATGAAATGATTCATAAAAAGATTCCAATATGTTCTTGATGCGTCACTATCGAAAGATTTATATGTCAAATTTTTGCAATATTATTTCTTGTATACGAAATGGACTCGGGAGAAAGCAAGTTATAATTTATAATAAAAATAAGAAATAGACTCAACATTGTCCTAGACCCCCGAATAGGTCTATTTAACAAAGAAACACACTCTCAATCACTCTTCGAATTGCAAAACACCATTGGTGATGCAGAGTGGCTCAACCAAGTTGTGATTTGACACAACTTCTCTCAAATATGCCCACTAAGACTCGAACATTCACTTGAATAACCGATAAGAACTCTCCTATTCCTTTATGGTTTTGCGCCACACCACCGCCAAAAGAAAGCAAACTCAACCTTCTTTCAATCCATGTCAGCCTTGGGACCGTACATGAAATTTGGAGGTCGTACCAAGTACGGGATCAACAAGTTTGTATCAAAAATCTAAAAAACAGAGAACAATGTGAATAAGTCTTATTAGATCTTCTCCAAAAGTTCATCAAAAACCTCCATTCAAGCCTCTCAAGGCTTTAAATAGTTTTTTACACCCTTCTCTAACTAATCCATGCCCTCAACTAACTAAAAACTAACTTTAAAAACAAGTAACTGTTGCATTTCAAATTTGTTGCTTTAAGCAACTTACAAATTTGCAAATTTAGACTCCGCAACCTAATGAGTACATCTAATGAACTCTAAACCCACACAAATTGCGTACAAATAGCCTTATTACATCAATAAAACTCTATTCTTTCACAATCATATACAAATTCACAAATTTTCCTTCAAAGGCTATAAAGACAACTTCTAGTGCAAGATTGAAATTTTCACATTTTTTATCACTAGACCCAAAAGTCATCCTAAAACATACCTAATGGTCTTAATTGACCTTATTCAAGACAAAGCATGCTCAAAATACCCACAACAACCTATTGACCAACCTATTCACCATCAGATAATCACTAAAACCACTGAACTAGACCTTCTTCATCAAATGGAGGAACAAGGTGCTCTACACCAATGATCATATGCTTTTTGTGTGGAATACTCGAACTTCTCAACCGTCATTTGTATGTTTCTCTTTTCCAGTGTTTCACATGCCATCATAAGGGATCAAGCCGGTTGAACGCAAGTCAGATCAATTCCACGTGTTTGGGTGCGAAAGAGGACCATGCTTAGCGTAAACCTACCTATTGGGATGCATTGGAGCAATTAGTTTGGTCACATGAATTGCAAAATGAAAGTTGCACCACTTTACAACTTTGCACATCTTGAATTTGACACTTTTTCCATCAACTGAAAATCCATCGCCACGGGAAAACCATTTCGAGATAGCCAAAACTTAGAGAGGTTTTTGTAGAGGGGCCCAACGCAATCCTGTAGGATCAAATGACAAGTTTCTAAGCATCATAGTATCTGAGTAATAGCATGCTAAAATTTATAGCCATTTTGCACTTTAGACCCTTAAGGGATTGATCTGGTGGAACGTAGCTCAGAGTGATTCTGCGTGTTTCGGTGTGAAAGAGGACCATGCCTAGTGTAAAATACCTATTCGAATGCGTTGGAACAATCCACTTGGTCACACGAGTTGCAGAGCGAAAGTTGCACCACTTTGCAACTTTGCACAACTTGAATTTGACACTTTTTCCACCAAGTGAAAATCTGCCGCCACAGGAAAACCACTCTGAGATAGCCAAAATCGAGAGAGGTTTTTGTAGATGAGACCAACGCAATCCTATAGGATTAGATGAGAAGTTTCTAAGCATCATGGTATCTGAGTAATAGCATGTTGAAATTTGCAGCCATTTTGCACTTTGGACCCTTAAGGGATCGATCCAGTGGAACATAGCTCGGAGCGATTCCGCGTGTTTCAGTGTGAAAGAGGATCATTCCTAGTGTTAAAAAACCTATTTGGATGTTTTGGAATAGTCCACTTGGTCACATGAGTTGCAGAACGAAATTTGCACCACCTTTTAACTTTGCACTGCTTGCATTTGACATTTTTTCCATCAAGTGAAAATCCGCCGCCACGGGAAAACCACACTGAGATAGCCAAAACCGAGAGAGATTTTTGTAGAGGAGCCCAACATAATCCTATAGGATTAGATGATAAATTTCTAAGTTTCATGATATCCGAGTAATACCATGCTGAAGTTTGCAACCATTTTGCACTTTGGACCCTTAAGGGATCGATCTAGTGGAGCGTAGCTGAGAGCGATTCCGCATGTTTTGGTGTGAAAAAAGACCATGTATAGCATAAAAATACCTATTTAGATGCATTGGAGTAGTTATTTTGGTCACACGAGTTGCAGAACGAAAGTTGCACCACTTTGCAACTTTGCACAACTTGAATTTGACACTTTTTCCATCAAGTGAAAATCTGCTGCCATGGGAAAACCACTCTGAGATAGACAAAACCGAGAGAATTTTTTGTAGAGGGGCCCAACGCGATCCTGTATAGGATTATAAAATAAGTTTCTAAGCGTCACGGTATCCGAGTAATAGCATGGTGAAGTTTGCAGCAATTTTGCACTTTGGACCCTTAAGGGATCGATCCGGTGGAACATAGCTTAGAGCAATTCCGCGTGTTTTGGTGTGAAAGAGGACTATGCCTAGCATAAAAATACCTATTCGAATGTGTTAGAATAGTGTGCTTGGTCACACGAGTTGCGGAGTGAAAGTTTTACCACTTTGCAACTTTGCACAACTTGAATTTGACACTTTTTCCATCAATTGAAAATCCGGTGCCACGGGAAAACCACTCCAATATAACCGAAATCGAGAGAGGTTTTTGTCGAGGGGCCCAACATGATCTTGTAGGATCAAATGATAAATTTCTAAGCATCATGGTATCTGAGTAATAGCATGATGAATTTTGCAGCCATTTTGCACTTTGGACCCTTAAGGGATCAATCCGGTGAAACATAGCTCAGAGCAATGCCACGTGTTTTAGTGCGAAAGAGGACCATGCCTAGCATAAAAATACCTATTTGAACGTGTTGGAACAGTCTGCTTGGTCACACAAGTTGTAAAACAAAATTTGCACTACTTTGCAACTTTGCACTGCTTGCATTTGATGGTTTTTCCATCAAGTGAAAATCCATCGCCATGGAAAAACCACTCTGAGATAGCCAAAACCGAGAGAGGTTTTTGTAGAGAATCCCAACATGATCTTTGAGGATTAGATGAGAAGTTTCTAAGCATCACGGTATCTGAGTAATAGCATGATGAAGTTCACAACCATTTTGCACTTTGGACCCTTAAGGGATCGATCTAGTGGAACGTAGCTCAGAGTGATTCCGATTGTTTCGGTGCGAAACAAGACCATGCCTAGTGTAAAAATACCTATTCGGATGCATTGGAGCAGCTAGTTTGGTCACATGAGTTGCAGAGCGAAAGTTGCACCACTTTGGAACTTTGCACAACTTGAACTTGACACTTTTTCCATCAAGTGAAAATCCGCCACCACGGGAAAACCACTCCAAGATACCGAGAGAGTTTTTTCTAGAGGGGCCCAATGTGATCCTTTTGGATCAGATGATAAATTTCTAAGTGAAATGGAATAAGTTTTATGGGGTTTGTGTTGTTGCCCCTGTAGATTTTGATGGAAAAGGGCATGAAAAATGAGGTTTCACCCTAGGGTTTGATAAAATATTGCATGTAGAGGTTGGGTGATTGTATTTTGAGTTTGTGCAGGTGATTTTAAGAAGTTCTGAGGTGGTGGCATGTTTTGGTAAGGTGTGGAACCATTCCTTTCAATAAATCCTCCTTATACTAGCATAAAATAAGGGTTTTGGTTTGGCATGGTGGAGTGAGTTTATCTTGAGACAAATTGCGGATCTAAGGGTTTGGATACATGATAATTTCTGCATCAAAAAGTTAAGGGGGTTCTTGAATGTTTAAAGGTACGTTCCTTTGTAAATTAGGCCTAGTTAGCCTAATGAGGACAATGAAGAAGGTCATTTTTGATGCATATGTTCCAAGATAGTCACTGTTGATTTTGAAGTATGTGTTGTAACTCAATAATAGCTATCTAGATCAGTCATTTTTTTGTGAAGTAATTTGAGAAGATTTTCTCAAAACACCACTTGGAGCCACTCTTTTCACTTGAAAATTCATCATAAAACCCTTTAGCAGCAAATCCACCTTTGTTTCTTGAATTCCCTTGCATAAATAAACACACACACACACCTAGAACATCCTAATTCGACCTTACATCCTTTATATCACTTATCTAATCACCTAATGACCTCTTTGAGACTTTGAATACATTACATATGACCTTTACATGACCTTTTTCACATTATTTACATTTGAAAATTCAAATTTTGCAAATTTTCCTATTGAAGGCATTTACAGAACAAGGTGCTACTGCACCAAACATGAAATCCAAAATTACAATATTTGAGTAAATCTCAGTATGTAAGTAAATATCATTACAATGCCTTAGGTACTTCGTTCTCACAGATCTTTTACAATGTCACTCATACATTCAAGATTCTCTTTAAATGTCTACATTATAGGTGCTCATTATGAGGTTAACTTCAATTGAGTAACTTGAGATTCCCTCGCTAAGCTTCACACGCTCTTTTATAATGGATTGAAATCAAAATTGAGATTTGTCAAGATCATCAAAATAAGGATGTTGCATTGCTTTTTTGGCTGAGATTCTCTTTGATGGCTCATAGATCAGCATTTTCTACAATGAGAGATCAATCAATTTTTAGTAGTTTACTTACAAATACGCAAAGTAAAAGAGAAAAAGAGAGATCATCCAAAATGGAAATGAAATAAAAATAGATGGAAGGCACTTACAAATAGGCATGCAGGTCTCACAACTTAGTCACTCCTGATCATACATCTTCACTGAGAATTCCAACATACCTATTGCACACAACACCTCTCATGAATAAAGTAAGTTGAAATTTCAGATGCTCTTATAATGTCTACATCATAACTGCTCATGATAAGGTTAACTTCAAATGAATAACTTGAAATTCCCTCACCAAGCTTTGCACACTTTTCTAATGACTTAAAACCATGATTGAGATTTGTCAAGATCATCAAAATAAGGATGTTGCATTGCTTTTCTGGCTAACATTCTCTTGGATGACTCATATATCTGCATTTTTTGCAAGGGGACACCAATCACTGTTTAGTATGTTACTTACAAATATGCAAAGTAAAAGAAGATGATAGCATTGGCATCAAACAAATTAATGTGCATACAAGTATAAATTAATAAGCACCGATGTGCATATACTTACAAATTAATCCAACAAACCATTTGGGTTTGCTCTACTCTTTATTGTGTCAAGTATTGCCTCATGGTTAGACTCATTGACCTTCCACAAGGTCTTGTTCAAAGGTCTACCCCCATATTTGGTCAAACAAATATTGGATTCCATGACAAGGTTTGGGTAATGAAGAATCTTACGATGCATGTCAAAGTCCTGAAATAGCCAATGTTTAACTCTTGAATGTGGGTACCTTCTAAGCCATGTTCCAGTAACCACAACTGAGCCTGTAGGGTATTCAATGTTTTCTCCATCTATAATTGGGGTCTCCAATTTCTTTTTGGCCTCAACACAATAACACAAGTAATAGTTTGTTCCCTCTTCATTATCTTCATCTACAATAACTGCATAAACATGCCTTGCATTGATATGTACAGAAAATCTCTTGAAATTTGTCAACTTTACGAATATAGTACAAAGTAAGATAATGATATGGAATTTCAACAACTAAGCAAGTAGATATATCACCTAGTTGAACTAGATCTGATACATGGTCAAAGTCGACCGATGATTCCATTTGTGTCAGATCCAATGTCGTCGGAGGGTGATACGTGTGAAGTGGGCTAAGATAACTTGTCAACCATTTTTCAACCCACTCCCCTGATTCACAATCATTCCAGGCTTGCATTGTACATGAAGAACAAAATCATGCCATCTTTCATGTATTGATACTCCATGAACCTGCATTTGAGCTAAGGGAAGAGTGTACCTCACTTGATCCTATTACTGTACAAAAATATTCATATGGTGCAATGCTAGTATCATCCATCAACCAAAACATCTACGAACTGAAGATGTACCTTCATTACCTGGACCCATTGAAGCATTACACCACTCGACGATTGATTTTGCATCTATCAACTTTGCACTGTCTTTATACTTTAACTCTTGTTGTGCTAATTCTCTTTTCATGCATGCTCCTGCACCATCATGCTCCCCCTTTCCATGTCCAACCTCACAAAAGTTCCACATACATTGAACACCTATAATGACATCCATTCTGCATAACCAGTAGAACATGCACGAGTTTTGAATTGTGTTGCACAGTTATTAGACCATATTATATGTCGGTCGTATTCTATGCCCCTCTAAGCCAAACCACTGTAGAACATCTGGAAGAAACCTTGCACGAACTTTGGAGAATGTGTGCAATCATCACTAATGTAAAAGTGGTACTCCCTCAATACCTTCCTTTGGTCATCTGTACTATTAGATCCATGAATGAATGCTATGTGCAAAAATATTGAGACTTGTGTGGAGTTGTAATACTGTGACTGTACCTCATGTTTTGGTTGTAGAGTGTATTTCTCCTCAAATTCAACCATTGATACTATGCTTCCAACTAGAAAGGTGTCCTTGCATAGCTTGAATTGCATGTCCAACGATCGGGCTCTATGGGTATACTTTGTATACTCAGACAATATATTGTCATGAAACATGGACATAAACTAGTACACTGGAATCTTCTCAATAACCAAATCACACCTTTTTGCTTGAGACCCATCTTTTGTAGCATATGCCACTGTTTTATACTTCCCAAACTCTACTAGTTTTTGTCCCACCTCATCAGTGCTTTCCATATGTTGACATACTAGCATACGCTGGAAGCCACCACAATGCTCACATGAACCATCCAAGCATGTTGTCCTGTAGAATATCTGGCCATCCTCTATTTCACATAATTTTTTTGATAAGAGCTCTCTTGAATATTTTGGTGGGGCTTCTATGCCACAATCTTGCAAAACATCGTTAGTATACAAATCTATACATATAGAACTATAAACATCATAATGGTTAGAAAATTCAATATGTAGTCTACAACAACAAGTAGTGCATGTGTGATTTATCTTGACATAAAAAGGTTTAATAATTCCAAAAAATCTTTGAGAAATACTAATTTGAGAATAACGATTTTAAAATTTTCAAAAAAATTGGGTTTGAGTCGTATCCAGAAAATGCATTGGATGTAGCTCACTATTCCGACTATCGATTCTCCTTCTTACCACATCCCTTTGATTCAGAGATGGCCGTGTGTTATTCTTCCAATACTCTTCAATTAGTGTTCTCAAGGCTTCGACAAATTCTTTATCTTTTCGTGACAGTCTCCCCGAGAATGCCCATAATTTATTTGAATCATTGCCCTCAATTCTTTGCCACCTTTGAATGACTCTTAATAAATTTTTTCTACTAATTCCCATTTGTTCACTCATCTTTTTAATGAGACGAGCTCTCTTTGTTTGACAACTTACCAAAGTCGATGTAATGACACATCGGGAAACATTACTATCCTTTGAGCATGAGGTCTTACCCACACTCTCATAAGCATCCATTAGATTCTTCACAATAGTGTCTTCACTCGATGCATTCGATGTTCTCAACCCAAGAGTCTTCATGATGTTCCTATACTTTACACACTGCATCATTTCAACAAATAGTTGACATCTTGCAGTCTCATTTAGCCTTTCAAAGAATCATTCCCAAATCTTATTGGCATATCTTCTACAAGTGCATGTTGAAATCTTACCTTCCATGTGCTGCAAAATCTCATCATCAATATTAATCAAATACTTTGGCTTTCTACGTAAAATTCTAGGTGGTGTTCTCCTAGGTACTTACATCTCAACATTAGGAATTTCATCAATATTTAATTGAGGTGGGCTAGATTGCGTACCTTCGATCGAGGGTGGAGAAGAAGACATACCTTGAGGTTCACATGGGGATGATGGAATACCTTCTTTGTCAAATCTGAGTGATGATGTACTCTCAATTTGAGATGTGCTAGATGGTGTCCAACAATATTCACTTGAGGTAGATGGTGTCCCTCCATATTCACTTGCAGTAGATGGTGTTCATCCATATTAACTTCTGCTAGATGGTGTCCCTCCATATTCGCTTGTGCTTTATGGTGTCCCTTCATATTCACTTGCCGTAGAGGGTGTGTCTCCAACTACGGTATCCAAATTTGTCTTACGATGATGCTTTTGCATTCATGCCTTTTGTGCTGCCAATTCCTGTTCTTTTTTTGACGGTTGAGGTTCCTCTTCAATTGTCTTGTTTTCGTCAATCGTTTCCAATTTCTTCTTTTCACGATATGCCGCCACCCGAACTCTCTCCTTTTCTTTGAAGGTTTCATTCTCTTTGTCTATTTCTTGGGCATGAAGGATAATTTTATCTGTACCATGGTAATGAGATGAATATTAGTTCCATTCAAGTTAATTGAAAAATATATGTCATTCAAGGCTTCATTTAAATAATACTTACAATCATCCTGTACAAAAGTTAACCTAGCATAGACAAATGTGACACGATTTTTTTCAATCCAGAATGTCTTAAAGAAAAGTGGTAACGTGGCATGCCATGATTGCAAGATAGGCTCAAAATGGAAGCATGGACATTTGCATAAAATTGCATTTTTTGGCAAAGTTGTGAAGAGATAAGTTAGTTAAGAAGTTACAAAAATAGTTAGATACGTTGTCTTGTACGAATTTGTACGGGAATGAATGCTTGGTTGGATTTTTGTAAGTTTTTTCACACTCAATCACCTCCCACATACAATTTGTTTCATGAATTTTTCTTAACGTTGAGTCAGATATTGCAAACTTTCTCTAAAATTGTCAAACCCTCTGTTAGGGTAAACAATGAACTTGAGAAATTGTGTTTCTCCCATTCTACTCAGTGAAAGTACTTAATTTTTTTGTAAAAATTCCTTGTGGAATGTAATTTAATATTTCAAAGGTTACTAATCATATGGTGATGACTAAGGTGTGAAGAAAATAATTTTTCTTGATTGTAAAACTGTGTTTAGACTGGTAAAATAGGGAATTGTGAAGCTTAGAGCTTAGGGTTTATGGAAATGTGTTTGGAAATGAAATTATAATGGAATTATAAGCTTGGTCAGGTCAAATGAAAGGTATTTTATGTATTGGTTATGAGGTTTTGGTGTTGGGGGTAGCAAAACCAATAACATGCTGATTATAGTTTCTTGGATGTCTGGATTTGTTGTTATTTTGCCATTTAAGTTGCAGCATTGAGTTCTTGAATTAGTGAATCATGAACAAATTGAATGGTTATGAGTTTCTAATCAGCTTTATGCTATGTTACAATCAATTTTATGATGGTTAATCTATTTTTTGAGTTTTACAAAGAGTTGAAACCAAGTTATAATGTTTTGTGGAAATATGAAATCAAGTGAAATTGAAGGATTTTGATGAAAATATGATTGAGTTTTATTCGTTGATCTTCTTCAATTTAAGTTAGTGTCAAAAGTACCCTTGATGATTTGTTGATCCTGGTAGATGCTCTACATCAAGTTTAAAATGGTAATTGGCAAGTGTATATAATTGTGTAATTTAAAATGTGCATTGACAACGTAAGGTTATAATGACAAATAAAAATGAAAGCAAGCCATAATAGAATGAAAGAAAATGTGTAAAGACTTCACATACCTAAAAAACCAGACTTTCAAATAGAGGAGTCCAACCCAATTATGTAGCCTTAGCTTCTTCTTTCTTCAAACTCCACAACAATTTGACTTGTTCAAAATCTTGCTCCCCTCCAAACTTCAATTGTATATCAGTTTTCAATGGAATTCAAACTTCAATTGATATTATATGTCTTTCAACGTGGAAACTCTTCTATTTCATGCAAAGGTGGTAGAAAGATCATGGAAAAGGTGATGGAATGTGAAAAACATGCTTGCACACTTCACAACATCATCAAAAAGCTACTTTTTTTGGAGCACATGCAAAACCAGGAGAATATGCAGACTATGGGCCTTGACATCACGATTTTATTGAGTTTTAACCATTTTTAGTGGAATAAAAAATGCGCTCGCATTATTCCCTCCTAAAATGGTAACATCTCTACTTCTTCAAAATGCACACGCGTTATATGAAATATGGTTTTCTTAGTATATTTCTTTTCTCCCTCTTTGTCTATACCCTCTATCCTAATTCTATATCTCTCTCCTGCACCCTTATAGTAGAGGAGATAGAGGTGAGTGTGTGTGTGTGTGTGTGTTTGAGAGAGAGAGAGAGAGAGAGAGAGAGAGAGAGAGAGAGAGAGAGAGAGAGAGAGAGAGAGAGAGAGAGAGAGAGAGAGAGAG
>CM021102.1:141760195-142272675 GCA_007115665.2 Sequoiadendron giganteum | reverse complement strand
TCCTTCTATCTCTCTCCCCTCTACCCTTTACCCTTAACCATTATACCCTCTATCCTCTACCCTCTATCTCTCTCCCACTCCCTCCCTCCCTCCCTCTCTCTTTCAAGTCTCTCCCTCCTGCCCCTTCTCCCTCTCTCAACTCTCTTTATCTCACTCACTCAATCCTATCTCTCTCTCCTCTACTCTCTACCCTTAACCCTTATACCCTCTACCCTCTACCCTAAACCCTTACACCCTAAAACCTTAAACCCTCTACCTGTTACCCTCAACCCAATACCCTAAACCATCAACCCTATAGGTCGTCAACCCTATACCCTCAATTATAAAGCCTCTACCCTATACATTGGATCCTCAACCCTCATATATCTCTATCCCCCCGTCCTCTTCTCTCCTTCTCTCTATCTCATATCTCCCTCCATATCTCTATCCATCCATCCCTCCCTCTCTACCCTAATCCATCAACCCTAATCCCTCAACCCTAAACCCTTAAAAATTCAACCCTAAACCCTAAACCCTAAACCCTAAACCCTCTACCCTCAACCCTAAACCATCAACCCAAAACACTTACACCCTAAACCCTTAAACCCTCTACCCTCTACCCTCAACCCAATACACTAAACCATCAACCCTATACCCTCAATTTTCTCTCTCTCTCTCTCTCTCTCTCTCTCTCTCTCTCTCTCTCTCTCTCTCTCTCTCTCTCTCTCTCTCTCTCTCTCTCTCTCTCTCTCTCTCTCTCTCTCTCTCTCTCCTATCTCTCTCTCCCCTGTAGCATTAAACCTCTACCCTCTACCCTCTACCCTCTACCCTTAACACTTAAATCTTCTCCTTCTCTCAACTCTCTCTCTCACTCACTCAATCCTTATATCTCTCTCTCCCACCCCCCCTCTCTCTCTTTCCCTCCCTCTATCCCTCCCACCCTATCTAGCTAAGTCCCTCTCACTCCAACCCCTTATCTCCCACTCCCTCTCTATTAAGCTCTCACTTCCACTCCTTCTCCCTCTCTCCAGACTCTCTCTCTCTCTCCCTCCCACCCCCTCTCTCCCTCTAGCAGCCTACCTAGGTAACTCTCTCTATCTATCCCTCCCACCCTGCCTAGATAAGTCCCTCTCACTCCACATCCCTCTTTCTATCCCTCTCTCAGGTCTCTCACTCTCACTCCCTCTCTCTCCCACTCCCTCTCTCTTGCACTCCCTCTCTCTCATACTCCCTCTCACTACCTATCTATCAAGTCTCTCCCTCTCACCCCCTTCACACTCTCAAGTCTCTCCCTTTGGCACCCTACCTACATAACTCTATTTATCACTGTCTCTCTCTCCCTCTCTCTCAATTCTCTCCCTCCCTCCCTCTATCCCTCCCACCCTACCTAGCTAAGTCCCTCTCACTCCAACCCCTTCTCTCCCACTCCCTCTCTCTTAAACTCTCACTTCCACCCCCTCCCCATCTCTCCAGACTCTCTCTCTAAATTCTCCCTCCCTCTAAAGACATACGTAAATACATACATACAAGCATAATACATATGTACATATAATCCTATATCCATACAAGCATACATACATACATGTGTAGATACAATCTTACATACATACATACAATATATATGCATTGATACATACAGACATACGTACATACATACAAGCATGCATACATGACATACAAGCATACATGTACATACAAACATACAAATATATCAACATACATTGAATATATTGGCATTTAACATAAAGTAGGACATAACGCGAGCGCGTTATAATGCGCTCGCGTTATGTCTTACTTGACATGTTTCCCGCAGAAGCAGAAGCAATGTCAAAACTAAAATATAATGCGAGTGCATTATAGCACGCTCACGTTATATCTTGCTTTGGGAATTCTTGAGCCTTAGGCTTGGTATTTGCCTTGGAATACCAGCCCAAAGGCTTGGAAGGCATTCCCAATGACCAGAGACGTGTTTTTAAAAAATATACCATATTTCACATAATCGAGTTCGTGCTCACTGTTAGGATTGCACGTGGTTCAATATCGAAAAAGTTGAACACATGGGTAATGTTGGGTTCTCTCTTAGCTATCCAATGATGTAATTTATTTCACTTTCTAAAAATGTTAAGCCTTTCATCCATAATTTATTTTATTTGTATGTGTTTTTTTTTTGCCAAAAAACATTGTTTGGTATTTTTTTCGTTATAAATTAACCGTTCATCGAATTTTCAAATAAATTACATTTTTAGAAACTAGACTCCATTCTACAAATTAAAAACATTCAATTAGTTTCCAAAATTTGTAGGTGTAGCACGGTCAAAATTCTATTTTTTAGGAAATATCCACTTCAAAAATTAGTAAAAAATCAAATATTCATTATAAAATTATCAGAAAAATCGTGCATCAACTACATACTATTAACTAATTTCTGACTATTGCGATTTTAAAAATACTAAAAAAAAGTTCACAGTACGAGGGTCGTACAAGAGTTGCTATGTTATTTTTTTCTAACAAAAACAACACCAATTTGTGTACGTCCCTCTTTTGAACCCCTTTAGCTCAACCATTTTAAAAATAAATTAGTAGTTTAGAAAGTAGACTCAGAGCACTTTGATCCTTGTTTTAGTTCCATCTCAAAATTTTGAGTGTAACTATCCTCAATTTCACGTCCAAGGTCAGTATTTCCCAATTTCAGAAAAAAGTTGTCAACTTAAGTCCCCTTTTTGGGAACCATCCTGGTGCACTTACATTAATTTGGTAGATGAACCCAAAAAATTCATGGCACATCTTTCGTCAATAATACAATTGTTATTGCCTACTTGTTACATAGACTTTGTGTTAAAGTATACACATCTTATTAATACTTTAGGTGATTTATAACCATCTAGGTATGTTTTGAGCGCATATTTGTATATTTTGAGGATGATGCATAAAATTAAAAATTACTGCTATCTTGTGAATCCAATATTTTAGAATTTTAATTTCTTCATAATACTTTGGATGCTAGTGCATGACATTGAGACTATCTCTATTTTTTCACCCATGGTTTCATGTTGTTTTAGATACTGATATAGAACATAAAGTATATTGGGCAAAACACATTTGATCTATTCTTTAAGAGGATAAAATTTTGTACACAAAAAGTTTATCCATTGATAATATCAACTTTACATAGATTAATTATGATGAGATATATCAAAACCAATATTCACAAGCATGCAAGTGGCCTATATTACAAACACAAGAAATTAGGAACAAATAAGAAATATAAATTATCTATAACAACACTTTGAGTATATAAGAAATCTTCGAAGTCAAAATCAGTGAAATACAAGGTTAACCTTTGCAATGAGAGAACATTAATTGCAAATTTTAGCACTTGTGTATTTTCCAAAACCATACAATAAATTTAAATTTGTGTTGTAACTAATTTTTTTAAGAACCAATCCATAAAACATGATCCAATATCTTAACACGAAGTTATATTTCTCCATTATTTTACATGGATTTATGAATGTATTCCAAGAGTTAAAGTAACCATGGAGGTTTTATTAAATTCCTGGCAACTTAAAACAAATCATATTAGTAAATTGAAAAGCCTCCAAGGGCGCATTTCTTTGGAAATAATTTAGTTCTCTTGCTTTCCAATGCATGCCAATGTCCTCTGCAATTTGTGTGGAATCCATTGAAATATAAATGTCTTCTACAATCTGTGTGGTGTCCATTGAACACCTAGCGAGTTTTTTTTGAATCCCACTGCATACAACCTATTTTTTCCCTTCCATCCGTAGGAAAGGGCATTTTGAAAAGCCCGTCCTCTGAAAAAAAATTGCATTCCTAAACAAGATAAGAAAGATCAGATTTAGACTACAATAAATCTTGTGACCAGTAACAATTTGAATCCAAATAATAAGATAAGAGCAAAGTAGGATTTTGATTGGGTTTTTTTTTTTACCTTTAGTCAAGAGGGCACATTACTTCTATATCCAGTTGGAAAAATTACATTATCAAACTTGTCTTGCACATTTATCCAATGACAGTCTGAAATCCCACTCCAAATTGGGTAGAAAAATAAAACTTGCAACATCTACATATATTCAGAGTGATAAATCTAAACATTCACATAATTACATTTCTGAGCAATACTCAAATTTCTCCACATTTCTAAGCAATACCTATAAAATATTTAGAACCCATTCAAAAATTATGCTTCTACATTGATCAAAATAAATAAATTTTTGAATAAATTTAAAAACTAATTTGCTCCTTCCTATGAGGGGAATTCATTGGCCTTACAGGCTGTGCCTATTATTTCATTTTAAGTTCTATTTTTTTAAGCAATTGCAACCTCTCTAAATACAGCCTCCTGAGTCTTATCTTTATAGATTTTATTTTATTAAAATGTCTATTACCCAAACCATTTAATATTACTCTTTGTACAAATATCAAAATCCAAATTTGAAACCACTCTCCACGGGTTGTCTGAAACTGAATGAATGCAGTCAGTTAAGACACGTGCCATGATATTCAAATGTGTCAATATCAAGAACTAACCAGCATTCAAACCTCTAATATGATGAGAGCAATTTTACATACCAAACACATTGCTTTCTTGCGTCACAAAGCCACCAACCAAAAGCAGTTCTTGTGGAGTTTTCTCTTGGCAATAAGGGTTTTACCATCTCCAAGAAGGAGCTTTGTAATGTCATGATGGCAACAGATATTTGGTAACTTAAGAATAGGAAAAAATAATTGCATTTCAAACAATCACAGAAAAAAATAAATAGTGAAATTCATGTAGAATCTGATATTAAGCTGCCAAAGTTTCAGTCCCTCACGAGAGAGCCACAACCATAAAAATCAAATAATGGAAGAGAGAAATTATGGATGTTCTATATACCTTTATCTACATTTTTTTAAAATTTTGGTGAGAGTTGCAACATCCAACACAGGCGTTAGCTTCTCTAGTGTGTATCCAAGCCACCAAAAGCAGCAGAAAATCCACCACCCAAAGCATCCTTCAAATTCCTCCTTGGTTTTATGCCCGCTTGCATGAAAATGCGGTGCAATTTTACAGGTTTGGGGTTTAAGCGGGGCCGCCTTATTTCAAATCTCCCACTTTTACAATCTCGCTCATTTAAAAAATAAATTGAAACGTCCATGTCGGTTGTCTCTGTCTCTGTCCATCGTTACCATTTGTCTCCTTTTCCGTTTTTCATTCTCGTTGGTGCTTTTTGTCTCACGGGAGGCATGGGGATGTGATGTTATGTTTTAATGTTACATACATAGGTGCTTTTTTTTTTTTCTAGTAGTTAGCTTTCTTCCCTTATCTATGCCTTCTCTTATAAGTATTAATTCGTCTTAGTCTTCTATGTTTCCTCTTATAAGTATTAGTTGGTCTTAAGTATTTTTTAAGGGGTTGTCTTGTTTGATCTCTTTTTAATAGTGTGGTTAGGGATCTCATCTATGTCTCCTCTTATAAGTATTAGTTGGTCTTAGTTTTTTCTAGCGTTGTTTCATTTGATCTTTTTTTAGTAGTGTGGGTAGGGACCTCATCTATGCCTTCTCTTATAAGTATTAGTTAGTCTTAGTTTTTTCTAAGAGGTTGTTTCGTTTGATCTTTTTTTAGTAGTGTGGGTAGGGACATTATCTATGCCTTCTCTTATAAGTATTAGTTGGTCTTAGTTTTCTCTCTTGGGGTTGTCTCGTTTGGTATTTTTTTAGTAGTGTGGATAAGGACCTCCTTCTATGCCTCCTCTTATAAGTATTAACTTTGGTCTTAGTTATTTCTAAGGGGTTGTCGTGTTTGGTCTCTTCTTAGTAGTTTGGGTAGGGACTTCTTTTTTGGTAAGTAAAGTTTTTGGGTTTTATATTTGTGAATATTTAGTTTATGTGGATATTTAGTTTATTGAATACTATTATTGGTTGGGAGTCACTTCCAAGTGATGAAGACCTTTGAGATGGTGGCTAGGGTTTTAAACTCAATTATGAGGGTCCATCTATTGTAGGATTTATCGTTTTAATTGCTTTGTATTTTTAATCCTTTTGTAATTAATGTTGCATTTGCATAAATTCACTCTTGTATCTCGAGATTATTTTATGGCTACTTTGATACTTTGGTCGGGCTTAGAGGTATGATGCCATGCCACCTAGTTTTTAAAAATAGGCTATACATTATTTTACTTTGAAGAACTTCATTTAATAAAAAAAATTGGCATCTTACCTTTGAACTTCTAAACAATATGATATTTTAGTCCTTGAAGCAATATCGAGATTCACAACATGAAGGGAAATATATTTATTAAGATGTAGGGATTTTTAAATTTAAGCCAAAGTTTTCACCTAAGAAAATTATGAATACCTAATATATTCACTTGTTTCCTTCCACATAAATAATGGAGTAAGAATGTGTTGTGCCTTTTTCGCACATGCCTCGCTCAAGGTAGGGACCCCTTTTCTCTTAACACTCAAATTATCATCAAAGAATGCCACAATAAACATGAACAAGTAAAAAATAATTTGTTGTTAACAACTTCAAGATTACATATAACAAATCTACAAAACTAATATTTGTTGGAGTTTGTACAAAAATAAGGTCTAGTAGTACTTAAAAATAATATTAATTTATAGTCTATTCAGAAAATTGGGTGGCATGGAATCATATCCCCAAGAACAACCAAAGTATCAAAGTAGGCATGAAACAAGCCCAAAAGATAAAAGCGAATCTAAGAAAATGCAACTGCAATTACAAAAGCATTACAAAACACAAAGTTTCTAAAACAAAAATCCTAAAATAGGTCAAGGATCCTCATCATTGGATTTGAATCCAAAGAGATCATCTCAAAGGTCTTGGGTGTTTAGAAGTTATTCCCAACCAATATTATGATGGTCATTCTATTGTTCAATTAACTAATCATCCAAATTTTCATGAGAAGGAGAGACCACAAGTGTAACACCCTGCCATGCAAACCCCACAGGACAACCACCAACTAACCAAAGATGAAACAAATATTTTTTTTTGACAACAACTACACAACAACCATCATTAAGTAAGCATACATCATTATGATAATTGCATAACGAAACCTGACTAATCCCATGGGGTTACATGGTTGCATTACTCGTAAATATTCCCAACCAAAAACATTGCTATAAATAAATGTCAAGTAAAAAGCAATAGAACATACATTCACAAGATAACATAATGATAAGCATACAACCTTCCATAAGCAATAGAGATGATAAAGGTACATACATCATTTTACTACATATCAATTTATAGTTCAAGATTACAATTGTGGAGCATATTTCCACAAATACAACACTTCAAAGATACAATAGTACATTACATAATGCTTCCCTTATATCAATGGGAAGAGTGCATCGAGTACAAGAATAATACAAAAATGATGAATAAAGTGCAAGCATATAACAATCTTCAATCAGGAGAAGCCTTGTAATCTCTGCATCTGCTTCCACTTTTTGCTTCATGAACACAACTTGGGAACCAAATGGGGTGTGTAGCATGTTCCACCCAACCATGTGGACCCGAAGGCCCACCCCCCGTACTAGGAGATGACAAGAGGGCACACAACATAAAAGAAGACAAATGTACAAGGTTGACATGACTCCACAAATTCCAAAAGGCAACAAGACAAAACATAAGATAAATCACTTCCATAGGTACAAGAACAATGAGTGGGAAACTACAAACATACAAAGTTACTAAGGGCAGTGTGTCATCACATGGATAGACATGGGTTACCCAATGTAGACCTTCATAGGTTATCGACTCCCATCCTGGGTTACCCTGGCAACCTCAACCGATCCCCGACCCCCATTCTTGCACATGCGAAATCAACTTACCTTTCTTGAGGATAAGGTAGTTGATTTTCCATTCTAGGCCTTCTCGTCTCACCCCAAGCCTGTACAAGTGCTTGATCCATGAGAGAGGAATCCATTATCTTTCATTAGAGTGATTTCTACCCACCCCCTAACTTTTATTAGGTTACCACTTGATTAACTCAACTTCCACATGAGTTACCTAGGAGACCACTTAGGGTTCTGGCCCCCGTGAGAAGCCACACTCCCTACAAGCAACAAGACCCCAAAATCACAAACGGCAAGCCATTGCACAAAAATCAAAGCCAATAAGAAAAACCATCAAGTGAGGCATGCACCATCTCACACAAAAGCTTCATAGTAATCAACTTCCAAGTGCAAGGCTAAACCCACAAAACCAAATCGAGCATAAGAACAATAGTTCACAAAATTCCATGTGAAAACCAATAAAATGATACATTTTTCCCACCTCTGGAAGCCTAAAAGAACACTGGCAACCCAAAACTTCGCATTTGAAGGTAACTCACACTATGGCTTCCAACATGATCTCCCGACAAGAGTTCAATACATAAAACCAACAAACACTCCTCAATTCAAAACCAATCCAAGAGAAGGACACCACATCAAGGGTCCATTAAAAGGAATCAACCTTAAACTCTCACACACATTAAATATTTTTAGAACCCAACGACATTACTCCATGCAAGCACATAAATGTACAAGGTAACCATAACATGCAAACTCCACATTTCATTTATTCTAATTTAACTATTACCCAAATAAACTGTCCAATTTAAGAATATACTACTCCATCAATATATAGTCTTAAATCATACATCACATCTATACATTTAAATTTACCCTTCAATTCAAAACACCGAAGTAGAATGTGTTACCCCTCTAATTGCACACATGTTCATTTAATTCTATAAATATATTTATACAACTACAAACAACATATCATAATCATAAAACCACTTTCAAAATAATAAGACAACTATGTATATCTATTTAATATTAGATTTTCTCCCTTTATCAATTATAGTAGCCTAATTGAATATACCTATATTATAAAGCTATCGCTTACTCTACCTTATTCTCTCTTCATACATATTCAACCCAACCCCCCAAATTTTCAATAACAAAATCCCTATCATTTATTCTAATTATATCTTAATGAAATTTATTCCATACCCTTTTTCCTTCCGATATAACTAATATTCTTGTTATGCAAGGATCCATAAGATTATACACAAATGCAAATCTAAGACTACTTTGATAATTACTCAACTCATTTGCAAAGAAATGAAAATACACAATTATTTATTTTATAAAATTCTTTCCTAAGATTTGCTGTTAATGTACAGATTCTCAGATTTATAAGAGCAATCCAAAAAATGCAAGTACATGAAGATTTACAATTAGGGTTGATTATCTAATCCTCTAAATAGTTCTCTCAACGTTTTGAAATTCATAAAAAAATCAATATCAGTAAAGAACAACGACTACAATAAATCTCAAAGAAACCATCGAGCCCTATAAACCTAAGGTAAGTGTAGCGCTTCCATAACAATTTCAGACTCTAAGCTTGATGCAAGAGGACTAGTTATAAGGGATGTGTGCCTCATCATCCTTTTAACACAGTGATTAAGGGTGGTGCTACAAAAAAACCAATATAAGGGGTTTCTCTATTAAGACGATTGCATCAACCATGATTGAAGGAGAAGAACTCGAGTAATAAAGATTCCTCAGGCTACCGTGGCACAAGAACACCATTCGATTTAATAATATTTGGTCAGAGGCATCTCAAAGGATATCGGAAATCAAAGACCATAGAAATTAGCTGAATCGACATAGCAGAAGCATGGTGCAAGGTTGAAGCCTCAGACTGCAAAGAGAAAATACCAAAGACCTATGTTAAACTGTCGATGATAGAGATATGATGGTCATTGAATCATTCATACAAGAGAAATACTATAAATAAATATCCATGAGACTTTAACTTACAGATCCACCCCCATAAAGCAATCAGCTGCATGCATAACAAAATGGGCAAGGCTAAATTTTAAACAAAGAAAACATGTTGGAGAAATCGAACTCAAGAGAATGCAAGGTAGCCATAAAGAAATAATGACACGTACGGAGGACAGTGGCGACAATTTTGTTAAGGAGCTTTCTTTTAGATCCAAGGGTTCAAGGCGTGTCAACCATGGGGTACGTAAGGTTAAATCCCACAGACGATCTGCATCAATGAAAGAGTCTGAAAAAGCAAGAGAGCTACACTGGCGACTTAGGAGAAACTTCAATACGAACTAATTTTGTTGCTTCCTATCGCACCATTTGTAAATATTTTAATAAAGGAAATCCTCCAGTATGAGACACACAAGAGAATAGAGACTCAAGTAGTAATGAGGTTGATGAAAGATAAATGAATTAAAAAGACTATAAGAAAATACAACATCGATGGCAAAAAGGATAAGGCATTCTTCTATCAACGAGGAGACGATGGTGTTTCATTGAAAAAAAAAAACAAACAGATAAGAAAATATGAAGGGAGGCGACACTATAACAGTCTAGCATATGACAAACAACAATCTCCTTAAGGAAATGATTTGGAGATAATCAAAACACTAGATTTCAACAGATGAATCAAAACTATTCGTTTATGTTATTCGAAAACCTCAAAAGAACACAAAGTAACGAGACCAACCTGGATTATGCACTTCGAAGGCAGAGAAGATATGCTGCAGCCCACTCTTTTGCAGCCCCAAATTCCTTCCCCAAATCTCTTGATCGTTTCTAGAAAAATACACTCGCTTCGAAAAATAATATTCAAAACTCAACTGTAATTTTTCTTTCAACATTATTTTCTTTTCCCCCAAAATGAAAGACTAACTCAAAATTCCGAAAAGAAAACATTATAAAATCAGAGAAATGTTCTTGACAATAAAATCCATAAAAATAACAAGTTTTTCGTAATTTTCCTTTCGAAAATAAAAAATCAAAGCATAAGTCAAAATTTAAAACTAAAATCAGCAACTTGCACAATGATTCTCCAGTTCGAAGCTTCACATGTATTTGCATGTGAAACTTTCGTTGTTTTATTTCTTTTTCCCCCATTTTTTCAGTTTTGCCATTTTCACTGAATTTCCATTTCGAATGAATCCAAAATAATAATTAAATAAACAATATTACTATCTAATTATCAATTTAAAATTTAACAATATTATAATTGAAATATTATTCTATCTTACGATTAAAATATTAATATCAACAATTAAAAATACTATATTTATTTAAAACAACAAAACATTTAAATTTACAAATTAAATTTAATATTTTAATTAAATTGTTCACAACAATAATAACCATTGTTAAATTGAATTAACAAATTAAACGACATTCATAAATAACAACTATATTCAATGATTAAACAACATTAATAATACCATTAAAATTAATCAACAAGCCAACACAAATAAACACTTACCCAATTGACCCAAAGACCAAAGCGGAGGGGCACTATAACAAGCACGAAACCTAAAAAATTAAAAAGGAGATTCTTAATTTTCTTAGGAAAAGTAGGGTGTGTTTTGAAAGAAACAAGAGTGTCAACCTTGAGTCTTATAACAATCTCATTAAGGACAAACCGTTTTAGGAGCTAAGAATTAAAAACATCAAATTATGATATATGTCACAATGTTATCCCCTTAGATGATAGGCTTACATGTATGATGTTCTATTCTCTTAGCATTGACATGGAAATAACTTAACCCTACATTAAAATTGAGTTTCATAGTTGAAAAAATGAATCAATCTTTGTGGCACTAATTAGACAAAAATTTCCATGGGTAGGCTAAGTTGGAACTAGGAATTGTCATCGAGGCATTTTGCCCTCAATAAATATCCTCATAGATGGTCAATCATTTATACTATTTTTGGACCTAGTAATACCCCCACAAGGTGTTGAGTCAATAATAATTCCCATGTGTAAGTTTTAAATCAATTCAAGGGAATCTCCAAGACTATTTGAATCATAGGCTTATCAACATATTTATCTTATTTCAACATTATTGCATTGACATTATGCGTTCGTCAAGTTAGAAATACAAAATCACTTGGAAGACCCTTGTTGAATCTTAACCACCCCTCATTGGCCTTTTGTATCAATTTTTTTAATGTCACTACTACAAGGAAGCTAAGGTAGTGGGACAACTTCCTACACTAATCTTGAGAGGAGGACTATATGTAAAAAAATCAAATCTTTACAATAGTTATAAAAATTAAGTCAGAAATAAACATAAATATCGACTTCAGGCAAATTCACCGCCAACAATTCACCACCATGAAAAATTCATCTCGTGGAAAATTCACCAACAACAATTCACCGTCGCAAATAATTCATCACATTAACATGTTTTAAAATATATTTCCAAGACCTTGAGATTTTTTTTGCAAAAGAATAATTTCCACCGCATTAATAATAGAGATGACTGATATTGTTGTATAATTGGTTTACTAGAATAAAATAAAATATATTGAAAAATGTTTTCATTTTTATTATCATAAATCAAAATTTTTAATTGTATATGCAATGAATTATGCATGGCGATGAATTATTTTCCACGAGATGAATTTGTGATGGCAATGAATTGTTGGTGGTGAATTTTCCTAGAGCCATAAATATCATCATACCACAACATAGTGGTTTACGCGGGGAACACCCTTTTGGGAGAAAAACCCCACACTCCAAAATCCACCCAATATATTATTTAGAAATCAAGAATATTACAATATACTTGTAGAGCAAGATTTCTCAACGATATCACCAACTAGAGATACGAAGGAAACTCAAAATCTATGAGACTTTTAGAAACAATACAGTACAATACCAGTTGTAATATAATGCCCTCATAAAAGGAGGGTTGCTTTCTAGGGATAGAAAATCCAACATAATCTCTACTGTTAGATCTGTGACCTAATGATGAATAGTTCAGATTTACAATGATATATATATAATGTGGCTTTCCGGGTAGTGTCGGGGCACATGACCCTCAAAGCCCCCATTGAGGGGGTCATCTCCTTGGACCTTGCAAGGGGGTATCAACCCCTCATACTCAAATTACAAGGTTGAGACAAAATTTTCCTAACAACTACTTCCATGAGATGTGGAGGTGACATGTGTTAATTGATTGGAAGCAGATTGGAAGCACTTGCTTAATCTACTTACTCTATATCTTGTTTTAATATAGTTCTTAAAGTAACCATGATGTTAAGGTGGTGGCGTGTCACTATTGTAGTATCTCAGTCCTTAGGTCTCTACACCCTCATTGACTTCAGCCCTTTATCCTTGGAGTTATGAGGGGGAAAAAAAAGTCACCTCCTTTTGAACCTTACCCATCTAAGTCACAATAACTTACTTATGTGCCTCAATGAACTTGAGTGAGTGAGATAATGCCAATTATTAGTATAATCCTTATCAATTTACATTATTAATTTTCTTTTTAATGTTGACTAAGTGATAAACTTAGCACTCTTGAAGATAACAACACATGTATGAGTCTATCAATTAGAGTGATATGTGTCCATCAATTGGCCACATGTAGTTGATTGCAACTTTTAAAAAAATCAAATTCTTGTCATTTAATCAGGAGGTGTGGTGGGTTTCTAGAGAAATGGAAAAGACATTTGCACATTTGACCTAGCCCCTAAGAATTTGGGTACCAAAAGCTTCATAGTGGGGGAGGTATGATATAAAAATTGTGTCACTTAAGTTGGATTAGGGAGGTCTTATGGAGGTTCATTTCAAGACATGTGACTTGAAGACTCTTTTTTACATAATGCTAATGATTCATATTGCATGGAAAATTTTGAAGTGGATTGGAGGGTAGAAGGGATGGTTTGAAACATCTTGATGGCCTTTTTTTAGGTTGTATCTACAATAGCATTAGGTGAGAAACATAGAACATGAAGATCACCAATTGAAATAGGCCAAAAACATGTGTTTGACATAGAAAACTCATGAATGCATTACTTATTGCAACAAATTCAAGAAATCCCAACTTCAACACTCAATGGAAGCAAAAAATGCGCATTCACCATGGAAAATCAATAAATGTCATGGTAATTTTTAACTAGGAAAACTAGTGAAAATATCCTAAGATATACATTGCATGAAATTAAAAGGGTTTTGGGGCTTGAATTGATTCAATTCATGTAATTTTCTCCATTCTAGCACCATGGAGGAAGGTAGAAACAATATACTAATTGTTAAACATAAATTCTAGATAGCATGGTTGGCTTAGTTGAAAAACCTTTAATGTTTAATTTACATGTGCAAGTGGGAAGAGTCAAAGACTTCATAGTTGTAGGGTTGAAGAACTTGTGTGAACATGTTTGCAGATATCCTTAAAGTTTCAATAAATCCAAGATTGATTGTAACACTTGTAAATGATGCCTACAATAGTGAATGTAGTGATTATAGTTTTTCACTTAATCTAGGTTCTCTCTAAATAAAGTTTGGTGTTTATGTTTAATTTTGAGTACATGCTTGTTTTAAATATTTCCATGTTGTGAGATATTAAACATGTTTATATTATAAATTTTATTTCCTTTTGGATATTAGAAAATAGTTCTTAAAGGTTGCAAAAATGAGTTGATAGTAGAATCCATAGTTGGTGATCACAAGAGGCATAACCTTTGCATTTTACAAATCAGTTGAAGTGGTGACCTCTACTATTGATCATTGGATGCAAATGTTTGAACTCATCTAGTGACCTATTTTAGAAAAATCCAATTGCTTATTGGTCATGCATGCATGCTATGTAGAACTTTTCTTGGTCATTTGTGAGGTTTTGGCTATGATTGTCTTGAGTGTGAACCTAAGTTGTGAAGTTGCAATCTTAAGTGAAAGTAAAACCAAGAAATTTTTTAAATTAGAAGGGATATTTGTAACATATTTGTATTTGTTCAAGAATAGTTTATTCCAGTGTGCATTTTATTATTGAGGGATATGCTTAGGTTGAATAATAAGGTGTATTTTGAGGGCTTTAGTAAAGGAATATATTAATCAAAGTAGACTCAATTTAATATTAAACTCAAGTTTATGAGAGAAAAGTAAGGGATAAGTAATATTCTAGAGAAAATTAGTCTTGTGCTTTTCTTGACAAGTTGGGTTAAAATTTGATAATTAAAATTATATATTTATGCTTCAAGGAATTTGAAATATAATTTGTCTTAAGCCTCTAAAAAAAGTGTCAACTAAAATTTGAATATTTTTCTAAAATGAAATTATAATGCATTATAAAAATTACCAATCCTAAATAATAAATGCTACACATTTTTAGGAGAAAATTCTTAAATAGACACATTGACATTTAAGAAACATCCATTAAACTACCTATGCTCACAAAAAATGGGCGATAAACCTCAAGAGGGAACCAAATTCTGTAGATCAGTATTTTAGCACTACACAACACAAATAAAACACAAGTGTTCTATCTCTCTTGAAAGGTAACTCTTTGCAAGAAAACTTCAGAAAACGACCCCAAGGTTTTAAATGTCAGGTCTTGACAAGGCAAAAACAACTTAGAAGTTGATCTGATTTGTTGGTAATCAGAAGGGGGATTTATGGTTCAATAAGGCTGGAAGCTATACGACTCAAATGAGGGTTCTATGAAATCTGAAGATAAATGCAAACCCCAATTGTATTTCTAGATTTGAGATCTGAAAATGATTTTTATCATAAAATGTGGCAATGTGGTGATGCTATTTCTTCCCTAATGCTAACTCAAAGAAAGATCAAAAGGTATAGGGTTGAGAGAGATTCTAAAACTAACACCTAAGGACACTCACATCAATGGTTAATACTTCAGGCAGATAGATCCCCCAATAAACCTTGATTCATGCTTAACCAAGATTAAATCTACGGTATCATAGAAACAATGCAATCTCAAAGGAATACTCAAAGATTTTTAGATTATAAACATCCATACACATATCCAATTCCTAGCACAATATGCATAAATATTCACAATTGAACTAAGGCAATAATAAGGCTCAAACTAACTATACACAACAACTTATAATCAACAAGCCACTAATAGTATGAACTGGAGATCGATCAATATTTTCACCACTTCACCATTAATATGAATGAACTGAAACTAACATTTGAGAATAAAAAACAAGAAACCATAACACTTTCAAACTTAACACAAAAATTCACCAAATCAATGACCTAACTAGATTAATTTCTCTAGTATTTGCTTAACAATTTCTAGTTCTCTCCTCTCCTAAACTAGCTTCTACTAGTTTTCTAGCTTTGTCCAACCTCTTACAAATCAGTAGGCACTAGCCTTTTATAGAAATTACATTACAAATCAATGGTCAATATTAAATCCAATTTAAGGGCCCATATTACACCTCTAAAACCCAAAGGAGATTACATTAAATTCTAGCAACACATGCTTATTTTGCATCCAACCAAATAATTTTCTTACAAATTTGATCTTGATGAATATGCCTTTTGAATAAAATCATCCTTTTGTTGTCCTTTCAAAACACTTTTCTAGCTGGCACATATCTAGGCACAAATTCATATGTAGATCAAAACTGAATCTTGAGGATACACTTAATATTCAATTACAATCCTTTCTGGCTTTTCCTCTAGGCACCTTGAGATACACAACACCTCCTAGGCCAACAAGCACTGACATGAATCCATATGCAAGTCCCCTTTTTGATTCATTTAATCTCCCTCCAAGAATATTTTATGATAGCTCCTCAATTTTTGAAAGGCCACAACTTTATTTCAAAATCTTGAAAATCAAATACCATCATTAGTAGCTCACATGCTAAAAAACCAATCCATAAAACATCAAAATTAAGCTAAAATAAACTTTTCTAGATTTCAACTTCATCAAAGAATTTCAAAATTTTAGCCCTGTCAAAAAAATTCCATTTTGGAAAATTTCCTTTTTAAAAAAAAATCATTTCGAGAAATTTTCCATTTTGGGAAAATTTTCCTTTTTGGAAATTTTCGAGATTTTTCATGGGTCTTGAAATTTTTTGAAAATGGAAATTTCAGAGATTTTGGCCTGTCGTGGATTTTGACCCTTCGCAGATATTGGCCCATTGTGGATTTCTTGAGGCCAAGAAATTTCTAGATTTTTAATGTTTGGGATTTCTCGTGGTTAGGAAATTTCTGGATTTTGAATGTCGAGGATTTCTTGTGGTAAGGAAATTTCTAGATTTTTAACGTTGGGAATTTCTTGTGGTTAGGAAATTTTTGGATTTCTCACTTGATTGAAATCTTTGAAACTCCATAGCTTTTGACCTAGAAGGAATTTCCCAAAAATTCAAAAAACAACCTAGTCTAATTTTTCATTCTTTATCCATAGATATTAAAGAATTTACATATGACATTCCAAAATTCGCTTCAAGGTCCCCAAGATGCTTTAAAACATTGCCTTAATCAAATCAATTTTGGACTTAATCCCAAAATAACCTCCCAAGAAGAGTGAAACCAGACATGAACCAAAAAAATGCAGAGACACAAAAAGAGAAAAGGGGTCCCTACCTTGAGTGGGGTGTGTGTGCAAAAAAGGCACAACAAATGTCGACTCTGCTGGGAAAATGCTCTAGAGCATTTTGATGAAAAACATGAATCACAAACCCAAAATCTTTGGTTCCGGTCTCCACACTAGGCCAAACAAATCAGAACATATAATCAAAGAATCAACACCAATAGTTGATCTAACCTTCCATTTACTAAAAATCCAAGTGTGTGCAAGTGCATTCATTTCCCTCCTTAAGATGACCACAGGAACCTATTTTTCATTATGTTAAGCTACGTGAATGATTCTACTTCAAAAGCAACCTAGACATTGCCTCCCTTCCAATCAGGCGTCCATAGCCCCGATGATGTTGTTATTGTGATTCTCTTGAACATAGCTCTATTTCTAGTTGGGCATCCATAACCCCAATAGAGTTATTCGAATCCCCCTGAAAGTTGAATCTCTTTTAATTTTCATTATTTTCGCTTTTCATTATTTTGATTTTTCTCTTTTCTTTTCTTTTCATTTTCAACCTGCAAGTAGTGAAGCTTGCATTTAGGGCTGAGAATCATAGTGGCCTTGAAGCAAAAACTAAATATTTTTCACTTAACATGACTTCACAGAGAAACCCATAATGACCTTAGGATTCTTAAAATATGTGATAAATATAAGATTTTAGAATACTTCAAGTCAAACCAAACCAATGATTCATCCTTCCTAGATCAAATGCCCCAACTATTTGACATTAACAGGAGACCTTCACCATCCATTCCAAAAAAATGATTAATGCTTCTCAAAGAAATATTCAAAACATTCCCAGATAATTAAATTTTTGTTGTGCACACTAGACATCCCTAGAAGAAAATGAGAGAACCCCAAACCAGACTGCAAAGTAAACAAAACCCAAACCTACCTACAAAAAACCTAAACCTACAACAGAGAAAAAATAAAAGCAAGAAATTTGAATCTAATCTAATTATTTACAAAAAAAATCTAAGTAAGCAAGTTTTAGACAACATGGAAAGACACATGACCTCACATGGTTCCTCAAAATATGCAGCAATAACAAGGTATAGGTTATGGTTCTGAACTTGGAAAATTTATCCTTATACTCAGAAAACGTATTCTTGCATCAATACTTTCATATTCAGTGGAAAAACTAGGCAAAATCAGCAATTGAGGCAAATTCTCAAGACCATGATTAATCCGTATACAAGTTGTTCTTTCTAAACATCCATAATCAAACTGATAAATTTCAGAATTCACAATAAGGAAAGAAACAACCTGATGTGTTATGTGTTTAGAAAAAATTCATATTTATTTCCCACTAATATGCTTTGTAATGAACCCATATTGGCATATAGAGGTCTCAAATGATGATGCAACATTCCTCTTGTGTTTGACACATGCAAAGTAGAGTAAGAGTTATCAACATATAGCCTAAGGTGAAAATCAGATTGAACATGTTCGGATTAAATGTCATGGAACATTTCACCCAGTTGTATGTCATTGTGTGTTGGCAATGAAACCGCAAGAACATCCTCATGCACAAGAACTTCTTCAACTAGATAGCTACTAAGAGTCATCACAAGTTGATCTTCAGACGTATTTTCATGGTCATACACACGTGAATCCTCTATACTAAGTTCATCAGAATCTAAAGGGAAAACAAAATTTGACAGGCATGAAGGCTCCCTGGTTCCCTCCTTTATTAGTCTTGGCTTGGTCTCTCGATTACAACCACAAGGAATACCAACTTCTTCATTCAATGCTTCTTTTTTCTCTACTAGATACTCGTCAATGCCTTCTTGAAGCACCTTTGTTGAAGATTCATTTGATATATTTTCTTGTGTATCCCCTATGAGGAAAGCATGGGACTCTCTGCCGAATTGTTTTAACAATTCTGCTTGTTCTTTAACCTGCATAATCGCTGCTTGGCACAATAAACATGTGAATTATGCATGTGCCAATTCATGTATCTTGCACCAACTAGGTAGTAACAACTCTTCTGGATGGATTTTATACTATAAGCTCAACTAATCCTTCACAAACTTCGTGATGAACTCGCCATATCTTATCTGTAGTGGATCGTCATCATGGGCAAGGGGAGTCTGACTGGTAACCTCCTTTTCCTATGGTTCATCTACTTCAACATCTCTTATTTTTGCATGCTGCATTTCACCTAGACAATCATCATTTTCCTTTTCTATGCTAATAATTTCAAGCTCTTCCTTCTTGCACCCAACCTCTTCTACAGTTGTCCTAACATCTGCTACTACATATTATTCAGATTCAATGTTCGTTGGTTTCTCTGCTCTGTACTCCTCAGATGACTTAGTCTCACTTGTATATGGTTGTTCCATCAACTCCAAATGACATTTGACTTGATTGATAATATCCTCACATGAAGGGAAAGTGAGCTCAAAATAGGGTGCATTATGCACTCTGCACCAACTAGATAAGATGATATCTTGCAAACACAGTCCATTCTCACCACTCAACTGATCTTTGAATAGTCCTGTGAAGGCCTTAATTGTAACATCAACAAGCTCTTCTTCCAAATTTGTAGAAGCCAATGATTCACGCACCTCCCAAAAGAATATTTTTCCCTGCAAAGCCATCTCCACTCTTTGTAAAAAGGTCAAACATTCCAACTCATTGTGCCTAAAGGTATTATGAATCTTGCATTTATCTGATAATGCAAGGTGATGCAAATTCTTAGGATACAACTGCTTATTCAAAGAATCCCGAAGCTGAGAAATATCAATTTGAGGATTATCCTTACAACAAGAAATGTGCAATTGTTGCCCTTCCATTTCAACTCAGATTTTATATTTTCAAATTTTCTATTTTTTTGGATTTTTTGCATATAAAAAGATCTATCATCTCATATTTTCAACATGAAGGCTCATTCAACTTCTAGCTTTGTTGCTTATGCTCAACCCTCATTTTAGCATCAATTCTGTTGATGAGTGTTTTAGCACTACACAACACAAATAAAACACAAGTGTTCTATCTCTCTTGAAAGCTAACTCTCTGCAAGAAAACTTCAAAAAATGACCCCAAGGTTTTAAATGTCAGGTCTTGACAATACAAAAACAACTCAGTAGTTGATGTTATTTGTTGGTAATCACAAGGGGAATTTATGGTTCAACAAGGTTGGAAGCTATAAGACTCAAATGATGGTTTTATGAAATTTGAAGATAAATGCAAACCCCGACTATATTCCAGATCTGAGATCTGAAAATGATTTTTATCATCAAATGTGAAAATATGGTGATGCTATTTCTTCCATAATGCTAACTCAAAGAAAGATCAAAAGGTATAGGGTTGAGAGAGATTCTAAAACTAACACCTAAGGACACTCACATCAATGCAGGTTAATACTTCAGACAGATAGATCCCCCAATAAACCTTGATTTCTGCTTAACCAAGATTAAATCTACGGTATCATAGAAACAATGCAATCTTCAAAGGAATACTCAAAGATTTTAGATTATAAACATCCATACACATCCAAGTCCTGGCACAATATTCATAAATGTTCACAATTGAACTAAGGCAATAGGAAGGCTCAAACTAACTATACACAACTTACAATCAACAAGCCACTAATAGTATGAACTAGAGATCAATCAATATCTTCACCACTTCACCATTAATATGAATGAATTGAAACTAACATTTGTGAATCAGAAACCGGAAACCATACAACTTTTAAATTTAATAGAGAAATTCACCAAATCAATGACCTAACTATATTAATTTCTCTAGTATTTGCTTAACAATCTCTAGTTCTCTCCTCTCCTAAACTAACTTCTACTAGTTAACTAGCTTTGTCCAACCTCTTACAAATGAGTAGGCACTGGCCTTTTATAGAAATTACATTACAAATCAATGGCCAAGATTAAATCCAATTCAAGGGCCCAGATTACACCTCTAAAGCCCAAAGGAGATTACATTGAATTCTAGCAACACATGCTTCTTTTGCATCCAACCAAATAATTCTATTACAAATTTGATCTTGATGATTATGCCTTTTGGATAAAATAATCCTTTTGTTGTCTTTTCAAAACACTTTTCTAGATGGCACATATCTAGGCACAAATTCATATGTAGATCAACACTGAATCTTGAGGCTACACTTAATATTTAGTTACAATCATTTCCAACTTTTCCTCTTGGCACCTTGAGATACACAACACCTCCTAGGCCAACAAACACTGACACAAATCCATTTACAAGTCCCCTTTTTGATTCATTTAATCTCCTTCCAAGAATATTTTTTGATAGCTCCTTGGTTTTTGAAAGGTTGCAACTTTATTTCAAAATCTTGAAAATCAAATACCATCATTAGTAGCTCACATGCTGAAAATCCAATCCATAAAACATCAAAATTAAGCTAAAATAAACTTTTCAAGATTTCAACTCCGCCAAAGAATTTTAGAATTTTAGCCTATTGAACCTAAGATCTTATTCTATTTACCATTGAGTTGTTTGATGAATTTCTTTCCTAAAATAGTTTTGAATTTTTTGGCAAGCAAAGAGTAAATCATAATGGCTTTCTAATTAGAGTGACTGTAGATATATCAATATATATAAGAAGGATGAATTGTTTTTACATTTTTTTGGCACCATTGTTTAATAATGATTTTAAATTGGATTCAATATGTGGGATGAGAATATCATTCATAATTTTAAGAATTTCTACTGTGTATCCTTAAAAAAAACAGTCTTTTCATTTTGCCTATTTCTTTATCCCATTTTTTATATCATTGAATGAGAAAATTGAACTTAGTTTTATAAAGATGAAAAAATATTTAGCTTTTATTGGAAATAGAAGCAACATATAGCTATTTAAAATAATCAAATCAAGATTAATATAAGTAGTTTATGCACGGTTTCCTAACTATGTTTCCAAGACCAATTTACTTAATAGAAATAAGTTTTCTTGCCATATTATATTTAACAATCACTTTTATTTTCTAATTAGATTCTAATATTTTATATTATATTGTTTTGACTTTGTTGTCTCGAATGAGTCTAGCGTTTCTTCTAATCATCTTACCATCAAAGTCATATTAAATATTATTTTTATGCATATTGAATAGACTATAGTCGTTGAGTATGTTTGTTAGTCAATTAAGAAATTATATAGATCCTTCATTGAAGAAATCTTAAATGAGTGGAGAAAGAAATAGATAAATTTTATCATGAAAATCTTTTATAAAAAGTTTTATTTTATTTAACTTGAATATGACTAGTTGTTTTATTATGTTCAAAATTGCTAATATACGAAACAATCTAAAAACGTTTTAATTATTAGACCTCTATTTATTTATATTCAAAAGTTTACAATAGTACATTTTACACTACCCTACTAAAAACCAATCAAACTCTACATTAATTATTATGATAATTTGACTTCTCCTAACAATCATTCTAATGTGGACTTCCAAAAAAAAAATGTCTATATTCATATTACCATTCATTAGGATATTTGCTTACATAAGTAATGGTTTAGTGACTCCCCTTCACTACGTAAATTTATAATTATTAAAAAATTGATAAGATTCTAATGACCCATTCATTATCTTCATTCAACGTCTTAGAAAAGTTAAGTTACTTTATTTTTATTATTTTTATAATGAAAAGTGAGTGTTATTATATATTACAAGTATAAATATAGCACATCATTAATGGGCACCCAAAATCACACCCTAAAAAAACTATTGACTCATGGCTTGAGATAGTTAATGAAGATTATTTTTTTAAATAATGTGCTTTAAGCTTCTTCATGTAAAGTGATGGAAATTAAAGCAAGTCCAACATTTAATAAATAAAATTACTATTAAAGTCTTTAAAGCGTACCATATGAGTAAACTTAAGTAAAGACAAAGAAAAAATATTAAATAGTTAATGTGCCTATGAGATGGAAAAGATAATAATGGGTTAATATTGCAATGCATTTTTGTAATTATTAGTAAGATATATTTGGAAAAAATATTATTATAAATATTATTTTATTTGTTATTCTAATATATATATCTTAATAAAATAGAAAAAGTAAATTTAAAGAATTTATTTTATGATGGTTTATTTAATTGTAGGCTTCAATCAATTGATGATATTACTATTTGAAATGTAATGATTTAGTATTATGACTACAAGAGCCCCTCCTCTAGACTCTCACCACCTCATCCATAAGTAGTGGAGTGATGATGAGGGGAGTTTAGAGGTACACAATTGATCAAACATGGGCAAGGTCCTCAATGTTAAATGAGAATTTAGAGCTACTCAATTCATGGGTGCACTTTTTCTTCTTGCACTTATAAATTTTACGTAACACTAAAAATAACCATTGCCTTGTAAACTAAAAAAAGAAGCAATGAATTTTATTATGATTAAATATGACATTTTTCTATATTTCCATAGTTGAAAAATAATTTTTGTAAGAAAATTATGTCAAATTTACTTGTACTATACATGAAACAAAGCTAAAAAATCTAGTTGAAAGGCATAAAAAGGGTATGCATCTATCTCAACAAATTTTATGCATAATCACAAAACCTATTGTTTTTGGTAATGTCATATTGGTGACACACTAGGAGAAAAAATGAAAATCCCCATGTGAAGAATTTGGTTATCAAAAGATAATATCTAGTATAGGAGGAACCATAAAAATGAATTTTTGGCTTAATGATGGATTTTGGGAAGATATCTAAGTGTTGGTTTCAAACTAAAACTGGAGATTTCATATTTTAATAGTGATTTAGAGTTTCCAGTGACACTAGGTTTGAAGAGAGGAGATGGTAAGTAAGGAAATTCTCAACATTTGTTGTTGGAGTGTTCTACCAATTGAGCTACTAGCCCTTCTTTGGCTAAACCACCGTCGGTTCGGGTGTGGCTTATTTCCAACACCCCCTTAAGCTACACTGTTGGTGCTTGGGGTTCGTAGCCTGGCTTTGGTACCACTTGTTGAACTACAACTCATATGGACCAGCTAGGACTCAATCCTAGGACCTTCCATTTGTTGCTAGAGTGCTCTACCAATCTAGCTATTGGCCCCTCTTTGGCTAGCCCATCGTCAGTCTGGTTGTGGCTTATTTCCAAGAGCCCCCTTAAGCCACACTATTGGTGCTTGGGGCTCCTATCTTGGCTCTGATACCACTTGTTGAGCTACAACTCATATGGACCAACTAGGACTCGAACCTAGGACCTTCCATTTGTTATTGGAGTTCTCTATCAATTGAGCTACTAGCCCCTATTTGGCCAACCCATTGCCAGTCTAGGTGGCTTATTTCCAACATCAAAATCTTTACTATTGAGATGCAATTCACTTTCAAATCTAGATATGAGAGCCAAATCATTAACCTTTTATCAAATATGTTAAAAGTGACTGATGCACCTCTTATAAAATGTATTAAAATTTTAATCCAAGGCACCTTTAAAAGGGGAGCTTCATAAAGCCTAATAATGGGAGATTTCCAAAGGAAATGGTAGTTGATTGAAGTATCGCACTCAAATCTATCTCCATTCCAATACAATCATGGTTTAAAATATTCTTAGTCCTTTCAAATACTTTCAACAAAAAAAATCCTTATAAAAATAATAGTGCATGGATTGATGAAAAGGGAGTGAAATCTAGACCATGTCAGGCTCTTCTTTCATTAGGGGTTCCTTGGTAGATATAATTCTTAAGAAGTGCTAGGTTCCAAGCCTTATAATTTTGTAGGCCACAAAACACCCATTTGACACACAAGGCAAGACATTTGAGAGGAAAATAAATTAATTCCAAACCACCCATCTCTTTAGGTTTGCAACACACATCCTTTGAAACTTTCTAAAATTTATAAGTTCCTTAAAAATTAGTCCAAATAATGTCTCTCAATATTTTTACACAACAAGAAGATTTTGAGGGTGACCAATAAGAGGAATACTAAATATGGATGACAAATATAATTTTAGATCACATGTGGAACTTCATTGCTAAGGAAAGAGGCTTGGTTAGCCAATAGGTAATATTCTTAGCAACTCTTTAGAAAACATAATTTAATATTTTAGGCAATGTCCTATAAATAAAAAAGGGATGTTTTCAAACACCTAGGAAATTTAAAATATCCCTATGATGGATCCATTTCCAATTATAGTAGGTCAACCAATAGAGCATCAAATACATAAACTCTTTATAGTATTGAGTTTTCAATACTGAATGTTAGACAAAAAAAGCATATAGAAAATATTAAAAGATTATATAGCCTTATTTATTGAGGATTCTTCTTCCAATAAGGTCAAGAAATAATCATTACTTAAATTCCCATGAAGTAATTACCTTTAAAAATTTCAAGTAGAGGAATACACATTAACATGACCCCTAGAAGTGTAATCTACAAGGAAATGATAACATACTTATAGCCAAAAAGACTCACTCAAAAAATAATATTGTCCAAGATAAGTTGTCAATGAATTAACCCTTTTTATTTAGGATGCACAATGAAATTTGGTACATGTACCTTAAACATAGGGATAAAGCCTTGTCATTTATCTTATTGGGAACATTTAGAAGATATATTGTCCTCTAATTGGTAATAATTTTCATATATATAGATTGAAAAATAAATTATCATGCCTCGATTAATAAGTTGACATGAGGAACTGGTCTTCATGGATTCAAGTTAAATCTTATGTAGGGAAAACTTTAGTGGTGAATTTTCACCAATTGGTGAATAATAGAAATCAGGACCTCCAAAAATGGCGAATAGTGCAAGCTAAAAAGGAGACTGAATCGTCGGGCTCTTACAAAAAAATAATTTTGTCTCGATTAATTCGCCATGAAAATGATGCGTCGTTGGAAATTGTTTGTCAGTAGTTTATACCATAATTAAAAATATTAATTATATTTTCCAGTAATATTATATTCTTCCAATCAATTTTGGGGTAATATCACCATTAATAATAAAATACTATTTAATTTTAGGGCTACTTTAGCGGCTTAACCTTGAATATGTATTTTGTCTATTGCCATTGATTAGATTTTTAATCGAATGGCCGTGATTTGATTCCGCAACCTAATATGCATGTGCCTTTTCAAAGGCTTGCTGAGGCCCGAAATTTGTTTTGGGCCACACGATTAAATCTAATCGTGTGGTCCAAAACAAATTTCGGGCCTCAGCAAGCCTTTTAAAAGGCACATGTGTATTAGGCCACGGAATCAACTCACAACCATCTGATTAAAAAGCTAATTGATGGTAACTTTTTTAGTTTTCATTCAGTCTTACTTTTAAAGTGATATTTTTAAAAAACGTTTAATCTGTGTGTGCTCCAATGCATTTTCGGAGGTGAATTTATGCTTGGTGGCGAGGGGCTCTTCCCCTCGACTCCGCTTGTATCGCGATAGGAGCGCGTCGGGGCCGCTATCCCCGGACCCCGCAAGGGGGCGTTGCCCCCTCGACCCCCACAAGGGGCACTGCCCCTTGACCCCACCGGTGGCTGCCGCCCCTGGGCCCCTTCTTCAATATTACAAAAAACAAAAATATATGGGGGAACTGCACTGATCAACTATGCAAAATTTTAAAGGAGAGATTCGCCAATGTCATTATTATTTTTACCAATTATTCATTAAGATTCGCCAAGATTTTACAATTTTTTTTAATAATGTGTATAGATTTGCCAGGGAAATTAATATTTTTTTCAAAAAAAGAAGAAGGATTCGCCAGGATTTTACACCTTCGCCGAGGGGGGGGTTTCTTAAAGTTATCCCTGATCTTATGTAGGTTAGGAAAATAAAGCCCAAAAAAAATGATAAAAAATGCTAATAAAATCATTAATTCTCTAGGATTTGTCTCTCACAGTCTAATTAAAATCCCCATGTAGCTCCTTCAAGGAGTTGAGTCGATTACAAACTAGAATTTGAGCTAATATAAGCTCGAACAACACAACCTCAAGACATTGGGATAACACTTCTTGTTGAACTAGAATTGAGGTTAGGGTGGTGAGTATCAAATTATTATAGGTTAGTAGGAAGGCCTACATGAGATAATAATATCGTTTGATAATAGGGTTCATCCCACTGCTCAAATGGTTGGTTGGGTTGTGCAAAGGATTTAGGTTCATCCCATATAGGTCTAAGGTTTGACTCTTTCCAGTTGAGTTAACTTGATGGTTGTGTGGTGTGAGTATGCATAGTCGGCTTCAGTAGACTAGTCTCGCCTCTTCAACACCCCAAAACTTGGCACAAAGCGTAAGTTCGAGGCAAAGTTTTTTGGGTCGTTGGGTTGAGTCATGGGGATACCACATGATTAACAAAAAAAAAAATTATTCGATAATGACCTTAATTTTCTTATACCCTACCTAGAGACCAAATGTCACATAAAATTTCCTGAGAATCTTCGTATTTAACTTTCAATTAGTGTATAAAGGTTTTAAGATGAGATCCTATAATTACATAGACCTGCATCACCTTTAGCTTATGGATTAGAGAGATAACTTGGAGTTTCCTAATTTTATTAAATGGGGATTGATCAAAATCCCAAGAGACACTGGCAAATTATTGATTATGGTTGTATGATCCCATCAACAAAAGACCATGGCTTACTTGATATAGAATTGAAGGAACATAGTTGTTAAAGCTTGATGGAGGATAATGTAAATCAATTCAAGTTAGTTATCCTATGGGAAAAGGGATTAAATTCTTAAAAATAATAATGTTCTCAACAATATATCCATAACAAAGATGGACAACATGAGAAATAATTAGTTTTTTAACTCCTAACTATTACATGGTGCATTCTTTGACTAATTGGATGGGAATTTGATATTATATAATATCCTTAGACATAAAATTTAACCAATTATGTAGGATAGAAATGTGTTCTTGCACTAACCCAATAAGAAATTAGAAATAATACATTAATAATTATAGGTTTTTATACATTCTTTCTTTCTTCTTTATGTGATTTATAAATATATTAATAAGAAAATAATTCTTGATTTTGAAGGACTTTCCTTTATTAGGGTTCAACCAAGATATGGAATTATGGATCAATCTAAGATTAAAAACCTTGTAATTACATGTTTTCACCAATTTGAGAAAATAGGGGTAACACCTCTAGCTATCCTATTTTGAGACAATTAGAGGCCATTTATAAGTTTGGGGCCTACATTTATGAAAAGTTGGTTCCTAATATCATTAATAGAAATTTATGTGACATTGATTATGGTTCATATTTGATCTTTGATTGATTAAAATTTATATAATATAAAATTAATCTTATCAAGTAACCTAAGAGTCAAATCATCATATCAAGATGACTGAGGTTTCCTAGAAAGTCCTATCATGTACTTGGTTTCATAAAAATGAGTCCATTTTTAGTTATTTTTATCCTTGCATATAATTTAGCTTATTTAATTATTTTTATAATTAATAAATTATAAAAGTGTGCAAACATATTTTGTTTATGGGTCAAAGACATGTAAAAAGTGTAATTTATATTTAATTGGATAAAAATGAAATATTCATTTAACACCCTCCACCATAACAAGTAAAGGAAAAGTAAGAGTAAACATGCTAAAATAGTAAAGAACAATTATTTTTTCTTAAATTATCATGAAAGTTTTGAGAATTGTGTTGATGGATAATTTCAAGATAGCACACCTATTTGGAGGGTATGGATGCATTTGATCCTAGTTGGGTACATGAGAGAATTCTCATGACAAGGGAATATATTGGAAACTCCATGCACATAGAAAAATAGGGCACCAATTCGCTTAGGCATGTGAATAAAGATCAACAACACCACTTACTAGTTTGAACATAAAATATTTGTACTTGTGGATTTGTTAGCTCTAATAATCACAAAAAATGGGAACCTAAGAAAAAATTTCAAGAATTCATGTGGGAATCTCTAGAGAAGGTTGGTTTCATTTTCCAATCTATAACCAACCTAATATGCAAAAAATAAGCTAATCTAATGGCTAATCCAAACATGACAAGGAAAAGGCTAAAAAGGGGGACAAGGGGAAGAATATAAGGGGATGGAGAATAAAAAGAAGAAGTTAATGTACCAAAATATTATTGAACATTTACTCTCTTTGGTGTTCAACTAACTCTCAGTCATGAAGAATTAATGTTTGTGGTCAAGATTGATTCAACTCATTTTTACAAGATTACATGTGCATAGAATTCCCTCAACTAACACCATCTTGGATGGTGGATTTTATATACATAGGTAACTCCAACTCATTCAAGGGTCATAAGAATAAAATTTAAAAACATTCATAAAATAAAATAAGAAGATGCTCTTCAAGTTGGGTTTGTCAAATAAATCTAGTAAAAGAAATGTCATTCACTAAGAGCCAAAATATCATAAATAGTGGGACTAATCCTCTATTTATACAACCATGGGATTTACCCTTGTGTGAGATTATTCAAAGGGAACTTGATAAATTTATAATAGAATAAAGAATGAGAGGAGAAGGGAAAAATATTGACATCATATACATGTTGATTTGTACAAGATACTAGATCAATGAATGAGAAGATGCATATATAGGTAGTTGAGAAAATTGTCTATAATAATTGATAATGGGATTTATTAATTGGTTATACCATCTAAAAGAAATCTACAAAGAGGGCTTGTGAAATATACTAGAAAAAGGATCTTGATCATCCATGGAGGTATATAGGGAGGCAACTACAATGACAAGCTATTAGGGCCCTGAAAACAAATGATAGATGTGGATATGCAAGTCACCTCAATAAAACAACACTAACCTAGAGGATAAAAGGAATTGGGTAAAAATGGAATTATACTTACATTACAAAGAAATTTGCAACTCCCTATTACAAAGGATTTTTTTTGGAGGTGGGCCTAATTGAATAATTTTAGAATGCTTATAGACACTCTAATCCATTGAATCACTTGGAAATTAATACTTGGTGAGAACTAGAGGGTACCATAGTGGTGAGAACTCTAACAAAATCCACAGGAAAGAGGAAAAATAAAACAAAGGAAGTGGAGCCTATACAAACGTTGGAGGTGGGTTCAACAAAGGATGTCATGAAGTTACAAAGAAATTTGAACTATCAAATAAAACCTAAGATCAATGGCTAGTGAGAATAATAAGTTGTTATTATATCAAAGTACTAAAATCTTTCACCAAAGGAGAAAAAAAAGAAAATGATAAAGAGTAGGGCCCACACAAATTCTTGGAGAGAGAAATGCTAAAGGGAAGGAACCAAGGACATCTCTTTCAAGAAAATATGGACTATTTAAAAAAATCCATTCAACTCAAAGTCACATAATCTAAAAATAAAATTATGCTCTCTTTTTGATGTAGGAGCATCCTTGGTTCTTTGCAATCCTGCATCAACCAAAAATATTTTTCTTTCAGTTTTGTTCTTGTTCTGTTCTTTTTCAGTTCAAGTTGGAAGATTCGATATTTCTTCATGTTTTCTCACCAAACCCCACGGATCTATGTTTTCATCGTGGACATGTTCATTTTCCTAATTCCAAGTTTTCAGCTCGATTGGAACTTTTTCCGGAAAGTTATGGCTTTTGAATTAAGTGATGGTTTTGGAACTCGCCCCAAAATAATTTCAAATCTAATGGCTAGTTTGATCGCTTGTGGATCTTTCCTGTAGCTTGCATATCCTTGCGAGGTGTTTTGAATTGTTATGTGGAGTGTCCCCAACCTTAGTTTTAGGTCCACACTTCATCATACGCACCTGCCAAGGAGAAATTCAAATTTGAGGCCGACCTATTCATACACACGTTACATTTCCTTCATCGGAGATTGTAATGATCTTTGGCCGACATGGATGTTTGTAGATCTTGGATATGATATAAAACATTGTAATAGATCATTAGGATAGCAATTAAGATGATTAAGAAGAATATAAAGTTTGATTTGTAAGATTTTCGCTCGCATTAAGGAGTATGTATGAACACTGAATTTTGAGCATGTTGTAATAGGCATGTGAGTTGAATCTGTAAGCCTAGATGTTGTCAGACGATTGTAATTGAAATTTATGTTAATGAGAATGTTCTAATCTGCATTTTCCTCCATATTATGTGTTGCTTCTATTGTGGGACTCTTGCTACACGGTCTGGATTGTTCTCTTTGAGGACCCTCCTATAGTGGCTGCACCAAATTGGTATCAGAGTGAGATTCATTCCGTGGAAGATCATCAAAGTTTGTAAAGTCCTGTTGAAGATTTTTTGTGGGGTGGAAAACTGAGGATCCGACCTGCAGCTGCAGAAGACTTGTGTAAAGATGGAAGGAAGAAGAAATGGTAGAGGAAATGGAGCGCGTGGAAATGTAGACCCAACTATAATGGAGATGTTGAGATAAATGATTGCTAGATTAGAAGCAATCGAAACGGCCTAGAGGAGAGGTTGACTAGTTGATGATGTGAGTGATGAAGAGGTAGAAGAACAAGAAGAAATGGAAAGAGAAGAGAAACCTGGCCTTGATCAGGGAGAAGAGAGGTTCATAAGAGCCCTAACCAGAGTAAACACTAAACCACATTTCAATCCACTAGATTATAATGGTAAGTTGGATTCAGATGAATTGATTGATTGGATAATAGAGATGGAGAAGTACTTTGATTTTGAAGGTACCGTTGATGAAAAGAAGGTGAAATTCACTTGTACAAAGTTGAAAAGACATGCATCCCTTTGGTGGGAACATTTGCAGACAAATAGGCAAGGAAAAGGAAAGGAGAAGATAAAATCATGGGATCAAATGGTGAATAATTTGAAGACAAAGTTTATGCCTGCCAACTATAAAATCAACTTGTTTTGGAAGTTGCAAAATTTGAAGCAGAAGGAGTCAAGTGTGACAGAGTATACTGAGGAGTTCTACAAGTTGAATATCAGATCTGGACATTCAAAAGATGAGACTGAGCAAGTAGCTAGATACATGAAATGTTTGAGGTTGTCTATACAAGATGAGATTAGTTTGATCAAGTTGTTGAGTGTGGAGGAGGCATATCAGTGTGCCCTAAAAGTAGAAGAGAAGTTGAATTAAAGACATGAGCAAAGAGAAAGAGGAAGAGGTGGAAGATTTTAGAGAGGAAGAATTTTTACGAGAGGAGGAAGAGGATCTTTTGTAGATCAGAATAAAGACAAGGAAGTCAATAAGAATGATAATTTGTACTGTAGAAATGATGGAAACACTTACCAAAGAGGAGGATATGGTGGTTACCAGAACGAGGGTTATAGAAAAGGTGATAGAGGATAGGAGAAAAGAGTATTCAAAGGAACTTGTTATAAATGTGGTGGAGAAGGACATAGAACATTTGAATGTAATCAGGGAGAGACAAGTAGAAAGATAGAGAAAAGTAGGAGAACAACCTTTGTTGAGGAGGATCATGATGGATCATCTAACAAACTGGAAGAAGGAGAAGTGTTGGTGAAAAAAAGAGTAGTGTGTCAAAGTGAGATGGAGCAGGAACCGTTGCATAGAAAGAATTTGTTTTGAACCAGATGCAAGGTAGCTGGTAAATGTTGCAAAGTGATTATTGATAGAGGAAGCTCAAAGAACCTAGTTTTTGAAGAAATGGTGACCAAATTGAATTTGGAAAGATTGAGACACCCAAAGCCCTATCAGATAGCATGGATTCAAGACGAGCATGAGATACTAGTAAGTGAACAATGTTTGGTGAAATTGAAGATAGGAAATTATCATGATGAAGTTTGTGCGATATCATGCCTATGGATGTATGCCATGTTTTGTTAGGAAGGCCATGGTATTATGATAGACAGGCTATTCATGATGGAAAGAAGAACATATATACCATTGTTGCTAATGGGATGAAGCAAAATATTTTTCCCTTGGAGGATGTTCCTAAAGTTAAGGTTTGTACGACTGCTAGAATTTGATTGGTGGATGGAAGAAGATTTATGGATGGATTGAGACATGAGAGCATGTGCTATGCCTTGGTTCCTAAGAAGTTTGAAGACCTGAAGCATGTAGAAGAACAACCAAAGGAGATAAAGGAGTTGTTGGTAGAATATGAAGCTATCATTTCAGATAATGTACTTGATGGATTGCCACCTGTGAGGAGTATTAGTCATTGCATGGATCTGATTCCTGGAGCTAGTTTACCTAATAAAGCAACACACTGGATGACACAAACAGAGAATGGAGAATTGAATAGACAAGTGCAAGAGTTGTTGAGGAAGGGTTTGATCAGAGAAAGCTTAAGTCCTTGTGCAGTACTTGTTGTGCTAGCACCTAAGAAGGATGGAGAATGGAGGAAGTGTACAGACTCTAGAGCCATAAAAAAGATCACAGTGAAGTATAGATTTCCTTTGCCCCAGATGGATGAAATTATGGATTGTTTGAGTGAAGCTAAATACATTACAAAGATAGATTTGAAGAGTGGATATCATCAGATTAGAATCAGAGAAGAGGATGAGTGGAAGACAACATTCAAGACAAATGAAGGATTGTACTAGTGGTTGATGCCTTTTGGACTAACAAATGCATCGAGTACTTTCAGGAGGTTGATGAATGAGGTATTGAAGAAATTCATAAGTAAGTTTGTGATTGTCTATTTGAATGACATCTTGATTTTTCAGTAAGACTAGAGAAGAACATTTGTTGCATATAAGAAAAGTTTTGCAGAGGTTGAGAGAGGAGCAGTTACTGATAAACATTAAGAAGTGTAGTTTCATGAAGGAAGAATTGGTATATCTAGGATTTGTGATATCTATGGATGGATTGAAGATGGAACATGAGAAGGTAAGAGCTATTGTTGAATGGACTACACCGGAAAGCATCGGAGAAGTAAGATCATTTCATGGATTGGCTAGTTTCTACTGAAAGTTCATTAGGAATTTCAGTTCTATTTGCAGTCCTATGACAGAAACAATGTGAGGAGATAAGAAATATTTTAGGTGGACATCTGGAGTAGACCGAAGTTTTGAGTTGTTGAAATAGAAGGTGATTGAGCAACCTTTGTTGGCTTTACTAGACTTGAATAAGGTATTTCAGGTAGACTGTGATGCAAGTGGAAATGCAATTGGAGTAGTATTAAGTCAAGAAGGAAGATTGGTAGCCTATTTAAGTGAGAAGTTGAATGATGCAAGGAAAAGGTATTTAGTGTATGATCAGATTTTTATGCCATAGTTCAAGTCTTGAAGAAGTGAAGACATTACTTGTTGTCTAGGGAGTTTGTGTTGTATACAGATCATCAAACATTGCAATATTCGAACAGTCAAGGTAAGTTGAATCAGAGACACATTAGATGGGTAGAATTCTTGCAGAGTTATACTTTTGTTTTGAAACATAGGAGTGGAAAGTGAAATAGAGTTGTTGATGCTTTCAGTAGGAGAAGGAATTTACTAGAAGAGATGAAAGTGGAGGTATTAGGATTTAAGGAATTGAAGAACTTGTATGAGGAAGACTTAGATTTTGCAGAACCTTAGAGAGCTTGTAAAGAACCAGTCTTGGAGGATAGGAGTTTGTGGTTGGATTATTTCATTTAGGAGGATATGTTGTTCAGAGGGAATCAATTGTGTATAAACTGAAGTTCAATGAGGGATAGCTTGGTGAAAGAAAAATATAGTGGAGGATTGGCAGGACACTTTGGAATTGATAAGATAGTAGCATTGGTAAGTGAGAATTAATTTTGGCCATAGATTCATAAGGATGTTAGGAAATTTGTGTAGATTTGCAGAGTTTGTCAAGTTGCAAAAGGGAGTAGTCAGAATGTTGGATTGTATAAACCTTTGACAGTTCTAGAAGGACCTTGGGAGGATATCAACATGGATTTCATACTTGGTTTTCCAAAGACACATAGAGGTAGTGATTTGATATTTGTGGTGGTGGATATATTTTCTAAAATGACACATTTCATACCCTATAAGAAGACAACTGATGCAGTACATGTAGCAAAAATTTTTTTCAAGGAAGTGGTCAGATTGTATGGATTACCTAGGAGTATTATTTCAGACAGGGATACAAAGTTTGTTGGTTACTTTTGGAGAACACTTTGGAAGAAGTTAAAGAAAGATTTGAAGTTCAGTTCTACTTTTCACCCACAAACTAATGGAAAAATAGAGGTAGTAAATAGGAGTTTGGGGAATTTGTTGAGATGTTTGGTTGGAGAGAAGATCAGAAGTTGGGACTTAGTCCTTGCTCAAGCAGATTTTGATTACAATAATTCAGTGAACATAAGTACTGGAAAGACACCTTGAGATTGTTACCAAAGTTCATCCTAGAGGTATATCAGAGTTGCGAGACATCAGTAAGGAGGATAAAAGGAGTGCAGAAGTAGAGGAATTTGCAGAACATATGAATAAAGTGCATACTCAAGTAAAGAAACTGTTGGAAGATATGAACCAAAAGTATAAGGAATGAGCAGATGAAAAGAGGAGACAAGTTGTTCAAAGTTGGAGAGGAAGTGATGGTGTATTTGAGGAAGGAAATATTTCCAGTTGGCACATACAATAAGCTCAAGATGAGGAAGTTTGGACCATGTCGAATTTTGAAGAAATTTGATTCAGGCAATGCATATGAAGTAGAGTTACTAGATGACATGGGTATATCACCTATATTCAACATTGCAGATCTACATTAGTACCATGAAGCAAAATTCAGTGAAGGAAGTACAACAAAATTGGAGAAACAACTTCCTAAACAACAGTCAGATGAGATAGAAGATATTTTGGATGTCAGAGAGGGGAGGAAAACGCGTTGAAGACAATACAAAGAATATTTGGTGAAGTGGAAAGGCAGGCCAGTGGAGGATTTTTCTTGGATTTCTTAGGCTGAGGTAAACCGTATTGGTTTCCCTTTAGCCCCAAAAAATTTAGGGACTCACTTTTCAATAACCTCAGATTTCTGATGCAGGAGCATCCTTGGTTCTTTGCAATCCTGCATCAACCAAAAATATTTTTCTTTCAGTTTTGTTCTTGTTCAGTTTAAGTTGGTAGATTCAGTATTTCTTCATGTTTTCTCACCAGACCCCGTGGGTCTATGTTTTCATCGTGGACATCATTCTCCTAATTCCATGTTTTCAGCTTGATTGGATCTTTTTGCGACAAGTTATCGCTTTCGGATTAAGTGATGGTTTTGGAACTGGCCCTAGAATAATTTCAATTCTAACGACTAGTTTGATCACTTGTGGATCTTTCCCATAGCTTGCAGATCCTTGTGAGGTGTTTCAAATTGCTCCATGGAGTGTCCCCAACCTTAATTTTAGGTCCACACTTCATCATATGCACCTGCCGAGGAGAAATTCAAATTTGAGGCTGACCTATTCATACACACGATACATTTCCTTCATCAGAGATTGTAATGATCTTTGGCCGACATGGATGTTTCTAGATCTCGACTATGATATAAAACATTGTAATAGATCATTAGGATAACAATTAAGATGATTAAGAAGAATATAGAGTTCGATCTGTAAGATTTTCACTCGCATTAAGGAGCATGTATGAAGACTGTATTTTGAGCATGTTGTAACAGATCTGTGAGACGAATCTGTAAGCCCAGATGTTGCTGACCGATTGTAATTAAAAATTATGTTAATGAGAATGTTCTAATCTACATTTGCCTCCATATTCTGTGTTGCTTCTATTGTGTGACTCTTGCTGCACAGTCGAGATTGTTCTCTTTTAGGACCCTCCTACCGTGGCTGCACCACTTTTATCCTAACTAAATAGTTGAGGAAGGGCTCAATAATTGATGGAATTTAAAGGTGAGTGTTGTCTATTATTTTCCTCATGGTGATATTTATTTGATCAAATATTTCAAGTGAGAGAATACTTTTCTAATTGGAAGACCATTTGTCAAGAAAGCACCATAGGGTGTGTGAACACCTTCCACAAGGTTATGGTACTCATCTAGGAAGACAAGCATCGCACAAAATGAATGAAGGGGAAATAATAATATGGAAAGGCCTATGGAGGCTAACTTGAACAATTAACTAAGAATATCCCTCCCCTTGATAGTATTTACACTTTTCTACTTCTTGTTAATTTCTAGGGAGATGGAAGCTAAGGAGATCCCTAATAATAGAGTACTAAGTCAAAGATATTCCAAATAGATTTTAAAGGATTTTTCTAGAATTGGGTAGGTGCATCTATGCTCATTTATAAATGGATTCTTATGCCTAAACCATACTACCCAACTTGAATTTATATTGGAGCTTTGTACGGAAGGCCACCATGAAACCAAAAATTGACCAATGGCCTCTCAAGAATGTCAACTCTTTTAGATGACATCTACCACTTTAAACTAGTCAAATAAAAAATATCTTAAAAGAGAAAGAGGGATGAGAAAATAAGAAAAAAATGCAAGGTCTTGCTGAAAAACTTCTTCAAGGACCACTAATAGTCTAGGAGCAACTTACAAAAATATAGAAACTCATATTTTTTATTATCATGTCTTCATTCATCTTGCTTTTAGAGGTATTCAAACTAGGAGAAACAATATCCATCTCTTTATCATGCATATATTCCATTTGTCTAGTGTATTTATAGGCAAATGAGGATCCTTAGGGCATATGTTAATGCATGTCTAATTTGGAATGTCTAATAATCACTTGTGTGAACTACACCTACTTTGTTGTTCTTTTTTATTATTTCCATTTATGAGGAAATCTATTAAATTCTATGGCATATCTTGTACTTGATTTTTTCTTGATGAAATCTAAGCAATTTTCTACCACAACTTTAAATTTTGGTTGGTGATAGTCACATCTAGAGCAAGTGATAGATGAAGTTAGGTGTGTGATTTTTTTCACTTTTAAATGATCATGTCCTTCAAAATGGGCCCAATAGCTAGATGGGATGTTTTGGGAAAGTCAATAAATTTATTGGGAGGGACCTATTGAATCATCTCAATAAATATGTACAAGACATGAGGTGCAAACCTAAAGATAATCAAACAAATTTTAGAAAGAAAAAACACACCCAATATGCACTTGTGTGCAACAAAGAAGGGCTTTTAGAATTTTATAAAAATAAAAATGCATGTATATGCTAAGGGCACAAGCCTTAGTAAAAAATTTAACTTTTAAATACCAAATTACATATAGAGAGGCACACTTATATAAATAAGTTTATTTTTTTAACTTACATTGTGAGATGTGTGCCACATATGGTGGAAAAATTTGACTTTCAAATACTAAATTGCATATAGAGGGGCACAACTTATATAAATGCAAAATATTTTATCTAGCAAAGTCTAAAATTGCATTGTGAGGGGCGCAGCTTTGTGAACGAAATGTCGTTTCCATTTGTAATTTTAAATCACATGTAGATACATGCACCTATAAAAGAAAACAAGTTCTATATTTTACATCATTTTTGTTGTGAAGCGCACACCTAATAAGAAGGAATGAGTTCGAAGTTTTGAAAATCAAAATGGTATTATGTGCACCTAATATAGGGCAACAAAGAGTTGCTAAGGTTTTCCGAACAAAGGTTTTTGGGTTCAAATGTCAAATTGGATTTCTAAGGTTTTAAAAATATTTAGATGATCTACCATGATTAGAATAGAGTAAAAGAAACAGTAAAATTTAATAAAATCTACTTGTCCATATTTCTATTTTTAGACCATGCTAAAAATAGTTAGTTATTTTTAGCCATGATTGTTTTCAAGGGGAGGAGCATATTTTAAAAAGTCTATTTTTGTTGACATTGTTTATAGCCCATTGTTTTAGCAATCTTTGATTTTATCCCAATGTGTTATTTCTAGATCATCTATTTTAGGATTATATTTTTGGATCTCTTCTCATGCAAGAGATGTGACTTCTAAGTGTTAATTTGTGATAATTTCTAGGTACTTGGAGACCATTGGTGTTCAAATTAAAAATTAGTGGATAGGAGTTTATAATAAATATTATATTGGATGCAATTAAGTTATTTTTAGATTAGAAGTTACAGCTATTTTTTTACAATTTTCTAACACAAAGTTTTGTAAGCAATTATAAATAAGTACAATTTTGCACTTAAATTTTGAAAAGCAATTTTCATGTTTACTTGCTGAAATTAATGTTCCTTGAATATTTGTTATTGTTAATCAAAATTCATTATTCATTCAATACAATTTAATAATGCACGTTTTGCTTCTAAATTGCTATTGAGATGTTTTGTATCATTTGTTACATGTGATGGGGCAAACTAATTTTTTTAGCCAACTTTGTGAGCTTTGTATTAGAGGCTTGCTCAAAGTTGGAGAATGTGGTTTTATATTATTTCCTTAATCTATCAAAACATTCTTATCCTTATGTTTTAACCTATTCAGTCCTTATGTATGCTTGCAATATTCAAACTCTAATTTTATTTGAACATAAGTATGTAGTAATTGTGGGTTTTCTTTATGTCAAAAAGTACTAACATCTTTTACCTTGAGTTGAAGTGTGTGTCGACCTTTTTCCCTCAACAAATCCAAAAAAGACACCTTTATATTTGTTGTTATGCATGAATCAACCCCAAAAAACACTATATCAATTGTAAATAATGACTACATATTATATTAGTTTTGATTTCCCTCTTCTCTCACCATCTCATCCTAATGATGGATCATTAAGTTTGATCCAAAACATTGATGGCAAAAAATTGCACACAATCAATTCCATAAATCTATTACAGTTTGTTAATATAAACTATGTGAACTTCATGCTTTTAATTACATTAGTTTTTGTTTATAGGGAACTTCCCCTTCTAATTTGAAGAACAATTCTACTCCACACCTATTTTATTTTGTGTCATATTGAAAATACAAATTAAAATACTAACAATACACATATACATATATGTGTGCGGATGCACACACACTATAAAATAACATTACATAAACAAGACACACATGCACGCACACACACGCACACTCATACACACATATACACACACCCCAACACACATCTGACAATAACATCATATACAGAAATATACACACCATAAAATAACTTAATATATACAAGATATATATTTATTTACCTAACCTTCCCCTCTAACCTACCTTACAATATTCCCCTCCATGGGACCATTAGCTTTAATATGAATGTTGCTCTTATCAACCCCCAACATTATCACACATGGTGAAGATAGAAGATGATATGGGAATCTATGTTAAAGGTGAATCCCTAGAGTCATTGTTAACTCAACACCACCTTGACCATAAATACTATCCTTTGGTATTTGGAAAGGATCTCCTTTTTCTTTTCAATCTTGACACAAATGTGGGGTACCTATCCTTCACATGCGTTGAAAATTCCAAAGATAAGGCTTTGGTATATCCAGGGTTAAGGAAAGTTTTAGGAAAGGTCTCTAGATACGTGGACATACATCCTCTGTTAAATAACGGAAAAATCTATCTCGTCGACAGACAGAATTAGGTGCTAAAGTGCAGGTAAAGAATGCGACGGACGGCAAATTCCCCCTCGTCGAATCTCCGCGTATTAGTTTTTATCTTTTATCTCCGGCGTTGAATTTTCTACACGCAAAAAATCCGTCTTTTAACAGGAGTTTAAAATACGTGAAGTGTCGGTCCCCCCAATTGCCCAATAATTAAGGAGTCGATGAAAAATAGGAATTGAAGGAAAAGATATAATTGAGATGCTTTTAGACTTGTATAACTTGTGGCTGCTATTGGGGAACATTAAAGTGGTTCAAGTTGTGTGGACTCATCTTTAGATTCTTTACATCTTTGAATTATTGTATTAGGTGGGCTTTTTTAATTGAATATTGTTGAAATATTAATAGAAAAAGTAATTATGGAAGTTGCGAGGAATTGAAGTTTACAATAAAACAAGTATGAACGAGGAAAGTACTAATATAGGACAAGTCAAGTATTAATATAATCTAGTATTTTGATGATGTATGATAAGTTTTTAATTGAATTATTGTATTAGGTGGGGTTTTTTTATTGAATAATGTTGAAATTATGAAAGTTACGAGGAATTGAAGTTTAGGATAAAACAAGTATGAACGAGGAAAGTACTAATATAGGACAAACCAAGTACTAATATAGTTTAGTATTTTGATGATGTATGATACATTTTTAATTGGATTTATAAAAGTGCGTGTTGACTTTTTTATTTTTTTATTATTTTGCATTATCTTGTATGAATCAATGTTTTTAATGTATGATTTTATATATAATTTAGCTTTTTGATGTATCTCTTGACTCCAAGCTTGAACTCTACATTTTGATATGCAACATCTTTTAGTTCATGACTTTTTTATGTTTTATGCCCTTCTATGTAGATGTCTTTGATGCATGATTTTAGAACATAATTTGGCTCTTTTAGTGTGTTCACTAACATCGATCTTAAACCTAGCACTTGAATGGTTTTTACGCCTACCTCATGGATCCATTCAAACTCTTGCTAAATTGGTTAATAAATTTGTAACCCATTTCTTTTATAATGTTGAACATGAATTAACTATGCTTGATCTCTACTATTCCAACAATGAAATGGGATTTTTTTCTTCCTTCCTTTAACTCAAGAGGAGTCTTGCTTTTCAATTTCCTTGTCCAATACCAAAAAACTTGTCCATATTTTTATCACAAATATTAACATTGAAATGTCCTTTCATTTACAAGTCCATTGCATCTCCACTTTTGACAAAATTATTGACAAGGAGGTCACTATTGAGAAAACCCTCATTAACAAAGGTCAAGTCAAAATACATAACAAATAAAAAGGTAACAATAACCAAACCAATGAAAATACACACTTTTGGGCTAAGAATATTTTTTAGTGATATAGTAACTAACTCCAAACTCATATGCACTACACAAAAAATGCCTCACTAAAAAAATCCCAATGTCTAAAATGTCCATGAAAAACCCATGATTTTATACTACAAGGACAAACAAAACCCCCAAATCATTCAAAATGTAAGTGCACTTCTTTTGGGGAACCTATTGAAGTTGTATTTCAAAAAATAGTTTAATCCAACTTAATAAAAATTCTACACACACAAATGTTTAATGAAAATACACCAAAACCTTCATGTTATAGAGGGAATGAATATTTTGATACCATTGCATCAAAGGTCACATCATGTCAAAATGAATGAAACTTATAAATTATATCCAAGATATCATCGATCATGGTGGAGTTAAGGTGGAAGGCCATGTATCCTCCTCTCCTAATGAGTAATTAGTAATCTATTAGGATCCATTTCCTAAGCATGATTTTAAAAAGTCCTCTATGTTGAAAAAAAGATTGCCCCAAAGTCTCATAAATAATATTAACACCAATAATTCATCCACTGCATATGATTCTATAGTTGGTCATAATGAAGAAGATTACCCACAAGTTAATTCCATCATGATTTAAAATCCTAATTATGCCATCACCACTTGGCATGGTTGGGTTACATCTGAGGGGCTTCTTCATCCTCTCAAAAATTCACCTAATATGACTTCCTAGAGTACCTTGGGAAGAATCTATCATAGATGTATATCTTGAATCTTGTTCTATTATCACCTATTCATAAGGTAATATTGTACTATGAATTAAAGGAGTTAGAAGTCCCTAGTGATATTAACCTATATAAATTTCAAGCCTTTATAGGCCACTTATCCTCATCATAGAAACTTGTGTTCAATCTAGTGAATATGCCTTTAATTAGTTCATCACATACTTGAGAACTCCATATAGAATCTATATTAAATAGGCACAAGGTAAAATGAGTCCTCATAAATGGAGGATCTAGTTTAAACCTCAATACGTGCAATTTTCTCAAGTAATTGGGATATTATAAATATGACATGGAACCTAAAAAAGGATATATATCAAGGCTTATGATGATTATGTAGAAAGGGATTTTGAATATACCATTTGACTTCCAATTTAGGTGGGTCATATTTTACAACAAACTTTGTTTCACGTTCTCGATCTTGAACTCCCATACAATTTTCTCCTCATCCACCCATGGATTTATGCCATGTGGGTCATTCCCTCTACATACTAGTAATGGATTAAATTCCCACATAATGGTATAGAAGTCATAGTTCTTGTTGATTGTAACCCATTTCAATATTGTAGAATGTCGTAAGACCCCTACAATAAATCTCATCATTATCCTAGTATAGATATATCCACTCCTACATCATTACCATCATCAACCTATGTTGATCCTATCAATTTATCATCAATGTCTTCCATCGATGCCACTTCCCAAATCAAGGTCAATATTGTAGAGAAGGGGTGTGGGGAGTATTAGCTACACAACACATTCTACATGGGTCAGCTCTCTCTTTTTCTTCTCTCCTATGAGAATCCTCAATGTCATATCAAGAAAAATCGTAAGGTCATCTAATGTGATACAACTAATTATAGTCATAATGGTTTCCTCTATTTTGAGATCATTGACAACAAAATAAGACATGCACTATGTTTTATTGATCAAACTTATCCAAAATAATTATAAATACGTAAAATATGGGATACAAAGGGAAGGGACTCAGATGCCATGGATAAGGAATCATTGAGACACTTACCATCAAGGTTAACTATACATATTTGGCTTAGGATACATGACACTAATTAAATAATCATATGATACCAATGAAATCTCTAAAATTATATGATCCTTTACTATTTTTTAAATATGTCAACTAATAGGACTTTGAAGACTCCACTAATTTTTCTACCCTTTTCTATTACATGAAAATTTGTACTATTGCTTTCATTATTGAACAACATGTGTACACCATTACCAAAATCATTCCATCATCCTTTAATCTCCCCCTGATTCATCTAGAGATTATTGCTTATGACCAACAAGAGTATTTATCTATATATGTGTTAAAAAAAAATGAAGCTTTAGTTGAGTCCATGAGACTCCATGAAAACACCTCAAAAAGTGATACAAAGGTTTTTCGAATAGATCTTGATGAAAAAACTTATTTTGGGGAAAAATATAAGTTCCTTAGTCCAAAAAAAAAAGAAATTAAAATTATAGTCCCTTAGTGAAAAATTCTTTGAGGTTCTATTGGACTCAAAAGAGAAAAAATAAATAATGACATGTTTATTGAGGAAAACCTCTCTAAGGCAACAATACACAAGGAAATTAACCTTCCCTCGACATATTCAAAATGGTACTTATGATTGTTAGTCTTAGTAGAAGAGGCACAAGAGGTCAACTTGTGTATCGAATCTTATCCAAAAATCACTTATCTTGTAGCAAGCATATCAAAAGAAGAATGAGAAACTACCATAAATATCCTCAAGAAATATATAGATAATTTTTATTAGTCCTATATAGATATTCTAGGTTTAAATCCTTCCCTTATTATAGATCATTTATTGGTGCATATAATTGCCAAACTAGTGAATCAAATTATTTGTAAGATGCACCCTCAAGTTATATTGTTAGTCAAATAAGAACTTAAAAAACTATTAGAGGTTGGACATATAATACCAATTGACTATCCAAAATGGATCTCCAACATCATCACCTTAAGTAAAAATATAAAATAAATTAGAGTTTTCATATAGCTTTAAGATCTCAACAAGGTATGTCTAAGTGGTTATTTTCCACTTCCAAATATAAACATGATTGTTGAACTTAGTGTAGGAAATATGATGTTATTCCTTATGGATGCATTTTTTAGATATAATCAGATTTGGATTACCCCAAAATATAAACAAAAAATGGCCTTTACAACTCCTTGGTTCACCTTATGTTATCAAGCCATGACATTTGGTCTTAGGAATGCAAGGGCTACTTATCAAAGAGAAATGATAGTCATATTTTAGGACATGTTGCATCGTTTAATGAAAGATTATGTAGATTATCAATTGACCAAGTAAAAGAGATGAGAAGATCACCCACACGTTCTTGAGAATATATTTGAGTGATTGAGAGAATATAAGATTCACCTCAATCCTAAGAAGTTTGTATTTGGTGTCACATGTAAACAAAATTCTAGGCTTCATTATTTCATGACGAGGCATAGTGTTTGATCCCATAAAATTCACCACCTCCATAAAACCTCAAATAGTTGTGTAGTATTTAGGGAAAAAAATTCCATTAGAAGGTTCATTGCACAACTAGACAAAAATTATTTTATCACCTCCTAAATAAAAATATTTCCTTTCAGTAGGTTGAATCTTATTAAAATTTATTCATTAAAATTAAATATAATATCATATCACCATTACTTCTCATGCCAATAATCCCAATAAATCCATTACTACTTTATATCTATACAACATCAGTCACCTTGGGGAAACTCTTAGCACAGCATGATTTAGATGGTGGTGAAAGGGCTTGATCTAGGAGCATTCAAGGTGTAAGACAATCTCGCATCACCAAAAGAAAATCAAATTTTTGAATTTGTATTTTTATTTCATGTTGTGAGGATAATTTGAATAAATTTAGAATAATTTAATTTAATAAAATAAATTCCACTATTGTTATGCAAGTTGGCAAGTGGAGTAGTAGGAGTGTAGTTGTAGTTTTAGAAAAATCCGAAAAACTAGACTTGTTGGGTTTGTGGGGAGTTACAAACTTGCATGAAAAGTAATTTATTGATTTTTCCTTTATGGAAACAACTCATTATGAGGAGGTGGTCGTGGATTTTCCAAGGGGAAGGAAAAAAATTCATATTTTTGATTCTTGGAGGGAATTTGAGTTGAAAAATGTGTTTAAAACTACACTAAAATCTAGGAATGGACTCCAATTTTTGCAATTTTTGTGGGAGTGGGTTTGAAAAAGAATTTTATATATTATTAAATATTTTTGGAATTATTTTTTGGAAGGTTTCTTCCCAAATTGGTCTTATATTTTTGCTGGAGAAGCTTTTGAAGCTTGTTTTTGAAGATTACAGGTAATTTGGGTTATGTTTTGGTAGCCATTCTTGGCTAGAATTGAAAGGTTGTTGTTGCAAGCGTAGAATATTCTTGGAGAGGAGATGATAAGTATTTTTTTTCAGGTTTACTGGTGTGTAGCAGAAAAAAATTGATGAATATGTCCATAGTTGAAGAGCAGCAGAGTGGATTGTTGAAGAATGCAAATTGAAGAGCCTGTTTCATAGTGTAGGGAGTTGATTTGAGAGAGGAGAATTTGTAGATTGTTTTTGATGTTGTTTTCTATCATGTTGAAAATTTAAATATTTTATGTATTGATTTTTCATCAACTTGGATGGTTGCAAAACATATGTAATCCAATTTCAATGAAGCTGTGAAACATTGATGCATATTTGAATAGTGAATATTAAGTATGTTGCAAATTTTTGTATCAAATTTTTGTTGTGTGTGAGTTTGTGATTGACGGTTTGGAAGCCCCTTCATCAATGGTATTAGAGTGGGAGTTCCTAAGTGTGCAAGTAGAAGCATTGATGTGAGGCATTTTGCACCAGGACCTATGGTGGTGTGTGTGATTTGTGTGTAGATAGATCACTAGACGTGAGACAATATTTACTAGATAGGATGGGATGGGTCATGAGGAGGCCTGTAAGAATGCGATTTTGGGAACAATATTGGGAAGAAGTGGAAAATAGGAAGTATCGTGAAGAATTTGAAAACACTAGGCTGAAGTAGATGTTTTGGAAAAGATGATTAAGGAGGAAGTGGAAATACAGGAAGAGAGATATGGGAAGAAAAACATTCTCTTGAAAGAGGACAACAAAAAGAAGAGGGGAAAAAAAGAGTGTTGCAGCCATTTGGTAAGGATTAAATATGAAGAAGAATATGCGGGGGAAACCCACACAAATTTGGAAGAAAATGAGAAAAGTGAAGAAGAGAATTTTTTTGTAGCATTTGCTGAAGATGGAGGAGTTCCAAAAGTGAGGATTGAGGAGATTGTTGTAAGTAAAGTTGTATAAGTTGAGGATGTTGGAGCTAAAATAAAGTATACAATTATGTATGACGATCCAGTGTTCGATGAGGAACTTGATGAAGACCAAGAGTTTCTTGAGGAAGAGATCACAAAGATAGAGAAGTTGTTTAGTGCAACAACAAAGATAGTAGCATTCAGTAGTGAGGAAGATGTTGTGACAAAATAATTCATTGAGGTAAACTCTATTTTTTATGAGTTTTTCAATGCTGAATATGTAAAATATTCTCATTATGATATGAGAAAATAGTTAGAGAAGAAAAAGGATTGTGAATATGCGGAGTGGTATACAAATGTATACTTGCAGGTAGAGGCTATAAAGGAAGTTGTAAGAGGACCTTGGTGGAGGTGGGCAGTTTGTGGTGGGTTGGATCCCGTGAAGAAGGAAAAGAGGGAATATGAGAAATGGCAATGGAGGATGGTCTATGGTGGATGTAAATCCTTGAGAGGAAGCAAGAATAGAGTGCACACTTGGTGGAGGAAGATCACAAGTGTCTTGGCTAATTGTTGGAAGAGGCGGAGAAATAAATTCTTCTGTCTAATTCAATGATGGAGTTTGATGAAGATTTATTGTAATATGAAAGGGTGGTACTACCACTCAAATTAATTTTGAGAATCTATATTCACAAAAATTTTCCTACCCTGGGTGTTTGATGCAGGAGCATTCAGGGTGTAAGACAATCTTGCATCACAAAAAAAAATCAATTTTGGAATTTGCATTTTTATTTCATGTTGTGAAGATAATTTGAATAAATTTGGCATAATTTAATTTAATAAAATAAATTCCAATTTTTTAAGCAAGTTGGCAAGTGGAGTAGTGGGAGTGTAGTTGTAATTTTAGAAAATTTTGAAAAATCAGACTTGTTGGGTTTGTGGGGAGTTACAAACTTGCATGAAAAATAATTTATTGATTTTTCCTTTATGAAAACAATTCATTATGAGGAGGTGGTCTTGGATTTTCTAAGGGGAAGGAAAAAAATCATATTTTTGATTCTTGGAGGGAATTTGAGTTGGAAAATGCATTTAAAATTGCACTAAAATCTAGGAATGGATTCCAATTTTGGTAATTTTGGTGGGAGTGGTTTTGAGAAAGAATTTTCTATATTATTAAATATTTTTGGAATTTATTTTTGGGAGGTTTCTTCCCAAATTGGTCATGGATTTTTTCTAGAGAAGCTTTTGAAGCTTATTTTTGAAGATTACAAGCAATTTGGGTTATGTTTTGGTAGCCATTCTTGGCTAGAATTGGAAGGTTATTGTTGCGGGCATAGAATCTTCTTGGAGAGGAGATGGGAAGTGTTATGTTGCAGTTTTAATGGTCTTTAGTCGTATAAAATTGATGAAGATGTCCATAATCAAACAGAAACAGAGTGGATTGTTGAAGAATGCAAATTGAAGAGCCTGTTTCATAGTGCAAGGAGTTGATTTGAGAGAGGAGAATTTGCAGATTATTTTTGATGTTGTTTTCTATCGTGTTGCAGATTTAAATCTATTATGTATTGGTTTTTCATCAGCCTATATGGAATGCAAATTGAAGAGCCTGTTTCATAGTGCAAGGAGTTGATTTGAGAGAGGAGAATTTGCATATTGTTTTTGATGTTGTTTTCTATCATGTTGAAGATTTAAATCTATTATGTATTGGTTTTTCATCAACCTATATGGCTGCAAAACATATGTAATCCAATTTCAATGAAGTTGTGAAACATTGATGCATATTTGAATAGTGAATATTAAGTATGTTGTAGATTTTTGTATCAATATTTTGTTGTGTGTGAGTTTGTGATTGAGGGTTTGGAAGCCCTTCATTAGGGTTGTCTACTACGTCAATAAGGAATTAGTGGGATTTGATATTAATTATACAAAAATAGAATGAACATTCTTAGTTATCATTTTTAGCTCTCAAAAGCTATGCCACTACATGCTAAGTCATAAGATTCAACTCATCTCTAGAATTAACCCACTCAAATAAATTATTTAAAAATATCTCATAGGTTATGTAAAAAACTGGGTCATTTTTCTCAATGAGTTTGATATAGAATATGTTGATAAAAAAAATCAAAGTATAGGTCATGGTAGATCAAATTTTAGATGCATCTCTTGTATATAACCATCCTCTCATAGTAGACTTTGTTTATGAGTTTATATTTTCTCTAAACTATATAGAATCTTGGAAATTATATTTTGATGGTTCATATACCCACAAAGGATTAGGTCTAGTACTTTTAATCACTTCTCAAGGAAATTTCATGCTTAAATATTTTAGATTTTCTTTCTCATGCACAAAAAACATCATATAATATGGGGCCCTCATCAATGGTCTCAAAATAGTAGTCTAGTGGAATATCCAATATCTCTTGGTTTATAGGGATTTATAGCTAATCATAAGCCATTCAAACAAAGAATATTAGAAAAATAAGAAGTTAATCCCTTACAAAAATATTATCTACAATTTCAAGGAATATTTCACTTTCATCTAATTTGAGAAGGTATGTATACTAAATAGTAAAACAAAATATGTCATGGGCACCATTGGGTCTCTCCTAGATATGGCACAAGGTAGTCCTTGTTGTGAATTATTATTTGAAAATATGTTGGACCCCATGTATAATTTCCCTACTATGATATCTATACTTACCTCAATGATAACATCCTTCCACAAAATCTATCCCAGACTCAACACAAACATTTATCCAATGATCTTCCCACTTTGCCATCCTCACTGACACATTCTAATGAATGATTTATAATGATTATTTAATTAGATTCCTTCACTTAGAAAATAATTTTCTCACAATTAAATCTAGGTTAATAGTGATATCTATGGTGCAAAAACTAGTGGCATGGTCCTTGTAGACACTTAAATATTTCCCTAGTATACCCTTATCTAGTCAACTAAATAATACATCACATGTCAATTCCCCTTCACCTTATGTCCCCCACTTAATTAAGTATTATTATTTAATTATTTAATCCTTTTCCATCTCACATAAACAAATAATTTTATTATTATTTACACCTATGTTCCACTTCATACATGGCTAAAATAATTAAATAATATATGTTGATCATGAAAGCTTGCACTTCTCTCGAACAACCTTATGGGAAATTCAAGGAGTGGGGGACCAACTTGTGCCTCACTGAATGACCTTCGATATTTTTATAGAAGTCAACTCTTCTATGCATTTGGAGAAAAGGGGAAATAGAAATGCACAAAAAGAAAAAGGTGGCGATGCACCGAAGGTTTTACAACATTTCAAAGCCTAGCAGCTTCTTACTCCTGATGGCATGGACACAAAATGCCACAAAACCTTCATTGTTGGAAAGATAATGAACAACTAAGGCCCGAAGGAGAATAGAGCATTCATTCAAATCTCCCCATGGGAAACACCCATTAAGGTTTGACATAAATAAGAAACCCAGTACTAATAGAAATATTTCAGATCTTTACAAAACCTTTTTTCGTCGTACAACATAATATGAAGGTTAGCATAATCTTTACAGAAAGTGAGAGTATAATGAACATGATTTAATTTCTGAAAGATTGCATCAAACATAAAATCTAACGACATATAAAGCAACCATCGAAACTATATCAGTATGACTTGACACACAACATTCAACATACATAGAATAGAAAAAATAAATTTGTGACAAAGGCCATAGATGCACAATCTCAAATATTTCTCCCTACTATTACTTGTTCATGCAATAAATCACATAAAAGCAAAGGTTGGATGCCAATTTGATTAATAGTCTTGATAATTTAACATGCCAAAGAGTGAAACAATGATATGTAAAAATCTTCCTATTCCTCCCCTACTCTAATCCTCTAATAGATAAAAAAACTTATGTCTTGATGATGATCTCCTAAAACAAGCCACTACAACCCCCTTTTATAGAACCAGATAAATGAGCTAATTGTAGCCGATAGTGATGAACCACTGACATGCGTCTATGTCTAATAGCCCATAATCCTATCAAAGATCTAATATGATCAGATCAATCTTTGCATAATAAAAATTGAGTTGCTTCATTAACAACTTTGGATGTTGCATAAGCTTTGTGAATATATGTTGTCAGAGAAGGATCATTATAGCTTGACAAAAATCTAATTCAATCCACTACAAGAGATAATGATGCCACCCTAAAAGAACAATCCCAAAGACAAAAGATCTATTGTTTTTCCCAAAAAATGTGAGTGACGTGAAACACTGGCGAGCGATTTCTGAGTTCATGAGAGCAACTTGGGGAAAATCTCCACCATGCAACCATGTGTCCCTTTTTGGGCTCGAAAGGAAAGCGATATAGGAAAAGGTCGCATAGACACTACGTGGTGCATTGTATGCCTTTTTGCGGGAGTAACTTCATCCTTCAAGGCAGGTGTCATCCAAGCATAGAAAAAGAAGTAGGAGTCGAAAAGGAAGAAAAAGAAGTAGGAGTCAAAAAGGAAGACTATGGGGGGCGAAACCAAAAACAAAATACTTTAGAGAAAAATTGCTTCACAGTTTTTGGCGACTCACAGGGGGCTTTTCTTATAGAGGCATGAACCTAGTGTATGCATGCTAAATGAATAGATATAGAAATATGCATAAAACCTAATTTAAATAAAATCAAATGCATGCAAACCTCAAAATATTAAATGTAGTATGTTGAATTGTTTAAGATTTGAATGTGGTTGCTCATGATTCTAGCAGCATGACATTAGCATAAAAGACGTTCATGTATAGATTTAGATAGAGTGTAGATATCAAAATGACAAGGATAAAGGTCTTTTATAGAATTTTTTTTTTTGAATGAAGGGTTGAGATTGAATGTCAATAAGACATGTCAATCAATGACCAAGATTGAAAGATGTAGTATTTAATAGGGTTAGGGATAAATTAGGGCAATGACAAGAAATAAATGGCTAAGATTGAATTATAAAATAATTCAATCAAGGGATGAAATTAAATGAGATACGAAGAGATGAGAATGGCACGTATAAAGAGGTTGGCAGATAAAAAAAGGTTGTTGGAGAAAATTAAATAATTATAAAATTATTTAATTTAGGAGGGAAAGTGAATAATTAAATAATGAAAATATTATTTAATTATAGAAGACATGTGTCAGGTTGAATTTTAATTAAAATAATAATTTAATTTAAAAGTGGAGGAAAAGGGAAAATTATTAAATAATTAAAATAATATTTAATTATAGTAGAAAAATGAAAAATGAAAAATTAAATAAATAGGAATTTAATTAATTATTAGGGAAAGATTATTTAGTGAAGTAATAAAATAAATATAATTTATTAATTAATCAAGGGAGGAATAAGGAGAAAATGAATTAATTAAATAATTAAGAATTATTTAATTAATAGAGGAATATGACTTAGAAGATAATTAAATAGTTAAAATTATTTAATTATGCAAGTAGGAGGAATTGATATGAAAAATGGCATTTGTAGGTTTAAGACATTTTTCAATGTCTACATTTTAACCCTCATTGAGATGATCTTGAAACTAAGAGAAGTAACATCAATTCAAATAATAAAACATAGAGGGTAGGAAATAGATTAGGACTAGAAGCATGATCCTCTAGTCACTAGCAAGGATGAGGGAGGATGAGGATGAGGTAATGGTATTCCCCCTTGAGAGGACATGTGGGTTCAAAGAACACGAGTGTGCTCTCGAAATGGATGAGAGGACTTAAAGGATGAAGGATAAAAGGAAAGAATAAAAATAGATAAGGATGATGAAAGTATGGATGGAGAGGGAGGATGGATGATCATCATGATGCAATGATATGAGAAAGCTAGATTTGATGTTGTACTTGACATTATGCACCAAGGTATAAGGAACCAGGATGACAATGTGCCAAGTACACGATCAAAAAGGTCAAGTGAAAACATATGACCCATCACACCATGATATTGAAGACCATGATGCCCTTGTGACAATAGAATGTAAAGACCATGTAAATGTAAACAATGATAAAAAACACAAGCAACAAGAAAGCATGCACATCAAACCAAAAGAAAACAAGGACTATGTTCCAAGCCAAGATAAAAATCGATTGATAGATTGATTGATGATGATGACGACATTGTTTGATGTAGGAAGGACGCATATCAAAACAACGTGAGGATTGGGAAAGACATATCCCTATGATGATAATGTGACTAAAGGACCAAGGTTTGCAACAAGGCTAGAAACAAATCCAAGGAACATGTTTTGAATGATAAGCTAGATTGCAAGATTGGATTGCGTGAATTATAATTGATTACATTAGATGGAATTGGATGGGGATGGTTGGATTGGAAGGATAGAGGATAAATGGATTGGATAAGATAAGATTGGATGGAGGATTGAATGATTAGGATAGAGAAATGGATGAGATCTAATGGCAAGGGAGAACCAAGACATGGTAAAGGATGGAAGGATGGAGGAAATCCATGTATAGGAGAGAGGAATTTGGACGATGGATGGTGATGGGAGATAGGATGATGGTGGATGGAGGATAGGAAGATGGAGCTCTAAGGACTAGTGGAAAAGGACTAGGATGCCCCACACTAGAGATAGTGCAACCATGGATGGGAGATGATATGTGATGTATGTAATGGAAGGATAGTGCATAAAGTATATGAATGGTAGAGGAAGTAAGGCTTGCATTGTCCAAGGCATGCATGTGTATTTTTACCCTAGCCTTATCAAGATCAATGGTGAAAAGAGAGGGTAACTTGGATATGATGGGAGGATAAAGATATGATAAGGAATATATGATAGAGGATATGGATAGGATGATCAAGATCAAGTGGATAAAATATGGATGCATTGATATTTGACCCATAGGCTCTTCATCAAGATAAAATATGGGACGGGAAGATGGATTTGGATAGGATGAGGGATATGGAATGGATGATATGGATAGGATAAAAAGGATGGAAGGATATAATGCATGATGTATGTGAAGATCCTTAGCCTTGTTAAGATCAAAGGAGGAAAAAGGGGGTGTGGTAGGTAGGATAGCATGGATGAAACTTGCCCCCAAGTATAGTGTGCAAGAGGGTAATGGATTACACATGACATCTATTTGTTAGGTTTTCATCATGGTACTTATACAAGGGGACACAAGAAGTGGTTTTCACCATTGGATGAATGACTTCTCTGATATGTTCTTCAGTCAACACCTCTCCATTTGGAAAAAATAAGGCTGGCCACCTGAGGCAGATTAGAACCTCGATATCTTCCTTTATCTCGCCAACCTTCCTAGTCAATGTTGACTAATAATCCTTTCTTTTCAAAGTGACCTAGTTGCAAATGATGAATTCGTTTATCTTCCTAGTAGATACCCTTTGGTTTGGCATTATACATCTCTTAAAGTTTTTGTTATGCCTTGCATAACTACCCCATCTTTTGCCTTGGTCAAAATGGGTCCCCCTTTATGTTTTTATCCTTGGTTGATTTTCAAACAAAGTTTGGAGTCTTTCTTTTCCAACACTTTGTTTTTCTCTGGTTTAGACTGTTAGAGCCAGAACCGAAACTGAATCGGGTTTTGAAACTTCCTTTAAAACTCATCCTGATCCCCATCCCGATAGTCTTTATTTTTAACCTTTTGTCTTCTCATTGTTGGATTTGAAGTCGGGGTGGAAGTGAAGTCGGTATTTAATCAAAATTTCAAAATCAAATCTTGTTCCGCCTCTGCTTTTTGGACTTTTGTTTTAGACTAAGTTTTTATGTTATGTTTCCTTGTGTCGGTCTTTTTGTTTTATTTTGTCATTTTGTTTCACTTTTATCTTTGTTGGTGGAACCGGACTCGGAATGGGAACCAAATTGAGAAATTACTGAAATTTCCAGATCTATTTTCAATTCCGATTCCACTCCCGTCGGGTTTTTTTTATCATTGACTTTTTACTGAAGTCGCACAACAGTGATGTGCTAGTTCCTCTGCAGTTCTGACTCTGCTCTACTACATTGATGACATTAATGACAACTACCATGCGTGCATGAAACTCTGAGTTTTATCTTAATTAGGGATTAATGAGTAGTTGTCATTATTATTGTTAAGAAATCGAAGAGTGAAGTAGAGTTGTAGTGGAGCTTTTTCTAGAGTGAATCGATTGAAAGAAAGATAGTTGTGTGCGGATTGCTGCAGGGATTTTAACTATTTATTCACGTTTGAGGTAGTGTTTCCTATTATTTCCTTTCTTTTGTAGTTTCACATTTTTTGTTTCTATTCTTCTTGGATTGTTTGGTTTTGTGCGAATTCGTCTGTAAGTTTATATGTTTTGGTTGGTTTTGCTTTTGTTTACGTGTTTCTTGATTTTTTATTGCTTTTATAGTTTTGTTTCTTGTCGGTTTGTTTAAACATGATTGTTTTCACGTTTTAGCCATGACCGAGTCGTGGTGCCCTAATTTTCAAATGTTTATGGTTAAATGTTGTTTTTACAGTGAGTAGGGTATAGTAAATGGTAGTTTTTACTTATAATATTTTGCACACTTAGTCTGGTTAGTTTAGAAAGGGTTAAATTCATGCCCTAGTTGTTTGTAATCGAGGGTTTTAGTTTAGGGTTTCTTGGTGCATTTCTATGTTTGCATTTAATTTAAATATGATGCCCTAAAAGTATAGTCACCTCATGGTCATATGGGCATGGTCTTATCATGTTATATTTAAGCCTCTTTTAGTTTTAAAATGACCTAGTCCTTAATCATGGAGTTATGCATTAAACTATTAAAATCATTTATGACGTCATGGTCAACCTAGGCGGAAGAGTGATCGGAATTGATTTAGATTTTGGGTGTATTTTATAATTAGTGTCAATTCCATTTTGCATCCTGTCTCCAACTCCTCTTATAGTGAGAAGCTTTATTTCAAAATAGCGATAACCTAGGCGGAAGCGGAATCAGAACCAAAACGAAATGTGAAAATAGAAAATTTGAAAGAAACCAAATTTGTTTCCATTCTGGTCCCGGTTCCGATCACCATTCCAGTTCCGACTTCGATCCCTCTCATTATTTTTGAAATATCGATAACAGTTTTGGCTCCGAGCCCAGTAGTGTTTTAAAGATTGTTTAGAGTGTTTTTTTATGTTTGGGCAAGGTTTTAAGGCATATTTTGTGATGTTTATTCAAGGATTTAACTAGAGGTTTTCTTGCAGGAAAGCTAAAGAATGTCGGGAACATCAAGAGAAGCTGTTCAAAGGAAATGGCCTGCAGGAACATCAAAGGCAACAACTAAGCCCAAGAAGATGAAGCCAGAACAGTTACACTATACCTTGAGGTATAACCATAGGGGTCCTACGGTCACAACAAGCAAAGTGGAATCAGATTGGTCAGACATCACTAAAACCAATATGGGCTCATACAATTTTGAGGAGCTGTATTCGAAAATGTTTGTTGTAGATATAATAGGGAGAACACAAAGAATTGTTGAGTCTAGTTTGGCTCATATCACTTTATTCCCTTTATCTGTCCATTGCCCAAAGTTGATTATGACAGCAACCAGTGCTTACAATCCATCCACTAGGTAGTGTGTCGATTCACAAGACAATGCGATTATTGATCTCACTCCTCAGATGTTTCAAACTATGTTTAGTGTCTTGGATCCAAAGAATTTGGTACAGTTGAAGGAGGCTAAAGCTTTGGAGAAATATAGCAAATACAAAGCATCCAATGAGGCTCACTTGAATAATAAATGGTTGAGAATGGAGAAGAAATCTCTAACCAAACTTCATGATCAATAGAAGAGGACAAATTTCTACAAAGAAGTATCGGATTTAATCATGATGTTGTCTAGGGTGTTTGGGAAGAGGGATGCGTTTCACTTCAAGGAGTGGATGTTTCCTTTTATTCAAACTATATTGAATGGAAAACAATAGTTTGATTGGCCAATGGTGGTGTCTGATGCTATACATGACTAGTTGACAAGGATAAGAGAAACCAAATATTTCTTTATGACTTCTTATATTGTTTATGCAGCTGCTAGAGGAGGTATATTTCTAGGTTTAAGGAGAGCGGGAATATTGAGAGAGAGAGATGGACAAAAGAAAGTGTGGGACCATTATGATCAATTATCTTTATAGGTATCTGAAACACAACTTATAAGGGTTAATGATGCATTTCTATATGTGATCATTAATCAACTTAACGAAGATGTCGGGTATAGACTAAGCCAAGAGGCTGTGACATTTATCACGGAATGGGGATGTTGGTACATTCAATACCCCAAGTTCACATATTTCAGGTTAGTTGGATTTGAAGTTCATCCACATTTTCTACCAAGATGTTGTAATAATAATATAGTGTTGACGAAATTTGTTTATCAAGCTTTGGGGGTTAATGCTTGGTTTGCATTGAAGCACAAAATAGGATGTCATAAGTTCCCCATGTAGTTGGGTGAATACAACTGTCAACATCTGGTGGGAGAAAAGGTAGTGTGCAGTGAGTTGATACATCTAAAACTAGGTTTGTATACAGCTCGAAAGTACTTTGACCCAAAGAAGAAAATGTATGCCTTGCTGCCTTTAGTTTTTGATAAACATTTCAATTTGTTGGAAGATTTCTGGAGTGACCGACAGGATGAGTATGACCCTAGGAAGAAGAATTATGAGAGGTTACCCATCTCACTCATGGCAAAGTTTGGGATCAAAGATGATATCCCTGATGCATTAGTAGATGATGGAGTGGTATTAGATCCATCATATGAGGCATTAAACATTGGCACTAAGAGATTGGATTTGGTGGACTGGGATAGTGAGGAAACAATTCACATAAAGCAAATAGGGAGGACAGTTTTGGATACAAGTATTCATTGGATGGTCCTAAGAACCAAAAAAACTCAAGAACCAGCTCCTAAGAAGGGGAAGTGCTACAAGAGAATTAAAATTTAATTACCTTGCAAGGAGCACTTGGAATTATTTCCTCCAGACATTGAGGAGAATGAGCTTGAAGTAGTGGCTCAAGGTGAACCAAAGACACAATAGGGAGATTCCCAATTAGGACATGTAGTTTCAACACCTGCATTAGGCGAGTCCTCTACTCAAGTCTCACATTCAAAGCAGCAAAGTGAAGAAGTGCAAAAGGGACTCTTCATAATATTATTGAATCCTTGAAGGGAAAAGAAGTAGAGGTAGAAATTCATGATATTGGAATAGACTCTAATGAGACTTTATCAGAGAGGGATGTGCAAGAAAATATGCCTCTAGAGGAGGATACTGAATAGGTGTTGATAGAGGAGGATCAGTGGGCGTTATTTGAAGAAGCCAAGAAGGCTACTGATAATTAGGCACTTGTTGCAGCAATAGAGAAACAAAAGGTAATTGATGCCAATATACAAGCCGATGCCATACTGTAGAATCAAGACATAGAAGCTAAGTCAAAAGCTGAAGAAATAGAGAAGCAGGAAAGGAGAAAAGAGCATGAGCTCAAGGTCAAGGAAGAGAGTGATAAATTAGAATTGATACAAAAAATTCATGACCTTGAGGAGGAAAAGGCAAGACATCGAAGGGAGAGAGAAGTTCTGGTGGCTAAGTTGAAGCTTGTTGAAGAAGCTCATAAAGAGAAAGAAGAAGAAGAATGATTGTAAAAGGAGAAAGATGTCGAGGAACTGATCAAGAAGAAACAAAGAGAAAAGGAAGATGTAGAAAATCTTAAGGAATTAGAGGAAGAAAGAAACCAGGAATTAGAGAAAAGAAGATTAGAAGATGAAAGGTTGAAGAAGGAGGAATAAGATAAAAGAATACAAGAACAAAGAGATAGAGAGGAAGCTAAAAATATTGCAAAGACAAGGTGGAACAAGAGAAATAAGAGAAATAGGGGGTTGATTCTCAGCCTCAAATAAATGTACAACCACCCTCTACTACTGCCTTCTCTTCTTCAACTATGATGAATGTCACTCCAGGTGCTCCCACTTGGTTGAAGTTGGATCTTCAAAAGAAATCATCGACACCTTCACAACCTCTCAATTGGGAGGATATGATGAAAGAAATTGAGAAAGAAAGGCCTAAAAAGAAGGCCAAGATCCTACATTCCACTAGGCTAACTGACAAAGGAGAAATTGTGGCGGAATGTGCTATACCCATGATAGATAAGGATGTAGGAGACATGCAATTGACAGATTAACAAGTAGGTACTGTTAATTTGGGGAGACCTACCAGAGATCAAAAAATGAATTTAATTGATGTGGTAGCATTTTCAACCAAGTCCAAAATGATTAAGGATAAACAAAGGAAAGATGAGCTTAAGGCTCAGTTAGATTAGTTGCATGTTTTCTTGAAAAGTGTTTTTGCTATGAGGACACAACAGGTTACCACTATTGAGACCCTAGTTTTGCTGAGTAAGAAAGAAGTAGATGATTTGGTACAAGTAAGGGGAATAGCAGAAATGTTGGATTGGTGGGTTGATAAATTGAATCAAGAAGTAAGTAAAGTATTGGAAGACAATTTTGAGATATACAAAATGATAGAAGATCTAATAGAGGAAATGAACCAATATGTTGAAAATTAGGAAAACAGGAGGAGGAGTACAAAGGACACAATTAGAAATTGAAAGAAGTTAATAAATTGCCTAAAACTACTCTCGTAGAACAATCGATACTTGAAGAAGATAATAAAGATTTCTTGGAAAAGACTTCTTGCATACTCTGATTTAGATCAGATTTTCTATATAAACATAGAAATGAAGTTCAAGATTATGTTAAGGATCTGAGTGAACAGTTTGAGGAGTTGGAATCCATCATTGCTATCATTGTGAACATGGAGGTACTAGTAAAGGAAGGCCTACCTTTAGGCCAAATAAAGGAGAAGTGGAATGAAATATTTAAAGAGATCATGCAAAAAGGGGATGATGGTGAAGATCTGCTGTTAGACCGAGTAATGGATATTGAAGAAGAAATAAGAGCAGCTAAGAGGGAGTTGACAAAGCTGAAGGATATGAGAGGGTTTTCTGCAACGGAGTTGGAAAGAATTAAGTTTGAAGACAGCTGGATTGATGGGCTAGAATTGGACATACTACAACAAGTCTTCTCTAGTTTTGATGAGTACATGGAAGAAAAAAATTTGCATGCATAAAAGCTCATGCATGCATGGCTTTCTTCTCTTCTTTGCATGTTACATGGAGGACTAGCAGTTTTTTGAAGTGCATGGCTTTCTTCTCTCCATCTTCTTTTTCTTCCAGTTTAACTGAGTTTCCAAGATAACTGTAAACCCCAAAAGGGTGGGTCAACTTAAAATATAAGAGGACTTCATATTTTGTATTTCTATAAATACCCTTGGGGTATCATATTGTAAGGGTCGGCTAATAGAGAATAGAATTGGCCACTTGTAGGAGATAGAATTTTTTTTGATAGTTGTTACAAAGATACATTGTTACTTCATTTTTACAGTTAACTAAAATTACAGGTTTACATAATATGGTATTAGGATTAAGTTTTACTTGATAAGGTTAATGAGTTATAATCTATCTGTATGCCAGTGATTGTGCTGAAGCATGATTTTTTCTTATGTGATGGAAGTCATTAGAAAAAGCCAGATTTAAGGATTATCTTTTTAGATTATCGATGAATTGAATTTATTGAAGTCTATTGATCTATGATCTTAGCGATGAATGAATGTGTGTTCTTTTGAATCTTTGAAATACTTGTGATATGTGAATTGTGACGTTAAAATCAACACCGTAGATGTATGCAATAGTATGGATTATTCTGTAAATTGTATCATGCTATGGTTTTTCTTGATCTGTTGGAAAAATATTCATTGTTGAAGATATATGTTTAGATTCTAGATAAGTTTTATTCATGTTTACTGATTTACCCTTTGATCTATCTTATTCTTTTATTTAAAAACCCCTTTTTATTAAAGACAGATTAATAAAGAAGTCATAGGTTGCTTTCCTTGTTACCAGCACAGGCCCCTTGAATATTACAGTTGCATGAACCGATTGAGTGACACTAGATAGTTGAGAACCAACTACCAGGACCTTGGGAGTTAGGCTACTACATGTTGTCTTTCTTTTTCAGGAGAAATAGAGTAGAAATATTTTGTTTTAACTTTGTTTGTGTCATTTTCACCATCAACAGATCTGGCACTAGAAGGAGGGCTTGAAAGAACAAGCTGGCTCATATTGTGTCATTCTCACTAGAGAAATACGGGAGGATTATCAGATTCTCTACTAATCCTAAACCATTTGAATAACTCCAAACCCCGGTTAGACCTAGACCCCATGGTCGTAGAATATTGATACCTACATTGCCACCACAAATTACTCCACCTGGATTTCCACCAAATCCAGCCACACCACCACCAGTTCAACCCACTTCACCACCACCAATTCGGCCTACATCACCACCACCCGTTCAACCAATTCTACCCATGGCTTATTTTGTGAATAACCCCTGCCCATTAGGGACTATTCCTAGAGGAATCCATGACTTACCAAAGAACCCAAATTTTTTTTGTCCCAAGTACATACACGTGGAATCAAGAAGTGTTGAGGAAAAAATACAAGTGTTCAAATATGCTTGTACACGAGCTCAAGTCGCTCATGAAGATGTGGTATGTAGATTATTTCCTTATTGTTTAGGGGATATGGCGTATAAGTGGTATTTAAATCTACCCTAGGGATCCATTCTGGGTTCGACAGATTTAGAAAATGCATTCATTAATCAATTTTGGGTTTATGTGGACCCTACCATTTTGTATCACCAGTTTTCCACCATAAGAAAGGAACATCATGAGCCACTACCTCTTTTCAATACTAGATTCCAAAGAATGTTTCATAGGTTGCAAGACCCTTACTTGGTAGCTGAAAATATTGCCATACAGGCATATTTAAGAGTTGTTGATCCCTTGATTGGCCTATTCTTGTAGAGAACTTATTAGCCTGATGAGATTAACTCTTTGTCTAAAGTTTATCATCTAGCTATCAATTTGCAACAATAGATAAGTTTGTAGTCAGGAGGGTTAGGAGCAGCTCTTCCTCCCATGAATTATCAGATACCTAACCCACCATTGTACAACACAGTCCCAAGGATGTCTTATTCCCAATATGGACCTTTGTCTGAGTTACAAGCTCAACCTACGATGCCCTTTTTTGGAAATGGCATGCAAGATTCTTCCCAACAACCTCAAAATCAACAACAACAAGGGGGAGGATCAACCCATGTTAATTCCCTAGCCATAGTACAAAATGTACAAAATGAACAAACTGTTCAATTGACTAGTGAGCTAGAAACTGTCAAGAAGACTCTATCTCAAATGTCTAATGACATGGCACAACTTAGGAAAAATCCTCCCCATAACCAAAACCAAAATTATTAGAGTCAGGGAGGTTACAATAGTCAGGGAAATTATTCCAATCAGAATGGAAATCAGAACACCAATTGGAACTTTCAGAACCAAAATTCCTCTAACCAAAATTACCAAAATCAAAACAGAGGATATAACCAGAGGTTCAATAACAACAATAGGCAGTGGAATACTGGACCTAACAATGGGGGAGTTCCCCATAAATACCAATCAGGTGAGGAGAGACCACATACTCCTAATGTAGCTGACCTCAATTTCATGACTAATTGGTGCAAACTACATGATACTGCAACACATTTTGAGGTTAATTGCCCTGAAATGGAGAAAATTGTAAAAATTTCACAAGTTGATTCCCATCCTCCAACAGGAAATTCCAATTAGGATAATGGGCCAGTAAGTACTCCTATGACTTATGAGACAATTGAGGAGAAATATCAATTTCCCATGTAGGGAGACAATGGGCCAGAGGAGGATGTATATGATTCCCAAGCTTTTCAATCTAAAGGTGATCATTTTATGAGAAATCAAAATAAGGGCCCATTTACTACATCTGCACCTCCGAACAATATGGTCCCACCTAACTAGAATGCAGATAATAATCTGCCACCACCAAAGGGACCTTCTGATTCTCAGAATAGAGGTAATCCACCTCCTTTTCCTAAATATCAAATCAGGAATGATTCAGAGTTTGATTTTATTGCAGAGACAAAAGATGTCATTTTCATTCTTTGACATCACGAAGTGGTGCCCAACTCAACGTGAGGTGGTATTGAAAGACTTGGAGGAGGCAGATCGCTTAAAGGGAAAAGGTAAAGTGACTCCAACAAAGGAGACAAATACAACCATTTATAAAAGTAAGACCAATACCCCACCTTTTCTTTTAAGTTTAAGAATATTTGGAAAGAATTTGCATAACTGTTTGTTGGACTCTGGAGCATATGGAAATGTTATGCCTTTTTCAATATGTAAGAAGTTAGGATTAAGTCTTATCCCAACCAATAAGAAGGTGATTCAACTTGATAAAATTGAATTCAATGTTGTAGGAGAACTAAAGAACATGCATGTACAGGTTGGATTAGATCCAAGGATCCAGACCTACATAGATATCCAAGTGGCTGACATCCCAGAAACATATGGTATGCTCCTAAGTCGGGAGCTAATGAAGAGTATAGGGGGATATTTTTCCTTGGATTTCTCTCACATGCGGTTACCCTGGAAAGGGGTTGCAACACAAATAAGGATTGAGAGTTAACCAAGACTCAAACACATGATCACAAAATAGGATTCTTCAAATGAGGCAACATATTTTGAGACTGAGATAGGAGTTTACAAACAAGAGGAAGTCCTTACTTTCTCTTTGCTTAATTCTGGGGATACATTACTCCTAGAACACAATGACCCAATGATCTACATCAACCAACAAGTTCTAATAAGGAAATTGCAACAAGATAAGCTGGTTTTAGGAGAAAAAACTAATTTGAGTAGTTTGTTACTTCCTAATTGGTGTAGGATTCACTACCATAATTATTAGGAGTTAACATGCCAATCATGCTTAGATATCTTAAGTCATGTAGATCAGCCCCAAAAAATGTGACAAAAGGAACTCCTGACCCCCATCAATGAGTTTTGTTTCAAAGTTAAGGATGCTACCATTCTTACTTGGGCTAGTTTTTCTCAACAGGAAGATTCCTCACGAGTAGAGCAAACTCAGGTTTTATGTTCTAAAATTCAAGAAGAGGCTGAGGTGTCTCAATTCCCATTCGATACACCTGCCCCAGATACTTTGCTAATGCCCAAGGCATTGGTGAAAGATGATTTGGTTTGCAATTTAACTCAAGAAATTGTTCAGGAAGTGATTTCTGAGTAGGTTGAAAACATAGAAAAATCCTCAAGTGAGCTTAGCCCTAAGTCAATTTCTGATTATCAACAAAAGTCTGAGCTGCCATGTATCTCAAGTAAGTCATCTCCTAAGAAGAAAGTACTTCCAGCCAAAGACCAATTGTGGACTCTTAAATTTGATGGTTCCAAATCTAAAGCAGGAAGTGGAGTCGGGATTGAACTAACCAATCCGAAAGGAAAGACTTAATTTGCTTCTTATAGATTCCAGTTCGGTTGCACAAACAATGTGGCTGAGTATGAAGGACTTGCTCGAGGTCTTATGTTTGCTCATAAGAAGAAGGTTACTGCTCTCACAGTTATGGGATATTCTGAGGTGATTGTAAAACATGCACGTAGCCAATATACATGTCATAACAAAGATTGGCTACATACAAAAACAAAGTTTGGAATTTAATTGAAGAATTTGATGCTTTTGGGATTAGTCTCATCCCTAGAGAAGCCAATCAAATTGCAGATGCGCTTGCTATTGCTGCTAGTACTTTGAAACCCATGCAAGATTATGATCTAAAGAGATTTTTAGTTGAGTTGATTTCAGTCCCAGCTGTTCCGGATAATGTTTGACACTTTCAGGTATTTGATGATGACCAACATATATTGGCCTTTTTGGAAAGTTCTGATGTTTTTCAAGGGCAGATAATAGATGAATTTGAAATAGATCAGGGAGATTGGGATCCTGAGAAAGAGGGTCTAGAAGGGATATTGGATTTAAAAAGTAATAGCAGTCCGAAGGGGATGGTTCCTTTAGAGAGGATATTTGACTCAAACCCACGAGCTCGTCAAAGGGTGCCTACAGAGAGTGATGGAGGTAAGTATGAATCTGTTAATTTGAATCACTCAGGCCCAAAAGAAATGTTCTTATAGGAAATACTTGTCCTCAGGAAATCAAGGACAAGATAATCAAGGTCTTGGAGCAGAACATTGAATCTATTTCTTGGAGTTATGATGATTTAAAAACTTTTGACACTTCAGTGATCACTCACACCATACTTCTCAAGTTAGAAGCCAAGCCTTTTCACCAGAAGCAATGCTCGGTCAATGCTTTAATTGAGCCTTTGATCCAGAAAGAGGTGCAAAATTTTTTATCTGCTAGAATAATCTTTCCGGTTAGACATTCTACCTGGGTGGCTAATTTAGTTCCTATGTGTAAGAAGAATGGTGAGGTCAGATTATGTGTTGATTTTAGGAATCTAAACAAGGCCTCTGAGAAAGACAATTATCCATTTCCTTCTCTTGATGAAGTATTATATTTATTTAATGGATCCCAGAGGATGTCATTCTTGGATGGTTATTCTAGATACAATCAGGTCCTAGTTAGTCATGAGGAAAGGATGAAGACTGCTTTCACCACTAAATGGGGCACATTTTCTTACAGGAGGATGCCATTTGGTCTCATCAATGCTAGAGCTACTTTTCAAAGGGAAATGGATGTAGCTTTCAAATATCTGATAGGAAAATATATAATCATTTATGTAGATGATTTAACCATCTTCTCTAGGAATAGAGAAGACCATGCTGCTGACCTGGAAAAGGTTCTTAAGAAATGTATAAGTTATGGTGTCTCTCTTAATCCAAAGAAATGTGTGTTTGGAGTATCTGAAGGGAAACTCTTAGGTCACATTATATCAGAGGAAGGGATTTCTATAGATCCTGACCAAGTAGAGGCCATCTTGAAATTGACAAAGCTAGGCAACAAGAAATAAATGAGGTCCTTCTTCGGTAGGATCAATTTTGTTAGGAAATTTATAATAGGGTTTGCAGAGATTGTTAAACCTTTAAATGAAATGATGAAGAAAGATGAAAAAACTAAGTGGAGTGAAGAGGCTAAGTCTTCTTTCATGTAGATCAAACAGTCTATATCCAAGGCTCCTGTTTTGACAAGCCTAGATTATCTAAAACCTTTCTATATCTATTCTTTTGCTTTTGACCATTCATGTGCAACCATTTTAACATAGTGAATAGAAGAGAGTGAGGAGAGACCTATTGCCTTTATGAGCTCTCCATTTAAGAATGCAGAAGTGAGGTATTTTCCACTGGAAAAAAAAGCCTTTGCTTTAGTATGAGCAATAAAGAAGTTCATACATTACAGAATTAGAAGTCAAGTAATGGCCATAGTTCCAGATCTAGCTGTGAAGTCCCTTCTGATGCAAAGTGAATTGGGAGAATGAAGAGGGAAGTGGATGGAAATATTACAGGTGTTTGACTTAGAAATTCACCTGATAAAACTCATTCGAGGCCAAGGTTTGTCAAAAGCGATGGCAGAAGTAGACAAAAATATTACTTGTCAATAGTACATTGTCTAATCATTCACTAAGGATCCCTGGTATACAGATTTAATTTTCTTCCTCCTCAACAATAGATGTCCAGAAGGAATGAATGCTACTCAAAGGAGAGCATTGAGGATGAAGAGTGCTCATTACATGCTTAAAGGGGGATGTATCTATAGAAAAAATTTTCAAAGAATTTACCTATGCTATTTGGATCAGCAAGAGGCTAAGCATGCTATTTATGAGTTTCATGGAAGACATGGAATAGGACATGGATCTGCGGATACTTTGGCTCATCAGATTCTAAGATCAGGCTATTATTGGCCAGATGTATTTTGGGATGCACATCAACATGTTAGAACTTGTCATGTATGCCAAACTTCAACACCTAGGGGAAGAAATCCTTCAATGCCTTTGCAACTAGTATATGAGGTAAAGCCATTTTATCAATGGGCACTTGATTTTGTAGGTGTAATTAATCCTAATTCTTTTGTAGGTCATAAATTCATCTTGACTACAACTGAATACTACACACGTTGGACTAAGGCTTAGCCTTGCAAGAATAGCACCACATAGGTGGTCATCAAGTTTTTGACTGAGAACATCACAACCAGGTTTGGAGTTCCATTTGCTCTGGTATGTGATAATGACCCTGCTTTTTCTTCTGCTGAATTCATTTCATGGGCATATGACATAAAATTGTTTTGAAGTATTCTTCCAATTACTACCCTCAGGGAAATGGAGTGGCTGAGTCCACAAATACAAACTTGTTGGAAGTAATAAGAAAGTTGTTAGAGAACAATCCTAGGGATTGGCACACCCAGTTGAGATTTTCCTTATGGGTAGATTGAACCAGAATCAAAGCATCTCTAGGAAACTCACCTTTTAAGTTAGTTTATGGCCAAGATCCTATCTTCCCGATCCATTTATAGATACCTGTTCTTAAGTTCATGCAAGAATTTTATACTAAGTATGATAGGATTGAAGTTAGACTACTTAATTTGCTTAACATGGAAGAGCAAAGGGATGCTGCTTTGGAATAATTCTCTAAGCATCAAGCTATTGTCAAATGCTAGTTTGATAAAAGAGCCAAGATAAAAGATTTTAGGATATTAGACCTTGTGTTATTATCGGATAAGGCCAGAGAAAAGAAAAGAGATCATCAGAAGTTTGATAGACTTTGGTTAGGTCCTTATCAAGTGGCTCAAATTCTAGGCAAGAATGCTTTTCGTTAAGTACCTTAACAAGAGAGCCTGTTCCATTACCAGTTAATGGTCAATTTCTCAAGCACTATTTTGGTGCATAGAAGGTCTGATGTTTTAAATAAAATGTATTATACTGTATATTATGTAATTAAGTTTCTATTTTAATTTTAGTTTTTAGTTTTGTGTTGTTTGTTTGTTTTCTTTGTTTGTTTTTCTTTGTCTTGTTTCATTAGGGATCCTCATTTTGTTCATCTCAAGACAAGGGGTTGTTATTCAAAATATGCTACTGGTACTAGGAGAGAAATTTGTTTAGGTATTTTCATCATCATCATTGAAAAGGATTTTGTTCTAAAACTTATGTTCTATGACCATTCTAGTTTGGGTTTGAAAAGTTATTAAGGATAGAAGATACATTGTGAATATATCATGAATTGTTATAAAAAAAAATTTGTTACAAAATTAGGAAAACATTTGCATGAGTAAATAACTATTTGTTTTGGAGTGGCTCTACCCTTTGATTCAAGTGAAAAATCCAATTCCAAGACTATCATGAAATCCATAGTAGTTCTCAACCCATGTTTCAAATTCATTATGTCTGAGTATTGAGGAAGGTGAATAAAAGATTTCCACAAGCAAGGCTTTAAAAAAAAAATGATGATAATGAAAAAAAAAAAAAAGAGAAGAAAGAAGAAGGCAAACTCAATATCAAGTGGGTAATCAAGTATCTCTATTGGGGCTATGGACACCTGGTTGACAGTAGAGAAATGCTTTGAGAGAACTAGAGGTATCTCTGTCGGGGCTATGGACGGCTGTTTGGCAGCGGAGCAATTCCCATAATTTTATTGCACGATAGTTAAATGACTCAACCCATGTAGCTTGAATCTTAGGTATAGTTGTTCAGAAACAGAGAAAGTATCTACAAAGAATGATGCAAAATATATGCACACACTTAGATTCAAAAATAACTCATGAGAACATACATCTGAGATTCCAACTCAACCTTATTCTAGATATATCTGATCTTATTCAAGTTAGCATGCTTCATAAACCAAATAGTTTTAGGGTGATTGAAATTTTCTTTGGGTATCTTGAAAATGGGTAAACCATTTTCCCAGCTGAGTCACCATTTCTTATGCCTTGCATAACCACCCCATCTTTTGCCTTGGTCAAAATGGGTCCACCTTTATGTTTTTATCCTTGGTTGATTTTGAAACAAAGTTTGGAGTCTTTCTTTTCCAACACTTTGTTTTTCTTTGGTTTAGATTATCGAAACCGGAACCGGAACTGAATCGGGTTTTGAAACTTCCTTTAAAACTCATCTCGATCCCCATCTCAACAATCTTTCTTTTTAACCTTTTGTCTTCTCGTTGTCGAGCCAAGGTGGAAGTTAAGTCGGTATTTAATCAAAATTTCAAAATAAAATCTCGTTCCGCCTCTGCTTTTTGGACTTTTGTTTTAGACTAGGTTTTTATGTTATGTTTTCTTGTGTCAATCTTTTTGTTTTATTTTGTCATTTTTTTTCACTTTTATCTTTCTTGGCAGAATCGGGCCTGGAATGGGAACCAAGTTGAGAAATTACTAAAATTTCCAGATTCGTTTTCAATTCAGATTTTGCTCCCGTTGGGTTTTTTTTGTCGTTGAATTTTTACTGAAGTCGCAGAGAAGTGATGTGCTAGTTCCGACTCTACTCTACTACATTGATGGCATTAATGATAGCTTCCATGCATGCGTGAAACTCTAAGTTTGATCTTAATTAGGGATTAACGAGTAGTTGTCATTATTATTGTTAAGAAATCGAAGAGAGAAGTAGAGTTGCAGTGGAACTTTTCAGGAGTGAATCGATTGAAAGAAAGACAGTTGTGTGTGGAATGCTGCAGGGAGTTTAACTATTTATTCACATTTGAGGTAGGGTTTCCTATTCTTTCCTTTCTTTTGTAGTTTCGCATTTTCTATTTCTGTTCTTCTTGGATTATTTGGTTTTGTGTGAATTCCTCTATAAGCTTGTATATTTTCATTGGTTTTGCTTTTGTTTACGTTTTTCTTGATTTTATATTGCTTTTATAGTTTTGTTTCTTGTCGGTTTGTTTAAACATGGTCGTTTTCATGTTTTAGCCATGACCGAGTCATGGTGCCCTAATTTTCAAAAGTTTATGGTTAAATGTTATTTTTACAGTGAGTAGGGTTTAGTAAATGGTAGTTTTTACTTAGAATCTTTTGTGCACTCAGTCTGGTTAGTTTAGAAAGGGTTAAATTCATGCCCTAGTTGTTTATAATCGAGGATTTTAGTTTAGGGTTTCTTGGTGCATTTATGTGTTCGCATTTAATTTAAATATGATGCCCTAAAAGTATAGTCGCCTCACGGTCATATGGGCATGGTCTTATCATGTTATATTGAAGCCTCTTTTCATTTTAAAATGGCCTAGTCCTTAACCATGGAGTTATGCATTAAATTGTTAAAATCATTTATGATGTCATGGTCAACCTAGGTGGAAGTGGGATCGGAATTGATTTAGATTTTGGGCGTATTTTATAATTAGTGCCAATTCCATTTTCCATCCCGTCTTCGACTCCGCTTATAGTGAGAACCTTTATTTCAAAATAGCGATAACCTAGGTAGAAGCGAAATCAGAACCGAAATGAAATGTGAAAATAGAAAATCCGTTTCCATTCCGGTCCCAGTTTCGATCACCATTCCAGTTCTGATTCCAATCCCACACGTTATTTTTGAAATATTGATAACAGTTTTTGCTCCGAGCCCGACAGTGTTTTAAAGAAGACTGTTTAGAATGTTTTTTTATCTTTGGGTAAAGTTTAAAGGCATATTTTGTTATGTTTATTCAAGGATTTAACTAGAGGTTTTGTTGCAGGAAAGCTAAAGAATGTCGGGAACATCAGGAGAAGCTCTTCAAAGGAACCGGCTTACAGGAACATTAAAGGCAACAACTAAGCCCAAGAAGATCAAGCCAGAATAGTTATCCTATACCTTGATGTATAACCATAGGGGTCCTGTGGTCACATCGAGCAAAGTGGAATTGGATTGGTCAAACATCACTGACACCAATCTAGGCTCACACAATTTTGAGGAGCTATATTCAAAAAAATTTTCTGCAGATATAACAGGGAGAACACAAAGAATTGTTGACTCTGGTTTGGCTCATATCACTTTATTCCCTCTATCTGTCCAGTGCCCAGAGTTGATTATGACAATAGCCAGTGCTTACAATCTAGCCACTAGGTAGTGTGTTGATTCACAGGACAATGTGATTATTGATCTCACTCCTTAGATGTTTCAAACTATGTTTAGTGTCCCAGATCCAAAGAATCTAGTATAGTTGAAGGAGGCTGAAGCTTTGGAGAAATATAGAAAATACAAATAATCCAACAAGGCTCACTTGAATAAGAAATGTTTGAGAATGGAGAAGAAATATCTGACCAAACTTCATGATCAACCGAAGAGGATAGAGTTCTACAAAGAAGTATCAGATTTAATCATGATGTTGTCTAGGGTGTTTGGGAAGAGGGATGCATTTCACTTCAATGAGTGGATGTTTCCTTTTATTCAAACTATATTGAATGGAAAACAAAAATTTGATTGGCCAATGGTGGTGTATGATGCTATACATGACTAGTTGACAAGGATAAGAGAAACCAAATGTTTCTTTATGACTTCTTATATTGTTTATGCAGCTGCTAGAGGAGTTATATTTCCAAGTTTAAGGAGAGTGGGAATATTGGGAGAGAGAGATGGACAAAAGAAAGTGTGGGACCATTATGATCAATTACCTTTATAGGTATCTAAAACACAACTTAGAAGGGTTAATGATGCATTTCTATATATGTGATTATTAATAGACTTAATAGAGATGTTGGGTATAGACTGAGCCAAGAGGCTATGGCATTTATCACTAAATGGGGATGTTGGTACATTCAATACCCCAAGTTCACATATTTCAGGCTAGCTAGATTTGAAGGTCATCCACATTTGTTGCACATATGTTGTAATAATAAGATAGTGTTGATGGAATTTGTTTATCAAGCTCTGGGGGTTAATGCCCAGTTTGCATTGAAGCACAAAATAGGATGTCATAAGTTCCCCATGCAGCTGGGTGAATATAGTTGTCAACATCTGGTGGGAAAAAAGGTAGTGTGCAGTGAGTTGATACATCTAAAACTAGGTTTGTATACAGCTCAAAAGTAATTTGACCCAAAGAAGAAACTGTATGCCTTGCTTCCTTCTATTTTTGATAAACATTTCAATTTGTTGGAAGATTTCTGGAGTGATCGGCAGGATGAGTATGACCTCAAGAAGAATTATTATGAGAGGTTACCCATCTCACTCATGGTAGAGCTTGGGATCAAAGATATATCCCTGATGCATTAGTAGATGATGGAGTGGTATTGGATCCTTCATATGAGGCATAAACGTTGGCACTAAGAGCTTTGATCCGATGGACTGAAATAGTGAGGAAAAAATTCACATAAAGCAAATAGGGAGGACAATTTTGGATAGAATTATTCATTGGATGGTCCTAAGAACCAAAAATCCTCAAGAACCATCTCCTAAGAAGGGGAAGGGCTACAAGAGAATTAAAAGGAAATTACCTTCGAAGGAGCCCTTGGAATTCTTTCCTCCAGACATTGAGGAGATTGAGCTTGAAGTAGCGACTCAAGATGAACCAGAGACACAAGAGGGAGATTCCCAATAAGGACCTATAGTTTCAACACCTACATTAGGTGAGTCCTCTACTCAAGTCCCACTTGCAAAGCAACAAAGTGAAGAAGTGCAAAAAGGGACTCTTCATAATATTGTTGAATCCTTGAAGGGAAAAGAAGTAGAGGTAGAAATTCATGATATTGGAACAAACTCTGATGAGACTCTGTCAGAGAGGGATGTGTAAGAAAATATGTCTCTAGAGGAGGATACTAAACATGTGTTGACAGAGGAGGATCAGTGGGCATTATTTGAAGAAGCCAAGAAGGTTGTTGATGATCAGGCACTTGCTGCAACAATAGAGAAACAAAAGGTAATTGATGCCAAGATACAAGTTGATGCCATATTGCAGCAGCAACACATAGAAGCTAAGTCAAAAGTTGATGAAATAGAGAAGCAACAGAGGCAAAAAGAGCACGAGCTCAAGGTCAAGGAAGAGAGTGATAAATTAGAATTGATATAGAAAATTCATGACCTTGAGTAGGAAAAGGCAAGACATCAAAGGGAGAGAGAAGTTCTGGTGGCTAAGTTGAAGCTTGCTGAAGAAGCTCATAAAGAGAAATAAGAAGCAGAACGATTGCAAAAGGAGAAAGATGCCGAAGAACTGATCAAGAAGCAACAAAAAGAAAAGGAAGATGTAGAAAATCTTAAGGCATTAGAAGAAGAAAGAAACCAAGAATTATAGAAAAGAAGATTAGAAGAAGAAAGGTTGAAGAAGGAGGAAGAAGATAAGAGAATACAAGAACAAAGGGATAGAGAGGAAGCTAAAAAGCTTGCATAGACAAGGGTGGAACAAGAGCAACAAGAGAAAGAGGGGGTTGATTCTCAGCCTCAAATAAATGTACAACCTCCCTCTACTACTGCCTTCTCTTCTTCAACTATGATGAATGTCACTCCAGGTGCTCCCACTTGGTTGAAGTTGGATCTTCAAAAGAGATCATCGACACCTTCATAACCTCTCAATTGGGAGGATATGATGAAAGAAATTGAGAAAGAAAGGCCTAAAAAGAAGGCCAAGATCCTACATTCCACTAGGCTAACTGACAAAGGAGAAATTGTGGTGGAATGTGCTATACCCATGATAGATAAGGATGTAGGAGACATGTAATTGACAGATTATCAGGTAGGTACTGTTAATTTGGGGAGACCTACCAGAGATCAAAAAATGAATTTAATTGATATGGTAGTATCTTCAACCAAGTCCAAAATGCTGAAGGATAAACAAAGGAAAGATGAGCTTAAGGCTTAGTTAGATCAGTTGCATGTTTTCTTGAAAAGTGTTTCTACTTTGAGGACACAATAGGTTACCACTATTGAGACCCTAGTTTTGTTGAGTAAGAAAGAAGTATATGATTTGGTACAAGTAAGGGGCATAGCAGAAATGTTGGATCGGTGGGTTGATAAATTGAATCAAGAAGTAAGTAAAGTATTGGAAGACAATTTTGAGATATAAAAAATGATAGAAGATCTAATAGAGGAAATGAACCAATACGTTGAAAAATTAGGAAAACAGGAGGAGGAGTACAAAGGACACAGTCAGAAATTGAAAGAAGTTAATAAATTGCCTAAAACTACTCTCATAGAACAATTGATACTTGAAGAAGATAATAAAGATTTCTTGGAAAAGACTTCTTGCATACTTCGGTTTAGATCAGATTTTCTATATAAACATAGAAATGAAGGTCAAGATTTCATTAAGGATCTGAGTGAACAGTTTGAGGAGTTGGAAGCCATCATTGCTATCATTGTGAATGTGGAGGTACTAGTAAAGGAAATCCTACCTTTAAGCCAAATAAAGGAGAAGTGGAATGTAAGATTTAAAGAGATCATGAAAAAAGGGGATGATGGTGAAGATCTATTGTTAGACCGACTAATGGATACTAAAGAAGAAATAAGAGCAGCTAAGAGGGAGTTGATGAAGCTGAAGGATATGAGAGGGTTTGCTGCAGCGGAATTGGAAAGAATTAAGTTTGAAGACAGTTGGATTGATGGGCCGGAATTGGACATACTAGAACAAGTCTTCTCTAGTTTTGATGAGTACATGGTAGAACAAACTTTGCATGCATAAAAGCTCATGCATGCATGGCTTTCTTCTCTTCTTTGCATGTTTCATGTAGGACTGGCAGTTTTTTGAAGCGCATGGCTTTCTTCTCTCCTATCTTCTTTTTCTTCCAGTTTAACTGAGTTTCCAAGATAATTGTAAACCCTAAAAGGGTGGGTCGACTTAAAATAGAAGAGGACTTCAGATTTTGTATTTCTATAAATACCCTTGGGGTATCATATTGTAAGGGTCAGCTAATAGAGAATAGAATTGGCCACTTGTAGGAGATATAACTTTTTTTGATAGTTGTTACAAAGATACATTGTTACTTCATTTTTACAGTTAAATAAAATTACAAGTTTACGCAATATGGTATTAGGATTAAGTTTTACTTGATAAGGTTGATGAGTTATAATCTATCTGGAAGCCAGTGATTGTGCTGAAGCATGATTGTTTCTTATGTGATGAAAGTCATTAGAAGAAGCTGAATTTAAGGATTATCTTATTAGATTATCAATGAATTGAATTTATTGAAGTTTTCTTGATCTATGATCTTACAATGAATGAATGTGTGTTCTTTTGAATCTTTGAAATAGTTGTGATATGCGAATTGTAACGTTAAAATCAGCTCCTTAGATGTATGCAATAGTATGGATTATTCTGTAAATTGTATCATGCTATGGTTTTCTTGATCTGTTGGAAAAACATTCATTGTTGAAGATATATGTCCAGATGCTAGATAATTTTTATTCATGTTTACTGATTTACCCTCTTATCTATCTTTTTCTTTTATTTAAAAACCCCTTTTTATTAAAGACAGTTTAATAAATAAGTCATAGCTTGCTTTCCTTTTTACCAACACATGCCCCTTGAATATTACAGTTGCATGAACCAATTGAGTGATGCCAGACAGTTGAGAACCAACTACTAGGACCTTGGGAGTTAGGCTACTACATGTCTTTCTTTTTTAGGAGAAATAGAGTAGAAATATTTCGTTTTAACATTGTTTGTGTCATTTTCACCATCAACAGTTTCCTTGGTCGCCTTATACAATTTGGTGATCAAATTTCTTGACTCCTCAAAATGAGGAGCGATTGTATGCAAAATTTGGTCGACCATCCGACTCATCTTCACGTTTAATTCTTGTGCACCTACTAGGAATCTCAAGGCTGGCTTTAGGGCCACTATCATAACCATTATCCTTTCCCAATGGGTGGACAATAATTTTTAGAGTATCAAGAGGATCTTGGACCAATGTGTCATGGCTAGTCCTTGCTAGAATTAGAATTCCTTAGCCTTCATGTCCTTCTTCACCTGGTCTCTCTCTTGGAGGGCACTCAAAAGTTCTGATATTAATTTTTTGACCTCTCCGATGCAAGTTTGTAGAACAAAATCGATTCCTTGTTTTCCCCGCCTTTCCTTCTCTATTTTGTCTTGGGCCTTTTGAAGATTTTTGGCTACCTGAGATCAGGCAGCCAAATTTTCCTACATATCATCCTTCTCCTTTCCCAACTCTTGCAACTCTTTTTGCAACCCCACACATGTTGTTTATTTGACCTATTACATCATCAAATTATTTATGCTCTTGTTGATATTTCTTGATGGCCTCTTGCATTTGGGTCCTCATATATTCAATTTCTTTTCACTCGGCCTTGACCTCGCGCTCCAATATTTTCACCTCAGCACAAAGTCGATGTCTTTCATTCGTAGTCTCTTCAAGAGACTTAGCCACTTCACCTTGCTATTCTTGTACCTACTTTAATCAGGTTGCATCCATATCTTTTGTCCTAATCTCTACTTATAATCTATCCACCGTGGCCTTCACATTCTCTAGCTCTGTCTCGTTCTTTTTTAATCCCTTGTCCAATTTATCATAATCTATGTAAACCACCTTCTGTGTTGCTTTGACAAGGCCTATTTTGTCGTGCGAGAGAGCTTCACTCAAATTGAGACCCACAACTTGGATATCATAATCTTCATACTACATCTCTCCCACAACAAGTGTCTTGTCTATGACAAATTTTCGCAGCCTAAAGGGCTCCTCATTAAATTCATGACATCTAAAAAAATTAAAATCAATCCCCATGAAATAATCAATTTGGGTGATGATTTTTCATCCATTCCAAACCCTCAAGAGAAAACCTATGTTGAGTTTGTTGAGATAAATTCATAAGCACAGGTTGCAACCCATGTGCTTGAAAGCACATGGGTCCAGGATGAAACTAGCTTATATAACCTTGTTGCATCAAACATATTGAGTGGAAAATGGCCATTGAAGAATTTAGGGTTTTGATGTAAGATTAAATGCACCAAAAAAGAGGAATACCTAAACTTGAAAGAATGATTATAATTTCTAAATTGTTGAAGCATTTTGTCTATGATTACTTTAGCATGAAATCTAGACCCATCTAGTATTCAAGAATGTTGTCATCCCTTTCATGGCTATATATGAAGGATAACATTGAAAAGATGGTCTATAAGTCTGAATGGAAGAGTTTATGTGACAGAGAGAAGACAATTTATCCATTATTAGGTTCCTTGTTCATTTCCTCATAAAATTTTAACTAGTCCCTCCTTGTCTGCCAAAAGTTTTCTGCTCTCAATTGTGAGAATATCTCATCTTCCATGTTTTAAGGGATGCATAGCATATCCCTGATAGTTTTGTTATTGATGGTGATTTTTAGCTTATCATTGTTGATAACCTTGGTGCCTTCATCCAACTTCTCCACACATATGTCCACTAGCTCTAGGCATGGATGCATGGAGGGAAAAATGTATTGTAGTAAACCACAATGTAATAGTCTCATTCCAAGGCCTTTAATCCACCTTTTGGAAACTATTCTATGTAATGCCCCTTCTTGGAGGCCTTTAGGGTTTGTGTGCAACTTGAGATCAAAGATATTATTTGCAAAATCCTTGAATGCCTCATTTTTGGTATGGTTGTTTGGCTGTATTGTTTTGGTATGCGGAAAACTCCATTCTTGTGGTGTTAGATTGTTGGCATAAGAGAAGTCTCCAAATATATTAACATAACCAAACTTGGAGAATTGGATTTTAGCATTTTGACTAGAAGATGATGTTGCGACCATTTTCACGTTCTTGGAAGAATTCTACAGACTAACCTCTTTGAGAAGATTTTACTCAAGCGTTCAACAATTAGAAAAAAAATATTTTTAGCTCATTCAATTCTCAAATTCACATGTAGTAATTGTGTTGTCATTATCGATAGCTTGCTAAGAATTGCCAGCAAGGCAATACGTGTAGAGTGGGGGGCCGTACTTTTAAAAAATACCAACTTTGTTGTAGGAATGAAATTAGTACATTACTTACACCGACCTTGGGGAAAGATGACCTTGAGCAATGGCAAGCATGCTTAGAGAGGATATTTGTATTAATTAAGTAGGAGCTGGCTTCAAAAAACATATTTTCACATAGGCGAGCTGGCTGGCATTAGTGAAGGTGATGAACACATGGCGGTAGGTCGTATACATGATCATTAATTCCCAATGCTTGAATTAACTCCTCAAAGATTTACCAAATTTCCTTTGTATGATTTACCCTTGAACCTTTACTGCCAACTTACATTTTTTGTCGTCGTTCGATGGGAAAAAACTTTCCGTTTGTGATGCAGGAGCATCTGGGCGAACTAGCAATCAATATAAACCAAAAAAAATCTTCTAGTTTGGATTTTTATTTTGGTGTGTTTTGGGGTCCGTTTGACATCTCTTAGCATTAGAAAACCTCTCACGTGATTTAATTTTTAAAATTTGAGTTTTTGCTTTGTCGCAATTTTAAGGCTCCCACAGGCAATTTTAGGGAAACAATTAATTTTCAATATTTTTAATGCTAGAGAAAAATCCTTTGGAGAGAATCATCTTAATTAGATTATTCATATCTTGACAAATTTTCATGTGAATATAAGCTTCTAGGTAAGAGTTATGCAAAAAGTTGGTTTTCAACACCTGTTGCGTAGTGTCAAAGTCACATGTTTGAATTTTTTCCAAATTATTTATGCAGTCTTAGAAGGTAATGTTTGATGGATTTTATTTATTTTATATTCATATTTTGAAGCAAAGTAAAAAGTCAAAATAGGTAGTGGTGGAGGATTTTAAATTATTGGCTTAATTTTACCTTTTCTCCATGTAACTGTTCCTAATAAAATAAGAAATGATAATTATTTCTTTCAACTGTTACAAAGACAAATTAGAGCTGAAAACATGGATATCATCATTAATTTGGAGAACCAGGGGTATGGATTGGTAAGAGGCGAGTATTTTTGACCTTATTGATTAAAAAAATCTATGTTTAGACCTCCATTTTGGAGGGCATCTTCAGAAAAACGTGAGAGAAAGTTTGAATACCAAACATAGAAGGTTCCAATAGAGATTTGAATTATTTAAATGTATATTTTATTGAGGGAGTGAGATGCCACTTTGGGGTGAGCATTTAATTACTTTATAATTCAGATTTTAAAAAGTTTTTAAAAAAGGAGAGAGGGAGAGTTGGGAGGCTATATGGAAGTAGTGGAGGTGAGGACAACAACATGGAATTTTTGAGACAAAATTTTCAAATCTTGCAGGAAGCAGGGATGAAGACTGGGTTTGCGAACAAGTGTGAGATAATGGCCATGGAGAGCCAAGCTTTGTAAAAAATGTTTTGCTAATCATATTATTGAATAAATAATGTAATTGTTTCAGCATGGTTGCACATAATTTTTAGATTTGAATGCAGTTGATTTTCTTTGTTCAACTTCTATGTTTTGTGAGTTTGTGGATGGGTATGTGTCTCTGTTTGCATTAGTGGTATTAGAACGAGAGTTCCTGAGTGTGCAAACATAAGCTTTGATGTGAGACAGTTTACATCAGGACCTTGTCGTGATGTGTGTGATTTATGTGTAGACAGATTGTCAAGTGTGATGCAGTATATATCTGAGAGGTTGAAGATTGAGGGTGTGTGGAAAGTGTTTGACGAAATGTTAAAGAAGAAATGATTTTTTTTTTCATAGTTGTTTATGCAAGTGAACATGAGGGAGAGAATATTGCAGAAGTTTTTTTTGAGGAGAGTGAGAAGAGTAGAGAAAATGAGTGTTATAGCCAAAGAGAGAAGGAAAAAGAAGTGAGAGTAACCCCTATAAAGGATGAAGAAGATAGTCAATTTTGAATAGCAAAAACATTTCTTATAGAAGACAAAGAGGAGAACAAGCATGAGATGGTGGTAGAGGTTGAAGAGCACAACAAGGCTACAATAGACGATAATAATGAAGAAGGAGATTTGCATGCTAAAGGACCAAAAATTTGATGAAGAACTTGGAAAAAATGAAGAGAATATCCTATTGATAAAGGAGATGGAAATAATAGATAGGTCATTAAGAGGAGATTTAAATCTTGAAGAGATGAAGATGGATATAGAGGATAAAGAACATAGAGAAATTGCAGTAGATGATGATGAGGTAGAAGTTGCAGCAACAAAGGAAGAGTATAATGAGGACATGTTGGTGGACATGGAGCATCAAATCAATGAAGAGGTAGATTCTAATTTTTATAATTTGTGTGATGAAATAGTTGATGTGAATTTGCATAAGGAGTTAGTGCAAGAAGATAGAAAGAGAGATTATGTAGTTGTAGATTGGTGTGTAGATGTAGCACATTTATATGTAGAAGCTATAAAAGATGCCATAGGTGAGATTTGGTGGAGGTGGTCAGTTTGTGATGGGATATAACCCAAGAAGAAGGAAAAGAGGGAATAATAGATGTGGCAAAGGAGGATGGTCCATGGTGGGCATGAGTCCACAAGAGCAAGGAAGAAGAAAGTGCACATTTGGTGGAAGATGATAAGTGTCTCGACTAAGTGCTCGAAGAGGTGAAGGAAGAAATTCCTTATGTTTAAACCAGTGATGGAGTTCACTACAGGTAGTTTACAACCTAAAAGGGTAGTCTATTACCCAACTCCATTTTGTGAGTTCTACTCACAATTTTTTTTCTTACCCAACGTGTTTGATGCAAGAGCATTTGAGCAGACTAATAATCAACATCAACCAAAAACAAGCTTCTGGTTTGGATTTCCATTTTGGTGTGTTTTGGGGTTCGTTTGGCATCTCTTAACATTAGAAAAACTCTCACATGATTTAATTTTCAAAATTTGAGTTTTTGCTTTGTCACAGTTTTAAGGCTTCCATAGGCAGTTTTACAGAAATAATTAATTTTCAATATTTTTAAATGCTAGAGAAAACTCCTTTGGAGAGAGTCATCTTAATGATATTATTCATGTCTTGACAAAGTTTCATGTGAATATGATATTCTGGGTAAGAGTTATGCAAAAAGTTGGTTTTCAACACCCTTTGCGTAGCATCGAAGTCACGTGTTTGATTTTTTTTTTCAAATTATCTATGCAATCTTGGAAGGTAATGTTTGATGGATTTTATTTATGTCATATTCATATTTTGAAGCAAATTAAAAAGTCAAAATGGGCAGTGGTGGAGGATTTTAGATTATTGGCATAATTTTACCTTTTCTCCATGTAATCGCTCCTAATAAAACAAGAAATGATAACTATTTATTTTAGTTATTACAAATACAAATTAGAGCTGAAAACATGGATATCATCATTAATTTGAAGAACCAAGGGTATGGATTGGTAAGAGGCAAGTATTTTTGACCTTATTGATTAAAAAAATCTATGTTTAGACCTCCATTTTAGAGGGCATCTTCAGAAAAACGTGAGAGCAAGTTTGAATACCAAACATAGAAGATTCCAATAGAGATTTGAATTATTAAAATGTATATTTTATTGAGGGAGTGGGATGCCACTTTGGGGTGAAAATTTAATTGCTTTATAATTCAGATTTCAAAAAGTTTAAAAAAAAGGAGAGAGGGAGAGCTAGGAGGCTGCATGGAAGTAGTGGAGGTGAGGATAGTAGCATGGAAGTTTTGAGAGAAAATTTCCAAATCTTGTAGGAAGCAGAGATGAAGATTGGGTTTGAGAACAAGTGAGAGAGAATGGCCATGGAGAGCCAAGCTTTGTAAAAAAATTGTTGCTAATCATATTATTGAATAAATATTGTAATTGTTTCAACATGGTTAAACATCATTTTTAGATTTGAATGCAGTTGATTTTCTTTGTTCAAATTCTATGTTTTGTGAGTTTGTAGATGTGTATGTGTCTTTGTTTGCATTAGTTTGTAAGATTTTCTGGCTCACAATTTTCTATAAATAGCATGTCCGTCCTACGAGAATAGTCATTAAGTTTGCATTAAGTTGGTAAGTTTCTTTTGTTGTTCTTTTTTCCTTTTGAGTCTGGTAAATTTATTGTTGCATCATGAGTGGTCTAGGTACTCCAATTCGGCTTTTGAGTCGAAATCTGCACGAATCCTTTGTCGAAGAGGTTAACAATGATAGGCTCAAACGCTTGTTGCAAACGAAAAAACTGCTTGGTCATCGTGGCGTTCAAATGGGTCTCAGGGAGGGATTACGTGAAGGATGAAAACTAGCCTAGCTGCAATACCAATATTATCTCTTGGTTCATGGCCTCGTTGTTAGATTTAAACATTTCCAAATTATGGATACTTGAACTCTGGCATACTATGTTCGACTTGACGTATCCGGATGGGCTGGGTGAGATTGTTTAGGTGGTTGTCCCCGATGTCAGCATTTTGTTCACAATGGACTTCAGAGACATGTTGATAATGCAAAGGTGGTGTTGTGGCTACCCTTCCTTACTGAATTTTGAACCATGGACCTTGAGCGCCATCGCCAACGATCTTGACCTGTGGCCACCTTCCTCCTGAAGATGAACAATGTGGAGCACATTTATGGCGTTGAATGTATTACTGCCTTCAAGAGCCTGGCCTACAACCCTGGCATGGAGGACGAAAGCATGTGCAGTGTTTGTGAGCCCGTGTGATGAAAACCTTGTTACCGTATGCTCGTGAACCCCAAATAAAATGCTATTTTTTTCACCATCACTATTTTAGAGGAGGAATTCCCATGCTTTACTATATCACCTCCCATTTTGGCTTTGTAATGATGAATTCCTATTTTGGCTTTTGAAGGGGAAGATTTTCAAAATTCTCCTTGAGCTTAACGCTTAAAATTTGTGCTATATGTAAATGATTTCTTCATGAATATAATACAACATTTCCTATTTCCACTCATGGCTTATTCACAAAACACTTATTTACAAAAAAAATATATATGGTACATAATGTAAATTTTAATGAACTATGTGTAATTAATTAAATAGTTTTAGATGAATACAATTTATCGGTATATCCAAAATGTTGATGTTCATGTCTTCAAGTTCATACACATTGTTTTCTTTGCATTTTTGAATGCGGAAGGGACCCTTCCATTATGAATCAAATTTTGCATGTTGCTCTAGTTTTCCAGCTCGTTCGTCAAATTTTAACACAAGACTCCCCTCCTTGAAACATGGATTGGAGGTCTTCTTGTCGAACCATCATATAACCACCTGTTGGCATTTGATCATGGCGTCAAATTCCTTTTCTCTTTTTTCCTCAAGGCTTAATAACTCAGCTAGTCTCACTTCCATCCCACTGTCTTCCTTGACTTCTAATGACTTTAGCAGTTGTAGCATTGAAATTTCCATTGAAATGGGTAGAACTACTTCTTTTATGTATACCAACTCATAGGGGGAGGCTTTCAGAATCTGCTTAGGTGTGATGTGGTCTACCCATAAGGCCACTCATAGATGCATGTTCCATTCTCTTTGGTTCTCCAACCCGATATGCTTTATTAATCTGATTAGGTTCTTGTTGGTGGATTTTACTAGCCCATTCCCCTCCAGGTAATAGTTAGAAGAAGTCCTGAGGTAGACCTCGTGCTTGAGGAAGAACTCCGACATCTCGGAGCCTACAAAGGCTTGTGCATTATTTGAGATGATGGTTTTTGGCGAATCAAATCTTGCCACTAGTTCCTCTAGAAAATTAACAATCTTGGCTTCTGTGGCATTCTTTAGAGGAATTTCCTTTGTCCATATCGTGAATTAGTCAGTAGCCATGTGTATCCATTTGTGCCCTGCATTGGAAATAGGATTGATCATCCCAATAAAATCTAACCCCCATTATGCGAAGGGTTCTTTGATTACAATCGAGCTCAATGACATTGTGGAGTTCTTCCACTTGATGACAAAATATTGGCACTGGGTACATTTTTCACTAGCTGGTGAGCTTCAAAGAATATCGTGGGCCAAAAGTAGCCTACCTGCATGATTTTTAAGGTGGTGGTCTTAGCGGAGAAGTGTCTACCTTCCGAGCTGCTATGGAACTTGTTCAAAATTCTTTCGGCCTATGGCTTGTCCACGCAATGGAGGACTCCATCATAATTTATTTTAAATAAAAATGCTTTGAATAGTACGTATCTAGCGCCTTGAAGCCTATAGTATCTTCTTTTGTGCAGTGGGATGTCGGGTGGGCATCGACCATTTTGCATGAATCTCATCCGATCAACCACCCATGACTCATTAGATTCGAATTGGTTTGCGTAGGCCTGGCCAATTTCTTCTTCTGCTTGAGGGTCCAACTCCTATGCGAGATATTCACATAGTCCTCTTTCTTGGACCGGCTTGGTCAGCCAAATGTCCACATCATATTATAGGATCTTTGTGATCCATTTAGTCCTCTTCTCAGTTATCTTGCCCTCTATGATGTATTCTCTAATTCTAGGATGAGCGATAAGGATGGTAATTTTACTTGTTGAAACCAAATGTCAAAACATTTTGAGGCTTTTGACAATAGCAAAGGCCTAATTTTCAACAAAATTATATCTGGTTTCGTATCCCTTCAAGGTCCTAGAGTGGAAAGCAATGGGATGCTCTTTGCCTCCCTCTTTATCTTTTTGCATGAGCACAAAGGCTATGTTGTTCTGACCGCTGTAAACATACAATAGGAAGTCTTTGGAGAAGCTCGGGTTAGCTAACACTGTAGTTATAGAGATGGCTACCTCAATCTATTTGAAGACAAGCTTGCCTTTCGGGGTCCATTTGAACATTAAGCTCTTCTTTAGCATTAGCGTGATAGGTCTCACAATACCTATAAAATATGAGATGAATCGGCTAATGAAGTTAATATTCCCTAGGAAAGACTATGAGCCTTTTTGGTTAACATGCAATGATAGTTCCATTATAGCCTTCACCCTTTTGGGGTCTATAGCTATTCCTTCTTTGGATACCATAAAGGCAAGCAACTTGTCTTGCAGTACTCTGAATACACATTTTTGGGATTTAAGGAAATCCCAAACTGTTGGCACTTTTGGAAGACCATTTTTGGATGATGAAAATGATCTTTTAATTTTGAAAAAATGGTCAGGTCATCCAAATAGATTAGGATGATCTTATTGATCATGTTAGGTAAAAGGTGTGTTGTACACCTTGCATAATATATTTAATGTAATTATTCTTGGGGCCACCTCATGTTGCATGTAACATTGGCACATAAGTTAAGTTATAAAAATGTAATTATTTAATATTGGGGAAAATAAATAAATAAAGTACCCAATATTAAATAGGAGGACATGGTTTTGTAATCTCATGGTTTTAGTCACATGGTTTTGTGTAATACCACTTAGTGGTTTTGTGAGAGCTTGTTTCTATAAAAGCAACCACAAATGTAGTTATTGTGAGATGCAATTTTGCATGTTAGCTCTAGTTAGCATTTGTGAGGGTTTGAAGCATAGCACATGATGTGTGGTTGCATGCTTGTTCACATGGATTTCTTGGAGAGGGCTTGTTCCTTCAATGGTGTTCATGGAGACATAAAATATGTATTGTAATATTTATTGTTGAATAATACATGAGTGATGGATTATTTTGGAGGCTAGGTTTTTCCCTCTTGAGGGTTTTCCCAGGGTATATCTTGTGTCATATTTTCATGGGTATGCTATCTATTCTCTTGCATGTGGATTCAGAATGCTTAGTTGTAGATTTCTCTTTTTTTGGGTTATGTGGAAATTGTCTTTAAATGGCTGCAAGTTTCAAATAGATCAATCCCTCAAAAGCAATATCCATAGTAGGTTGAAAGGTGAAACCTACATTGGAGAGGCCGAAGGGAATTTTTGTGTACATGAATATCCCCTATTTATTGGTGAACGTTGTTTTGTGTTGATCCTCCTCCTTCACATAGACCTGGTTATAGCTAGAAAAGCCATCAAGCAGTGAGAACATTTATGACCTAGCTACATTCTATAAGATTTTCTCCATTGAGGGAAAAGGGTAGTGGTCCTTTATGTTCAAAAATGCGCCTCAAACTTACTAACATGAAACTCCTGAAAGAGAAAAATCAGTGAGACAACTGGACTGTCTTGTTGATAAGAAGCTTGGTTCTGAAGGATCAAAATGATCATGTCGGTGTGACAAATGGTCGGTGAAAGTTCTCTATCTATCGGAAAAGGTAGGAGTTTGACTGACAGGTGATGATCGGTGAGAGTCTTGCCTATGGTACTGTGTTGGGCTAACTTTGGTCCTTGGTAAGACCTAGAAAGATCAGACCGACAATAGTAGTCAGACCGATGGGTGATGATCAGCATGAGTCTTGCCGATGGTTCTTTATCAGTGTGAAATAAGACTTCGAACCAGCCTTAAGATCTTCATTCGATGATTGAAGTCTGGCCGATGGATTGGGATCGACGTAAGTCCTGCTGATGGATGGGATCAGAGTAACTAGGGTCTTTGACCTAGCTTTGGATGATCATCTTGACTGTATTGGTTTTCCAAATGGAATCGATCAAGGTAAGTCTCACTAATGAGATCAAAAGCAGGAACATCATCGGTAGAACATGAACTGTCATATGAGCTTTGGAAAATTCCACCGAGGTGTGTTCTCAGCCTGATGGTGTTTGATCAGAGAGACGTCACCCAGGTTTGACCAATTGAGCGACAAAAGACTATAGTGTGTGCAATTTTCAAATGAGTAGTTTGGCATCGGTGAGACACATACTATTGTCTCATCGATACGCGATGTAGTTGAACTAGAAGATGAACATAATTGCTGGTTGAAAGAACGAATCAACCATGACTGTGGGATAAATTGTAGGGTGTGCAACTGATCAGGGGTTCGAATTGTTATTGTTTTTGAACTGTATGATGTATGAGCATTGGAACAGTAATACATAATGAAGTGTGTGATTTTAATTGTATACTTTTGGAGAGAATTGTAACAGTGATGTTTTGTACAAGGTTGATCAGGGAAATGTTGTTGCTATATAATTGACATCTAAAAGGAGAGTTTGTAACTTGTGTGTAATTCAATTACTGTAATACAAGTGATCTTTCTTTGGTGTGGTGGTTTTTTCTCCCATAAGGGTTTTCCCACATAAATATGGTGTCCAATTATGTATGTGTTTATTTATCTATTCTATTATTCCTTTCATGTGCATCTTAATAGACTGTAATTGTAAAATATAAAGACGTATTTGTATTCTTCTCTAAGTTTTGACATTAGGAGATTTTTTTCTGCACCTTAAATTTTCCTAACAAGTGGTATCAGTGCCTAGCTAGTTGTGTTATCCTTGTGGGTAGGTTGGTTTTTTTTTTTTGTCAATTTTGTTCAATGGGAGTCTTGTAGAAGTTTGGTAATTGTCAAATTACAAATTGAGACAAAAATAGAAAGTACATCAGGAAGGATTGAAATTGATAAATTCAATAGCAACAATTTTGAGTTGTGGAAACTCAAAATGGAAGATCTGTTGGTTGATCATGATCTATGGGTTGTTGTGTCTAGAATGAAACCACGGGCTATGAAGCAAGAAGAATGGGAACTGGCCAATCAAAAATCAAAGGGGTTGATAAGGCTCTGTTTGGCAGACTCAATTCTTCTACATTTTCATGAAGAGAAGACTGCATCTTCTTTATGGAAAATATTGGGAGATATTTATCAAGGCAAGTCATTGGTGAATAAGTTATTCTTAAGGAAGAAGTTGTACTCTTTGAAAATGAAGGAAGGAGTGTATGTTTTTGATCATTTAAATACATTTAACATGTTGATTTCTCAATTAGCATATGTGGGTGTGAAGATTGATGAAGAAGATCATTGTATGCTATTTTTATGTTCTTTGTCGAATTTTGGGATCACATGGTGATGGCAACTGGGGGTACGACATCCAATTTTAAGATGGAATACGTTGTTTCTTCTTTGTTATCAGAAGAGATGAGAAGGAAATCTCTTGAGATGGTGAAGGAGGCTCTTGTTGTTCGAGGTAGATCGAAAGAAGAAGGATAAGAGGTCCAAATCAAAATCAGAAGGGAGATCAAAGTCTCCTGACAAGAAGTACAAGGTGAAGTGTTGGAACTATGGAAATCCTAGTCATGTTTGAAAGGATTGCAAAGAGGAGAAAAAGAAGAAGAAGAACTCTTCTGATAATGATTCTTCTGAAAGTGATGTAGATGCCTTCATTGTAGCCCGGGCAATTCGGGCATCAAATGATGTTTGGCTAATTGATTCTGGAGCATCTTTCCATATGACATCTCATAGAGACTAGTTCACAAAGTATGAATAATACGATGGTGGAAAGGTGTTTTTGGAAAGCGATTCATCTTTAGAAATTTTTGGTCATGGAAGAGTTAGAATTTAGTTTCTTGATGGAAGAATTAAGGGAATTGATGGCGTAATACATATACCAGGTCTGGCTTAGAATTTACTTTATCTAAGCAAGTTGAATGATGTTGGAGTGCAAGTCTCATTCTCAGGTAATGGCTGAAAAATGAATAGAGGATTGATGGTGCTGGCTAGGGGTGCTTGAATTGGTACTCTATACAAGCTAGATGCACTGATAGTTCAATGTAACAGTTTCTCTAGAAAGTCACAAAAGGCTATTCGTAAAGAGAAGAATGAAAATGTTCCCGGCAGTGCAAACTCTATGGAAGTTAAAATTCCAATAGAAAATACTATGCTCTAGCATCATAGGCTTGGCCACATTGGTGAAAAATCTTTGTAAGCCTTGAAAAATAGAAACCTAGTTGAGGGGCTTGATGATTGTAACCTGTAATTTGAATTTTGTGAACATTATATATATGGAAAAGATCATTGTGTTTCATTTTATCCCAGTCCTCATAAATCTCTTGGTATAATTAATTACATTCATTTTGATGTGTGTGGTCTAGTGAATGTTCCTTTGTTATCAAAATCTAAATATTATGTTTATTTTATTGATGATTATTGGAGAAAGGAATTTGTGTATTTAAAAAATAAATTAGAAGTGTTCAGTAATTTTAAGGAATTTAGAAACCTTGTGGAAAATCAATCTAGAAAAATAAAATGTTTAAGGACTAACAATGGTGATGAGTTTGAAAGGTATTACAAAGACCATAGGATTAAAAGGCATTAAACTATACCTTACACTCCACAAAAAAATGGAGTTGCTAAAAGGTTGAACAGGATATTGATGGAGAAGGAAAGAAGTTTGTTGAGCAATGTTGGTCTAGAGCAAAATTTTTGGGTTGAGGTTGTGGCTACAACATGTTACTTGTTGAATTGGTCTCCTTCATCAACACTTGTTGATAAAATTCCTATGGAAGCTTGGTCTGGTAAGAAGCCCTCTCTGAGACATATTCGTGTCTTTGGCTGTGAAGCATATTTTTATGTGACAGATGAGAAGAGATCTAAATTGAAGAACAAAGTTGTTAAGCATATCTTCATTGGCTATGGCATTGGTGTGAAAGGATACAATCTTTGGAATCCTGTAACTGAGAAGGTATTCTACAAAATAAGTGTAATCTTTCATGAGCTGAAACCTTCTACATTGGATCTGCAGTCAGAGATGAAAGAACAAGATAAAAAAATGATGTTGTTGAAATACCTCTAACTCGAAAAAAAGAGGAACAACACATTGATAGTGTACCTAAAACTGGGGAGAGTTCAAGCAACTTTGAGAGTTCAAAACAAGAAGAAGAACCACAACCTCAGCCTCAACTAGTGAGGAGGTCTACATGTGAGAAGAAAAAACCTGATAGGTATGGATTCTCTATGTTGGATTCTAGTTTTCCCTATTCTTTGATTACTAACACTAATGAGCCTAGGAATGTAAAAGAGGCAACTGAAATGTTTGATTCAGATTCCTAGTTGGAAGCCATGAATGAAGAAATGACATCATTAAGGAAAAATGATACCTAGGATCTAGTTCCATTGCTTGAAGGTAGAAAGCCTATGGGATGTAAATGGGTTTTTAAAAAGAAAATTGGTCTAGATGGCTATTTTGAAAATTATAAAGCGAGGTTGGTTGCAAACGGATATTCCCAAGTAGAGGGAATTGATTATGGAGAACTTTTTTCTCCAGTAGCAAAGCTGACATCTATCAGATTTCTTTTGTCACTTGCAACAACATATGACTGGGAGATTCAACAGATGGATGTGAAGAAAAAATTTCTTCATGATGATCTTGAAAAATAAATTTATATGTCCCATCCAAAGCACTTTGTGAAAAAAGGTAAAGAAAATCTGGTTTGTAAGTTGAAAAAATCTCTGTATGGATCAAAACAGTCTCCTAGAATGTGGTACCAGAAGTTTGACACATTTTTTTGTCATTGAGATTTGTAAGATCAAAATTTGATTATTGTGTGTATTACAAAGCTGAGAATGATCATATTTTAATTATTTCCTTGTATGTGGATGATATTTTATTCATTGGGAATAATAAGCTTATGATTTATGATCTAAAATCTCAGTTGTCTGCAAAATTTGAAATGAAAGATCTGGGTGCAGCGAGGTATATTCTGGGGATGGAAATAAATAGGGACAAAAAGGGTAGAAAACTTTGGCTCAACCGAAGTAAGTATATTAACACTCTTCCAAAGATGTTTGGGATGATTGATTGCAAGTAGCTAGTTGTTCCAGTTTTGCAGGGAATGAAGCTATCTGTTTAATAATGTCCAAAATATCCTACTGAGATGGAGGACATGACCAAGGTGCCTTATGCAAGTGCAGTTGGTAGTTTAATGTATGCAATAGTTAGTACAAGGCTAGACATTTCCCAAGAAGTGGAAGTACTTATTCATTTTATGACAAATATAGGTAGGCTGCATTGGGATGCTTTGAAAAGAGTGTTTAGATATATGAAGGGCACTTTAGAGTATGGTTTGTGTTACCATGGCATTTTGGTTGGATCAAAAAAGACTCTCAACATTTGTGGGTATGTGGATTTTGATTGGGCAGGGGACAATAATAGTAGAAGATCCACTAATGGATATATTTTCATGGTTAATGGTGGTGCAGTTAGCTAGATGAGCAAGCAACAGGTTGTAGTCACTTTTTCCACTATAAAGGCAGAATACAGGGTAGCTACACATGCCTGTAAAGAAGCAATATGGTTAAAACATTTGTGTTCTAACATTAGGTTTGATGCAGGGAAGATTACAATTTATTGTGATAGTCAGAGTGTTATTTGTTTGGAAAAAAATCCTACTTTCCATGCCAAGACGAAACGTATTGATGTGCAGTATCACTTTGTATGAGATATGATGGAGGATGGAAATGTCTGTTTAGAAAAAGTGGATACTTTGGAAAATGTTGCAAATGCATTGATGAAACCAGTGAGCACAAAGAAGTATAGGTGGTGTGCTAGTTTGATGGGCCTTGGTGCCCATGAATCTTAGTAGTTTTTGGATGCTCTGGAGGTGTTAGTAAGATCTTCGTCAAGTGGGAGATTGTTGGAAAATGTGCCTCAAAATTACTGACATGAAACTCCTGAAAGAGAGAAATAGATGAGACATCTAGATTATCTTGTTGACAAGCAGCTTGGTCCTAAAGGTTGAAAATGATCATGTCGGTATGACTAATGGCCGGTCTTACCGATGGGATCCATCGGTATGACCTGAACGGTCAACAAAATTTCTCTATCTCTTGGTGAAGGTAGGAGTCTGACCAATAGGTGATGATAGACAAGAGTCTTTCCTATGGTACTCCATTGGGATAACTTTGGTCCTCAGTAAGACTTGGAAATATCATACCGACAGTAGTAGTCTGACCAACAGGTGATGATCGATATGAGTCCTGGCAATGGTTCTTCATCAGTGTGAAATAAGACTTTGGCTCAGCCTTAAGAACTTTGTCTGATGATTGAAGTCTAGATGATAAATTGGGATCGACATAAGTCTTGCTGATGGATGGCATCAGAGTAACCTACGTCTTCAGCCTAGCTTTGGATGATCATCCTGACTATATTGGTCTGCCCAATGGAATCAATCGAGGTAAGTCTCCCCGATGCGATCACAAGAAGGAACTTAATCAATAGAACATGAACTATCAGATGAGATTTGGAAACTTCCAATGAGGTGTGTTCTTAGCCTAATGGTTTTTGGTTGGAGAGACGTCACCCAGGTCTAATCGATCTAGCGACAAAAGACTGTAGTGTGTGCGATTGTCAAAATCAATAGTCTTGCATTGATGAGACATGGACTATTGTCTCACTGATACACAATGCAGTTGAATTGGAAGATGAACTAGACTATTGGTTGAAAGAAAAAATCGACCATGGTTGTGGGATAAATTGCAGGGTGTGCAACTAATCAGGGGTTTGAATTGTTATTGTTTTTGAATTGTATGTTGTATGACCATTGGAACAATAAGACATAGCAAAGTGTGTGATTTTAATTGTATTATTTTGGAGAGCATTGTAATAGTGATGTTCTGTACAAGGCTGATCAGGGAAATGTTGTTGATGTAATTGACATCTAAAAGGAGAGTATGTAACTTGTATGTAGTTGAATTACTATAATACAAGTGATCTTTCTTTGGTGTGGTGGGTTTTTCTCCTATAAGGGTTTTCCCACGTAAATTTGGTGTCCAATTGTGTATGTGTTTATTTATCTATTCTATTATTCATTTCTTGTGCATCTTAATGGACTGCAATTATAAAATTTAAAGACATATCTACATTCTTCTCCAAGTTTTGACATTAGGAGAGTTTGTTCCGCACCTTAAATTTTCCTAACACTTTAAAGAATCTTTATTCAAATCAAGAAAGTCCACATAGAGTCGTATGTCACCATTATTTTTTTGGAGTAGGACCAGATTGGATACCAAAATAGAATGCTTAATCGAGTATATAATCTTCAACTTGATTAGCTTGGTAAGCTCCTATGCCATTAAGGCTTCCACCTACTTTGGTCGAATGGGTTTGGAATCCTCATCCAAGTCGATAGTATGTTGGATAATGCTAGGATCATACCCTTTGAGATCAACATAGGTATAGGCCATGACTCCATTATATTTAGTGCACAAGTCTCTTAACCTCTCTTTGTCTGCCTGTGGCACATACCCTCTGACTTTTATCTTTTTTCCACCTCCGATTTCAAGGTCCTCATAGTCCTCTTCATCGGTCATGAATCTTTGCTTACTATTACTTGTGTCTTCATAGTCAAAGAGATTCTCAAGGGTGATTAAGCCTCATTGGAGCTTATTTCCTTTTAATTGGATCACTTGTTCTTTAGAAAACTCTCCAGATTTAGACTGTTGCTGACTAGAAAATTCCTTGACTATCACAAGAAGGTAGCAATTTGAGCATCATCCTTGAAGACTTTCCAATTCTGGTCATTGTCGAGAATGGACGGTTAGATGATGGTATGCATCGCATGTTGGCTCTCAACTAATTTTAGAGTCAGGTCAAATTGCGAACTGATAGAGGCCATCTGGTCCATGGTAGAATTTTGTGATCGTAGCATAACTTATATGTTAAAATATTTGAATCATTTGATTAAGTCCCATATCCTATGTCAGTAGGACCACATCCTTACATTTTTGGTAGTCACTTATCCCCAAATTTGACTTATGACCAACTTCGAATCTTTGAATACATGTATTTTTTTACGCCCATCCGCTCTGTCAAACTTAGTCTGTGAACTAGTCCTTCATATTTCACATCGTTATTGGAACAAAATAACTAGAAGCGAAAAGCTCTGAGGGTCTATGACTCGGTTGGGGATACAAGCTAGACGTCGGCTCCAAAACCAACCTTGCACTTGGCACTGTCAAAATGAAGTGTCCACAAATTGTTGTCACCTAGTTTGCTTGGATCCTCTTGCTCTTTTACCAATTTCAGGAGGGCCTGGTCCTCATCAAAGATCACATAAGTGCCTAATTCAATAACGTGGAAAATCCCAAAAGGGTCGAATTCGATGAATTGATTGGGAAAGACCTCCTCTTTGGGGGTTCTATCACTCATGGCCTCCTCTTCTTCCAACAATTCTACACAATACCTCTTTTTTAGAAAAGGAGGTATGTGTTGCTTCAAAACTTAGAGCCACATCCTTCGCGATGTGTTCAAGATACAAAGGCTCAAATAGGATTTTTATCTTTGCTTCATTCTTTGTTCATAGTATTAAGTTAGACCAGTCAAGTGCCAGGTATTTTCCAAGCTTTGCCATAAAATATTTTGATAGACATATTCCAAAGACGAGAGAAATATCAATTATGACTACTTCTTGTGTGATGGTTTGGCTTGGACAAAAAAATAAAGCTAAAGAGAGATCCTTAATGCGATCGATGTCCGGGACCTTCTTCCTGTATAGCTGCATAATCCCCTTGTCGAGAGGCTCATACTTCAAATTTAGAGCATTAGCCACCTACTTGGGAATGACCATAGTGCTAGCCCCTGAATCAATCATATTATCGTGCAAAATCTTATCTCCAACGATAAGCGTTAAGAAGAAAGGAGTGGGCTTTGGCTTACTTACCTCTTTTATAATTGGTTTGTCTATTGTATTCAAGTATGTTGTAACTCTTGAAGATTGGGGGTCCGACGTGGGCCTTTCGACTTTATCTTGACTATGTGGTGGGATTGTATTCGCCCATGGAATTTTTTCATCTTTTAACACCTCCTAGAGCAAGGTCTTTTTCTTTGGTATTGATAGGATTTCCCACAGGGATACATTGGTGGGAGCCTTTAATTTCTCCACCACATTGAGTGTTCTGGTTGATGGGGCTTTTAGTTTAAACAAGGGCACTTCCCTTGCCTTAAGGAAAGGTTGATTAATTGTTACTGGGTTCAGGAAATTATCCATGTCTTTCGGTGGGAATGGTTGACCCTGTAATTGTTGAGCTGGTCACATCTATAGAGTTTTTTTGTACCTGCAATTGTGGTCATTGTGGCTTTGACCATTAGGGATTTTTTTGCACATATTCCCTGGTAAGTCTCATTTTTGATCTAGTATTGAAATCTGACTATACTTGCGGGGTGTTGGTTGTTAGAATTCCATTTACGAATACCGAATCTTCCTCCTCCATCCAAGAGAAAAGCACTTGGTTGGGGGAGATGTACAATTCCTATTCCAAAGACATACCTTGTGTGCATGCACTGAACTGGGCATTCTCTATTCTAGGGACTGATAGTCTTCCGCTTTCAAAAATACACCCCGAATTCTTTGTTCTACCACCCTCTATTGGATATTTCCCCTTGGATAGTTTTAGGTCATGTGATTATCATTACATGGGAAGCACCATGTGTTCTCATCCTCTACTAGATTGTTTTGACCTAGGACCAAATCCTTGTTTAGGATATTCTTGACAGTATTCAGTAGTGTGGTGACCAAGAATATATGTCCTGAAGGTGCTTGTTATTTATTACCTCCTCTCAGAGCTCCCTAGTATGTGTTATGTTGGTAAGGTGGCCTCCCTCCTTGATAATTTTGTATAGGGGGCTTTTGAGGTGTTGCTTGTTGATGCCAAATAAAAACTAGCTCATTTACAAAGGTTCTCATGAGATTCTTTATGTTGTTGACATCCACTTCTAGTGAAGAGGAGATTGATGTGTTGGGTTGTGCATTGGGATACACATACATTGAGGTTTGTGGTGTGGCTAATGTGCTAGGGAGCAGAGTAGAAGTGTTGGGAGTTACCTCCTCTTGGATTCCGCTAGATATTTTTTGTAAACATGGGTATCAATGACCATGGTGGAAGCTTTTATGCATCTATAATATTATTCTCTACTCGCATAGTTAGATAATATGCATCAGACAAGGTATCATGGCCTCTTGAGGGGCCCTCTCTATTGTTATTAGTTTTTGTAACAAGGACGCACAATCTCCCTTCTCTAAGAAGTGTTGAAAGAATTTTTCTCCCAATTTATCCAAAGAGCGGATGGAATTGGAGGCCAAGGATTTGTACCAATATTGAACCTTCCCTTTGAAAGACATAGCTAACAATCTAAGAGCCATAGTTTACTCCATGATGTTATGGACCCTACATACCTCTGCTATGTTCTGGAGATGCTCAGAAGGAGTTTTAAAATCCTCCTTAGTGAGCTTTGAGATTGCCTTGAGAGCATTGGTAGGTATGGTAGGCCACACATCTGGAGGTGTAGGTGAAACTAAAAGACTATCATTGCCCTAGGTTATAAAACTTCTAGGAGTAGGAGCACCTAGGTGAGCCATTAGAAATAGACTCCTATGGATGGGATAGACGGGGATTTGTATTTGAAAGGTTCAGCCACTTGGAGGAGTAGATAAGGCTCTAGACTTTGGGCTAACACTTCTTACTCTATTGCTTCTTATGGGTGATACAAAACCTATGACCCACCTTCTCCTAGGAGCTGAAGTGGGTAACTGAGAATACTAGAAATTTCCTCTAAAGGATGATCTAGTTTGGAATCTCGGGCATGAGATTACCAGCTTCTCCTAATAGTCTGATTTAGAAAATGCCTTTATAAGGTTGACTATTAAATACTATGAAAAAAATCGGATCTCATCGAGCGTGCTAGAAAAATAATTGTTAATCATGAAAGCTTTTGCTTCTCTTGGAAAACCTTATGGGAAATTAAATAAGTGGGGGACCAACTTGCACCTCACTGAATAACCTCCAAGATTTTTATATAAGCTAACTCTTCTATGTATTTGGGGAAAAGGGGAAAGAGAAATGTAGGGAAAACAAAAGGTAGCAATGTGTCAAAGGTTTTACAACATTTCAAAGCCTAGTGCTTCTTACTCTTGATGAAATGGACACAAAATTCCAAATACCCTTCATTCTTGGAAAGAGAATGAGCAACTAAGGAACAAAGGAGCACAAAGCAGTCATTGAAATCTCCTTGTGAGAAGCACCCATTAATTTCTGAAAAAAATAAGAAACCCAACACTAATAGAAATATTTTAGATCCTTACAAAACCCTTTTTTTCTGTTACAACATAATATGAAGGTTAGTGTAATCTTTACATAAAGTGAAAGAGTATAATGAACATGATTCAATTTTTGAAAGATAACATCAATCATAAAATCTAATGACATATAAAGAAATCACTAAAACTATACCAATATGACTTGACACAGAGCATTCAACATACATGGAATAGAAAAAATAAATTCATTACAAAGGCCATAGATGCACAATATCAAAGATTTCTCCCTACTATTACTTGTTTGTGCAATAAATCACATAAAAGAAAAGGTTAGATGTCAATTTGATTAATAGTCTTGATAATTTAACATGCCAAAGAGTGAAACAAAGCTCTGTAAAAATATTTCAAGTCCTCCCCTACTCTAATCCTCTAACAAATAATTTTTTTTTAATCTTGATGATGATATCCTAAAACAAGCCATTGCAACCCCCTTTTATAGAACTAGAGAGACGATCCAACTGCAACCGATATTGATGAACCACTGATAGGTGTCCACATTTGATAGCCCACAATCTGATCAAAAATTTGATATGATCGAAACAATCTTCACTTAATAAAAATTGAGTTGCTTCATTAATGGCTTTGTATGTTGTAGAAGCTTTGCACAACTATGTTGTTAGAGAAGGATCATGACAACCTAGCAAAAATCTGTTTTGATCCACTGCGAGAGATAATGATGCCACCCCAAAAGACCAATCTCAAAGATAAAAGACATGCTACATTTACTGAAAAAATCTATCAAATAAATGATATACCTATGGGTGAAACAACTCACCCAAAAAATGTGAGTGACGTGGCACACAGGCGAGTGATTTTTGAGTCCATGAGAGCATCTTGGGAAAAATCCCCACCATGCAGCCAAGTGTCTCTTTTTGGGCCCGAAAGGAAAGCGATATAAGAAAAGGTCACAAACACTACATGGTGCATTGTGCACCTTTTTGTGGGAGTAACTTTAGCCTTTGGGGAGTAGTTTCATCCAAGCGTGGAAAAGAAGTAGGAGCCAATAAGGAAGATTGCGAGGGCCGAAACCTAAAGCAAAATACTTTAGAGAAAAATTGCTCCATAATATTATTATTAATTGTGGTTATATTATCCTACCAAATTCAAAGAATAAATGACACCTAAGCATACTTTCCCCCCACATTCCTCATGTTTGTAATACTCTCTCCACCAAATTCCAAGAATAAAGGGGTCAATTGCACTTTTTCCCCCACATTCCTTATGGTTCCAACAACTTATTTATTTTTGTAAGTACATCCTAGCTCTTCACATTTCAACAACCTCCATCATAATCCTCCATTCTCTCATCAATCCAAGGCAATTTCTCTCATCCATCCTTCACCATTGATCTTTCCATTACATATCCACCATCCATTACCTCTCCCAAAATATATAAGTTGAGGTACACTCTCATCCATTCCATCCATTAATTTTGAGCTAACTATACGATGCCAATATAGTATCCTTTTGTCCAAGAGAACCCACATTCCAACTAATCACTTAGGGAAAATTAAATTTACAATAGATTTATATGGTAATTTTTATTCGGATGTTTGGTTTTTTAGACTGCAGGAATCGGTCGAGTATCCATCCCTTTATAAATTGCAGTGCACCCGATAAAAAAAATTCACGTGACCGGTGGCACTGGCGTGACACACCCTCTGGTATGATAGGTTTGGGGGATACTAGACCGCGTGAAATCTTTCCTGCAACAAGCTGCTTTAGCCAATCGATCTAGGTCCCCCACCCCAATTTTTATTCGGAAGTTTATGTTTCTATTTTGTTTTGAATTATTTTGTGAGCTCTATTTGAGGGTTTTCTTTGGTTTGAAGAGAAACTTCCAAATATTTTTGTTTTCTTTTTATAATTTCATATTAGAGAATTACATCTTTGGTGACTATGTTGGGGACTTAGCCATCACTTGTTTAATCTTTTTGTTTGCAAGGCTTTGATGGATTAATATTTTAGTTCCTTGTTCATTTTCACTACACAATTTTTTTGGATGTAATTTTCAAATTGGAAAGACCTCATGGTTGAATGAAATAATATAAATTCACCTTGATTATTTTTTAATTGATTGGCTAACTTTTAAATTTTTATTGATTTTGATATATAGTGGATTACATTGAATAAACTAATATCTACTAGGTTAAAGTACATTTTTTTAATTTTGATTAAATTCATAGATTTACATTATTTAATCCATGATCCTTATTCATGAAATCTACAAGCTCATAGTTTATAATTTTAAAAATATTTAAAATTAGTGAGGGTTGGGATTAGAACTATTTAAAATTTAGAGTCATTTCCCATGCATAGAGAGAGGAATATATGATCTTTAATATGTATACTATCATATTTTATATTTAAAAAATGTTGTTTTAGGTGGTAGATCTATGTCAGAGAGCTTGAAAAGAGGCCTTAAACTTGTCATCCATAGTTTTTAAAGTAATAGCTCCTAGGAATCATTTGTCTCTTCTATGCATAATCTCTTTCTCTATCTTTTCACAAACCAAAAAAGCCTTCCTCATTCAAGGAATTCAAGGGAGAGAAGTGGATTTTGATAGGCCTTCCTATTTCTATCTTGTGAGAAACTCTTCCCCCTCTTGCATACAAAATTTACTGTATATCCATAATGATGAGATTTAGAGCAAAAATATATAGGCTTGTTTATTACTTATAAAAAATTTATCTAGTGTAATGAAATGTAATAATATGAGTATATCCTACTCTTCAAAACTATGTAACATCCTGCTATGAACCCTTGGGAGTTAAGAGCCAAAAGGGACCAGATAATTTTTTTTTTTTTTAAAACAAAAGGAATAACAACACATTAACTAGTTTCTAAAATGATGCACTGATAACAAAAACATGGCCAAGTATGACCAAAAGTGCATTGGAGCTTTCTACTCTGAAACTGCTCCGGAACCTGTTGCTGCCCTCAAGTCAACAATAGTGGGTGTTGGTGCTCCTAAACTTGCACTTCCAGAGCTCCCTACTTCGGAACCTGTTTTTGTCCATAGGATAGCAAACAAAGGGCACTAGTGCTCAGAAAATTGTAGTTTCGGAGCTCCCTGCATCGATACTACGGAACTTGCAGTTCCGGAGCTCCCTTCTCCAAAACTTGTTTCTGTCCACTGGACATCAAACAAAGGGCATTGGTACTTTAGAACTTGCAGTTCTGGAGCTCTCTGCGTCAATACTACGGAACTTGCAGTTCCGGAGCTCCCAACTTCGGAACTTGTTTCTATCCACTAGACAACAAACAGAAAGCGCCAATACTAAGAAACTTGCAGTTCCGGAGCTCCCAACTCCAGAACCTATTTTTGTCCACTGGACAACAAACAAAAAGCACTGATACTACGGAACTTGGGCAGATTGCGAAAAGATTATCATACGACAAAGGATTCTAACTTAAACATGATATTTAATGCAATAAAAGAACTTAGAGATGATCAAAGAATATTTGAGCCCGATACCAACACCAGAGTTCGAAAACCAAAACAAACATCACATATCTTCTCATTAAACTTATGATTACTTTCTCTCTCAAGAGAGTACTTTGTGCATAAATGAATGAGTATGATTACAATTACATTTCCAAGGAAAGATACAAAATCTATTAAGATAAATATACACAAGACATGTACATGAGTATATGCGATAAACAATTACAAGAGAGAGAGAGAATGATCAATTTCGACCGATACTTCAGACCTGTACGCTGGTCCCCAATGGCGATGGAAACGCCTCCCAACCATGTGGCTCAAAAGAGTCCACCCCTCCATGCTCGGAGATAGTCACAAGGCCCAAGAAAATGAAATCAAGGGAAGGGTATAAAAAGCACAAAAATCACATCAGTGAGAGAGCGAGCACAACAAACAATGCATACAACTGACTACCTCAACATAAAGATGCTTAACAACATGACGAGTACTACTCATAACCACTACGGCCCTAGGTACTAGAGTGAAATCAGATGGAGTGTCATCATGCATGCACGAAGGAATGGCACCACAAAGAATCAAGAAATCCTCTCATAGGGATGAGGAGACTCAATCATGCCCGAATCCACATCCCGCAGACAGATGGGCCTTCTTGAGTGCATCCTTAGCCTTTACAAGCGCTCAAGGCCATGCACGAGGACTCATTATCTTATTAGTGTTTTACCCCCATTATTTTATTTATTTATCACTTGTTTACTCGACTCTGCTACTAGTTCCCTTGGCAGCCACTTGCGGGCCCCAGGCCCGTAGAGAGCCACTCCATTTAACCACTCTTTTACCTAGACCTAGGCTCATCTTGTTTAACCAAACGAGGAATCCAAGTAGCAAGAAATACAATGAGAAGCCACAATTTTCTGTCAAAGAAACCATTTAAAACAACCAAGATAGAGTTACTATAAAAAGACTCAATTAGCAGCAGAAATTTAACATGAAAAAAAGGCATCGAGATTTCATAAAAAATCAAAGTGCTCGGATCAAAATTATGATCGAGACCCAAATCATATTTTGTTGTTTCTAATTGAAATCCACCTTTAAATTTTTGGTCTTAGCTCAAAAAGGGGTTGTTGTTACAGAAAATCCAGTTGAGATATGGGCATGTGGAGTTAGAATCCACCTTCAAATCACTTTTTTATCAGGTGGTTCATGAACAACAATAAAAAACGTCTAAACAGATGGCAAGAAAAACATGGAAAAATAAAAATGCTCTGATTAAAAATCTATCAAAGACCCAGTTGAGATCTTGGCGATTTTACATGCAATCCACTCTTAAAATTCATTTACAGTAGGAGGATAAAGAGCAAAAAACAAAAAAAATAAAACAGCCATCATTCAAAACAAAAATGGAAGAGGTCCTCCAAGTTTTTGTAAATTGAAACAATTCAACTCAGCAAATACTAGCATACAAAAGGCAAGAGAGAGTACCCAAATTTCCAGCCATAAAAGATTGAAAAAAATGAAAGAAGAATACCTCAATAAGCTCCAAAACAAAATGGTGGAATGTTGAAACGAGGAACCACAACAAAGCTTCAAATCCGGACAATAGGAAGAAGTTGGCGAGCAGATTTCGAACATTCACCACCCATGAATTTCTTCACAAAGAACCCTCCCAATCATCCCAAAAAACAACTACTCGAGCCATGGGGTTTTTTCTCCATGCAAGAAAACAACAAGCTTTCTTCTGTCCCCAAAAGATAAAATTAGAAGAATTCCCCCAAAACAAACTTCATTTTTCTTTTTATATTTTTCCAAAACCCAAGCAAAGATGGAAAATAAGAAATTGAACAAAATTATTTATCAAAACTCCCCCAAGGAACAAATAATAGAGGTTGCTAAATAAGCAAAAAATAGAATTGCATAAGGCTGCCCCAAAAGATCAATAATTCATTAAATAAAATATTTAAATTCCCAAAAGAATAACAATTTAAATTCCCATCAATTTAACCATTATAAAATATTAAATAAGGACAAAAACCAAATATCTCAATGAGACAAACATGACAAAATACTTTCGGTAGAAGGGTGCTCCAAACGTTACCATTAGGTAACTGGATGGAAGGCAACAAACGGAAACAATACCTTGATAGGGTGCATTGGGCTAAGGTAGGGGAACATTGACCTGTGACTACCTCCAGTTAACCACCATCGGGGAATGAGAGTACGCTTAGGCCTATGAATCTAGGCAAAGTCGATACTCAGTAATTGCATCACTCCAATTCAAACATTAAAGTATATGTGCATAAATCATACATCATATATCTAAAACAACATCAACCATAAGGAAAAATGATCAAGATATCATAAGCCTCTCAGTTACGAGTGTTATGATATTGTCATTTTCCTGTCCATGATTATACATAAGCAACATCAATGATATATATATAAAATGTGAGCATGTAGTCCAGCATAATAATTAACCATGTAAACATGAAATCCAGCATAAACAATAATCATGTCAACCACATAACAACATAACAACATATAAGAATGTAATCATATAATCCAACATGATAGTCACATAATTAAACCTCTCGGGTGTCAATACAAAATAATTAAGGGATGAATAGTGCAATACAAAATATACAGTTATCGGAATCCATCAAGGAAGGAAAACAACAAGATACTAACATGGGGGTTGTTACAAACTATCCTAAGCTTGTAATATTACATCTATGTATCCTCTAATTAATAGAATGAGAGAAAATAGGTAATTTTTTTTCTTTTTTTTTTACATCACCTAAGGAATCTAATAGATTCATTGCATGACACTAGGAGCATTGGCTATGAATTGAAAAATAGAAATTAATATTCTAAGGTCAAAAAATTTATTGTCATCTTATAATCAAATATTTTTCATTTGTAATTGTTAACTATTATTTTTTATTTCATTTAAATCTATTGCCATTTTCTTGCACCATCAACCAAATTTATACATTTAAATTGTATAGGATAAGGGTATGTGCAGGATCATGATGGGCCAAAAAGTGGCGATATATAAGTGATATGATGGCCCATGTGGCTGATGACTTTTTTTTACCCAAAATTGATGAAACGAAAAGGGTTTTTAAAGGAGATTCTAAGCTTTCCACCAATATAAATTATGTTTTACTTTGAATTTAATAAATTATTATTATTCATTTTCTATTTGAATTATGACTAAAGTCTTGATTGATAGGTTGTTTGAAAAACATCTATAGCTTTCAAACAATATCACATTTTTTGAATCTAAAACATGCATCACATTCTATGCTTCACATACTATAGGATTAAAAAAAAAAAAAATCATGAAGTTTTGACCAAGTTAAGGTGGTCAGACATACGAGTTTTTATATTTTTTAAAAGTTGTAATAAAAAATTCATAATTAATTATTTACTTGGAGAACATTTACAAAAAAATATGCATCACATCGAGACATGACTCCTCTACTTATATCTAAAATATTATAAAAAATATTATCATTTTATTGTGGTTAGAGTAGTCAGATAGACACCTTCTTCTTATTTTTCACTGAAATTTAAGTACTACTGCATTGAAATTTCAAAATTTCACCAAATAGATTTAAAAAAAAAAAAACCTAGTAGTTTAGAAACTACATTCAATTTTCTAGAAATTCTATTTTTACATATTTTTGAAATAATAAATATAACTTATTCAAATTTTTACGTCAAGTAGCCTAACTCTGATTTTCTAAATTTTCATCGCCACTAAAGGGCTTGTTTTTTCCATGATGATCCTGCACATACCCATAATGATTATATATTTGTCTTATTGTATGCATACATTTTAAAATTTTGTTACTTTTACTCAATTGGTTGTATTTAGGTAGTCAAATCCTTCCATTGTTTATGAAACTATGTGGATAGATAAGGTTTGACCATTTTATACAAGTGCATATCACAATTTTCATTTATTAAAAATATAAAAATTCTTAGAATACCATTCTTAAGCCTTGGAAATAATGGTTAAATCATGGAAAGCCATGTTTGAATCCAAAAAACCCTGATACTAGTGTTGATGTATTAACGGTTTTGTTGTAATGAAAACGATACCCATTCTCTTAAGATATTTTAAAAATTTGTTAAAATTTTGAATAAGCTTATTTGTGATTATCTTTTCAAAATCTATGGTAGGTTTGGAATTTTTATTTTTTCTCTAGACTAACTCCTAGTCATTAAGGGAACTTGGAGCTTAGCTCCCTATTATCCCTTAGACACAAGTTCCTATAAGCCCTCAATACCCTTCAACTAGAGGGTATTACATTTTAGCACCCAACGCCCAAGTGGTAGTGACCTATCCAACCAAGGGCTAGTCGACCAAGGGCCTAAACACCCCATCCTATTTAGATTTATCAAAAAGAACCTACTAGTCAAACTATTATAAATTTTAAATGTTTAATTGGATTTTCAAATTTTTATAGTTGATGGACAGATGATGCAAAGTCCTACCTAGTGGAAAAGGTAAAATTATGATAATTTTCCCTAGAATTCAGGTATAATCCCTCAAATTCAATTCTTTATTCTCAAACTTCAAACATCGATAAATTTTACATACATATCATTTTTTATTTTTTTAAATAACATAATACTGTGAGAAATATATTTTATGTTTATTTTTATATAGGACTAACTTAATTTATATTTTTTGTCTAACCTTTGCATCTAGGTTTTTTCATGTGTCAAATATTTATACCCTTCAAACTACTAACTTAGTGGTTTTCTAGGAACTATTCTAAGGATTTTTTATTATATAAATTTTATTTTTTGTGTGCTTTGTCTACTTTTGTTTTTTTAATCACATCAAAAATTGGATTAAAATTCACATGCACATGTGGATTTTGGGTTTAAAATATGTGTCTTTTAATCCCCAATGTACATTTGTGTATGCTCTCCTCTTACACTCTAGGTTGATCTTGAGGATCATAAATAATTGATATTTTGTTTTATTTCTAGGGAGATTGCTTTTGATTTCATCACCAAGGAGATGACCTCAACTTTATAATTAATTAGAGTATGGGGGTTGAATTGAAAGACACACCTCATGGAAGGGAATTTTACAATTTAATTTGAGTCCAAATAATTTTATAACTTGGATATGTGAAGGGGAAGAGTGGGTTACCCTCTACTCTAGAGCATTTTGCATTGTTCAATTTCATATTCATGTATTAGGCCTCACATAACCTTGTGTTATTTTAAGGATTCCCTTAGAAACCTTGTAAATCCTATTTTAATGTCTTCAACCTCCCTCTTGTAGTGCACTCATCAAATAATATTTTGAGAAGTTTATCACCATGTACTTCTGAGTGGTAGGGGTAGAGATCAATTTGGGAAATTCTTAAGCATCCAAGTTAAGGGGTGCATAGGTGATACATGACCTTGGATTCCCTAGCTAACCACACCCTTGGTAATAGTATTTATGAAAGACTACCAAAGGTTTCGATCCATCATTTAATGACTTAGGATTGTTGTTGTGTCTTCTTGATTGTGTGTTGCATATTCCAAGTCCTTGTTTCTAAACCTTTCATACCATCGAGACAAGTTTAATTTTTGAAAATATTTCTTTTTTGAAAACACAATCCCAATTTCTATCCTTCGAACATAAATTTGAAGCCAAATTTTTTATGATCATCACCTATAATATTGAAGATCCGAGATTTTACTTAATATATATAACCCTTAATTTCTAAAATAATTTAATAGAATCAAATAATTATAAAAGGTGTGGAAAAAGAGGAATACTAAAATTACTTCATTATTATTCCAAAAGGTTCATACATTAATGAGCTAATATGTATATCAAAATAAGGTCTGCCTTTACATAATCTAGGCATGAAGGCTTACACAAAGATACACATAAATTCAAGTACTATAATGCAAATTAAGGAAACAACAAGATCATCAATTCATCCACAAAAGAACCATAACACAAAATTTCATGAGTGGAAAACCCTCCTAGGGATGAAAAACCACTCGTAAAAATGCCCCATTAGTTTAATGAAATGTCTCATTGGTTACAAGATGCCCCACTGGAAATGATCAAGTTGTCCCATTAACATGACCATTTATTACATATTTCAGGATATCATGAATACCACACATAACAAGGAGCATAAATAAGTCACATAATTCTACAAACAACATTTTCAAGTTTCACCAATGCATCATCCTTGCATATGAAATTATGGTAATTCCAACACTATCTTGAATCGCTCCCAAGTATTTGCAAATAAGACCATTCAACCTCCAATGATCTCTCAAATATCACACAAGTATGTTGAAAGGCATAATCCAATCACGTAAAGTTTCATGAAAGTAATCATAAGCCTACCAGAATGCACACTTGTCTATGCAATTATAACAAGAATGCTTACTTCTAAACTCATTGATTCTTAGAGGTTCGAGCAGTAAGAGAGTAATACTATAAAAGAGTTAAGAAGGTATAGATCATGTATGTATGAGAGTACATATATAAGCTAATGAATATATATGAGTAAACATTCTTATGAAAATAAAACTCAAGTTCAACTAAATGGGGAAAATTCCTAATTTCTCTGTATGTGTATAATGACCCATAATTCATGAGAAAAGTGTCATCATGGAAACTAACTTTAATAAAGTAGGGTATGATTCAACATTCATTTATCTTTTTATTCATAATGAAACAACCATAATATCATTTAACTAAAATCTACTAAGTATACAAATTAATATCTATTTATTTCCACGGCCTATTTTACCCATTGCTTTGAAAGAGATAACATTACTTTGCTTGCTAATGTAATGATCTCGTAAAGTAAAATACAAGAATCAATTCTTTCTAGAAGTAATTCTCTACCCAAAAAGTTATTCTATGTCAAATTAATTTTTAAAGAAAAAACTCACCCATTCCTTTTATTCACTATATATACATCTACCATTATTAGTTTCCATAATATAAGCTTATAAACCAAGTCCCTATTTAAAGTACCATTTATTTTCTTGAATTTATCTTAACCACTATGCAAGAAACACCAAAGACACTCACATACTAACAAAGTATTTCCAAGAACATTTGCACTTTCCAAGAAGGGTAAAATTAAATCATGTATATATAATATTAACTATTCTTAAGAGCTCAAAAGCAATCCAATGACTAGAAGCAATTAAATTCACATATGTAGGTATTTTTTATTTTCTCACAAAGAATCCAATTATTTATTTCTAATTTTAATGGTTTAACTAAAATTTACAGACATATAATCGAATTAAATACTTTCAGGTCAAAAATATATTTACATTTAGGAAAACAAGACTTACCCATTCATGAATACGCATAGGTATATATTCAGTAGTACATCAATTAAAAACAGGAATCTATCACTCTCAGTCATATTTTTATAACTATTATTTTCAAAGTTTATTTCTAGCTCTTACACATAATGCATATATATAAGTATGTATATATATAGATATATATTTATATTTATTTAGATTTATATGTATGACCATATAAATATATATATATCATAAACATAATGTCACATTACAAGCTGAAGTAATTTCAAGTTCCAATATATTACATTGCAACAAAAAGAATATACACTACCCAGGCCCGATGCATCTACAACCATATACATTCAATTATAATTTTTCTTTTTTTTGCAGTGTAAGTTCAATTAAATAATCCTACAATGTGTTTATATACACATATATATATACACACATATATATATACACATATATATATATACATATATATATATATACATATATACATATATATATATGCATATATATATATGCATATATATATATATACATATATATATATATATACATATAAGTATATGCTCGTGGGTATATATATATATTTATTTATTTACTTCCGAATAACAACTATACAACCAATGTCTTAAATAAACATAGTGAATAGAGGCATATAGCGTATGTTCATGAGTGGTCAACATGGAATTAATTGCAAATTTCAAAAAGTTTTGAAAATTTTAAAGAAGAAGTACCACTTATATTGAGCTGATGCCCCCCCATTGGGGAGGTGCTGCCTATGGAGGGAAACACTCTCTCCACAAATTACATCCTATGGAGGGCGTTGCCTCCACAATGCAACCCTCTGCCTATGGGGAAGGGCGCAACTATAAAGGCCCTGAACTTCCCTTTCAAAATTTCATATACACACCTTATATAGAATGCGATGATTCAATGGTATATCACGATTTTAGTTTAAATATGTAATTATTATATATTTAAATATATATATGATTGTATATTTGGTATGGTATATATATATATTTAAATTAATGGTATTACCAAAATCTGAATCAATATTTTTAATCAAATACACAAACGAAAATCTCCATCGAGTGCAAAAAATATTCAATACATGGAATTGCATAAATATTTATATGTATATATATAGATAAATGGATAGAAAGAATGTTCAAATTGTATGGCTATGAAAATGAATTCCATAGAGCAAGCACTCAAATACAGTGACTTTGCACAAAAGGGTTCAAAATAAATACAAACTTTTCACAATATAGATAATTTTTCACACAAATTGCAATTGAAATATGCTGGAAGGGATTTAAAAACCTAGAAAACACTTCAACTCGTGTATCCTCTTCTTGCTTTCTCTTTTCTTGTGTTTGATCTTTCTAGAAATCACTTTTGATGATTTATTTTCCTCTTCTTCTATTTTTTCCTGCACTCTCCTCTTTCCCTCTTGCCACTGTTTTATTTTACTATGCTCTAGAAAACTCTACTCGACATCCATTCTTTTTCTTTCAGTTATTGTTCTTGCAGAAAATTAAAGATCAAGAAACAATGTTGTGTTTCTGTTATCTTTTTCCCCTTTAAAATATTTCCTTTAGTTGTTCCAAAAACCTAATCTTGAAAATAAAAATAATAATGTTTATTTTCCATTCACTATATTTATCCTCAACTATTAATAAAAATACCATTTCTAATCAAAAAAATTGAATATCTATTATGAGTAATTAATAACGAAATATCTTTATTTCAATTTAAATATTTATTCAAAATAGTTAGCCAAGAAGTAACATTTAATTGAAATTAAAATAATTATTCTAAATTACAATTCATTATCATTTATGTGCAAAAATAAATTCTCTATTTAAATATAATTAATTGTTTTATTCCTTTGCACTTTTATTTCAACACAATTTAATTTAATTGTTTATTGTAAAATACGAACAATAAAAATAGGGGTCATGACATAATATTAGTGCTAAAATCTATCTTCCCTTGGTCATAACCTCATGCTAAAAGACACAGTCCACAAAACCATAGTCCTTACCTTCGAAGAACCTAGTCCATTTTTCCAAATCATAATTCCTAATTAATTCTCCATATGTATTTGTCCATGTGATCTAAGTCATAGGAATTTTTTCATAGATACCTCCTATCAAATAAATGTTTTTGTCCATTTTATATTATCCATATTAACCACACCCTTAGTCTTTCATCCATTAACCATATTTTGACTCTTCCCATTTTTCAATCATTAACATCACATCTTGGAGTTCAATGAATGCACACCTTTGTTTTGATTAAAGGTAAAAGATGGGTTTTGAAGGGGCCCAAAACCCTTTACATCAAAAAACACCTGTTAACGAAATAAAAAAAGACATCATCATCACAACAACCTACCCATAACAAAACCATAGTAAACAATCAGCCAAAAATACGACAACCACCCAACAACATTACATATTATTAAGGATATCTGTAACTTCAACGTCACAAGCCACATTATTACCACCCACATCACTGACATCAGGAATCTCATTACTAGTAGTACCACCCTGAACCTTGGTCTTATTGCGGGTCCAAACCCTGGGACCACTCGATTTTACCTCCCCAATAAAAACATAGCTCACACCCTTATCAGCAGGCTTCTCGCCTTCCATCAGCTTACCATCAACAACATCATCATCAACATCTTTACCCTTAGTAAGATTATCCATAGGGAATGCCATACGAGTAGATTAAGCAACATCTTTGTTCCCCTCATTACCTTTCTCATTACATCTTTGTTCCATGAGATTCTCTAGATTAAGGATTCTTCCTTCAATATTCTACTTCATCAGAAGCATTTCCTCCACCGCAATCTTTAGGGAGTTCATCAAATCATCGATTTGATCCTAAACAGAGAAATCCTCCTTTTTACTAGCAATACCCCTCACTTTCACATTAGTCATATTCATCTCATGGAAAGCCCATTTAAAAAGATTAAAAAAAAAATAGAGCCCTCCCTAAGAGCTCCCAAGACATCCACAATATTGTCTTTCCCAATATAAAAAACCTCTCTACCCTCAACATCCTCATCATGAAAGGAGAAAACCTTCTCAGTCTCAACAATAATCCCCTTACCTTTTTCAACAGCAATAGGCATCACAACCGGTGATTTGATCTTGCGGATGGACTCCACGATTTTAGTCGCAACTGCCATCCTCTTCATCCACCTCTCTGGGTCCACCTCAGGGGTGTCCCCATCAACATGCCCAACCTGGTGCCCACCAGAAGAAACCCCAACTTCCTTCCTATTCGGAGACTCCACAACATTCTATTCACCATCCCCTTTAAGAGGAGTATCCAGCTCGAGAGCAGACTGCACCACCTTCCTCGTACTATCCCCCACAAGCAAAGTCCTATTTTTCAAAGGTGGGGGAGGAGATGACACCTCCCTGACTAAATCCTTCACATCCTTTTTTCTTATGCTAAGCATTTCATCCATAGGATTACCACTGTTGGTCTCATAACCCTTGTTAGGGCTCAACCCCTCTTTTTTACGCTTCCCCAAGGTAGGGGATATCATGTCCTCATCTGCAGTAGCAAGGGAATCTAGAACAAAATCCACATCCCTCGAATCTGACTCCTACAAAATCAGCTTCCATTTCTTCCTATTCTTACAAGCCACTTCCTCCTTAGAAACCGTATCATAACCCTTATCAATTTTCACATCCTTAAGAGTCAGAACAACTCAAACCACCTCAAAGGCTTTGCAATAGTTAGAAATGAGGAGAATTAATCCAACATGAAGAACATAATTCTTCTTGTTTTTCTTGTGGTCAATGATATCAACATCCAATGAAGCCAATAAGTAGAAAGGAAATGAAATTCTTCTCTTGTGATGAAAGTGGTTGAGAAGAATGAAATGATTGGCACTCACGGCAGAATAACGGACTTCCAAAGAAACATACCTCATTAATTCCTCAGCAACATCGGGCCAAAGAGCCTTTAAGGATTTCCTCTAGTAACCCCTTCTCTTCACCGGCTTCAGGTCCTTAGCTTCCTCACCTTTGAAAAAAACTTTCATTGCATTTTGCGACTCCTTCTTATCCCTATAGAAATTCATGCCTTCCATAAGCAAGCTAGTGATATGAGTGACGAGGTCTTCAATAATGTTGAATTTCATCCCTCCAACCTTCAACACCTTATTGTTCCAATGTTCAGTGATATTAGAATCATCAGTTAATTTTCAAAGTCCGGTAAATTTTCGAAATCTGAATTTTTCTTTGAAGCAATGCGTAAAACACATCACTTTAAAGAGGTGCAAAATGTATACATCTAAAAATGGTCATTGCAAAACCTGTTAATTAATTAAATATGAATTATTTAATTAATATTTTAAAAGTCATCTACATATAAATAAATTTAATTATTTATTTATATCGTTCATTTTTCTAATTCTTCTAGCTTAATTAAATAAATAAGTTTATTTAATTATTGCGATCTTCTTCTTAATTAAATAAAATAAATTTCATAATTTATTTTAAATATCATATTATTCTAAGTTTGAATGTTGAAATTCAAATAATGGAATATTCTTCTAACACTTTCTTCACTCTATATTTAAATTAAATATTATAAATATTTAATTTAACACCATTTTCCTTCACCTCTCACATAATTAAATATTGTAAATATTTAATTACACACCTTTTTCATTCCTCACATTATTAAATATTAATTATTTAATTATGGAAGCTTCTAAAATCCATGTCACATGTAATTAAATAAATTTATTTATTTAATTAAGAATTTATCCTCAACTTTCAACCAACTTTCATAAATGAAATGACATTTGTCTTCATTTTTGAATGAGGATGGTTTTGTGGGTCGAAAATATTCTTCCATTATTCTCTCAACCTTTCACCTTTCTCTCAACCTCCAGAATCTCTTGCCGTTCATATTGACAAGTTCGAATTTGACCATTGATATTTTCCAACTAGATTTTTGTCTCCAAATATCTATAAATACAACCCTTAGTAAGTAGATTTCATCCTAGATTTTGTGAATTTAGCGTAGTTACTATAGTTGCATTCAAATCAGCATTTTAGCATAGCATTTCAAGTTCATAGCATTTTAATATCATATCATAGCTTAAATCATTTAGAAATGGACATGCATGTTGCATAAAATCGATCTCTAAGTTGTCATTCTTCCAAAGCTATTGCATACACCGACTGAGAGCCAACAACTTACAACAGATCCTGTTGATGGTGTTTTTATGCACTTCAAAACACATGTAATACGTAGATGCATTACCTCTCTTGAAAGACAATCTTCCACAATCAAATTGCAGAACACTATCCCAAGGTCTCTTGGATTTTAGGTCATGACAATACTTGGAATAAATCAGTTGTTTGATGTGATTTTGCTGGAATCACAAGGCGGACTTATGTGGTCAAAGTTGTAGGAGGATTGGGTCAATGAATAGAGTTTTGTGGATATGGAATCATTGTACCTTGCTGAAGGTTCAGGCAATAGTCTTAGACTCCATTGTTTCGTCAGATTTGGTTTTACAATGTGCAATGAACCTTAACACAAGTTGTTTCTAAAAAAAAGATAAAGGGGCGAGGAAGGAGGATGGTTCCTGGACTTGCAACTACTGATGAACAATGATCATGGAGGTTCCTGCTGTGGATAGTTTCCTTAAATAGAATTTCACTAAATCTGAATTCTCACAATATCATGAAATCTATGCTATCTTCTCAGGACTACAGATATTTATCATTCATTCACCATGGAAATGTGAATAAAGATAAAGTTTAATGAGCAACAATGAAATTAAAGTCCAGGCTAACTTTACATAGTCACCTACCAGCAGTAAATGACCAAAATTATGGACAAGGAAAGCATACACACAACAACAATCTTCAAAACTAGAGACAACATACTATATCTACCAAAGCTAATCTAAGGATACTAAAATAGTAAAGTAACTTGTAGCAAAGTTTCAACTAAAGGGAGAAGAATCATGAAACATGTGGAGAAAACCAGAAATACACCAGAAAATGATTGTATTTTCTATTATAATTTCTGCAGCATGTCTTTACAATAACTCAACTCCCTTAAAATGAGAGGAAGAGAGCCCTATTTATAGTTTTCAAAAAAAAAATTGAGTGGCCAAGATTCAATTCTATTGTGTGGCCAAGATTCACTTTACAATAGGGTTTCACCTACCCCCAAATATATTACATTTATAAATTAATTCTTGTCTTTTCCTTGTTTCGCCATCTAGTGACAACACTGTAGCACTTTCGTCTTTTAGCAATTTTCCCTCTGCTGTAGCTATTCTTTGAGGAACTCTTCATCGATGACAGGGTTGCCTTCATGCTTCTTCAATGCTACATACTCTACGAATTTCAGGATTAGCGGCTAGAGCTTATCCATCTCCATGATGTCTGATTGCAGCATCTGGTAGGTCCATTCCTGGGAATTGCTGATGAGTTTCTTCTAGTCCTCTTCATATTTGGCTGCATTATCCCTGAAAAGCTCTGACTGTGCAAATGTGCGGGTTGCAAAACTCATGAAGTCCATGGTGACCTCAAATGACATCTGATCTTCCATGATTTTTAAGAAGTGGGGCTTTATGTTCTCAAGATTGATCTTGACTACGGGCGACTCGTACCTCGTCATCAATCTGAGGTACCGAGAGCACTCTTCTCTAGAATCCCTAGCCCATTCGATGTTCAGCGCTATCCACTCCAAGATCTGTTCCAACCTTTTCCTTTTGTGATTTAAATCTCACTTCCAGACATCCACTAACCAGTGGTCATCATCAAAGGCAAGGTCCTTCTCCCATACCTCACTTGGCAATGCGAGTATGGCCTCGATCTTTGGGTAAGTAGCATCATGCCTCCTGGGAAACTCTTCGCAGACTTGCCTCGTACCCTCAAGGGTTCTCTATACTTCTAGGAACTTATTTGTCGTCCGGACAACCAAATTGATATCTATGTTCCCCATGCCCAAGACCTGCCACAACCAATTTTTTGTAGTCCTGTCCAGGTTCCTTCTCTTTTCTAATTTATTAATCTATTCCTGGGACAATAGCTGAGGCAAGGTGGATGACCTCATGGGCTACTCATCTGGGGATGACCATTGTTGAATGCAGGTTTTTAGATCAGCCACTTGCTCCTTTAGTTCTTCCTTGGAGATCTTATCCTGTTGGATAAGGTGTACCACTGTGGTGACCGACTCTTGGAGGTGATCGACCTTTTGCTCCCTGGTGGCCACTCCCAAGTTGATGGTGGAGACGTTATAAATTATACCTTGCTCTCCAACCACCAGTGTTGCTATCTGCATTGCCCTAGATCTTGAGGCATCCATGGTCACCTTCGATCTGATCTTTGGTTTCTTCTCCTTCTTCTTAGTACTTATTCATGCCTTGGCCAATATGGCTTCCAGCCTTGCCTTAGGAGCCTTTGCGGTGGGAGTCCTTTGTTCTAGCTGCCTCTGCAGCCAATTGAGTACTTGGGGCTCCTCCCTAGGTGGTTTGCTTCGACTCCTGCTGTCCCCCTTCTCAAGCTCAACGAATTTGACGACAAGAGCCCTCTCTTTGGTCCTCGCATCTTCCTTATCCTCATCAAAGTTTTGTTGAAGGGTTTCATGTTTAGTGGGGGACTTGGTGTGTAACTGCTTCTTTGGTGGATCTTCTCTCTCAGCATCCCCCTCTTCTTTGTTTTGATTATATTCATGCTCTTTGAGGTTCTCTCCTTGCTCATCTTCATGGAGGGATGCTTCCTTGTCGTGCTCTAGGGTCTGATGACACCCTTCAGTCGAAGACTTGCTGCCCTCTTCCTCCTGAGCAACAATCTCCTCTTCTCGTGCAAGCCGGTCCTCGACTTCCTTATCTTCTATCTCCTTGAGCTACTTGCCCCATTCTGCATTGAGCTCAGGGTCATTTGATTCTCTTATAAACTCAACATCCAGCTCTTCATTGCTCTCACTAGAGGACTAATAAGCTACCTCAGCTATTTCCCAACATTCAAACAGTGGATGTTCATGGTACTCGAATTCCTCATTTGTCGGCCTCGTTGCAGCCTCTAGCTGTCGTCGCTCAAGCTCGTTTGATATTTGCATTATTGCCTCCATCTTCGGTGGTTCAGTAGAAGGAAGGGGAGCTAGAGCATGGGCCATAGCCTGAGCTATTGCAGCTTGAACTATTGGGTTAGTGAGCATCCTCGAGAGCTCGGATGGCACATTTTGCATGTACTTCACAAAAGACTTTGGGAGACTAAGGGCAGGCACCATAGCAGCGGAAATGGAGGTCAAGGAAGGAGACATAGAAGAAGAGGAGACTAGTGAGGTCATGGCAGAAGATGAATCCACAAGAATGATCTGCAAGATTGGAGGAGTGGAAGCAAGGTGGACGGAGATGTCCATCGCAGGCGGGGAGGAAGCAAAAACTACAAGTGAAGCATGCAGGGCGGGGGTAGCAGTAGAAGTAGTAGCACCAGTAGGCAGGGACCTTGGTGAGTTAGATCCTTCTCCTCTGATCCCAAGGGGTGGAGCTTTAGGAATCATAGTCGTCCTTGTACCCCCAGTTGTTTTTCTCTTCTTCTTGGAAGGCTCGAGCTCAGAAGCCTTGCGGGCATAGACCTTTGGTTTGGGCAGCTGTTCACTGGCCTCCTTTCTCTTTTTGGTCTTGACCAATGGTGGTGTGTTAGATGTTTCCCCAGTTGCAATGGTAGTTTCCCCTCCATCGAAGCCACTTGGTTCACTTTCCAGTCCATTGAATGTCAAGGCAACTCCATGCTGTTTCAATTGGGCCACCTTTTGGTCGATCCATGCCCTTGTTCGGATCTCAACAGGCCTAGTGAGTATGTTGATGTCATCAAGCTCTAGTTCATTCTATTCAATTGTAGGCAGTGGAAAATTGGCAACGACATCGTATCCTAGGTCGATCACCATGTCCTCATCCTCCTCAAGCTGGTTAGGGACCGGACAAAGGTTGATCCTTTGCACATAGATGGTGGTCATGCACATGTAGTGCCTCAACTGCACCTCAAGATCATCCTTGAAGTTAGCCCAAAATTCTTCGACGTTGTGGAGGTGGGCATACTCTCGTCCTAATGCCTTCCTGATGTGTCCGTATGGGTCCATTCGAGGCCGAGATGTATATTGATAGAAGTTGTACTCGGCCAACTCCCTTTCTGAATACCCGACACACTGGGAGGTATGAATCTTGTACATTCCTGTACCTTGCCCAATGGGGTAAGGCGTGCCTACCAAATGCTTGCTGCTCAAGATGTTATGAATGTGCCTTAGCTGCCAAGTCAGCTCCAATAGTATAATCTAGTCATTGGGGTACTGGGGCAGCTTGTTTGGTCTTTCCATAAATCCCTAGGCACAGATGTACAAGAACTTTGGAAATTGAATGTAAAGGAAGGCATATTCTCTAAGGAGGGCTCTGGCACTATGTGAAACTCTTCTCTGTAAGTCGCCTCCTAGGGAGCGGATGATGTGAGCGATGAATGCATCATTCACCCTGTAGTAATCTTTTTTCAAATTTTAGAACTGTAGCTGAGGGTACTTATCATAAGGTTTGAGCTCTACCCCTGATGGGTCACTAGGTACCACCGTCAATCCTTGATAATGTCGCCGATCAGCGAGGGAGTATACCAAGTAGGAGGTCACAAAGAACTTGGAGGTCTTCCTCATGGTTGTAAACTGCTCGTGGAAGCAGTCACTGATTATCTCTCCCCAATAGAAGGTGACGCCATCGCCACAGAGAATCTTCTCTATGAAATAGAACATTCATTCTTGGAAGAAGGCCGTAGCAAGAAGGTCCATTACTCGGCTTAGCAAAGTTATGAGGTCATGGTAATCCTCGAAGAAATCGCTACGAAAAAGCTCCTAAGGAAGCTTGCCAGCACTACCCCGCTTTTCCTTTAACCAATACTGATTGATGAGCTTCTTGCACCTCAAGGGATCCTGCTCCCATAGTTCCTTGCATTCCTCCATGGTGGGGGTCTCCATGCTCTTGTAGGCAGGAATGTGGAAATTTACTATTATACTCGACGGGGACATGTCTGCTAGGATATTTCCGTCCCGGTCCACTATAGTTCAAGTCTCCTCCTGATATGCTTCCACGCATGCCATTACCATTTATGGGGCCACCAAGGCCGGTGGGAAGCTTGCAACTTTGGCAATTCCACTACTCTTTATCAACTTTGCATTTTCTGTTTTGGGATTCATTCTAACTCTTTGTATGAATTCATCAACATCAACCTGACTGATGTTAGTATCTGCGACATCTCTCCAAATGATAGTGATCCTGGATTGTCTGGGGACCCCTTGGAACTTGTACTTCATCAGGTCCTTGTCCTCCTTGACTTGAGGTGTCTTGGCTACTCCTTTCCCTTTCTCCTTTGAGGCACCAGAAGTTTCTGCACCAGATTCCATAAATCCTACAGAAAAGACATGAATCAGTAACAATAAACTTGACAAAATGACTCCGGACAAGTCCCTACACATCAAGATTAGTTTTGCAATCATTATTCATATTCAATAAGTATGTAATACTTGATACTTCATCGTTAGAAAGCAATGCAAATAATCCAGGTTCCCAAGGCCGGAATTCCCTTGGCAGAATGTCGTTTAAAAGGGAAAATTGAGGATGGAACTCCCAAAGGCATTCCATAGTGTTGGATTTGGTCAATTGAAGGTTGTTGTGAAGGAAGACCTAATTTTAACAAGTGGGTCAAAATCCATTTTGGATTTGGAGGTCATGTGATCCTTCATTTGGGAGTTCAGGCATCAGATGCAGGACAACTGTTGGAAATGGAGCAAGAGAGACGGAACTCTGGGCGTCGAAATCTGGGTCTCGGATTGCCGTCATTGGGAAGTGCTTACGAGTCAGCCGTTGGAAACAGTGAAATGGAGGCAGCAATCCAGGTGAGGAAATCTAGAAGGTAGTCTCCGAAGATGGTCAGAGGACTCGGGAAAGCCAGGTGGCGAACAACTGATCGGGAACTAGAGGTTGGGAAGCTGTCACGAATTCACCGTTTGAAAGGTGTTAGTGGAACGGAATCCCAGGAGGGGAATTCTCGTGGTCAAAATCCGGAAGAGGCTTGGGCCTCAAATGATCACCCAAATTTTGGTTTTGGCGGGGAGCAGATCGAGGTCTGGGAGTCGGGAAGACATCCCAAGATGGTCGTTTGGAATGGTGAATGTGACACGAAGTTCCAAAGATGGAATTCCAAAGGTCGGGGTCTGGAAGGCATTTGGATGTTGATTCACATTAGCGAGTTTGAGACGGAGGGGCACAGTCGGAGCCTAGGAGTCGAGAAGTCACCAAGCCACTGCCGTTTTGGACGGAAAAATGAAAATGAATTCCTAGAGATTGCTTTTTAGATTGCGAAATCCGGATAGATTTTATACGTTAACCTTTTCCTGGATTCAGAATTGGACTTCACGTGGTAAGGGTCCGTGGTCCGGGAGGACGTTCAGGACAGGTCGTTGTAACGACGAAGTTGCTATGGAATCTCGGGAGGGGAACTTCAAGAGTCCAATCCTGGGACTGTTCAGTTTGATTCCCTGTTAATTTTGAAGCTCGACATGAGCGTCATATGGTCGGGGTCCAGAGGTCAGGAAGCTATCCTAGGACAGCCATTTGGAATGGTGGGAGTGACACAGAAACCCACGAGGGGAAATCTAGAGGCCAGGGTCCAGGAAGAGTTTGACCACATGAAAATTTTGAAGTTCAGTTTCGAGTTTCGGATGGCCATGAGAAGGCCTGGGCCCGGGATACACCGATGACTGTTCCAGAGAACGACTGCAGCGAGGTTAAGCTCCGGATTGAGCTTCAAGGCCCTAAATAATTGATTTTTGATATTCTAAAACATAGGTTTTTAGGGGAGGGCATCAATTTACCCAGTTTCAAACCCAACTTTACATTTTCATGCTCAAGACCTGGAATTTCACAAAATAAAGGATGAGGTGCATAGACGGTAAACCTATCTCAAGATCCCAAAGAAGCAGGTCATCGAATGCATGGGAGACGTCGAAAAAAAGCACTCGGACTGCGGGGCAGAAAATACCGAATGCCTTGGAGCTCTTCGAATTTTCTATCACTTAGTTGGTTGATAATGACTGTTGAAAATTTGCTTAAATAGCCAAAACAACCATTAATGCAGCCATTAAATTCAGTTGTACGATGATAGGTAAGTTGGTGGATTCAAATCGTAAATGTTAGTGGGCGACCCAAAGTCCGGTGGCTGTAAAGTTGTCCAGCTACGACCGTCAGAACGACAAAGCATAAGAGGAATTTCGGGAAGGGAAATTTGGGATCCGGGGTCCACGGTCCGGAAGGACGTCGAGCCGCTGTCGTTTGGAAGGGCGGATCCAAGACGGAAATCCGAAAGAGGAAACCCAAGTGTTCGAGCTCGGAGGACGCAGCGGACGCCAGAAAGGCATTCTGACAAGGGAAACCCAAATTGACCTTAGATTTAGCATTTTCTAAAGGGGCGATTTTGGTCAAGCTTAAAATATGACTTTGGGGAACGTGCTGACCTTTAGGGCAAAAAAATAGGTACACAAAATGAGGCAAAACAAAAAGGACCCGATAATCAAAAAAGAGTGAAGAGAGGGTCCCCGTTCCGAACAGGGCATGTGTGCAACAGGCACAACAGATCCTTGGAGATAGAGGACAATGGAACAATTTTGAAGGAGCTGTTGTTTAGAGTTTGTTTTAATTTTAATTGGTTTCCTTTGATTTAATGTTTCATTGGTGTGTTAGTTTTTATTATTAGCTGTTCCACATATCCTCACACACATTTTTGGCACACACCATGGGGCCTTGCCCCGTTTTTAATATTTTTATTGCAGATTTTTTGATAGGTGATGGCCTAGAGCTGTGGTTTAGCACATATGAGCTGCAGTTTAGTGCATACGAGCTGCATTTTAGCACATACGAGGACTATTTTAGTGCTTCGACGACCTTTTTTAGCTCATTTACTTACTATTTTAGCGCATCTCTGTTTGTTCCTTTAGCACATTTTTTAACTATTTTAGTGCATTTTCTAGTTCTTTTAGCGCATACAGGGAGTGTAAAAATAAATCCTGATTCCGACACCATCCACATACATAGATTTTTCTTTTCTGCCTTAAGTAAAATGAAGCAATCCTAGGATAGACACTTAAATATGGAATTACTCAATCCTAGGAAAGTCACCAAACATTATTTTATCTTGGTTAAAATGAATCCAATGCTTGTTGTGAAGCAACATCTTCACTTAATGTAGAAAATTGTCATTTGGATTTAAAACTGAACCATTTGTTTGTTGTGATTGATGGGTAATAGGTTTATGCTTTCCCCTTTACTGGGTGACCAAAATGCTAGACTTACCTTTTTCATTTTATGCACTTCATGTTTTATTAAATCCTTTAGAAGGCATGTCGTAGTGGGAAAAAGTACTCACCCTATGAGAACGACCTAAGTGGGAACAACCAAAGCCAGATTTTCTGAGCCACTCTAATCAAAAGTGAATTTTGGGGAAACCCATATTCAACGGAAGTGAGCAAGATAACCATCCCCAAAATATTTGTTCTAAATATTGGGAGGTCTCCTAAGGGATTTTATCTATTTCCACGCCGAACGGATGCCTTTACTATGAACCATAGTGTAGGAAGCCAACCATGTTAGCATCCAAACATCATATTAATCACAGTGCAATGGGAGGTAAAAATTTGCCCCCAAGACACTTACCATATAATTGCCACAGATTATTTGATTAGGGGATCAAGAAATCTAACCTTGAGTACGCACTTGGAAAAGACAAAAACATGGGTGCCCTTTAGGGGGTGACACGATTGTGTGAGTCGATGCAATTTTAAGATGTGGGTTGTGGTTGCTATGATGACCTTTTTGACAAATAAGAGTGAGTTTGTTTGAAGTGCTTATTTTGTTTAGTACCCATGAAAATTTCAAGAACATACACTCTTTGCTTAGATTTTAAGATTTGCAAACAATTGTTTTTACTATATGTCATGTTTTTCCAAATTTAAAATAGATAAAGATCATCCAAAACATCAAACTGTCAAAACATGTATGTCTCAGTGCAGTAATTGGATAGTTTGGTGCATCCTTGGTATGTTCCAGTGCATCTGTGCTATGTTTCAGTGCATATGTACTCTGTTTCAACGCATTTGTGCTCTGTTTCAGCGCATTTATTCTTTGTTTCAGCACATTTATGCTATGTTTTTGTGCATTCATGCTCTGTTTTTGCGCATTCATGCTCTGTTTTAGTGCATTCATGCTCTGTTTTAGCACATTCATGCTCTGTTTTTAGCACATTCATGCTCTGTTTTAGTGCATTCATGCTCTGTTTTAGCACATTCATGCTCTATTTTAGCACATTCATGCTTTGTTTCAGCGCATTCTTGCTTTATTTTAGCCCATTTGTGTAATGTTTTAGGGTATACCTGCGACACTCCAATGCATAGATTGGATAATTTAGGGCATCTGCTAAAAAATTTAGCGCATATGTGTTCCAAACCTGGGTAATTTTTTGGCACCCAAAAATCTGCCAAGTAGTCTAGTCTTTTTGTATGCTTAGGGTCTGGAAGTCTGCAAATTTTGCTTACAATTCCCTAGAGAAGAAGATTAAGAAACCAAAGAAGTCTCTCAGTTATAAGAATTTATTAAAAAGGAGAAAAAATTTATACCAAAGTCAAAAATTTTTGCTTGAACACAAAAATTTTATTCATCGATATCACGATTTTGTTAGACGTTTCACTGATGATTTTTCCTTAGAACCATTATATTCATGAGCTTTCTTTCAAAGAAGAGATCTTTCTCAAAGGCATAATCATAGTCAGCATATTCGTTCCTCTTTCATCCCCCAATCGACAATTATGTATTCTAATTGTCCCAATCAAGTTCTACAATAGATAGCTGAGAAGCATTAGGCATTTATCAAAAATCCTTATTTTTACAAAACTACGATCAAACCTCACAAAGTGCAACATCATCTTTATTTTTTTATTTTTAGTTTAATTCCCACAATAGGATCATCATCCTTTCAACTAGGGAATTACGAGCTAAAGATTAGAAATTTCATAAGTCATATCAATAGAATCTTCATTCTATTCCGACTTAGATATCTATCAAAATTGCACTATTTCATATTTTGATCAAGATTATTTAAAATTTGGAAAAAGCTTATGCTTGTTGTCACAAGATCTCGAAAGCACATAGAAGGAGATGAAAGGGAAAGTACATTAAGCAACATGGGTGATAAAATCAATAGTGGAAATTAGGAAGAAAATCCTTTTCACAGACTTCACACTGGGAATAATCCAAATAATGATGAGATAACAGAAGAAATGCTTCAAGAATCAGAATAGGATCCTCAATTCCATACTCTCATGGATAGAGTTTTGGAATGAAACAAAGAAAGATATTTCCTTTCCTTAGCTAATCAAGGAGTGAAGCTACCTATTGATTTGACACAAAAGGGATTAGAGAGGATCTTGAAGCCCCCCTTAATGATGTTAGTGCTCTTACTCAATAGATAAGAGCATTACAAGGGAAAATAAAGGAAATACAAAGGGGTACAACAAATAAATATGTTTTGGAAGATATCTGCCCATATCCATTTGACAAGAGTGTTAACATGATTCATTTTCCAAAACATTGCGAGATCCCGAATTTTGATAGGTATAATGAGAAAACGGATCCCATTGATCATGTGAGTGATTTTTAAAATATGAGCTTAGAGTTTTCTCATGAGGATACCTACCTGATGTGATTGTTTCCATGAAGTTTGGGTGGACAATCCATGGAGTGGCTTTCCAAAATCACTCCCCCCATCAAAACATTTGAGGAGTTAATCAATAAATTTATATCACAATACTCCTATAATATACAACATCGGATAACCATGTTTGATTTATGTAAATAAAAACAAAAGATTAGGGAACCCTTCATCACATTCTTACAAAGGTGGAGAAGGTTGTTTACAAGATATTCCCATCCTATTCCTAGAATGGAAAAGATGAAAATTTTTATTGACAGTCTGAATCAACAGATGGGTTATAAGCTAAATCTTCATAGTCCTCAATCATTTGAAAAATTGATTGAAAATGCAATCACCATTGAAGGAGCCTTATTCAAGTGTGGAGTTTAAAAGCATGATAAATAAAGTCCATATTCGTACAACAACAACAATAAAAATAGCAACAACAACGACAAGTCACAATTTTGGACTCAAAATAAAAATGTTGTGAATGATGGGTTGGTAGATGCTAACAACGTGAATGCAAAGCCTACAATTCTCAATGTATCAGGTGTCCCATGGAACAATAATACTAGAAATTATAGTAACCAAATAAATAATTCCAACCAAGGAAATGTGACCAACAATCACGGTAATAATCTTGGCAATAATCAAAATTCAAATGCGCCCAGATCTCAATTTTTCTCGAATCGACGAAGTTTTACTCCCTTGGGCTAGTCTTTGGAATCAATTCTTAAAGAACTGTTGAATCAAAACACTATCACATTGCCACCAAAAAGATATTATGAGCCTCTAATTAAACCACCATTGTGGAATGACTCATACTATTGCGATTATCATAGATGCAAAGGTCATAAGACAAATAATTGCCAAATGTTAAAGAATCTCGTTCAAGATTTGATGGATAACCGTACCATAACGATTGAGGGACATAATGCCAATGATGATCATCAAGCATTCAAGGATCCTCTCCCCAATTATTAGAAAGGGGAATCTTTGGGTGATAAAGGCAAGAATTTGAATCATGTCTACGACACCATCATCAATCATATTTACAATGACGATCAACAAGTTAATGCTATCAGAATCAAAGGAAAGAAAGAATATCGAGAGGTCAATGCTACAACAAGGGGATAGACTAAAATCATTGTAAGAGGAAGTTCATCTAAGTCGGCGATTCCCCCTCCAAGTAAGTACAATTTGTTTGATCAACTGCGAAAACATCGGCCCAAATTTCTATCTTGGAGCTTCTCAAAATATCACCAACACATAAGGACATTATGGAAAAGGCACTCGTTGACACAAATATGTCTCCTAATTTGGATATCAATAGATTTCAAGCCATGGTGGGACACTTTTCGTCACCCACATGTTTATCCTTTGCTAAAAAGGATGACTCCTCCATGACCCATCCCCATAATTCATCACTTTATCTAGAGGTCATGGTTCATAAAGCCTGAATCATATGTGTTTTAATAGATGGGGGATCCATATTAAGCATGTGTACTCTAAAATTGGTCCTTGCTTTGGGATATTCAGAGGAATCTATAGATCCACGAAGAAAAATTACAATCAAAGCATAGGATGATGAGGAAATCTTCCAAAGGCCTCATCATGCTACCAATCAGAGTGGGACCTGTTGTGAAGAATACCTTTTTCCAGGTTCTAGATTGGGATTTATCCTATAACATACTCTTGTGTCACCCATGGATCCATGAGATGCAAGTAGTTCCATCCACTTATCATCAATGCCTGAAGTTTCCATATGATGGACAAGAAGTAACAATATCAGCAGACCATATTAGTAGTCAAACTTGTTCTAACCTTATAGCAACTCAAAACACATTTTTCCCACATAATAGAGAGGCTTTGGCCATTTCTACTTCTAAACACAGTGAACAAGCAAGGGAAATGATAAGGATTTTTGGCACCAAGCTAAAATTGAAAGATAATGGGGTGGGAGAATATTCATTATGTCTCTCTAATCTACTCGTGTCTCCAAGATCGCATGGTCAATTGTCAACATCCATACAATAGGCTACAACAACTTCAGCATCGGGCACACAAGTTTCAGTTCCCATAACCAAGTTTGATGGAATATTTATCAAGGCAGATACTCAAGAAAATGAAGCAGAAGATAGAGCTATCCTTGATTGGCTCTATAAATATGAAGATGAATCAGTCCAACATGTCAAGTTACCCACTGAGCAGTATGGAAAGGGTTATACAATAATGAAACAAATAGGTTATGAAGGAAAAGGCCCTATAGGCAAGAGAGAGTAAGTTATTGTTGAACCTATCTGACTAAAAACAATGCACCCAAAAGATAAAATTTGGTTAGGATTGGTGAGGATGCAAAGGAAGAAACAATACAAAGAAAATCCAATGATGAGTTAGATGAAAAAATTCTTAGAATACAAGAAAAAAATTTGATGATAAATTTTGGAGGGACAAACAAGTGGATGTTGTACAAAAATATAAACCCACACTCAGACAAGGGGAAATATCAAGGCCTCCACTTGACTACATCCTACTAAGTGACCATGACTCGATTGATGACGATTCAATTCAAAGCAAGAAAAATTAACAGGAGGATACCATCATAGATCTTCCCCATAATGAGAATGATAATCGTATCATGACCTTAACGACCAGTGGCCTTACCCAACTTGATTATCCATTTCCCTTGGTCCATCCTGAACTCATTTATTGGGAACAAATTACACTAATCGATATCCCAACTTTTCCCGATGATGAAACCATTGTAAAATTTCTTTGTTCATCCAACCCAGAAATAGGTTCCACCAGCAAATCACAGGATCAAAGTCTTAGACAAGAGAGTGCCAAGTTCCTCAGCTACAAAATTAACAATATTAAAGAAATATATAATGGTGAAAAACTAACAAATTCAGTATTAGATCATGACAAAAGAAAAATAAAGAGTGTATCCAACAATGAAAACCTTTCAAAGGCATTGGAAGATGGGAAACTTGACACTCTCCCTAAGCACTATTAGGAAAGGTCTTCTTTTTTAATAGAACCAACAAAGGCAATCAATTTAGGTACAATGGAACAACCCAAAGTCTTGCAACTTGTTGCATCACTGACAGAAGAGGAAATCCCAAGATTCACGGAATTCCTCTATAATAATCAAATCAATTTTGCATGGTCATACGTAGATATGCCTAGGTTAGATCCAAACCTCATCATACATCATTTATCCATCATGTTGGGGGAAAAACCTGTGAAGCAAAAACTCAGAAAAATGCACCCACATGTTGCATTACTGGTCAAAGAGGAGTTAAAGAAGTTGTTAGATGTAGGATTCATTCGGTCTATAGACTATGCTGAATGGATCTCCAATATTGTACCTCTATCAAATCCAGATGGACGAATCAAAATTTGTACAAATTTTAGGGATTTAAATAAGGCATGTCCAAAAGATGATTTCCCTCTACCAAACATAGATATGATTGTAGATTTGACTGCTGGACATGCTATGTATTCACTAATGGATGGATTTTCTGGATATAACCAGATAAATATTGCACATGAAGATCAAGATAAAACAACGTTCACATGTCCTTGGGGTACATATTGTTGGAATGTAATGTTGTTTGGACTCAAGAATGCAGGAGCTACATATCAACGAGCAATGACTATAATTTTTCATGACATGATGCACACATTCATGGAGGATTGTGTAGATGATATTTTGGCCAAATAAAACACAAGGGAAGGACATTTAGATATCTTATCTAAATTTTTTGTCAAAATGGAAAGATTCAAAGTTAGACTTAATCCCAAGATATGCATCTTTGGGGTGAAATATGGAAAGCTTCTAGGTTATATTGTGTCAGAAAAAGGAATTGGAGTGGATTCGGCTAAGGTACAAGCAATCCTTGATATTCCACCACCAAGGAATATTAGTCAACTACACTCATTTACAAGGATGTTTGCAATCCATCAGGAGATTCATTGCACAACTGGTGGATAAGATTTTACCATTCACTCATCTCTTACATAAGAATGTTCCATTTAAATGGGAAGACATGTGTGAAGCAGCGTTTGATCAGATAAAGAATTATCTAATAAGTCCACCAGTTTTGATTTCACTAGTGCAAGGTGAACCACTCATATTATATATTTCTGCCACAAAAGTGTCTTTGGGAGCATTATTGGCATAGGAGGACAAAATAGGAAAGGAGCGAGCAATATATTATATCAATAGAACATTGACAAGTCATGAGCTAAATTACACTTTCATTGAAAAATATTGTTTGGAAGTAGTGTTTACTTCTCAAAAGTTACGACACTATATGCTAGCTCATACAATAAAACTTGTGGCTAAGATTGATCCTTTAAAATATCTTCTAAGGAAACCCTAACTGGTAGATTGGCTAAATGGGTCATGATCCTAAGTAAGTTTGTCATTCATTATGTGGATCGGAAGGCCATCAAATGCCAGGTCATAGAAGATCAGTTGGTAGAGGTACCAATGCAAGCAAAACATCCAATACACATTGATTTTCCTGACACTGATGTATTCACAACAACCACTAAGAAGTCATGGGTACTTTATTTTGATGGTTCCTACACTCAACATGGATTGGGGTTAGCAATTATTTTCATCACACTTCAAGGACATAAAATTCCAAAATCTTATCGGCTGATGTTTCCTTGTACAAATAACATAGCTGAGTATGAAGAACTGTTAATTAGAATGAGAATTGCATTAGATTGGAGAATCATAGAACTACAGGTTTTTAGCGATTCACAACTTGTCATAAATTAGATAAATGATGAATATCAAACTAAATATGACAAGTTAATTCCTTACAAAAACATGGTGGACGATTTAAAGAAATACTTTTTTGATATCAAGTTCACGCAAATTATATGTATTGATAATAAAGTTGTGGATGCTATGGCTACAATTGCATCGCTACTCCAGTTGTCAAAGAACCAAGCACGATATGATTTCTTGGTGGAACAATTGTTTTCTCCTTCCTATGATACTCCAAAAACCCAAATCATTTATCACTTAACTGGTTCTGATTCTCCCTTGTATGGCCAAATCCATGCTTATCTAAAAGATACCAATTTTCGCCAGATTTGTCTAGGAATCAGAAAAGGAATTTCATATGCCAATCTTCTCGTTAGCCCTAATTGTTGACATCTTGTACCGATTTGGTCTTGATGGTACCCTCCTTCGATGTATCAAACACGATGAATTGGAAAATTCCTTATAAGAGGTTCATGGTGGTATTTGTGGGACTCATTCAAGTGGACTAACCTTGGCAAAGAAACTTGTTAGAATGGGTTACTATTGGCCAACCATGGAAAAATAATCATTCATCTTTGTGAAAAAATATTCAAAATGTCAAATTCATGGGAATCTCATTCACGCTCCTTCTCAAGAATTACAACCCTTCACCACAACATGTCCTTTCAATCAGTGGGGATTGGATCTAGTCGGCAAGATACACCCATCATCATCAAATGGACACAAATTCATTATCATGGCCACTGAGTACTTTACTAAGTGGATTGAAGTTGTTCCTTTAACAACTGTTACTCGCAAAAAAAATCATGTTTCATTTTGAACTATATCATATGTCAATATGGCATTCCCAACTATATCATCATAGATAATGGAAGACCTTTTAAAAATCAAGATGTTGATGAAATCTGTGAAAGATTTCACATCCAACACATGTTCTCTACGCCTTATTATCCACAGGGAAATGGTCAAGTGGAGGCTTCAAACAAAACAATTCTGAAGATTATGAAGAAAATAGTAAATGACACCGGTCGTGATTGGCATGTCCTAATAAATCCAACTTTGTGGGCATACAGAACCAGCATTCACATGCCAATAGGTGCTACCCTATATGCTTTGGTTTATGGAATAGAAGCCATTTTTCCATTAGAAGTTGAGATTCCCTCACTTTGAGTATCATTGAAGGGGCTCATAAATGATGAGGATTACAGAGTATCAAGACTACAAGAGTTGGAACTACTTGACGAGCGGTGACAAAGTGAAACTAATCATTTAAAATATTATCAACAAGTTATGTCCCGCAACTATAATCACAGATTCAAACCACAAACTTTTCAAGTGGGTGAGTTAGTTCTCAAAGAAAACCCTCGTAATTAGCAAGATCGAGAAAAGAAAGGCAAGTTCGAGCCCAATTGGTTGGGTCCATTCATCATCATTGCAGCATATGGATCAAGGGCATATCAGTTATCAACACCAAAAGGGGACCTACTTGATGATCCGACCAACAACATCCACCTGAAGAATTTTTATGCTTGAAAATATCAAAAACAATATAAAAAGTCATGAAAAAATTCATAAAAATAAAAAAAATGTCTTGAAAATAATTTCATTAAGGTGAAAACCTAGCAAACAGGCATCCTTTTTACATACAAAAAAAATAAAAAGAGAAAAATACAAAAAAAAATCAAAACAAAGCAAAAAAAAATCAAAAAGAAAAAAAAAATCGTTGCCTTGATGAGAACTTGGCAAACAGGCTTCTTGATAACAACAAAAAAATCAAAAAATCAAAAAAAGTGCAATAAAAACAAATGGTTAAAACCTAGCAAACAAGCACTATTTATGATTTGGTTGGCTCTCCCATCTATTAGGATACATTCTACATTATTCATATCCATTTTTCATTGGCATCACATGCATGCCCGACCATCATATCCACATCATGCACCCAAAATTTCCTTGAAACGACAAGGATTTCATCATGGCTTGATGATTAGTGTTATCCTTAGCATTAGGTTGTGTCTTATCAGGAGTCAGAGTGCAAGGTTATTGGGGAAAATCTGCTTTTGAACCTTTTTGGTAGACAAACGACAACATGTGTCAAGTATCGGAATATCAGAACAACAAACAAAATATCCGATCAAACTAGGTCAAAATAACTATCAGACAAGAGAATGAACAAATTGGATGATCTTAATCTGAATTAAAATGAATGAAAAACTTAAAGCATAAGTTGAATTGTTGTTTTGAAATTTGATGACATCATATCTCTGGAGTGGTTTGATGATGTACTAAACTAGAATCACAAGGAAGGAATATGATTTTTCTTTGATTGTTGTTTGTAAGCTAATCACTAGTATTGTGCAATCTTGTCATGAGACATAGTGACATTTTAGGATTTACATAAGAAAATGGTTAAATTTTGTCTATTTATGCAAACAATACTCAGGTTATCTTGGTTCAATTATACCTCGATTCTTGTATTAACTTGCTATATCAAACGTCATGAAAGCAGTACTTAGGTCATCATCGGTACAAATATTCTCTTTGATGCTTGTATTAACTTTCAACATATCAAAAGGCTCAATGATGAAAATTAAGTGCATAATTGGTTTACAAAATGACAATAGTGAGATGGTTCATTTGGCATTTTAGGATTGCATGATTCATTTAGATTGCATTCATTTTTGTTTTTATGGTTGTATGATAGATTTTTGGAGGTTGGAAATAATACATATCTCCTTTTAAGACATTGAGTGAGTACACTTGGACATTGATTGCATCTCATTTCATTATCATTTTCATATTTCATCATATCAATCTCATTTTATATCATCATTTAGGCTATCATGATCATTTTCACATCAATTACATTGTGCATTTCCATTTTTCATTTTCATATCATTTTCATTATCATTATTAGTTACCATTCATTTTCATTATCATATTATTTTTGATATCATAATCATTATTCATATACATTAACACTATCATTTCATATCATTTTCATCATCATTTATTATTATTTTAATCATTCATCTCATCATGTTTATATAAAATTTTCACCTCATTTTCATATCATTTCATATATAATTTTCATAATCATACATTGGGAAAAAGAAAGGTGAATCCATTGCATTCATTGCATACATACTGCATATATCATGTAGAACCATTAAATAATTTACATTGCATCATCATATTAAACTCTAGAAAATCATTTCATTTGTAGGTTCATCCATTCATAAAGCATGTTCATCAAACCATAAATATTCATCATAAAAATTACATCATCATATATATAAGCATACATTGCAATGCATAAAATGCATCATCATCATAATTCATATCATATGCATCCATTATCATATCATCATCCATAAGAATGCATAATCATAAACAAGATGGCATATAGAAATGAAAATGCATACATATTCATTCACCATCACATAATCAAAGACACATGCATATCATAATCTCACCAAAATAAATGTCCATGGGTACAAGGATATCAAATGTCTGAAAAAGATATATAAAGTACAATAAAGGGGTGTATATATAATCATCACTGAGGGGTATCTGGATGGGTATCATGACTACTTTTTCCTCCGGAGGTGGTGGGTCTCACTAGATCTCTGCTGCTTGAAGCACCTATCTCTCGTCTGATAGGTTGTAGCACACTTATGGTGGCACTCCTGGTATGACTATGTGAGTGGATACATGATTAGGTGCCTGACTATGTATAAGATATCCTCTGCTCAGGGGGTATCGCCTCAAAGTATCTCATCCTGTAATACTCTGCCTAGCGGGCAATCTCCAGTCCCTCTGCAACAGTGTCTCCAATGGAGGTACACTCAACTGATCTCAAGAGCCTCTCGGCTACCCCCTCTAGCTGTAAACACCGCTCTCTGAAACTGTCCTGCTCTGCAGTAAGCTGGGCTATCTGTGGGTCAAGAGGTGGTGGTTGTGCAATCTATATCTGTAGCTCATTGATAGTAGCATGTGCTTGTGCTATCTGGCTCTAAAGAGCCTGTACCTTCGCCTGAAGTGTGTCAATTTTTTCCTATGATGGATCCCTGATAGTAATGTGTGGTTTTGAAGTACTCGACTGCTCCACCACTCTGGTTGTATGAGGCCTAGTCTTGAAGTGTACATCAAAGAACAGTCTCCCTCTCCCACCTCCATCATCCCCATCACCATCATCATCATCGGAGTTGTCATCATCCTCCTCCTCATCAACATCCATATCCACCCCACCTATATCATCCTCTCCTCCATGTGGCTACTCTGCTTGTCCCTCTACTTGTGCCCTCACCTCTGCCTATGCTTGTGGTTGTCATCGTACCTATGGTAAAATGGTCCACCTAATAGTGGGGCAGGCTCATCCAGGCTGATCAATCTAGGGAAAGGATGAGTCTAAAAATATGTAGCATAATCATTAGTCATATGTGCATCTATCACCTCTAGATGGATATCCCAAAACTCTGGCTATAGATCAACGTACTCTTCTCTCGTTGCCTCAAGTGTGATGAAGGGGCCCCACTCTGCAACATCCTCTTGACATTTGGCATAGTGACCCACACCTTGCGGCATCATCTGAACTCATCCATACTGTCTGAGTACCCGTATAACTAAAAATTGATCAATGATGAATGGGGTACGACCAATCAAGTATCTAGTAATTCCACAATAGGGAAGCTCTGTATCATTCTCATCCCATGCCTCACAGTCAACATAGGATCTCTAGATGACTATATCCATGTCATCCAACACATGCCGCCAATACTCTAACTTTCCCAGCATAGGGTGAATAAGGGGACCTATATATGCATACACATATGGATGGTTGAGTGGGCGATATCTCCATACAATAGGGTGGGTGATGTCGATGTGCTCCTATGCGGAGATCTATAGCAGTGTAACTCCGAAAGATATACTCTTCCCATCTATATATACCACCTGATGAAGATCATGGTATAGATGGGAAAGCATGCAAGATCCCCATGCATATATAGTCTGATGAAGGATCATGTCCTCCAATATCCGACCCTAACCTACCGATAGTCCCTTTGACCTGTGATCAGGACAAAGGAAGCCACTAATGAAACTTGCTAATACTAACGGAAGTGGGGCATAACCCTCTACCATATCTCTCCAAGAAATCTCATAACCACCAACATGTGGATCCTGGAAGACTCATCAAAAAGCATCTATACCTCCAATCTCCATAGATCACAAGCGTTCCAACCACAGGGATGCCTAAAATCCTATATACATCCTCTAGTGTAACAATGATCTCTCTAGTCGGCAAGTGAAAAGTATTATGTTCACTATGCCATCACTTGGCTAACACAATCAACATTGCCTTTTTGACCCTATACTGAGGGATCTTGAGGAGGGAACCCAACCCACATCTAACAATGACCCCAATCTCTGGTTGGGTCAATTTGGGAATCATCTCCCATGTATGAGGAAACCTCTCTCTGATTTGGAGGATTTTAAAATCCTCCTATAACATCGAGACATCAATTAATCAGAACATCAATCAATCATGTCAAATCATATCAAGAAGGAAAATCTATCATTACTTTTTTTTTCATCAAGCATGGAAACAAATTTAACAACCAATCGGCTCAAAATCAACATCTATACTATTTGTTTTTCAATTTAGAAAGAAAATTTATCAGTCAACATCAACATCTTACTATTTGTTTTCAAGAATGAAGACAAATTTATCAAATCATCATCAAAATAAAGTTAATCTATCCTTGGTGTTATTCAAAATCATAAAATTAGTTGTCTAATACAAAAACAATCATCAAGTAAACATCAAATCAATCTCAAAATTTCAAATTCAGCAAAAATTCATGGATGCACTAAAACAGTCTTTCAATGTGCTAAATCAATCAATACACTACTTTATCCATGAATGCGCTAAAATAGAGGACCAAAGCGCTAAACTGTCAATGCACTATTCTATCAGGGGTATGCACTAATCTATCTATCCTATGCACTATTCTATCCTATGCACGAATCAAGCATCACATGCGTGTGGTTTTCACCTATGCACTAAATTATCTATCCTATGTGTTATTCTAGCCTATGCACTCAATTTCTCATCTATGCGCTAGTCTATTTCATCGATGCGCTAATTTGAATGTGCTAATCTACCTAATCTATGTGCTAAACAATGACTCGTGTGTGCTAAATCACAATCCTATGCGCTAAAATATAATTTTGAAAAATTTAAAAATTGAAAAAAATCGTGCAAAGTTCAAAAAATTCACAAAGCACGATTGTACAATCTTACCAGAGGTCCATAAGTTGTTGGTCTTTGATGACAATGGGCTCGCTCGAATCGGTAGCACTCATAGTGGATCGACATCTCAAAATTCTTTCTCTCAGAGCTCTAAAAATGACAATGACTTTTTACCTTTTCCACCTTTTAAGGGGGTAAATAAGATAAGGTTATTTTTATTTTTACCGTGCGGAGCACTATTTTGAGAGATAAATCGATGAATCTTCTTGAAAATCATTTCAAATCTTTGAATCATCATTAGTATCATTCAACAACATGATTTATCTCCAGAGGGGGCATATAGCATCATCAGTTAATTTTCAAAGTCAGGTGCAAATTTTTGAAATCTGAATTTTTCTTTGAAGCAATGCGTAAAACACATCACTTCAAAGAGGAGAAAAATGTATACATCTAAAAATGGTTATTACAAAACCTGTTAATTAATTAAATATGAATTATTTAATTAATATTCTAAAAGTCTTCTACATATAAATAAATTTAATTATTTATTTATATTGTTCATTTTTCTAATTCTTCTAGCTTAATATTTAATTATTAATAACATTTTGTTGTTTCCACAGTCCATGATAATTGGTTTACACAATTTTTCCAAAAACCTTGGATACCAATTATTTAATTATTGTTATCTTCTTCTTAATTAAATTAAATAAATCTCATAATTTATTTTAAATATCATATTATTCTAAGTTTGAATGTTTAAATTCAAATAATGGAATATTCTTCTAACACTTTCTTCACTCTATATTTAAATTAAATATTATAAATATTTAATTTAACACCATTTTCCTTCACCTCTCACATAATTAAATATTGTAAATATTTAATTACACACCTTTTTCATCCCTCACATAATTAAATATTAATTATTTAATTATGGAAGGTTCTAAAATCCATGTCACATGTAATTAAATAAATTTATTTATTTAATTAGGAATTTATCCTCAACTTTCAACCAAATTTCATAAATGAGGTGACAAATGGCAATTTATCTCCATTTTTTAATGAGGATGGTTTTGTGGGTTGAAAACATTCTTCCATTATTCTCTCAACCTTCCACCTTTCTCTCAACCTCCAAAATCTCTCATTGTTCATCTTGACAGGTTTGAATTTGACCATTGATCTTTGCCAACTAGATTCTTGCCTCCAAAAATCTAAAAATACAACCCTTTACTAAGTAGATTTCATCCTAGATTTTGTGAATTTAGCGCAATTACTATAGTTGCATTTGAATCAACATTTTAGCATAGCATTTCAAGTTCATAGCAATTTAATTTCATAACATAGCTTAAATCATTTAGCAATGGACATGTATGTTGCATAAACTAGTTCTCTAAGTTGTCACTCTACCAAAGTTGTTGCATACATCGACTAAGAGCTGGCAACTTACAACATATTCTTGGAGATAAAGGACAATGGAACACTTTTGAAGGAGCTATTGTTTAGAGTTTGTTTTAATTTTAATTGGTTTCCTTTGATTTAATGTTTCATTGGTGTGTTATTTTTTATTATTAGTTTTTCCACATATTCTCACACACAATTCCCATGCAGCTTCTCAATATAGGGCTTCAAATCACCCCTCTCCAGAATCGCCCAAACCTCCTCATTTTTCTTAACATCATTGCAGAAGAAGGGCTCCACTTGGTTCTTGTCACCACCCATGGTAGCCAGATTCACAAAGCCAGAGAAAAAAGCAATTTTCATAGCAGAGATGAAACTTCTCGAGAAATCCAAGAAAAGGATACCCAAAATCCATGTAAGAGAATGGAAGTGACAAAGATAATTAATAGGCATAGTAATCTACTCCCTACAGATTTTTTCCTTGGTATCATCAAAGCAAGTCGATGCCTTAATATCACTCCTCAAAATAATAGCCTTCCACGTGAAAAATAACATACACACCCAACACCACACACCACTATAATTTCTATTATCTTTGAGCTTCATGATTAATGATTACAATCGCCTCTATAGGAAGAGGGTCATTGAGATCCCACTCCCAGGCCCCATGAACCCTCGAGTTAGCAAAGAGATCAGCTAAGATATTTCCCTCTCTTAGAATGTGTGAAATATAATAGTCATCAAAGGAATTAAGGATACTAATAGAATCCTTTATCATAGATTCAATAGTCCAAGAGGAAGTGGCACTATTTTTTAAGTTATTGATGATATTCAAAGAATCCCCTTCGAGCCACACTTTCTTAAAACCCTTCTTTTGAGCCAATTTGAGACCATGATAGGTAGCAACCACTTCCGCAAAGTGGTTTTTCTGGGTTCCCAAAGGGAGCGCCACCATAGAAACGAGCCTACCATTAGAATTTCTTATCACTCCCCCACAACCAACAATTCCTAGATTACCTTTAGCCACCACACAAAAGTTAACCTTAATCCATCCATCAGGAAGAGCCTTCTAGGCAACATTCTCTCTTGAAGCTTTCCCTTTGTGAATAGGGAGGGAGATATCACAAGCCAATCTCCAATTCTAAGCAACACACAAATCATATTGACTCAACAAAATATTCTACCCATTATGAAAAGAGATCCCAACCATAAAATTTTCCTTAATAGCCACTGAAACTTTATAGGCCACAGAGATAGCAGGAAGAGCAGAGTTTCTAAAGATCTTGTTATTATGTTCATGCCACAGACCCCAAGAAACATGGGGCATAGATAGAGACCACAACACCTGTAGATCCGAGTTAGAAGTGGGACAAATCCACTGAGACCACAAGTCCTTGATAGAAGCAGGGACCACCCAACTATAATTCTAGATAATAAGAACATGAGTCCACACACTTCTAGCAAAGCTACAACCAATCAACAAATGATAAGGATCCTCAACTGCTTCTTTACATAGAAAGCACCTATTAACAAGCATAAAACCATGCTTGACCAGATTATCAGTACTTAATACCTTATTCTAGCAAAGAAGCTAGAAGAAAATATTAACCTTAGGAGTTAATCTAGGAGACCAAATAGAGGCCCAAAAAGGGGTAGGGCCAACAACCGAATCATTAATATGAAAAGCCAAAGCAACAAAAAATTGACCATTAGAAGAAGGTTTCCAAAAAAATTCATCAAAAGAGGGAGTAGGAATATGAACCAGGGACAAAACCTTATACGAGGCTCCAATCTTGGATCAACATCATGCAACCTCTTCCAACACCCATCAACAATATAATCAACAACAAGTCTGCCAAACCTCCACAAACACACCTCCATAAGGGGTTGAGCCCAAGGCTCATCTTTGAGTGGTTTGTTGCCAATCCAACTGTCTTCCCAAAACAAAATCTTTCTCCCATTTCCCAAATGCCAAAAAATCCCTTTACACAAAAGTCTGCATGCCTTAACCATATAATTCCACAAAGCGGACCCAGAGGGGGGAGAAAAATTAAGATTTAAAAAATCCTACAAGCCATCAAAACCCCGTAAGTATTTACTCTGAGAAATTTGTACCCATTCACTCCTATCAGAGAATAACTTCCATAGTTGTTTACCCAAGAGGGCAAGATTAAAGTCATGAATTTTGTGGATACCAAGACCACTAGCCTTTTTACTTTTGCAAACAACATCTCAGGCCACCAAGTGAATCTGTTTCCTATCCTCCACACCAAACCATAGAATTTTCTTTTTAATACCTTCCAACTTATCACAAATTTCCTCAGCATAAAGAAAATACTGGGAGCATGCATAGGAAGATTCTGAAGAATAGACTTAATCAATTGCACCTTCCCAGCTTGACTCAACACTGCACCCTTCCAACCAGCCAACTTAGAGTTAAACTTATCAACCAACCCCCACCAAAATGACTCCGGAATAGACGAGAAAAGGGGAAGGCCCAAATACAAGGTTGGGAGATCACCAATCTGTCACTGCGGAATTCAAGGAATTTTAATCTGCCTGTACCCCGGTGTATTAAAAAAGAAGATCACACTCTTAGGTAAGCTAACCTTTTTCCCAGAAGCGGCTTCATAGTTCTACAAAATAGATTTAATAAATCTGGCTTCCTTGATAGAGGACTCTCCAAGCATTAGAGAATCATCCACAAACTATTGCTGGGAACAAATAATATTCCCAGAAGAAGGAGGCAATCCATTCATAACCCTAGAATCAATAGAGCTCTGAACAAGACGTCCCAGGGATTCCACCATAATTATGAAGAGAAAGGGAGAGATCGGGTCCCTCTGCCTAAGACCCCTTGAGCAACACACACCTTTGTTACTCATTGTAAAAATTTCAATTTGTTCACAAAATTAGCCATCTTTCATTCAAACCCAAATATTTGAGACCCTTAGGGTATCCTTGATTATTAAACTATCACCATATTTTATACACATTATCTCTAAAGTCCAAATCCTATCATCATCAAAATAAATCCTTGGACACATTTGAAAGCATCACCTTTGGATCTTCTTTAATCAAACCATCACCTAATCCATCCCTTTGGGACCCTTAAATCTATCATAGGGCCCATACTATAATCCTTTGAGGTTTTGTTTATGTATTTCTAGTATGTTGTCGTTTTTTAGCATTATAGGCATCTTTTGGATGTACTTTTACATTTTTATATGCTCTAAGATAAAGTGCCACCCATTTACGAGATTTTTGGGGGTTTCTTATGTCATTTTGTTCTATATTTGTACCTACACTATATTATAAAGTGCCATAGTAAATATTTTATGTGCACCTTCTTGTTTGAAATCACAACCTTATTAAACTTCATGTGTGTGTGCCTTTGTTGGCACACCATTTTTTAGTTGCAAGTATTGTCTTGTGCATGTTTAGATGTTGTTTCTTCCCCTTCATGGAATATATGGTGATATACAATTCTAGTGGACCTATCATGCCTATCCCTTATCAATATTATGGGGTTTTGATACTTCTGGTGTCAATGCTTCTTTTTTTTTTCTTTGGAGTGAACTATGTATCTAGTTTTTGTTCCTATGTACTAGGAAGATGCAACAACTGGTTATCCATGCATTTCAATGAGATTGAGCACTTACTATATAGAAAATTTTGCATTCCTATTTTTTGGAGATAACTTTCCATCCTTAGTTGATCAGTTCCTTAGATTACTAACACCTATATTTTTTACTTTCTTCTTTGCATGGTTGAGTAGTATCATTGGGGTCACTCATGGAGATTCATGTGCCAACTATATCTTTTTTAACATAGAAAAAGGGTGAAACTTTAAGTTTAGTGTCTAAAATTAGGTTTTCTTTTAATACTTTTTTTAAGTAAATTAGGATGTAAATAAACAAGGTGATTAGATTGACTTTCAAACATGAAGGTGAGCCAATCGGAATTGAATTTATATCTTTTTGTGCCTTGGAGTGGATTGGAATCGATTTGCAATGATTAACGTAATTGTATTATGTTCCCTAATATGTAAAATGCAAGATCTTGATAATGTATAGACTAAAACAATAGTTTGTAGGTAGATCTAGGAAGTACAAAGGACTGTGTACCTACCTAGAAAAATTAGTATCATTATGAATACAAGGAAAAAGTCACCCTAGGGCATATGATTCCTTATACACCTTTCCTGATCTATTTTTGAGGTCCTCTAATGATAGGTCTAAGGTCTCTATTTTCGATTGCAAAGTTGCCAAAATACTATCAGATAATTTTGTAAGTGAGTTTCCATGAGTTGACAAGATGTAGGGCTAAATGCAACAATGAAAAATTTGTCTTCAAGATTCCTTCAATGCTCTTCAAACCTACAACTTGCACATTCAAAGAGAATGAAAGGGTTGTGCCATTTATGGACTCACCTTAGTGAAACCTCGTGTTAGTGTTTCCACTTCCACAATGGCAATGTTAATGATAAAATGATAATGGATAGGAAGGAATGATGAAATCACAAAGTGTTGCAAGTCACCACCCTTCAATGGCTCCCTTGAAGGATTGAATTCATACACATCACCTCAAGGTTTTGGATATTGCTTGCTTGATTTATTGAATTCTTTGAAGACCTACAAAAGTGTTAGCCTTCATAAAATAATGCTAATATAATAATATAAACTCACATACACTTTGACATGATTCTTGGATTGTAAGACCCCTCTGTTTTGCTCTTTTGATTAAACAGTGTTCTATTTGGTTATGTCTTATTTTATGTTTGTACTTTGACTTAGAACTTAGTTGCTATTTGATCGTTATTGGTAAAGTGATGCGGATGTTATATTTTGGTGTGATGGTGTATTTTTCTGATGTTATCATTATGGCATGCTTTGGATTAGCATAGTGGATAATTGAATTAACGATGTTAGATTCGTTAGTTAGTAATATTGTATTGGTGAAGGGGATGGGATTGCATCACTTGCTTGCGAGCACCCTGCTATCTTGAGATTTCCTCTTCACAGTGTCTTTTAATTTTAACATATATATGCATGTGGATATAGTCTGTGTTCGCAGGTTGATAGGTACAGGACATCGAATCCACCTGGTCTCACAGGTTTGAGCATGTCCATTGCCTAGCGGTATTTGATTGGGAGATAGTAGCTAGGTTTTCCATGCCAAGTCGTCACCCTAGTCCTAGTGTGTCGTTAGGTGTTAGTCGGGTTGTGTTGCTTTGAATATTGTTCCCTCTCTTCAATTATTTAATTGCAAGCTAGAAAAGGGTAATTAAATGGTTTTATATATATTTAAGTTGTTGATTAAATTAATCTGGTTATAATGTGGAAAATGTTATTTAAAGTTATTAATTAATTTAATTTAATTAATAAAATAATTTAATCTTGGATTAGATTTATTTTATTGTATTAATTAAATTAATTAATTTGAATTATGAAAATTCATTTTGGAAATTATTAGATATTTTGTTGAAATTGAAAAAGTGGGAAAAATGTTTTAATTTGCATTTTGTTGAAAATTTAAATGCAAAAATGAAATTGAAAGATATTTTCTATTTTTGTTTTCAAAAATTGATGAGGGTTGTTGTATAGATATTTTGGGATATTTTTCTCTATGATGGGGATTTTTGAATGAGTTTGGAAGATGTATAAAAATTGGAGAATAGAGGAGAGGAAGAATTTTGCATTTTTGTGGGTTTGGATTAAATCTGAGGAAATTGCTGATTTGAAGAGGGAATCCAAGCAAGGATCTGTGCACCATCTGGATCTCCTCAAACTCAACAATACCAAGTTCATGTTGTTTCTTTTGTTAAAATTAGATGTTTTGAAGTTAAATTTGCATTTGCTTGTGGTTGAAAATCATTTAAAACCTATATAAAAATTAATTTCTTCAAGAAATAGAAATATGTTTGTTTATAATTCTTTCCCAGAAATTATTTATCCAATTAAATTTATGGTTTGTTTATTTTTGCAAAAAAAAATAAAAATAAAAATATTGGTATATGCATATATGTGTGTATATATATATATACACACACACATATACATACTGTCAAAATATTTTATTGAAGAAAACTGGAATAAAAATGGCGGATTTCTTTTAAAAAAATCTACAGTCTTACGTTTTTTTTAAAGGGTTTTAAATATAATAAAAAAAAAAATTAAAAATTTGTGGGGGCTGGGGGCTCACCCCCACCACACCTCCCATGGGAGGCAAGTGGGGGGAGCCGCACCCAGCACGACCCCCACAGACCTCCCGTGGCCGCTCACCGGTGGTGTGGTGGTTGTTCACACAGCCGCCACCACCATCGTCAGTGGTCGGCTGTGCTTTGCACAACGCCACCGAAGATGGTGGTCGGTTGTGTATGCAGCCACCACCACCGACGACAACACCCTTACCACCAATGTCGATTGTGTTTTGCATAGTCAGCGAAAACCTATGCATGCAGCCCTAAACCTCATGCGTGTGCAGCTCGAGAAACAAACGTGCAGGTTTTTAAAAAAGTTTGACTTTTTTAAAAATAAAATAATATATATATTTTAATATTTTATTATTATAGTTTTGTGATATTAAAATATTAATATATATAAGATATTAATATTTAATATTATATTATATAATATATAAATATTAAATAATTTAACATATATAGATAGTTGAATTATTAAAATATTGATTAAACAATAGCATGCTTTAAACATATTGGAGAAATTTTAGATTAATGTACAATAGTTTAATTGATGAAATTTATTTTAGAATAATTTATTTGAAAGGACAATTATTGAATTTATAAGTAATGTGTTTATTAGCAAGATCATTGGATTTCTTTAAAATGATTTATTTTGCAAAGGAGAAATAGTTATTTTAAAATGTCATGTTTTGAATTAATGAAGTAAATATTATTTAAGAGCAATTAGGGAATTAATATCTGGTTAGATTTTATTCTTTATCTGGAAGAGGTGTAATTTAATTAGTCTTATTCAGGCAATAATTATTGGATGTTATTAAGGGAAATTGATTTAATATATCCAAAATTAGTTTATTTCCTCACTATTGCTTTATGTGATTATTTCCTTGGCGTTCATGTTTGGGAAATGGGTTAAGTGTTTTAATATGTAAGTCTTCCAGAGGACCCTAGAGGTTGGGGGTTGTCGTTTTGTAATGTCAACTATTTGTTAATTCCCTTGGGGAGTGCATGAAGTTATGTCAATGTATACCCGGTTTCCACGAACGGGGATTTTTGTGCCTCCTGTGGAAGAAGTGGATTATGTGATTGTGACTCCTTGTGAGGAGTGGATTTGTTATGTTTGTTACTTCCAGTGTTGGAGAGGGTTTTGTCTTATGTCACCTCCTGAGAAAGGAGTGGTCACAATATCTTGTTTGTATGCACTTTGGCACCCTTGGTGATTGGTTATGTTGGGTATGTTGTCAAGTAGAAGAGTGGCTTTTGTAGGGGCCAGAGCCCAAAGAGGTAAACTGGACAACCTTCAAAGGTGGTTTAAACAAGTGATAACCAAAAAAATACTTAGAATATTAGGTGGTACTTCTCACTAATCAAGATAATTATGCCTCACTCATAGACACAAGGGCTCGTTTAGACTTGGGATGAGTGGGAAGGCCTGGAATGGCAAGGTCATCTATCTTGTATGTACGAAAGGTATTTGATTCCGCATGAGTAAGTATGGGGGCCAAGATTTGGTTGAGGCCACCAGGATAACCCTTAGTGAGGGTCAGAGCCTATGAAGATTTCCAGAGGACAACCCATGATGAACTGTGTGATGACACTCTGTCTAGGACAACCGTCGGTTTTGAATTTATGGGTATGGTTTCCTTAACATACCTGATGTGACCATAGTTGGTATTTGATTATTTATGTATGGTTCTCTTAACATACTTGATCTGGTTTATATCTAGAAGCAATGTAACCATGTTAGAGTTGTACTTATGTTGTACATGTGATTGGTTGTGTTAGTTTGGTCCAGTTATGATTTAGCCTGTGTCTAGAGGTAGATGGTCTTGGCTAGGATTCCTTGTTACTATCTCCTAGCACGGGGGGTGGGCCTTTGGGTTTCACTTGGTTGGGTGGTGTGCACCTTACTCTATTGGGTTTTCATGTTCGTGTGGACGAGATTTCTAGTTGGAGAGCTCATGGGATCCAGTTTCATTTCTTGCATTTCTATTTCAGTTGATCTTGTGATTTATTACCCCTCATTAGTTATCGAGGTGGAAAGTTGTAACTGTAACCTTGTTTATTGGGCTTGCCTCATTCGGGGAATGAGAGTTGTAATTGTAATATTTTATTATGGATAAATGAAATTGAAAGTTATCTTTTATGCTTGATGTAATTTATCTTGTATGGAATGTATGCGTTCTTATTATCTTAAGTAGATAAATGTTATGGATTCATTTATGTTGTTGTGGGTTAATAAGTAATCTTAGTCTCATAACCTTAGACGATGTTTACAATGGGTAGTGCACTTGCATGTTCATTGTACTTAAACAAAAAAAGATTAGTACGTTTAAGTAGTTAACTGCAACTTCCTCTAGGGTTGCGTGGCAAGGCGTTACATGGATCTTGGATTACTATAATAAATCACTAAAAAATTTCTCTTGAATCGCTCTTGAATGCTCTTGATATTCATTTATTGCTAGATAGTTTCACTTAATGTTCAAATGATGAAATAACTAGGTATTTGTAGGCATTCTCTAATTTCCCACAAATTAAATCATGATAGCCAACATTTTAAATTTTATAATGTCAACACTAACATATCTAAAATTAGTCCTTGGTAAAATAGGGGGACCCATATGCCCTAGGGTGAATAGGTCCTAGCCCTATTTTCAAGATATTAAGTGTCAGGGGAAAAATAATAACTGGATGCATTTGTTGAATGCTTGCAATTTCTTAGAAAGTGGTAGAAATGGGCTATAATTTAATAAATTAGGGACCCAATTAGGCTCAATAATTTAAGGGGGGAAAAACATAAAGTGAAATTATTAAGGTGAAAATTTACGATGCTATATTTAGCCCCCATTTTAGTGAGAGTATGAACTTACACAAGCAAACTCACACTAAAGTAGAAAATCTATGTCAACAGAGATTTGATTGTCCAAATGTTGAAGAGATAGGATGACTAAGGATCAAGTTTGGGGTAATCAAGCCCCCAAGATCCAAGATCACATGGCAAACCAACATTATCACAAAGGAACACACATGTATTAAATGTAGCAAGACAATAAACACAAACATACATGTCAAAAAAAATGAAGCATACACAATAAAAACACATGGCATGATGAAACAAAGATGATGATGAAATGAAAACATACAGAATGTAAACATAATGTAAACACACAAAATACATACAACAAACACAATGTTAGTACTAAAATATTTGAGTCAGTAAGGCAAAGAGACCTCAATATTAAATTGTCTCAAATACCAAATGTCATCCATCAAATAAATGAATGTTAGATCATGAGGATTAGCAATTTGTGTTATGCCACATCACTCATGAAATACATGGCTCCATTGAAAATTAATGTGTGTTATTCTAGGTGCCATTTTGAAAAGGGGTGCTTAAGTTCATGACCCAATAAGCTCCGTTATGCTAAATCCATGAACTATCTTGCAAAATCTTGCTTTAGGGAGCACATAAAAATCACTTCAGGGGTTGTACAAATTTTAACGTCTTGGGGGATGAAAAACCTCACCTCAAGGGGTGCATAGATTTTAACGTCTCTGGGGATGAACAAAAATCACCTTAGAGGGTGTACAAATGATGATAAGATAAGGGTAAAATGTCAAGGGGTGCTATAACAACACCACCACAAAAGATGGTTTACAAAAACAACAAAGGAAATTTTCTCAATACATGAAAGGTCACGCCCTAGGGAATATCACACATGACATTACCACCAAGAGAGGGTAAGTTGTGGAATAGAATACTCACACCTTAGAGAATAATAGCCATAACATTAACACCAAGGGGGACGCCATATGTCAAGAAAGGTCACACACCCTTAGGGGATATCAAGCCTAATATCACCACCAAAGATAGTCACATAAATCAAGAAGGCCACACTTTGATAAACAAGGTCACACTTTCTAGGAGATATATGCTAAAAAGGGGCCATTTCACATGCAAATAATGAGTGGGGGCCTATATACCCCCCCTTAAAATGTTAGAGTACTTGCTACACTAATGTTTTAATGAGATACAAAGGGATTCCAAGAAGGAATGCACCTAACAAAAGGCTACCTAACCCCTCGCCCTCCAAGTTTAGGGAAAAAGTTGAGCCAAATTGGGTTATTTTATGCTACTCCTTTCAATAATGAAATAGGATTGCATAAAGCCAATTTTACACCCCCATGTATAGTAGTGAGTATTGTGTGATACTACCACTACTACTTGGAAAGGAGCAACAACTAATGCTATTTGTCTCTTGTATGATTAATTGAAGGTGTTTTTGATGTTTTTGAAGAACAATAACCAAGACCTCTCGTTTTTTCTTGCATGTTAGGCTCTATGGGGACACGAATACCTTGCTCCTTTACACTACATCCTTTTTTATTATAGCCAAGTTGTTTTAAAATTTCATAGCCTCTTCCATAAATGACTTTCATTTCCTTTGATGAAGGTGGATTTTCATAATAATTTTCATCATAAGTGGATGTGTAATTTGTGTTTTCTTCCTTTCTAGAAGTTGTAGATTCTATTATTTTTTATGATTGAGAAATAGATTGTGTGGGTATCATTGTGACTTCTTTCTCTTTTCTTGATTTTGATTGTGTAATATTGTATTCTCCCATGAATGTAGGTGTGAAATCTAATGAACCCAAATCATCTTCAAAAAAATTTATCATGGATGAAAGACACTCATATTTGTCCTCAATTTGTAAAGGTTACACTTTTGTAGTTAGTGTCAATGTGCTAAGAGGTTTCTTCATTTCTATTTCAGTTTGTAAATATGTTCAGATTTAGGATAAGATTTTATAATGTAAATCTTATTGTTGTATATGTATCTCATTTAATGATGAAGTGTTGAAGACACTCCTTTCATTTCATTAATCTATGGTCTACCCAAGAGAATATTATATGAAAGATCATGGGGCATGACATGGATGGGATTTTATAACACAACCTTACCAGCCTTAATAGGTAACATTATCACACTAAGCAGTTGTCTTCCCACTTTATCAAAACCTTTGATTGAAAAATGAATGGGTTGAATTTTAGTATCGTCCACTTGAATTATATCCAAAAGATTAACACTACAAAAATTAAGCCATGAACCATGATCAATAAGCGTATTTCTAATCCCAACCATGTTAATAATAGTCATTATCATCAAAGCATCATTTTATTTTTGTGTTTCCAAGGGGGGTAATTCATTTCGATGAAAGAAAACATCCACATTACCATAATTCATACCCTCAATCAAAGTTGCTACATTGGTTGGTTGCACACTACGAGGTACCACAACTTTTTGCAAAGCATTTTGAAGTATGCTTTGGTAAATAAGAGATGGTTGAATCAAATCCCAAAAGGATATATTAGTAGGAGTGTTAAGAAGTTGTTCAACAAGATCAAATTATTTACCACTATGCTATAAAATGTTAGGTGTGGGTGGGAGGTATGGTTGAGGCAAGGGGGTGCATGTTGGTGTTTGTTTTGGTTTCTTATTATCCCTAATATTATGTGAGAAAAGATATGATAACTTGGTTTTTGTGACACATGATTACTAGTAAGTTGTTTTTTAAAGTTTAGGATATTTCCATGAGGTTTAAGAGGTCATATAATGAGACGTGCCTTATGAGCTATAATAATTATATAAGTTTTAGGAGGTCAAATAATTCAAAGGAGGTCTAATAGCCAATTGTTCATTCATAACCTCAATGGATTTTACTTTTTGTTGATGATCTTCTATCAAGGGGGAATCTAATATCACCTTAGTATATTCATTTATGTAATCCATAAATGTATCAATGATTTAAGCCTCATCTCCAACAATATATTTCCAAGTGGGAGAGGTAGGGGGAGAGAAAGAAACAAGATTCTCATGATGCTCAATGATTGGATCTTCTAACACCAAGATACCTTATTCACAAATATAACACCAAGATACCTTCTTCACAAATAGGATAGATATCCAGAGAAGAAAAAACATGATTTTCATGTTGTTAAAGATTGTATTCTCTTTCACTAGGATAACCTCACACACATGAGAGATAGTGGGAGAGGGATCAATGAAAAATAACAAAAGAGGGGAAATAAATTCATTGTGACATGCTTGTAATAAAAATTATTTGAAATGCTTAACAATATTTGACAATAGAACATGAATTATGATAGCAAAATATTTTCGCAATGATAACATGATGTAAATAATTGTCCTACTGAATTGTGACAATGTTTCCCAAATTTTCTACAAACTAAGAAAAACAACACCTTTCATGACATGTAATAACACCTTCTCATAATTTTAAATCAAAAATTAGTAGGGAGAAATAGACTGAAAATATAGAGACAAATATATGTGCAAAATTTCACTTAGCCACCAGTAGTAGGATAGAGGTGTCCAAGGGTGTCTGAGTCCTAGACAAGGTGTCTAAAATTTCAAAGTTTGGTTGTGTAAGGCACTACTAAAGGATTCTAGGTTTGCTTGCAAATAGGTTTAATAGTGAATATTTTTTCATAATTTGTTGAATTTATGCTAATGTGATTCAACATGGAAATATGCAACAATATTGAAAATGTTTTGACAAATTTGAATTTAATTTTTAGAGCTAGGTGCAATAATTGACTGATTCTAAGGTGCCAAAATTTGAAAATGATGATTTTGATGCAATTTTGAAACTAAACCATGCACCTTTTTCACTTTTTTGACCTAAATGAAAGATGCCTAAATGGATGCAATGAATAATTTTAGAACTAATGGATGCAATTTGAATGTAGATCTTATCTAAATGACTGAAACTAACCCTATTGTAATCTATGATGCAATATGATATGTAATTTTTTGAATTTTTTATGTTTTTATGATTTAAAAATGAAACCCTAAATGATAAATGTAAGGCAATGTAAAGAAAAACCTAGATCTAGGGTTGAACTAATTTAGATTTTGTAATTTTATTATGTTAAATATTTAACATAGAAAAGGGTAATCCTTAAGTTTAATGTATAAACCTAGGATTTCTTTTACTCCTTTTTCTAATGTACATTAGGATGCAAATCAACAAGGTGATTAGATTGACTTCCAACCATGAAGGTGAGACAATTAGGCTTGGATTTGCATCTTTTTGTGCCTTGGATTGGATGAGAATTAATTTTCAATGATTAACATAATTGGATTATGTGCACTAATATGTAAAATACAAGATCTTGATAATGTACAAACTGAAACAATATTTGTAGGCAGATTTGGGAAGTGCAGAGAACTTTGCACCTACCTAGAAAAATTGGTATCAGTATGAATACAAGGACAAAGGTTCCCTAGGGTATATGATTCTTTGTACACCTTTCCTGCTATGTTTTTGAAGCCCTCTAATGACAAATCCAAGGTCTCCATTTCTAATTGCAAATTTTTCAAAACATTGTTGGATAATTCTATAGGTGAGTTTTTGTGAGTTGACAATATGTAGGGCTTCAAATGCAACAATGAATTTTTTTCCTTCAAGATTCCTTTAATCCTCTTCAAACCTAAAAATTGCACATTCAAAGAGAAGGAAAGGTTTGTGCCATTTAGAGGCTTGCCTTAGTCAAACCTCGTGTTAGTGTTTCCACTTCCACAATGACAATGTCAATGATAAAATGATAATGGATAGGAAGGAATGATGAAATCAAAACGTGTTGCAAATCACCACCATTTGATGGCTCCCTTTAAGGAATGAATTCATATACATCACCTTGAGGTCTTGGATCTTGATTTCTTGATTGCTTGAATGCTTTGGGGACCTACAAAAAGAGTAAGCCTTCACAAAACAATGATAATGTGATAATATGAACTTGCATAAACTTTGACATGATGCTTGGATCCTAAATTTTTATAATAAATAACTGAAATTTTTCTCTTGACTTGCTCTTGAATGCTCTTGATATTCACTTATTGCTAGATAGTTTCACTTATTGTTCAAATGATGTAATAACTAGGTATTTATAGGTATTTCTCAAATTTCTCACAAATTGAATCCTGATAGTTGAAATTTATAATTTTAATTTTGAATGTTAAAATACCAATACCAAAATATCAAAAAATGGTCCTTGATAAAATAGGGGTACCCATACTGATGCAGCCAAAAATTGAGAAACCAAAAAGGTTTGTTAATTGTTGTAGCCTTCTTTCTTAAATTCAACATTGAAAAATAATATTTAAATAAAATCTCCAAGGTTATTTCATTTGCATTGAAATAAGTACTACAAGTTTACAAAATTTTGGAAAATCAACATGCTATCCATTAACAAAGTTTCAATTGCAACAAAAATCATCTATAGACAAGATTAAGATTCAAATTTGTAAGTTTCACCACAAACCCATCACTTTTGTCCATCACCGCTCCTTGATTATCATGAATCTTTTAAAATGCCTTCTAGGTTTTACACTCTCCTTCCCAGCTTTCTAGAAATTTTTGAATTTCTTAATTTCATTACCGCATGAGAAAGTTATGCCTAATTTACTAAAATTGGGTCTCACAATCATGACCCAGACAATCTTCCTCTCTCCAAAATGCTAGTCAAAACCTCCACCCCCTCCATTCTGGAATGGTAATTAATGTCATTGGTCTCTTTAATGTTTTTTTCAAGAAAATTTCAAATCTTTGCCAAAATTATCATCCACTCCCTCTTTCTGGCACCTCCACTCCCACAAAATTTTATTCCCTTTCTTTTTATTTAATCCAGGGAGTTACAAAAACAATAAAAAAAATCAATATCCCAATCTGGGCATTGTATTTTACATTCCAAGTGTAATGTGAAATAACACCAAATGTATTAACATTTCATCTAAATTTGGAGCCAAATAAAGTGTAGAAAGAAGGTACCTTTCAAGATTGCAAAAGGAGAGTTAATTCATGCTTGCAAGATAAAAATAGACCCAAAATTGAAAAATGAAAAATTAACTAAAAGACCCTCTCTTTTTTCATGCAGGATTGCCCGTGCACCCAGATGCTCCTACATCAAACACCCAAGGTAAGAAGAAATGTTTCATGAGTTGGAACTCATGAACATTTAAAAAAATATTGTGTTTATTCTTCAACCATCTTTCTTCTTTATCAACCTATTTCTTCTTCTTCACCCTACTCTTAATCTTCCTGTCTCTTCCTTCCTACATCCTTCCTCTCTTTCTTCCCCTCATGAAATTCATCTCAAAATTCCATTTTTGTTCTTTCCACCCTACAAGTTCTTCACTATCAACACCAATATACAAATTAGCATTGACAAATTTATAGAAATCAAAGAATTTTGTTTGCTTTTATTTCTCACCTTGTCTTCCTTCATCCTCCTTTTCTTTTATGTCAATAAAGTTTACCATACCATTCTTTTTTTCAGTTTGTAACCTTTTATTTCTGCCCATAACCATCTTTCCCATTTCACTTTCTTTCACTGACTCATCAAAATACAAATCAGTTTGAACATCAACTTCAACAAATTTTGAAAAATCAACAAATATCTATATCTTCTCTTCTTTCCCTACTAGTGTATCAATCTCATATCCATTATTGTAAACCATGTCATTTTCATATAAATCAACATCTTCTTTATCAGTTAATGATTCTGAAAATTCAAACTTTACCTCAATGTGTGTTGCAACTTTTTTTTTATCTTGGTGTTAACGCAAGCCACTCCTTCTCTACTACTATAGTATGTATTAATAAGTCACCTTCTTCTTCATTTGTTGCTACTCCTTCAATTTCTTTATTCACTATATTCCCCATAAAATCTTCTTCACTCTGTTTTCCAAAAAAAAAAAATGTTTCTAATTCCTTCAATGGACCAAACTTTGTTGCAACTTCATGGTTATCTTCTACAAAAATACTATCCTTTTCATGCACAAATTCATTTATCTCTTTCAAATCAAATTTTATTTCATAAATATCATATGGATGACTAGTTACCTGGATGTTTTCTTGCTTTTCTATTGCTGCCCCAACTTCACAATCACCATATTCCTTTATCTTTTCTTCATGAAAATCAATATTTACTATGCAAAACTCAAAAGAAGGAGATAATACCTCTATTTTTGTTGTTGCAACCTATTTTCTTGTGCATGCAATTTCATTTTTATTTTTTGTGCCTTTCTTCTTTCCTTGATTTCTTTCATCTACATTCTTGTAGGCTTCTCCCATATGAATTTATTTTCATACTCTTTCCACCATAGGGTTGCAACATTGCACTTCAACATTCTCCTTTTCACTATCCTTTTTGTCAAGCCTCTAATTTTCCTCTTCTATAACTTGATTCTTCATTCCCAAGCTTTCCTCAAGGGCATCCAATCTCACCTATATTCTTCAATTTTTCAATGAGCTTCTTTTCTCTCACCTTTTCCCAATCCTCTTCCCAAAATAACATTCTCACGGGTTTTCCAATGACACATCTCGTCTTCTTTGTCATAGTAATTTTTAGAGAGTCACAAGTCCCTCTACAGTTACAAGTACTCATTGCAACAATATCTCACTCACAAAACTATCCTGTACCCAACAAAGGCTTTGGAAGATTCTTCCTCTATCAACCCTCTCTTATTGGAGGAACTCTACACGTTCTACCCAACTTTATCTATGTTGAAGGATAGTAGTCACAAACCCTCTTTCATGCATGCAACAAACATACCTTCTCACAACTCTCTATCTCTCTTTCAGCTTCAGCACTTCACTCTTCACCAAAACAAGCTCCTGCAACAAACTCATACTCAATACATCTCACAATCCAACAAGATCAACTTGCTCTGATACCATTTGATGCAGTCAACAATTGATAAACCAAAAAGTTTTGTCATTTGTTGCAGCCTTCTTTCTTAAAATCATCACTTCAACTAATATTTAAAGAAAATCTCCAAGGTTATTTCATTTTCATTCAAATAAGTACTAAAAGTTTACAAAATTTTGGAAAATCAACATGATATCCATTAACAAAGCTTCAACTGCAACAACAATCATCTACAAACAAGATTAAGATTCAAATTTGTAAAGTTTCACCACAAACCTGTCACTTATGTCCATCACTGCTCCTTGATTATGACGAATATTTTAAAATTCCTTTTGGGTTTTATGCTCCTCCTTCCTAGCTTTCCAAAAAAAAAAGAATTTCTCAATTTTGTTACTATATGAGAAAGTTATGCCCAATTTACTAAAATTTGGTTTCACAATAATGACCCAGACAATTTTTCTCTCTCCAAAATGCCAATCAAGACCTCCACCTCCTCCATTCTAGCATGGAATTAATTTCATTGGCCTCTTTAATGTTTTTTGCAAGAAAATTTTAAATATTTACCAAAACTATCATCCACTCCCACAAAATTTTATTCCCTTTCTTTTTATTTAATCCAAGGAGTTACAAAAACAATAAAAAAATTAATATCCCAATCTGGGTATTGGATTTTACATCCCAAGTGCAATGTGAAATAACACCAAATGTCTTCACATTTCATTTGAATTTTGAGCCAAACAAAGTGTAGAAAGAAGGGGCCTTTCAAGGTTACAGAAGGAGAGTTAATTCATGCCTGCAAGATAAAAACATACCCAAAATTGAAAAAGGAAAAAATAAATAAAAGACCCTTTTTTTTTGTTGTGCAGGATTGCCCGTGCACCTAGATACTCCTACATCACATACACCCTTGGTTGAATTGGTGTTGAAACTATTTTCCATGACATTAAGTGTTGGGGGAAAAATAATAATTGGATGCATTTGTTCAATGCTTGCAATTTCTCAGAAAGTGGTACAAATGGGCTATAGAATGCATAATTTAGGAAATTAGGGACCCATTTAGGCTCAGTAACTTAGGGGGAGAAAAACATAAATTTAAATTGTTAAGGATGAAAATTTACAATAGTACATCTTCAAATATCGGACCGATTTCCTTTTTTTTCATTAGATCTTTCTTTGAGTAGTGTTATTGGGGGTACTCATGCAGATTTTTGTCTTATTAATATTGGTCTTCATCTTGATTTCAAAGGATTTTCTTTATTTCAGCACTATATCAATCATCTTTTGATAGTTCTCTACAACTTTCATGCTTTAGTGGTGTTCTTCATGTTCCTACTCATTTTAGGATATTGTTTTGAAGGCTAACTTGTCCTTCATTCATATTTCTCTCTTTTGGAAAGGTATTTTTTCCATGAAGTTTTCTCTTTTTCTCCATTTATGAGAGATTTTTAATTTTCACATGGGTACCTCATCAAGTCTTAGTTGTAAGGACTCATTCTTTGTATTTTATTCATTCACATTTATAGGTTTTAGCTACTCCCTAAGTTATACTTAAGGGGGTGTTAAAATAATCTATTACTTAAGCTTACTTATTTTAGACACCTAAAATATGACCTTACCCATCCACACCTAATTTTAGCCTATCTTAAGTCATTAATTAAATAAATGATATTTATTTGATTAATTAATTTATCCCATCAACTTTATCCCACCTTCTCCTAGCCAATTAATTAGATAAATATTCATTCTTTATTTAATTAATCTATGTATTACATTTATCTCAAAACCCTCCAACTAAATTAATTAATTTAGGCTAATCAACCCCCACCACCTTTTCCTCCATTATAGAATTTCCCTTTATTCCTCAATCCTAATCCATTTAATCCTATTCATTGGATTCATTCACATGGATTATAATCTAAACTTGTCATTATTTGATACGTGCCCCTCTCAAATTACTAACTAAGACCTTATCTAGATTCATTGAACCTAGACACTTGCCAAAAGACAAACTAACTTTCCATATCATCTATTTATTTCATATCACATCTCTTAATCCTATCCATTCACATAAAGATATTTCCCTAATATTAATTCCAAACCTAGAACTGATCCCTCATGTGACTCTTGTCACATCATTGCAACTTTGATATAAGCCCTAATCCTTAATAAATCCTAGCCATCCATCAATAAATTTATCTTAGCCCTATATTTATCTCATGGAAATTATAGAAATGAGAGGCCTCACACCCCATTTACAGGATCTTCTTTCATCATATTGTTATGCTACTAAATTTTCTATTTACTCCCATTTTCTATTTAATCTTCCATTATCTTAGCTTCATTTCATTTGATCATTAATCATACCAATCCTATCATCATGCTACTTGTATAAGCAATCACATTCCTCCATCAACACATCAAAGAGAAATCAAGTGGAGCTAGGGTGCACTCTACTTCAAGCTCTATCTAAGGAGAAAGGAAGGTTTAAGGTGAAGGTATTGTGTGTGTTATATTATCTTCTATTTGTTTTATCTTCAATCCTTTTTCTTTTTCTTATTTTGGCATGTCCAGTGGGACCCACATCCCTATTTTGACCTTTTTGTGGGTTTCTGTTGAGTTTATGGTTGTAGGTTATGGTTCGATGCTTGAATCTATGATTCAGTGCTTCCATTTGATAAACATGTGCTTATGTCATGAATTTTTGGTGCCTCCATTAGATCCTATTGTTCTTTTTTAGTGACTAGTAATGCATATGTTTTGACTTTCAGTGTCTTTGTTCTAAGAAACTGTGCATGCATTATGCTTAAATTTTTAGTTGTTTTTAGTGCTAACTCTTAGTTGTTTTATGTTTGTTTTTTAATTTTCCTTATTTTCTAGACTTTTAGGTTTTTCTAATTTGTTTCTTATGCATGTTTTAGATTTTCCTAACATTCTATTTTCCAAAAATTATGATTAGTCATTATTTTTTCTTTAGATCTAAGGGTTTTGTAGAAGTGTGCGTCTATTATGAATTTCAACACCTTTGATCCAAATTTCAACACCTTTGTGCTAAATTTTGGTGCCTCTATTCTGACTTTCAATGCCTTTTTTATGAATCTTAGCATCTTTCTTTTGACTTTTTATGCCTCTATTTTAACTTTTTGCACCTCATTTTTGAATTTTTACACCTCTATTTTGACTTTATGTGCTTATGTTTTGACTTTTTGTACTTCTAGTTTATAAATCCACACATGTGCATAGGTATAATTTTATTTTTTCTATGTTTCAACACTTTTTCTATTAAAATGTGCCTTTTTTTGGTCTTGTAGCACCTTCATTTCACATATTTGTGCTTTTTTTTTAGTTTCTTTCATAAATTTTCTAAATTTCATCTTTTAGAATACCAACCCACCCCACATCCCTATCGTTTGGGTGAGTGTACCAACCCACATCACAAAAGGGTCCCAAATTTTTATGGTTATCTTAATGTTAGCAATCATTTTATTTGATCATTTTTCATTTAACTAATTGTTTTGCAACTTTAAATCACTTTTCAAAGGTAAAAATCATCAAAATATTAACATATTTCTTGTAGATTCACTTGCCCAAGGCTTTATTTTTTCCTCTAATCTAGACACATTTATTTTCTTAAGGTTAATAAACATTTTTTGATGTGTCTTAGAGTGAGTGAAGTGTATGCTCTCCAATTGCACTTTTATGTGATATTGAGGATAAAAAACATCACTTACTCTTTTATTTTCCTCTCTTTGTTATCCCAAGGAACCCATCATGTGTATTCTCTCCTCTTATGCTTTGTGTGATCTTGGGCGACAAAACACTTGGATAGTTGATTTTAGAAAGCTTTCCTATGGATTTCATCATCTTAGGAGATGACCTCAACTCTCATGTTTTGATAAAGTATAAAGATCAAGAGGTGATTCAAAATACACCTCTCTTAGAAGTGGAATCTTATCAATCTGGGTTAATCATCCAATAAATTAATACCTTGGAGAAATGAAGGTGAATAGTGATTCACCCTCTCTTAGTTTTTTGGAATTGTTCACTTTCATCTATGTATTGTGCCTCATATACCCTTGAGTTGTTTATAGGAATCCATAGCAACCTTGTTTATCCTATATTAAGACCTTCTGACCATTACTTAGTGTGGTGCAAGATATAGTATCACGCCTAAAGTTACTCAACATGTATCTCCTTAAGTACAAATAGAAGCTCTTTGGGTAAGGTCTTAAGACCTCTAAAGAAATGGAAAAGTTAAACCCTTGTGAAATTGAAACCATATCTATTGACTCTTGAAAGATAAGTTACACTAATCTTGATGTATTAACCTTTGGATGGTGGGCCCATATTAATTTAACACTCCCACTTGAATAATTATGGGCTTGTGCAAGTGCTTGGTATGCCTTCATGTGCTACACCAGTGTATAATTATCTTCCCAATTCTTCAATCCATTTTTTTGTTTGTGTGCTTTCAAATATACCTCCTAGTAAAGCAAGAAAAACCTTCATCCTAGTCCAACCAATCTCCCAATATTTTCATCCAATTCCATCCAGTCTCTCATCTATCCAAATCACCCAAACCTATTTGTCCCCCTTTCAATATTATCCCCTATCCATCAAAACCTTATAAATCCTTCCAACCTAATTCTTCATCCAATAAAATATTTCCCATTGAAACTCCTAGCTAACCTTTCTCTTCATCCATTAATATCTTTCTAAGAAAATCTCCTATCCAAACTAGTTCTTCATATATATATTCACCCCGAATCTAATTTCATCCTCCATATTTGACCTTGAGTCATATTCTCCTTATCCCCAATCCATTTCTAATTTATCATCCTAATTTCTATCCCCATCCAAAATAAATTCCTAACTTTCCTCTTCTAATCAATCCTCTACCATGTCTAACCATATAATATATCCTCCATATAATTTATTTTTTTATAATCTGCCCTCATCCATCCCAACCCAATCTAATATCATGAACTCATAGCCTAACCCAACAAGACCAAAAATCACACTCAAGGTCATCCCCAATTACATTGATTATTATTAGGATAGTCATGTTGACCAACCTAAGTATCATCCATATGATGTAGACCAATATGAGCTCTCCACATCCATTCCAACTCAAAAAACTATATCCACTCCCAATCAATCTCTTATTTTGTATCCATTGTCTTCCTTTGAAAAGTGAAATAAAAACCCCCATCAAAATTCCCCTCAAATCCAACACACATCATCCCCATCCACCACTACCGATTTCATCATCACCTACTACTTCAACAATGATAAAGATGGAATTATTAGATACTTCCTTAATCTTGGTGTCAAACTTCCATCTTCCCCACCTCAATTCAGTCCCAATCCATCTCCTATTGATTATCTTTCCCTTTGTTTTGACAAGGGAAACAAAGCCTCTAAAAATTTCCCTCCGACCCCATCTACATCCCAAAAGCCCCATCTCCAACTCTTTTTCAAGGTCCTTGTCCTCATCCTCAATTTACCAATCTATGGAAGCTTCCATTTCTTATTGCACCTATTCATCTCTCATCTCCTTTAAATCCACATCACCCTAATATTACAAATCTACTTCACCCTATGTATTTCATGATTTCCTCCGAGGAATATTAGAAAAGGTGGATAGATCACCATGAAAAAATAAATTATGTAATCTCCCCATGTCATGCATCCACCTCCAGATCCTATAAATAAAATTAAACTCCAATCCCCTAAATCTCATGAATCTTCTATCCCTCCATCTACCCAACTGGAGACTTCATGAACAAGGCATATTAGAACCCATCCAAATCAAAGAAAATACTAATTCTTATGTCCTTGGATACCAATCTCAAGATTTTGGTATTCCTCTAAAATATCAAATCCCTCCATATAAATCCAAATACCCACATTCCAAATCCTCTAAATCCATCTTGGGCCCTTATATTTCAAAGCCCAATCCTTCATCCCTTCCATCCATTTTTTGTCCCTATGTCTCAAAACCAATTCCTCCATCCATCTTGGGTCTTTATATACCTCCATCTACTATCCCCATCCTCCCTATCTCAAAGTCCTTTCATCCTATCATAAACCAAGATCAAAAAAGGCACACATCCTTAAAATACTTCTGACATCCTACATACATTTAACCATCCATAAAATCCCCATATCATTCATCTCCATCCACCAATTATATTTATCTTTAAAGAAATTTGGATGGAAAATCTAAAAATAATAAAGCCAAAAATTCACACAAATCCAAGGATCAACATGTCCCATTCAAAAGACATGCTAAAAAATACAAACATGATCCAAAAGAAAAAAAATCTAACTCTAAATAGCCACAAAGGCCCATGAAGAAAAAATAAAAAACCATGTGGATCCCAAAGCAACTCATAGAATTAATGAAATTCAAATTAAAATCTAAATTGGTATCCAAACTTTTGAATACAAATCCCTCCATAAATCCATATAAAAATCCCTCATCCTCCAAATCCATTTTGGGTCCCTATCCCCCAAAATCTACATCCACTCCTCCATCTAAATCTTAAATCTTAAATCCAATTCTCTTCCACAACTCCACCACCTCTCAAAGTGTGTGCTAATGTTGGTTTTTAAAGCATTCCCATTTGTTAATCCACAAGTCTTCCAAAACCCCATCCATTATCTAACATCTACCATTTATCATTGCATCCCCCATCACAATCCTTTAATTCAATCATTTTCATAAATATATATACCTCTCCATCTTCTCATACATTTCATCACCCTTACCATCATTCTACCAACATTTATGAGCATACTTCCAATTTCCATGATCCATTATAACACATCCTCAAGGGATACCATATATAGAACTAGACTCTTGATTATATCCTCCATTTCCACGTTATCCATTTACTATCTTCCAAATCCACCTATCCACATCCTTATCCACAACCTTATCCATCCATACTATTCCAAATATCTAAAATGAAAAAATGAAAAAATCAAGAGAAATAATTCATCTAATGGTGAAAAGCACTTCTTGTGGTGCCTTGGAAAAATAATATGATGAAAACATGGAAAATAGGTTTCATAAATAATCTCCCCATCCTCTTCCACTCTACACTTGAAGGGATATTCTTATGTGTTATCATACCTACAACACCTTATCCACATCCTCCACAAGCCTTCATCCTCTATCCATCATCTTATACAAATTCATCATCCCTTCCCTCCTTTGATCTTGAGAAGCCTAAGGATCTTCATAAGAATCACATATCCTACCTACCTTATCCTACCCATATCATTTATCACATATCATCATCCTATCCAACTCAATTATCCCTTCTCATATTTTATATTGACGAGGAGGCTAGGGGTCAAATATGTATGCTTCATGTATTCTATAATACCTACCACATCTTATCCATATCCTCCAATGTCCTTTATCATTTTCCCCTCATCCTATCCAACTCTATACTCCCTTACCTCCTTTGATCTTGATCAAAACTAGGGTAAAAATATCCATGCATGATTTGGACAATGCAACCCTTACTCTCATTTCCATTCATATTTTTTATGCACTATCCTTCCATCTCATGCATCTTTTTCCACCATCTTCCATCTGCAATTGTACTAGGTCTATTTTTGGGAATCGTGTTCCTTTGCAAAAAATTCCTTTGGCATCCATCCTCCTATCCTCTTTTCTCCAATCCCTCGTCCATCCAATCAATCCATATATCTCTTAGCTAAGCTATCCACCAATATTTTACCAGTGCTTGGTTCTCCCTCTTCATTTTTTCTCATTCATTCATCTATCCTAACCATCATATCCTCCATAAGATCCCATCTTATCCTATCCAATCCATTTATCCTCCATATATCCTTCCAATCCAACTATCTCAAATTAATTCATCCAAATAAAATCATTGAATCCATGTAATCTAATCTTGCACCATCATCTATAAGGAATCCATGATATTAATCCAAATCAATTGAATTCTATTGATCCGCTATCAAACTATGATAATAGATGTATCCTTCCCAATCCATGTATTTTTATTATCATTAAAAACACAATCCTTGTGGTATGCATTATTCTTATCGTCACTTTTTTTATCCTCATCAGCTTCAATCAATCAATCAATTCTCAAATTGACTAGAGGCATAATCCTTGTTTATCTTTTGGCTTGTTGTACATTCTTGATTGTTTCTTTTTTTTGTTATCATTATTTTAATCTATCATGGTCTTTGAACTCTATTAACACAAGGGCATAATTTTCTTCCATGTCATGGTGTTACAAGGCATATTTTTTCAACTGACCTTTCGATCATGTACTTGGCACATTGTCACCCTACTTCATTATACCTTGGTTCATAACATCAATTATACTATAAAATCTAGGTTTCTTATACCATTAAAATAAGATTATCATAAATTTCCCTCTCCATTCATATCTTCATTCCTTATCTATTTTAATCTATCCTTTTATCCTTTATCCTCTATTCCTCCCATCCATTTTGAGAGCATTCCTTTTCTCTTTGAACTTGCCTATCCTATTGAGGGGGAATACCACTACCTCCTTGTCATCTTTCCTCATCCTAGCCAATGAATAGGACATCATGCCACTAGTCCTTATATATTTCCTACCCACTATGTTTTATTCTTCTTGAAAATTATGTTCTCTTAATCACATCATCGCAAAGAGGGCCAAAATGTAGACACCTAAAATATAACCTTACCCAACCATGCCTAATTTTAGCCTATCTTAAGCCATCAATTAATTAAATAATATTTATTTAATTAATTAATTCATGCCATAAACTTTATCCCACATTCTTCTAGATCCAATTAATTAGATAAAAATTCATTAATTTATCTCTCACCTTTATCTCAAAACCCTACAACTAAATTAGTTAATTAATTAATTTAGGCTAATTAATCCCCACCACCTTTTCCTCCATTATTTAATTCTAGTTTATCCATCAATCATTATCCATTTAATCCTATTTGTTGGATTCATTCACATAGATCACATCTAAACTTTCTATTTTGTGACAAGTTCCCCTCCCACATGACTAAGACCTTTTCTAGATTCATTGAATTTAGACGCTTGACAAAATTTAAACTAACTTTCCATCACATACATTCATTTCATATAACATATCTTAATAATATCCATTCACATAAATATGTTTCCCTGATCCTAGTTCTAATCTTAGGCATTATTCATGTGATACTTCTCGCATGACTACAACTTTGATCCAAACCCTAATCCTCAATCAATCCCAGTCATCCATCAATCTATCTATCTTAGACCTTGATTTATTTAATAGAAATTATGTAAATAAGAGGCCTCTCACCTAATTTTAAGGTTCTTCTTTCATATCGTTATTATTCTACTAAATTATCTATCTACTTCTCCCATTTTATATCTAATCTTCCATTATCTTATCTTCATGCCATTCATTTTATCATTCATCATATCAATCCTATCATCACACTACTAGTATAAGCAACCACATTCCTCCATCAACACATCAAAGAGTAAATCAAGTGGAGCTAGGGTGTACTCTAATTAAAGCTCTATTTGAGGAGAATAAGGGTTTAAGGTGAATATATTGTTTGTGTTGCATTATATTCTATATTATTTAACTTCAATTTTTTTTCTTGTTCTCACTTATATCATATATTTTTTTGTGTCTCTGATCATAAGATAAGGACACGTCATCATCTTGGCCTATCCTAACCTAGGGTTTTTTTTTCCTTTCATAAGGATTCATTATATTATTATTCACTTATTATGAGGTTTTCACATTATCGATCATTTACCTTTTTGGATCAATTATCTTTTGGCCTCCATATTTTGGATTTTCTCTCTTTTGTGATACGTGTTTGATTTTTGGTGATGTTTGGGAGTTGTATGGTTGATGGTTCAAATCCAACATATTCCTCCATATCTTAGGTTCTTACACAAACCTAAGGGTTTCATAAAATCCTTTAGATATTTCAAATGGTTCTTGCACTGATCTAAGGGTTCCATAAAATTATTTGGAGATTTAGTAGAAAAAATTGTCGAACACTTTTCCTAAAACATGGAGCGTGAGCTAACCATGATGGAACTATGTAATACCCAAAAAATTAGGTGAAATGTTTTTTTTTAATTTGAAAAATGTATCCAGGTCTTAAATCACATTTCTTCCAATTAGGGACATTTGAGGATTAAAAATGATCTCAATATCCACTTGGATACAAACCTCAATGGAAGAGCTAAAATGGTGTATCAAGGCTTTAATCCTTTGTGGGGGAATGATGTGTTGTTATTAATTGACTTTTAATTGATTGAATTTTATGATGAAATTATTTTCCTAGGTTAATATGAAAATGCAACAAACTGTTGATATTTTTGAAGAATACAGAATAGACAGATAAAAATAGAATCCAAAAAAGTAGAAGGTAGACACAAGGGAGCTTGACGTATAAATTTGAGGCAAAAATAGTTGGATGGGGGCATTGGGAACCCTATAATGGATGAATTATACTCAAGATCTAACTTCACACTCATGTTCCTCCTAATCTACAAGTTCTTCTCTTCTAAAGTCACCGTTGAAACTTCATTTGCTATTGATAAAATCTAACTTCCTTGATTTGATAACTTATAGGGCTTAATTACATGAATGAGAAATTAGTCTTCAATATTTCTCCAATTTTCCTTAGATATAAAAACTTGCACTCATGAAAGAGGGGGAATGGTTGTTCCATATAGGTTCTTGCCAAAGTCAAACCCTGTTTTGGTATTTTTACCTCCACAACGGTTATGATGATGGAAAAATAGAGCTTAACCTCAGTAGGGAAGAGGCTAAATGATAAAAAAGTAATTAATTGACTATTGTTGCAACTCACCACTCATATTTGTATTCCTTGATGGATTGAATTTATGCACTCATCACATTCAAGGATAAATTGATGCTTGATTTGAAGTCCTACAAGTGTTAGTACTCACAAAAAAATCACATAAAATATGAAAAAAATCACATAAAAAAATGGTGTGTGGCTAACATGATACTTGAATAAAATAAATGTTGTAATAATCTTGATAATTGTGATCTTAAATACTCTTAATTACTCAATAATAATTCCAATTTCCTTCTCAAACATGCTAGGATTCATTAGGATTAAAATAGTGAAAATTATTTGTATGTATATGCAATTATTTTAATTTCCCAAAAATCAAATATTGATAGCCAATAAATAAATTTTAATTTTCAAATAATAAAATACCAATATTGACATATTTAAATTTGAGCCAAAAAAGGCGTAAAAAAGGGCGTTGGGCGCCCTAGTCTAGACCCATCCTTATCGAGGCCTTAACCATCAAGGGTAAATATTAAATTCTTATTTTCATTCCCATATTTTAATTTTCTAAAGATATTCATAAAATGAGAAATTGAATGTATAATTAGGTCCAAGCATATAAGGGGAGCTAAACCTAGTTTGAAATTGTCAAGGTTGATAATTTTGTATGCTACATTTAGCCCCCACTTTAGTGAGAGTATGAACTTATGCTTAGACTCACATTGAAGTATGGATAATCTAAGAGGGATTCAATTATCCAAACATTTAAGAGATGGGATGACATCGAATCTAAGGGATGCACTAGCTCCCAGATTCAATATCCTATGGAAAAACAATATAAGGAAAAAGGAACACACACATGAAGTGCAATGTATCATGAAAATAATGAAGACACATAACATAACATAATACAAACATCACACAATGTTAAAAAATTAAAACATGATGCAAACACAATGAAAACATGTAAATGGGGTATGAAAATCATGAACTAACAAGATCCAAGAAAATCTTACTAGGATCCATACCCAATCCATTCATGAATCATAGCTAAAAAAAATTGATATTTGCTTGGTGACTCGTGAACCAAAGCAGCATAGGCTAGTGAATTCTGATTTTGACTAGGTGAGATTTGACAATAAACAACACAGGCTAGTAAATTCCAATATTCACTAGCTGAGTTTTTTTAAAGTAGCAAATGAAACACACACAAGGGCTAGTGAAGTCTGATATTCATTAGGTACATTTTTCCATGTCAACCATACCAAGAATTGTAATCCCAAATTTTTTGATAAGGCACTACACTAATGATCAAAATTCTAAGTGAACACATCACCAAGCTCAATGTGTGAAAAAATTGAAGTACATAATGAAATTCATGCATCCACCTTAAATTAATTTCTAACACCAACTATGATAAATTTCCTTAAGGTAGAGTAAAAACCAGATATACAACATGAGAGGGTCACGAGAACTTATTGAAAAACCCTATGCTAATGATATGTCCCCAATAAAGCTAACTCATAATAAGGGGTTTCCCTCAAAACAAAACCACATAATAAGAAAAAAATATCACATAAGATATCTAAATATATGGGGTCAATATATACCATAAATAATATGTAATTTAATTATGATCAGAATTGACATCATTCCCTAGATACTCATGGAACTACAAACATAGTGGAGGAATGACACATTAAGGTAAGAATAATATTTTAGTTCAACATGGAAGAGACCTAAATTTTTAAATACCTTGCATTGTTCCCAAAATAAAACACAATACAATAATTTTCATGATATAAAGAAGAATGGAGATACAAATAGATGAATGCCATGACAAATTCATTTTATTTGTATCCTTGTGCTAATGATAACAACATGATTCATCCAAAGAAAACTAAAAAACATAAATATATAATAAGAATAACATCAAATGAGATCACATCATGTGCAATAAAACTCATAAATACACTCACAAAGGTACTGTGCATATGAGCCGATCTAAAACATATTGTTTGCATCCCAATCTTGCTCATCATTAATGGAAGGTGAGTAATATACTAGAGGGACTATAAGTATTTCTCAAGGAGTATCATCAAGTTCAATGCATTTTGAATCACTCTCATTAGGAGTACCATCATGGCTACCCTCATTATAATTCATTTATTTAAAAACATACAAGCTAGTTCATTATGGTCTTTTTTTATTCTATCTTATCTTCTTCTTCACTATCATGATTATGGTTAATATCATTCATATGTTCCTCTTTCATTCATTTCTTAGGTTGGGATAAGTAAGGTTCAATTTATTTGTTTGGAAAGGGTGGTAGAGTGGAATCAAGTGATGATGAGGATGGATGGGTGAGAGGTAATTCATCAAAGTTGGATTGGATGAATGGATGATTATTAGGTAATTTTTTACACTTTCTAGCAAGTTTATGAGATAAGGCATGACTTCTTTGTTTATGCTCTTTTACACATCTATTTCTTGTCACATAGGTTTTGTCTTTTGAAAGTATAATAGAGGTGTTTCCCAACATTGGTCTATTTTCTTCCTTTGGAGGAGGAACTAAAGGGACCACCATATTCTTAGGTCTAAAAAAATATTTTTATTTTGAATGCACAAAGTTAATTAAATGATTATATCTTGATATTTTGTAGGATGATAAAGGTGGAACAAAAGCATACATGCCAAGTTGACAAGGGAGGAAAATTGGTTCAAACTTAGGTTCATCCACCACTTGTGGGGTAGGAAAAACATCCATTGAAGTCACTGTAGACCGAGGAACCTCAAGCGAGATGTTACTAAGGAATAACTCGACTATGCGCTTAGCTTTAAAAAAATTATATGACATGAATAAAAATCCCTCATGTCACTTAACATTTTCAATTGGTTGAGGCTAAAAAAAATATAGCATAAAAATTCCATGAGAGGCCAAAGGTTTAAATCCACTATGATAAATAGTGTGTATTTCTTCTTCAAATGGTAATTTGATACATTTATGGATAACTGTTGGGACTGCATTCATGGAGCAACCCATGGATATTATAGATTCACATCAAATTGGTTCCACATAAAAACTATGAAAAATGAAACATTCAACTATTTAGGTCCAAATTTTATTGAAAGAGTTATCAAAACTATTGTAGGGTGAACAAAACCATCATGATTTTTCAACCATTCTTTTGATTGTTCATAGTTATCTTTGTGAAGTCCATGCACAAATAAGAATTCTTCAATGATCACATTCTCTAGACACACAGGATCAATGAGTATGCCCCTTGTGGGTTTATCATTAATTCTACCAATGATATAAAGGGGACTATCAGGTGCATTTATGGATTCATCAATATGTGTAAAAGTAATTCTAGGAAACAAAGTGGTTCGATCCTTATGAGGTTTACTTCTATCATGTTGAAATTTTTGGATAAATCATCTTTTTATTCATCATTATCACTACATTGCACAAAGTTTGATGAATGACTTGGCAATGGGTTTATAAATATTTGTAAGTGTTAGTTAGGTGGTGAGATTGATTTATTTTCTTTGTCATTAACACTAGCCAATTGTATTTGATTAGAGTGGATGAGGTCTTTCACTTGGTGCTTAAGATGCATACATCACTCCATATCATTTCCATATGTATGATTATATTGACAAAATGATTTTACGCTAAATTTTGATGGTAAAGGTTTAGTTGTTTCAACATGCCTAATCAGAGGGAGTTGAATCATGTTATTTTTTAGTAACTACAATATTATCGTATGAAGAGAATCGATAAAATTATGAAAATTCCCTATCCCTTGGCCTAAATTGATATGGATTTGTGTTTATAGAAGTTACTTATGTTTCAATGTTATTGACAGCTTGAGGAGTTTTTATCTTAATGAAGTTTTTGTTTTAATTCTTAAATGACTAGTAATTGTTTTGAGGTACAAATTTGGATTGACCAGTAGGAGATAATGAAGGTGTTCCTTGATACTGACTAATCAATATTTGATAATCATGAAGCTCATTTTACAAAAGTGTGTAAAAGATGGATACTTCATCAACAATATCTTATCTCAGATACTAGGTTGCAGGTTTCATATAAAGACTCTTTGAATTCCAGTATCGAGAATACTATAGGAGATTTTGAGTAAAGATATTGGTATTGTCCTATAAATTCAATTATATTTTCCTTAGGTCCTTGTTTATAATTCACTAAGTCAATTAATGTCACTTGAGGACCAATGTTTTCTTAATTTTTTTGGAGAAATACACTAACAAGTTGTGTGAATGAGGTTATCGAGTTGTTTGGAAATGAGAAAAAATATTCCAAGGCCATATATTTTAATGGTCTAGGAAATATTTTTGCTAGGAGCACATCTTAAAAAATGAAGTCACTACATAATGCAATAATAAATAACATATAGTTGTTAGGATATCCCTTACCATTGTACTTTTCAAATCATGGTATTTCAATGTTTTGTGGTATAGGTGTTTTGACAATAGAAAACAATAGTTTGTTTTTGAAAATATAAGCAGCATTTACAGGGTGCCAAACCCTTCACAACGGGCTGAAAAGGCCAAAGGAAAACATAGTTCAAACAAAACTTGAACTAGAGGCACAACCAAAAATAGCTGACAGAAAACTAACACAACAAATTAAGTAACCCTAGACCCAGGGGGTTCAGAGCAGGCACCACGGGCCCGAGACCGAGAAGCAGACACAGATTTCTTCTTGCGAAGAACAACTGACCAAGGAGGTTCAGAAGTAGGAACCAAAGAGAATGGTGAGAGGATCAACTCCACCTCAGCCACCATAGGAGCACCCAATAGCGAGGGAGCTGGCAGCAGGGCATCCGAGAAAGAATCAACAATAGAGGCACCCGACAAAGGGTGGACAGGGTCTAACGGAGCAGTGACAGCAAGTGCAAGGTCGGGCACAATAGAGACAACAGAAAGGTCCAATAGAGCAGCAACAACACATGCAAGGTCAGGCACAATAGTGCCAGTAGAATAGCCTAATGGTGGAATCAAAGAAGAGAGGTCTGGAAGAGGAGCATCAACCTCTGAAGAAGAAGAACCCACCGTGAGGTGATCAAGAAGAGCATCTTTCCACCAAGTCATAGCACCCGTGCGGCAGGCCTGAGGGCAAGCAGAGGCCAAGTGACCCACCAAAAAGCACCTCCTACACCGAAAGGGGAGACCCTCATAGTCCAAGAGTTGCTTCCAAGGTTTGTCCTCCACCAGCAAAACAACATCCCCATGGAGAGGTTTGGAGATGTCCAAATCGACTAACATCCGAGCAACCGTGGTGTGCCCAAACTCCCTAGTAGTAGAATCCACCAATAAGAAGTGACCTATGGTGTTTCCAATGGCCTTGAAGCATGATTCCTCCCAGAACTGGAGAGGAAGGTTAGGCAGATGGACCCAAACAGGCTTGGTATTCAAAGGCTTTGTAAGGGGGTTGAAAGATCTAGTCCAAGGCCTGATGGATAAAGAATGAATGCCCCACATCCATCCTCTGTCAAGAACACAGCTTCGCTCATGAGGGGAGCCAAAGGTAGCAATAAAGAAGCCCTTGGCGCTAGGGTAGAGCTCGATTTCCCCAGCAACCAAAGGCTTCCAAGAAGCCTCCACCCAGTCATGGAGGTCCGGGAGGGAAGGCCACAGCCCATTGAATCTGCAGACCACCCCCGTTATGTGTAAGGTATTGTGGAGGTTTTCCATTATTTTGATTTTGGTTTAAGAATGAATTTTTTTATTGAAGTGATGTCATGTTTTTCAAAAATTGATTTATGAAGATATTGTTAGGTGACATGTTTTGAGAGTTTTTTGAGTATAGTGAACTAGTATGAATAAAAGTTAGGTTTTTTTTTTCATGTTTATGAGAGGTGATAGTGATGTTATGGTTGGAGTGACAAATCTATAAGGATTCCCACTAGGAATCCCTAAGCTTGAGCTTATGCCATTGCTATATTTTAGTTTTGATGCTATGGGTGGAGGTATAAATGTGAGAATAGAAGACATTGGTGTGGTAGAGGAAATTTGTTTTCCTATTTGGTTTTGAGCATTGATAAATTCTTGAGTGTAACTAACTACCATAAGAATTTTAGCATCTACAATGTGAGATAGAATACACAACACTTATATGCCTTGAAAATTGTTTATTAACCTCCTAAGGTTATCCACAATAGGCACTGTCTCTCTAGCTAAAGTTTCAATACTAAAGTAGTCTTGAAGACCTTCTAAATCCTTATCCAATTGTTTTATTTCTTCTTCAGGAACATAGGCAATAGTGGCCTCCAAGTATACATAAAGTTTGGGTTGTGATGAATTCATTGGTAATGTAGGATTAGGGATGGAATCTAAGGATTGAGTGGAGGTAATACCTTGTGTGAAATATTTATAGGACTTAGGCTCCATAACGATTGTGATCATAGCGTGGGGCAGTCAGAGACCATGAGTTTGAAACTACGCATCATAGGGGTATTAGCAGTAGGACACTAGTTTATGAAGCTCATATGAGATTCAAAACACTTAAGTAATCCTAATATAAAAGGAAAGTATAACACAGTCGCAAAAAAATGAAACAATTTGCAAAAAAAATCCAAAACAACACAAGAAATATAGAAATAGAACTGTGATCCAAATTTGAGTCAAAACTAATTGGACAAGGGCATTGGGCACCCCTTTGTTAAATTTACTAATTTTAAGATTTGAATGTGCTCTACAGTGTTTGGGGTTCCTATTTTGTAATTGTTCAGGTCTAAGAATAAGTAGATTTCTAAAAATGCACATAATTGTAATTTTGTTGTGTAACACAATAATGCATACAATTTTTTGAATTTTTAAGCAATAAATGTAATTCAAAATATCAAATTGCAAAGTACAAAAATTTAGTGATCCTAAGTTGAAAAATCTAGAAAATAAAATCTTTCTATCTTTTTTCATCAACCACAATACAATTTTCCATTGTTTCCACTATATGCATATGCCTAAATGAAAATTTAAAACACTTTCATATTTTTTTTTAGATTTCAGTATGACCTAATGCAAACTTTTCAATGCAATTATGAGCTAGATATTTTTTTTAATGATTGAAATTAACCCTATTTGTCCTTTGAATGAAATATGACATGCAAATTTTGAATTTTTTCAATATTTTTTAATAAAAAATATGTATGCATAAAGGATGAATATAAAAAACCTAAAATTATATTTAGATTTTAAAATTATGTTCTTCATATTTCAGAAGATTTAAAGTGTAAAAATAGTTAGGTTTGATAATAAAAATTGATTGGAAAAAGGGATCTAGGTGTCAAATCACACTTCTTCCAATTAGGGACATTTAAGGATTAAAAATGATCTCAATATTGTTAGGTAGATAAGGTAGAAAAACAACTTCCTAAACTAATATTGAGAGGAAGATAATGCAAAATTTTACACATCTTTCTAATAATTACAAAAACTTAAACAAAAACAAACATAAATATCATACATACCACAACACAATGATTTACATGGAGAAAACCCTTTCAGGAGAAAAACCCCACACTCTAAAAGTCTCCCAATATATTATTCAAAAATCACAAAGATTACAATATACTTATAGAGCAAGCTTCTCATAGGAGTATCGCTAATTAGAGATCCAAAGCCAAGATAACCACTATCAGACTCCCAAAATACATTACAATACATAGTAATTTTGCAACACCCTCATAAAATAGGGTTTCCTTCTAGGGAAATTCAAGCCAACAAAATATTGATCATTATATCTAAGACTTAATGATGAACGGTCCAAATTTACATTAATAAAATATACATAAAATTTGGCTTTTGGAGGCACTACCCCCAAACCCTCATCGAGGCGCATGGCCCCTAGACCTCTCATAGGGGGGGTACCCCCTAAAACTCCCCTCATGCTTACCTATCAATAGTAAACCTTATGTAATTGCAAGGTTGAGACACATTTTCCCAACAAATATCCACTTGGCTACAAACCTCAATAGAAAAGCTAAAATGGTGGTTTAGGGTTTTAATCCTTTGTGGTGAATGATGTGATTATTGACTTTTAATTGGCCGAATTTAATGATGAAATGATGTTCCTAGGTTAATTATGAAAATGCAATAAATTTTTGATATTTTTAAAGAATTCCAAACAAACATACAAAAATAGACTCCAAAAAAGTAGAAGGTAGACAAAAAGGAACCTGTCATATAAATTCAAGGTAGAAATAACTAGATAGGGCATTTCGTTCCCTAGAATGGATGACTACTACTCAATATATAACTCGCACTCTTGTTTCTCTTGATCTAAAATTTCTTCTCTCTTAGGGTCACTATCAAAACTTTTTCTATTGCTGATAAAATCTACTTTCCTTGATTTGACAACTTGTAGGGCTCAAATGCATGAATGAGAAATTAGTCTTCAATCTTCCTCCAATTTTCTTCAAATCTAAACACTTGCACACATGAAATAGAGGGAAGGGTTGTTCTTATAGGGGCTTGCCTAATTCAAACCCCATTTTTGTATTTCTACCTCCATAACAACTATGATTATTTAAAAAGAGAGCTTGCCCTTGGTAGGGAAAATACTAAATGATAAAAAAAATTAATTAATTGACTATTGTTGCAACTCACCACTCAAATTTACACTATGTTGTGCCTATTGCACACATGCCCCATTTAGAACAAGGACCCTCTCTTCCCTCTTTTTCTTGTCGGGTCCTTTTTTATTTGCCTTGTTTTGCATGCCCATTTTTGCATCCTAAAAGGTCAACATATTCTCAAAAGTCACATTTTAAGTTGACCAAACTTGGCCCCCCTTAAAAATGTTAAGATCTTAAGCCTTTTCGGGTTTCCCTTATCTATCAGCCTCTCTAACGTCTGCAGCCCCTCTTGGGCCCGGACCTTCAGGTTTCCCCCTTCGAGTTTCCGTTCCAGCTTCACCGTTGCTGATGGTTGGCATCCGACGTTTTTCCGGCCTGTCAAGCCCGACCTTCCAGGATTCCCTTCCTAGGTTTCCTCTTGGACTTTGTCATTCTAAATGGCGACTAGCTTTTGTCTCCCCAGACCTCGGACCCCAGGTTCTTGCTCGTCATTCGACTTAACACTAAGTAGATTCTAAACCTGCCAAAGGTTGACGTCTTTCCGACCACCAGGCTCTGGATCCCCCATCACCTCTTTGAAAATTTGAATTCACCAATTCCATCTGCCGTTGTACAAGAATTTAATTATGACATTAATCACATGCAGGGCTATATAAAAGTGAAATTTTGAAAGCTCGGCGACGCCCCAACATCTTCCACCTCTGTGCCTGAATCCCACTTTGTTATTCTTTGCAAAATCCGACATCGAACTTCTTCGAGAATTGAGGGTAGGTTTTCTACCGCCCCTGCTTTCTATTTTTTAAGGAATTTAAACGTCAAAATCAAGTAAGGAATAATGTAAATTCAAAAACCTGGTATGGTAGTACCATGACCTGAAAACCCATGTTTTCAAATTTGCAAAATCAATTGTCTAAAAGACCAAATCGAAATTTGGGACTTGACCTTTCCATTGTTGTTCTTCGGAATAGGCGACCACCTTCCTCAGGCACGGATTTATCTATGACCATTCCTAAAATTTGGACTTCGAAAATCTTGCTACGACCAAACTTGTTTCGGGTCCTGACCTCCGGACTTCCCCTCTCAGGTTTCCTTTGTGCCTTCGCCGTTCCAAAACGGCCTTCCTTGAATGTCCTTCCAGACCTCGGACCCCGGGCACGTGGTGTCCATCTCAAAACTTATTGAAAAATCAAACTGCCAACCTCACCTCGAACTCCAATGTTCGGACTTCCACCTCCGAATTTCCACGTTCATTTAGCCGTTTTCGACGACGGACTCCATTCGTCTTCCCAGAACTCAGACCCCGACTCTGCAAATTTCATCGCAAACCTATAGAAAATCCAAACGTCCAGAGCGTCGCCAGACCCCGACCTTCAGAATTCCCTGTCCGGGATTCCATGTCCCTTTCATCATCTCGAATGACTATCACAAGACATCTTTCCAACTCATGGACCCCGGTCCCCCTTTTGCTGAGCATAAAATCTAAACAAAGATCATAATGTCCAAACACCCTTCGGACCTTAGACTCCGGAATTCCATCTCTAGGATTTCGTTCCGGTTTCACCGTTCCAAACAGCCAAACTTGGCTATCTTTCTAGCCTCCGAGCCCCAACCTTTGGTTCGTTGCCAGTCTTTCCTAACTGATAAATCTGTCTCCGGGGATACCCTCCAGACTTCCATCCCCAGATTTCCGCCTGCCTTTCATCATTTTGCACAACTGTCCCGTGATAGCTTCTTGATAACGACAACCCAAAATCCGAAACCCAGTGCCCGGAGTGTCGTCTTCCCTGCGTCGTTCCAAATGGCCTTCCTGCAGCTGAAGCCCAAACACCTAAATGAGAGCTCAGATGACCTCCAAATTGAAATCAGACTTCGACCCACTTCCTAAAATTTGGTCTTATTTTATGCCATCCCTTCATTGATCAAATCCATGACCGTAAAATTCATCAAGAGTTCCATGCCTCATTTTCCCTTCCAAACGACATTCTGCCAAGGGATTTCCGGCCCTGGGAACCCAGATTGTCTATTTTGCTTCCTTATGATGTTTTATCAGGTGTTAGGCATTCATCAAATGTGAATAATGATTGTGGAGCTAACCTTGGTGTGTAGGGAGTTGTCTGAGGCTACTTTCCATGTTTAATGTTACTGATTCACGTCTCTTTGTGCAGGATTTATGGAATCTGGTGCAGAAACCTCTGGTGCTGCCAAGGAAAAGGGAAAGGGAACTGCCAAAGCACCTTGAGGTAAGGAGGACAAGGATCAAATGAATTTCAAATTCCAAGGGATGCCATTGCACTCTAGAATCACCACTCTTTGGAGAGACGTCACAGATGCCAATATTAGGCATGTCGATATTGATGAATTCACACGGAGGGTCGGGGTGAACCCTAAAATAGAAAATACAAAACTAATCAAGAGCAGTGGACTTGCTAAGGCTGTGGGCTTCCCACCAACTTTGGTGGCCCCTGAGCTGGTAATGGAATGTCAGGAAGTGTATCAACCCCAGACCAGAACCATAGTGGATAGAGATGGAAAAATTCTTGTAGACATGTTCCCTTTTGGGATAGCTACAACTTTCCACATCCCTGCCTTTGAGAGCATGGAGACACCAACTATAGAAGAATGTAAGGAATTATGGGAACAAGATCCTATGAGGTGCAAAAATCTGATCAATCAATATTGGTTGAAGGATAAGCGGGCCAGTGTTGGCAAGGTCCCATAGGAGCTCTTCCACAATGATTTCTTCGAGGATTACCACGACCTTGTCACCTTGCTAAGCAGAGTAATGGGTCTTCTTGCTGCGGCCTTCTTCCAAGAATGGATGTTTTACTTTATAGAGAAAATTCTATATGGTGACGCTACCTTTGATTGGGGAGAAATAATCAGCAATTGCTTCCACGAGCAATTTATCAAAGTAACGAAGACCTCTTAGTTCTACATGATGTCCTACCTGGTTTATTTGCTTGCCGACCGGCAACATTATCATGGGCTCAATGTGATGCCCAATGTGGTGCCAGGGAGCGAGTTCAAGCCTTATGAAAGATACCCTCAATTGCAATACATAAACTTCAAGAGGGATTACTACAGGGTGAATCACGCCTTCATTGCCTACATCATCCGGCTACTTGGAGGGGATTTTCAAAGAATAGTACCCCATAGTGCCAGAGCCCTCCTTAGGCATTACACCTTCTTATACATAAAATTCCCCAAGTTCACATACATTCACGCCCAAGGATTCATGGAAAGGCAAAATAAGCTGCCCTGGTACCCCAATGACCAGATCATACTATTAGAGTTGACCTAGCAGCTACGCCACATTCATAATATCCTGAGCACCAAACATCTGGCAGGGACGCCTTACCCTATCGACCTCAGCCAGGGGATGTATAAGATCCATACGTCCCAATGTGCAGGGTATTCAGAAAAGGAGGTGGCCGAGTACCACTTCTGGCAGTATACAGCTCGGCCGTGAATGGACCTCTATCGTAATATCAGAAAGGCACTAGGACTCGAATATGCCCACCTCCACAATGTTGAGGATTTCTAGGCCAACTGCAAGGATGTTCTTGAGGTGCAGTTGTGGCACTACATGTGCATGACTACCCTCTACGTGTGAAGAGTGAACTTGTGCCTAGTTCTGGTCCAACTTGAAGAAGATGAGAGCACGGTGATTGACCTAGGATATAGTGTCATCTCCAACTTGTTGCTGCCTATGATCAATTGGGATGAGCAAGAGGTTGATAACCTTGACATACTCACCAAGCCCATGGAAATTTAAACAAAGGCATGGATCAACCAACAAGTGGCACGATTGAAGCAACAGGGAGTCACCTTAACATTCAAGGGACTCAAAAGTGAGCCAAGTGGATTTGATGGTGGGGTGTCTATTGTGACAACTGGGGAGACCTCCAAATCCCCACCATCTATCAAAACCAAAAAGAGAAAGGAAGCTAGTAAGGAAGGACCTAACCGGAAGGTTTACGCTTGAAAGGCTTCAGAGGGTGAGCCTTCCAAGAAGAAAAAGAAAACAGATGGGGTTGTTGAGATGTCGGTCATACCTGAAGATCCACTCCTTGAGGGTAGAGAGGAAGAGTTTGACCTACCAAGGTCTCCATCTGCTGCAATTGCTTCTGCTATTACCACTATCCCACATACATCGCTTGTAGTTTTTACTTCCTCCCCGCCTGCAGTGGACATGTCTGTCCACCTTGCCTCAACTTCTCCAATCATGCAGGTCATATTGGTGGATTCATCCTCTGCCATGACCTCGTCAGTCTCTTCTTCTTCTATGTCTCCTTCCCTTCCATCCTTTTTTGTTGCTACAATGCCTGCCCTTAGTCTCCCATAATCCTTCATAAAATACATGCAGAACGTGCCATCTGAGCTTTCAAGGATGCTTACTAGTCCAATAGTTTAAGCTACCATAGCCCAGGCTATGGCTAACACTCCATCTCTCCCTACCCCAATTGAACCACCAAGAATGGAGGTGACAATGCAGATATCTGATGAGCTTGAGCGATAGTAGCTAGAGGCTGCAAAGGGGCCCGAAGATGAAGAATTTGAATATCATGAGCATCTGATGTTCGAGCGCTGAGAGATTGATGAGGTGGCACATGAATCCTCCAATGAAAGCAGCAAGGAGATGGACACTAAATTAATTTAGGAAACACATGATCAGAGCTTGATGCTAAATGGAGCAAGCAACTTAAGTAAATTGAGGATAAAGAAGCTGAAGATCAGCTTATAGTTGAAGAAGAAGTTGTTGCTCCAAAGACTGAGGCCAGTGGGTCTCTAGCTGAAAGATAGGGTCGAACTCCAGAGCAAGAAGAGACATCCCCCCATGAGGATGAGCAAGAGGATAGGCCTGAGGAACATGAACACGATCAAGATAAAGATGAGAAGGATTCTGAAAGAGAAGATCCCTCTGACAAATAGTTGAGAAAGTCTCTTGCCAAGCATATGATGCTCATACAGGACTCCGACGAGGAGAAAGAGGATGCAAGAACTGAGAAGGAGGCCCTTATCATCATAGCCATTGAACTAAGGGTGGAGGGTACAATTAACAATGTTAATCACCCAAGGAGGGGCCCCAAATGCCCAATTGGATTGAGGATCAACTTAGGAAAAGGACTCCCACCCTAAAGGATCTCAAGGAAAGGCTAGAAGCCATACTAGCTAGAGCACAGATAAGCACCAAGAAAGAGAAAAGTTCAAAGATCATATCAAAAGTAACCATGGATGCCTCTAGATCCAGGGCAGTATAAATAGCAACACTGGTAGTTGGAGAACAAGGAGTGACTTATAACATCTCCACTATCGACTTGGGGGTGGCCACGAGAGAGTAGAAGGTCGACCACCTCTAGGAATCGGTCACCACAGTGGTACACCTTATTAAATAGGATAAGGTTTCAAAGGAAGAACTCAAAGCATAGGTGGCCGATTTGACGACCTATATCCAACAGTGGTCATCCTCGAATGAGCAGCCCACCACGTCATCGGACTTGCCTCAGTTATTGTCTCAAGAGCAAATCAATAAAATGGAAAAGATAAGGGACTTGGATAAGACTACGAAAAATTGGTTTCGGTAGGTCTTAGACATGGGAAACACAAGCATCAACTTGGTGGTCCCAACCATAAATAAGTTCTTGGAAGTGGAGAGAAATCTTGAGGGTACAAGGCAAGTCTACAAGGAGTTCACAAGGAAGTACATAGCAGCCTACCCAAAAATTGACGCCATACTCGCGTTGCTAAGTGAGGTTTGGGAGAAGGACCTTTCCCTCAAGGATGATGACCATTGGTTAGTGGATGTATGGAAAAAATATTTTGATCATCAGAGGGGAAATTTGGAGCAAATCCTGGAATGGGTAGTTCCGGATATCAAATGGGCCAAGGAGGCCAGAATAGATTGCGCTCAGTACCTCAAGCTAATGACGGGGTATGAGCTTCCCGCTGTTGAAATTAATACGGAGAGCATAAAACCCCACTTCTTAAAGAACATGGAAGATGGGATGTCGGCTGAAGTCACCACATATTTTATGAGGTTTTCTTCTTGAGCCTTCACCTAGTCTAAGCTTTTCAAAAACAATTCTCCCAAATATGATGACAACTAGAAGAAGCTCGTTAACAACTCCGAGGAATGGAGCTACCATGTGCTATGATCAGATATCATGGAGGTGGAAAAGCTTCAACCAATGATCTTGAGCTTCTTGGAGTATGTAGTTTTGAAGAAGCACAAAGGGAACCCTGTCATCGATGAAGAGTTCCTAAAATAGTAGCTGCAACACAGGGAAAATAGCAAAAGGATAAAACTGCTACTGTGTTGTCACTAGATGACAAAATAGGGAAACGATAAAAGATTTTTTTTAAATGTAATATATTTGGGGGTAGGTGAAACTATAGTGTAAAGTGAATCTTGGCCACTCATTTTTCTTGTTGAAAACTATAAATAGGACTCTCCTCCTCTCATTTTAAAGAGAGTTGAGTTGTTGTAAAGGCATGTTGCAAATTTTTTAATAGAAATACATTGACTTGGTACATTTCTAGATTTTTTTGATTCTTCTCCCATTAGTTAAAACTTTACTTCAAGTTATTTTTTTGTTCTAGTTTCCTTTAGTTAGCTTTAGTGGGTTTAGTAGGTTTTCTTTGGTTATGAAGCTTTTTGTTGTGTGTATTCTTTCCTTGTCCATACTTTTGGTCATTCGTTGTTGGTAAGTGATTGTGCAAAGTTAGCCTGGACTATAATTTCATAGCTACTCTTTAAACTTTGTCTTTTTTCACATTTATGTGGTGAATGAATGATGAATATCTATAGTCCTTAGAAGATAGCATAGATTTCATGACATTGCGAGAATTCAAATTTAGTGAAAACCTATTTAAGGGAACTGTCCACAATAGGAACCTCCATGATCACTGTTCATCAGTAGTTGCAGGTCCAGGAACCATCCTTCTTCCTTGCCTTATCTTTCCTTCTTTTTTTAAGAAATAACTTGTGCTAAGGTTCATTGCACATTGTAAAGCCAAATCTGACGAAACAATGGAGTCTAAGACTATTGTCTGAGCCTGCAGCAAAGTGCAATAATTTCCTATTTGAAGAACTCCATTCATTGACTCGATTCTCCTACATCTTTAACTCATGTAAGACTGCCTTGTGATTCCTGAAAATCATATCAAACAACTAATATATTCCAATCATCATCATGACCTGACATTCGAGAGACCTTGGGGTAGTGTTCTGCAATTTGATTGTGGAAGATTGTCTTTCAAGAGAGGTAATGCACCTACACATTACCTATGTTGAGAGATGCATAAAAACACCATCAACACATTCCTTGATGGATTTAATTCATGTAATCATCACCTTCAAAGAGAAATCAATGCTTGATTTTAATTCTTGCAAGTGTTAGTACTCATAGAACCTGAACAAACTCACATAAAAAACATGATACATGGCTAACATGTTGCTTGATTGAAATAAATGATACGATAATCCTAATAATTCTAGTTTTTACTACTCTTAATTGTTTAATAATAATCTTAATTTTCTTCTCAAACATGCTAGTATTCATTAGGATTAAAATGGTGAACATGATTTGTATTTATATGCAATTCTTATAATTTCCTATAAATCAAATACCGATAGCCAACAAAGAAATTCAAAATTTTAAATACTAAAATACTGACATCGACACATTTAAATTTGAGACCAAAAGGGTTGGACAAAGGTGTTGGATTCCCTTGTCCAAACCCATACTTGGCGGGGCCTTAAACATCAAGGGTAAATATTAAATTCTTATTTTCATTCCCATCTTTTAGTTTTCCAAATATATTCATAAAATGGGCAATTAAATGTATAATTAGGTCCAAGCACATAGGGGAGAGCTAAACCTAGTGTGAAATTGTCAAGCGTGACAATTTTTGATGTTATAATCTTCATCTTTCCTTCAATGTTAGATACCTTTGGCTAGTAGGTTTTAATGGATAATACTATTAAAATATTAATATAAAATTGGGATTTCATCTACAAGTTTAATATATCATTTCTTTCGATGAGATGAAAAAATGAGCAATCCATATAAAAAGGCCCTTGTTGCTAAAGAGGTTATAAAAAATACTCTAAGGATCAAAACCAAAATGATAAATCAAAATTTCCAATTAGAAACCCAAGTTCTTTAGCAATAATAAGAATGTTGTTGGTTTTGTATTGGAAAAAGGGATCTAGGTCTTAAATCACACTTCTTTCAATATGACAATTAAGAGAGGATTAAAAGTGATCTCAACACCCACTTGGCTACAAACCCTAATGGAGGAGCCAAAATGGTGGATCAAGGTTTTAATCCTCTATAATGGGATTATGTTGATTAGATTATTTGATTGTTAATTGATTAAATTTGATAATGCAATGATGTTCCTTGTTTAACTATTAAAATGCAACAAACTATTGAGATTTTTGGAAAATATAGAGCTAATAAATAGAAATAGAATTTAGAATAGTAGAGGGAAGACATAGAAGAACTCGACATATAAATTTGGGCCTAAAACAATTGGATAGGGGCATTAGTTACCCTAGGTTGAGTAGCAACTACTCAATATTTTATCACTCTCCTATTGCTCCTGATCTACAAGCTCTTCTCTTTTCAAATCATTGTCAGAACTTCATCTATCACTAATAAAATCCAGTTTCCTTAACTTGATAAATTTTAGGGCTTGAATGCATGAATGATAAAATAGTCTTCAATATTTCTCTAATTCACTCTAGATCTATAACCTACACACATGAAAGAGGGGGAAGGGTTGTGTCATATAGGGGCTTGCCTAAGTCAAACATTGTTTTGGAATTTTTACCTCCATAATGGCTATGATGATGTTAAAGAGAACTTACCCTTGGTTGAGCAAAGTCTAAATGATAAACATGTGATAAATTAACAATTTTTGTAACTCACCACTCAAACATGCATTCCTTGAGGGACTAAATTTATGTACTCATCACCTTCAAGGAGAAATTGATGCTTGATTTGAAGTCCCACAAGTGTTAGTACTCAAAAAATAAATGAATTGTAGCACCCCTCCATTTTTCTCTTTTGTTTAGACAGTGTTCTACTTCATTATGCCTTGTTTTTTGTTAGTACTTTGACTATGGTACTCGGTTACTATTTGATCGCTAATTGTAAAGCGATGTGAATATTATATTTTGATGTGATGGTATTTTATTTTGATGTTATCATTATGGCATGCTTTAGATTAGCATAGATGATATTTGAATTAGTATTGTTTTATGCTTTTGATTATATTATTGATGTTAGATTTGTCAGTTTTGTAACACTGTATTGGTGAAGGGGACGAAATTGCACCACTCGCTTGCGAGTGCCCTGCGATTATGCAATTTCCTTTTCACAGTGTGTTTTAATATGATATATATACATGTTTGATATACTCTTTGTTTGCAGGTTTACAGGTACAAGACATTGACTCCACCTGGTTTCATAGGTTTGAGCGTGTACATTGCCCAACGACATTCGATTGGGAGATAGTAGCTACGTTTTTTGTGTCAAGTCATCACCTGGGTCTTAGTGTGTCATTGGTTTCAAGTCTGGTTTGATCATTTTAATATTGTTCAATTTTCCTTGATTTTATTTAATTGCAAGTAAAAAAGGGTAAATAAATGGCATTAAGTATTTAAGTTTATTTAAATTAATCTAGTTTTTTATGTTAGAAGATGTTATTTAATTAATTAATTAATTTAATTTAATCATGGATTAGATTTATTTTATTGAATTAATTAAATTTAGTTGAATTGAATTAAGTTACTATTTTTCGAATTGATAGATATTTTGTTTGAAAATTGAAAAAGGTTTTAATTTGCATTTTTTGGAAAATTTGAATGCAAAAAGAAATTTGAGATATTTTCTATTTTGTTTTTTTTTTTCAAATTTATGATGGTGGTTGAAAATGAGATATTTTGATTTTCATGGAGTTTTGGCTATAAGCGTAAAAGTTGAAAGAAAATAAGAGATAGAAAAAAGGAGAAGGAAGAAGATTTCTGTTTTGTGGGTTTTGGATTTTATTGTGGAAAAACTCTATGGATTTTTTGGGAAGGAGCTTGAATCTGAGGAGAAGGCTTTGCACCATTTTCTCAAGCTCTCAAGCATTTGAAAATCAGGGTTTCTTTTTTATTAAATTAATTTTATTTTGAAAAGATTCACAATTCGTATATGCTTTTTGAAAAAGAAAATAAACTTTGTTTAAATTGGGAGAAAAACCCATGTGAAATATTGTATGAAATTGGAAAAAATCTTTTTTTTCAAATGATTTTCTCAACCAAAAAAATTGAAAATATGATTGTAAATGATCATTTTAGAAAGTATTTGTTCAACTGGTTTGTAAAATTAGTAAATATTTGTGTATATATATATATATATATATCTGGAAAACTATATATATATATCTGGAAAACTATATATATATATCCTTTTATATTTTGCTCATGGGGTTATGCTGGTAAAAAAATTATTAAATTAGAAATATTGTACCCCTGTCCAAAAAAATGCAGATTTCGAAATCCGAAGGGTTTCCATGTTTTTTTTGGTTTTTGAAATTTAAAAAAAAAATAATAATAATGAAAAACAAAAATGGATTTGTGGGGGTCGCTGGGGGCTCACCCCACCGTCGCCCCCATCGGAGGTGCAGTGGGGGAATCGTGCCCAGCGCGCCCCATGTGGCCACCTAAGCACTGTTGCCCACATACTAGTGCGTCGATTGTGCTTAACACAACTGCACCACCAGTATGGGGGTCAGTTGTGCTTAACATAGTTGTCGCCCCATACATGGGATCGGTTGTGGGTGAAACATAGTCATCACCCCAACACCCTAATCCATGACGTGCATCTCAATAAACCCTACACGGGTTCAAAGTTCGAAATTCATTTTTTATTAAATATATATATATATTATATTATATTTTATAATATTAAAATACTAATATATATAATAATAAAATATATATATGTATATATATAATATGAGGTTATATATTATATGTATATATGTATGTATATTATTATATATATATATATAGTTGTGTATATAAGTTTAATATATATATATTTAAATATATATATTAAAATAGATGATTAAAATAATATGTTTTATCAGAATGAATATTTGATTTTAAAAGTAATATGTTTAAATAGAGGGATTAATTGTTGTGTTTTTAAAATGATTTTTTTTTTAAAAAGAAGAAATAGACGATTTGAAAAAAGTATGTTTTAAATCGAAGAAGTAAATGTTTATTTTATTATTATTTACAAGCAATTAAGGAATTAAATGTTTGGTTTAAATTTCATCATTCGTCTTAAAGAGACATTAATAAATCAGTTTTATTGAGCAATATATTACTCAATGTTATTAGAGGAAGTGGATTTAGGAAATCCAAAAGTAGATTTAATTCCTGTTTAATTGCCCTTTTTTAAATGTAAATTTCTTCTATTCCGTTTTGGGGAAAATTATTTAGTAGGGGTTAATAAGTCTTCTAGATTGAGTTTTTAATTAATTGAGGTTGTAATATTATGTTAGTCAACCTTTGAATTTCCTTGGGTAGTGCGTAGAGTTGTATCCAGTTTATTACCTGGTTATCACAAACGGGAATGTATGAATTTTTGTGTTTTGGATGGGGAATTAATATCCTTAAGTTTCACTAGTTTACCCTTGGGTTGTGGAGTTGTTCCACGTGTTGTCTTAGAGGAGTGGTTTGCAATGAGGGTTAGCACCCAAAGTGATGCCAGGGTAACTCATTGTGAGTTAGTTAATCCAGTGTTATTGCAAATGAACTTATTAGAAGAATAGGTGGTATCAAACACTTAATAAGAATAATTGTGCCTCATTCATGGATGCAAGGGCTTGTATAGACTTGGGATGAGACGAGAAGGCCTAAAATGGAAAGATTGTTATCTTGTCTCTACAAGAGATAACTAATTTTCCATTGGTTTGCATGAGGGATCAGGAGTCGTTAGAGGTTTCCAAAATATCCGAGATGGGGGTCAGGGCCTAAATATACTTACTAGGATATCCCATGTAGCATTGTGATGACACTTCTCCTAAGTCAGTAGTATGTTTGTATCGGTGATGCAATTGATTATTTAACTCTAGAAGCATTGTAACTATTGTGTTAGTTTTATAATTGTTATTGATTGATTTCAATTATGTTTCAGCCTGTGTCTTGAGATAGATGGTCTTGTATAGGAATCCTTGTTACTATCTCCTAGCACGGGGGGTGGGCCTTCAAGTACCACTTGGTTGGGTGTAACGTGCACCTTACTTCATTGGGTTTTCTTCTTGTTCGTGTGGACGAGATTTCCAGTTGGAGAGCTCGTGGGATCCAGTTTCATTGCATGCTTTTATATTCATTTCAGTTGAATTTTGTAATTTATTACCCCTCTTTGTAATTGAGGTGGAAGATGTAATATGTTATCATGTTTATGCTTTTTACCCCATTCGGGGAATGAGAGATGTAATCCCCTTATTAAATTATTTTTATTTGAAATCTTATTGTATCTCTTATTGTGATGATGAAATTTATCATGTATGGAATGTATGTGCTCTTAATTTCTTAAGTAGATAAATGTTATGGATTCAATTCATGTTTTTTGTTTGGGTTTTAAATTAATCTTTGTCCCATAACCTTAGAGATTGTTGGCGATGGGTAGTGAACTTGCATGTTATTTGTACTTTAACGGAAAAAAATTGGTGTGTTTGAGTAGTTAATTGCAACTTCCTTTAGGGTTACGTGGCGGGGCATTACACATGGTATCAGAGCCCCAGGTTTATACACTGGGTACTTTGGGTACATTTGAGTCCACTAGGTTTTCCCTATGAAATTTTTAGTGGAATTGTTAAGTGATCACGTGTTCATGTCTTTTACTTTAGCATGATGTACTCTGTGGAAAAGAGTAGCGTAAAAGAAACCTGATAAAAGGTTATGGTTGAAAAGTTATGATATGTATCCCATGGGTTATGGAACTTGATGTTCCTATGGGATTATGTATGTAGTTGTACCCCTATAAATGTAAGAAACTAGTAACTGTTTATTGTTTGAGCCTTGTGAATACCCCGTACTTGCTTTGTGTATCCATGTGATGGTGATACTTGGTACCCATCCTTGAGAAAAAAAAAGTTACTCTTTGGTGTGGTATTTACCATACCATTATGTGTGTGTGCATGTTTGTTACCTAATTGAGGGCCAACCCATGTGTGGTTGAAACTTATATATAAGAGTAACCAAAAGTAGTTATTTTTCTTTTGGTTCTCTAGAACCTCAATCCGTGAAGGGATAGTAGCAGCCACAAGTTCCTTGGGTGGAGTGTGTAGCGTACGCATATTGTGGCATAGAGTGTCTTAGCTCAACCAATCCCGAGGAAATGTACCCACTAATTTCCCTTATGATGGATCAGGATACTTGATCCATAAGTGTTAACCTAATCCCCACATATTTGAGTACAACATCATAGGTTTGTTTGTATATGTCTAGTCATCTGTAGAGACATTGGTCTGGCATTATTGAGTTAACCTCGTCCATATGAGAGGTGAAGCTCGGTAGCCCATATTGATATTATTGTAGTGCATTATGTATATATACCCTATCTGCATGTGTTCCAACATGATGTAAGAGATATGATGCCACACCCGACTGATGTTCCAACATAGTGTTGGTGATGATGTCGTGTTACATGATGCCACATGTTGAGACACGTGAAGGTGCACTATGAGATTGTCTTTGTTAGCCTACTTGTCTGATGAGCCTTATGGGGCCTCGAACACTTATAGAGGGATCCTCATGGCTGCTTTGACCATGTTGGTCGAGTAGCATATGGATAGATCCTAACCATGTATACCTCTGGCTACAATGAGTTCCTGCATGTGTCTTCTCCATGAGGTATCGCAGGTGGAGTGTGTTCTACGTGCCTATTTCTGTGGACCCTCAGACACACTACCATGTGGCATATGATCGGTACGTGTCTGCTCTGGTTGGTGTATGACTAGGTAGAGTGACGACATTTTTTTAGTCATGGATACACTTTGGGTCATGTGGATAGCATGCTCACTCTGCATCACCTGAGGGCTATTATCATTCTAGCTGTACGTTGTTTCCTCTTTTCTCATTGGCGGCTAATATCTAGTCACATAGTGGCGTACAATACAATTTTAAAGATTGTGAACTTTCTTTTGGTTATTGATGATTTTTCAGTTGATTGTGAAGGCAGACACTTTGTTTATATTTGATTGTGAAGGTGTTGGGTCTCAAAAACGTAGGTTTGAACTACGAGAGGTTGCCAAGCTCTCACAACACTTTTGGCCAACGTACAAGGCCAATTGATGCACTTGAACCTTCTTCTCTTTAGGTTCTGCTAGACCTAGGTGGGTGAACCTAATGAATGATGCAAATTGACATGTATTTCTTGGTTGAGCAATCTATCCACAATGGAAAATGGAAGTGAACAGATGAAAACCACTACAACTAATCCTACTCCTATTGCACAAATGAAAGGTTTTTGAATAAATTATTTGATATGGATTTGTACCTTTGGGTTGTGGCAGATCAGTGCCTTCTATCCACATGGGCAATGGAGTCAAAAATGATATGTGTTTCCTCTTATTGGCTTAACTCTAGTTGTTAGGCGCTCTGAAAATTCTATGGCTGGCATAAAAATTTACTAAGTATATGACTTGCATAAATAGTGTTGGATTTTTTCTCTATCAGGTTCTACTTTAACCATCCAAAATAATTCCTTAAATTACCATGACTTACTTGAAGGGATTTAATTCTAACTTATAGACACCAACAAATGAAAATCACACAAAATGGGAATTCATTCTGATAAATCAAAGATTATACTTGATATGTTCATTTAATAAATTAAAGGATCTCAAGTTGGAGAAAATCAGATAAAAGAATGTGAATTGTTGCAACACAACAACTAAAACAGGAAGGTTTTCATCAGTTAAAAACATTAATCTCCATTGCTCTGTTTCAAGAAAGATCTGTCCATTTTTACATTCTCGGTTAGAAAAAATATGACTCCTACTCTCTAACTACCCCCCCGATTGCAACTGATTTTTTCAAGTAATTATACATTACAGATCATGGGTCACGACCCTTCATTCTACCCATTACAACTGTTTGAATTCTTTGACAAAGATTAAAATATTTAATTATATTGCCTCTCAAAAAATTAAATATTTTTTACAATAGTTCTGCCTTTTATTTTTCACTTTATAGCTTTTATATTTCCCTCGCCTCTATTTAATTTATTCCCCATGGCTTTCTTTATCTTACTACTTTATCGCGGTCTTTATTATTTATTCCCGCGGTATTGTGGTGACAAGAATTCACTGTTAACTTCATTTTTATCTCCCATCTACCGCGAACACCACGGTCTATCCTAGCTGCTACCTCCAATGTTACCGTGCTACCATGGTCTTTATGGTGACCGTTCATGGTACTGTGGTAGTCGGCTTCTCTGTTGCCTCACCACCATCTACTAACTGTTACCACGTTACCATGGTCTCTCCTTTCACCTCGAGCAGTACCATGATGACTTCTTTGCTAACTGTTGATTGTTCACCTTGCTATCTCTGTAAACTGCTTCCTCCCGTCCACCGTTTACCAACTGCCACGTTGCCATTGCCAGCTTGCTAGCCCTTTACCATGCTACCGTGGTCACTGGCCTAACTGCTAGTGGTATCGTGGTAGCCATCTCTTGGTTGCTACCGCAGTCACCGCGGTGCCTGGCTTGACTGCTAGCGGCACTATGGTGACCCCTCTGTCGACAGCTCCCTCTGTCGAAAGCTCCACTAACAGCTTGACCGTTATCGCTATACCGCGGACCCCCTTGTGGGAGGCCAAGGTAAAGTAGTATGATATCAAAATTAATGTTATAAGGGCAGTAGGGAGTATAAGGTGCATGAAATGTGATTGATAGGGTTTTATAAAAAGTGGTGAATGATATTTTCATGGAAAGATAGATAAAATATAATGGAATTAAATGGGGGAAAAATGTAAGGGTTAAATAGGCCAAAAATTAAGGCGATGTAGTGAGGATAAAACATTTTTAGCATTGTAGAAGGCAGTGAATAATGAAAATATTAGATTCAAACGAGAAAAGACCCTTAGGATTTTAATGGAAATTTTGGGTTCTAATAGAAGGTTTAGCCACGACTTGTGATCTTATTTACTTATAACCCTAGTGGTTATATATTTGATTCAGTGTTGAAATTACGCGTATTCATTTCATTATTGTTGAAATGGAATTTTAATTTTTTCTTCTTTATGAACTTGGTGGCTAAGCTAGTTATCTTTGTTGTTTTCAATGTCGGCTATGAGTCGTATTGTGATTCCTCTCCAAGGACGTATGAGGCGGACTTGGTGAGTGTGTACGAGGAATTAGACACAAGAAACATTGAGGATGGGGGTATGTGAGGCTATTTTGCAGCTAGGATCCACTACTCACCTTTGTGTGTTGACTATCTCTTGAAGGCTAATCACCTTATACAACAAGAGACAAGTCATTGTGGTCTTGTTTGGACGGTCACACTCTATGTATGACCTAACACCATCAAGCCATTGATACGATGTTAGATTTATATGAGATGGTTATTTTTTCTTGGTTCATGGATTCTTTTATCATGGTTGGGTATGTTGCTTTTCGGTGTCCAGATGGACCCTTGTGTGGCTTTGCATTGTGATTTCCGATGTTTTTTGTTGGAATGTATATGTATTATGCATGATTAATCATGGGTATGGTGTATTCTTTGAGTTTTTGTAAGTTAATTTCACCTTTTGGTTGAGACTCCTTTCTTGGATGGTGTGTATAGGATGCCTAGAAGAGTTAGACGTGGTGTCGATCGTCGGAACCCTACTTTTCAGAGTCCCCACGAGAATGATCGTGAGGATGGGTCCACTATTACATTCTACACTTGGGGAGATTTTTACCCAGCTTGGCTCTAGTCAGGATGGTGGTCTTCAAGTATTTAGGGAAAGGGAAAGGATCCCTAGGAGAAATATTTCTACTTTGGCAGCTCTTATGTTGGATATTTTGAGGGCACATTCTCCGCCCTATAATCGTTCTTATGAAGGTTTGGGGTTTGGAAATTGAATGATTAGTGTTCCTTTTGATGGGGTGTACCCAGTAATCTTCGGGTTCTAGGGTGATCGTCTTATGCATAGGAGGGTTCAGAGTTGGATACGAGCCCAACTCCATCGTTCTGGCCAGTCAGCTCAAAGCACTCAGATTGCAATAGATAGTGGTACAAGATGTTACTCTTGTGGCCAATAGGGCCACTTAGCAAGAAAATTTTCTCAGAGGAACACACCTAGAACCAGTCAGGGATTGGTGGCTACAAATCTAGCAAGGAATGATGCAGGAAGGACTCGTGGAACAAATGTAGCAGTTGATCATCGTCAGTCAGAGTATCAGGGTACAAACATGGAAATTACTAGAAGTGGACGAGCAGCTGATTCAGAAGCTCATGGGAATCCTCTGGTATAGGAGGCCAAGGAAATGCCTTCAGTGTTGTTTCCTCTACTTGATACATGTTATGTTAGGAGTTGTGTTTTGAGACTATATGATCATTTGGATTGACAATTTATTTGGCTTAGAACACTATGACTCTAGTTGTTGTTGTTTTTATGTTAGTGTATGGAGTGGTTTCATTTTGGAACCATTGATTATGTGTATTTTGTGGAATTTATACTAAGGTTTTTTGTAGGCTTCCAAGATTAAGCCTGGCCCTAGGGGGGGAGGATGTAGCACCCTTCCATTTTGCTCTTTTGTTTAGACAATGTTCTACTTCATTATGCCTTGTTTGTTGTTATTACTTTGACTATGGTACTCAGTTACTATTTGATCGCTAATTGTAAAGTGATGTGAATGTTATATTTTGATGTGATGGTATTTTATTCTGATGTTATCATTATGGCATGCTTTAGATTAGCATAGATGATATTTGAATTAATGTTGTTTTATGCTTTTGATTATATTATTGATGTTAGATTCGTCAGTTTTGTAACATTGTATTGGTGAAGGGGACGAAATTGCACCACTCGCTTGTGAGCGCCCTGCGATTCTGCAATTTCCTCTTCACGATGTGTTTTATTATGATATACATACATGTTCGATATACTCTTTGTTTGCAGGTTTACAAGTACAAGACATTGACTCCACCTAGTTCCGCAGGTTTGAGCGTGTCCATTTCCCAACAACGTTCGATTGGGAGATAGTAGCTAGGTTTTCTGTGTCAAATCATCACCTGGGTCTTAGCATGTCATTGGTTTTAAGTATGGTTTGATCATTTTAATATTGTTCAATTTGCCTTGATTTTATTTAATTGCAAGTTAGAAAGGGTAAATAAATGGCATTAAGTATTTAAGTTTATTTCAATTAATCTGGTTTTTTATGTTAGAAGATGTTATTTAATTAATTAATTAATTTAATTTAATCATGGATTAGATTTATTTTATTGAATTAATTAAATTTAATTGAATTGAATTATGTTACTATTTTTGGGATTAATAGATATTTTGTTTGAAAATTGAAACAGGTTTTAATTTGTATTTATTTAAAAATTTGAATGCAAAAAGAAATTTGAGATATTTTCTATTTTATTTTATTTTTTTAAATTATGATGGTGGTTGAAAATGAGATATTTTGATTTTCATGGATTTTTGGCTATAAGCATAAAAGTTGAAAGAAAATAAGATATAGAAAAAGGAAGGAGAAGGAAGAAGATTTATGTTTTGTGGGTTTTGAATTTTATTGTGGAAAAACTCTGTGGATTTGCCGGGAAGGAGCTTGAATCTGAGGAGAAGGCTTTGCACCATTTTGTCAAGCTCTCGAGCATTTAGAAATCAAGGTTTCATTTTATTAAATTAATTTCATTTTGAAAAGATTCACAATTTGTAAATGTTGTTTGAAAAAGAAAATAAACTTTGTTTAAATTGGGAGAAAAACCCATGTAAAATATTGTATGAAATTGGAAAAAACCTCTGTTTTCAAATGATTTTCTCAACCAAAAAAAATGAAAATATGACTGTAAATGATCATTTTAGAAAGTATTTGTTCAATTGATTTATAAAATTAGTAAATATATATATATATGTGTGTGTGTGTGTGTGTGTGTATATATATATGTATATATATATATATCATTTTATATTTTTCTCATGGGGTTATGCTAGTAAAAAAAATATTAAAATAGAAATATTGTACCCCTGTCAAAAAAATGCAGATTTCGAAATCTGCAGGGGTTTCCACATTTTTTTTGGTTTTTGAAAATTTAAAAAAAATAATGAAAAAAAAATGGATTTGTGGGGGTCGTTGGGGGCTCACCCCACTGTCGCCCCCATGGGAGGCGCAGTGGGGGAGCCGTGCCTAGCATGCCCCACACGGCCGCCTAAGCACCGCCACCCACATACTGGTGGGTCGGTTGTGCTTAACACAGCCGCCACCCCAACACCCTAATCCGCAATGCCCATCTCAATAAACCCTACGAGCGTTCAAAGTTTGAAATTCATTTTTTATAAAAATATATATATAATATTTTATATATTATATTTTATAATATTAAAATACTAATACATATAATAATAAAATATATATAAATAATATATATATGTATATATAATATGAGGTTATATATTATATGTATATATGTATGTATATTATTTTATATATAGTTGTGTATATAAGTTTTATATATATATATATATATATATATATATATATATATATATATATATATATATATATTTTATTAAAATAGATGATTAAAATAATGGCATGATACAAATATAATTGGGGAAGTTTTAAATTAATATGTAATAGTTGAATTATGGGATGATTAAAATAATATGTTTTATCAAACGAATATTTGATTTTAAAAGTAATATGTTTGAATAGAGGGATTAATTGTTTTGTTTTTTTTATATGATTTTTTTTTTTTAAAAGAAGAAATAGATGATTTGAAAATAGAATGTTTTAAATCGAAGAAGTAAACGTTTATTTTATTATTATTTACAAGCAATTAAGGAATTAAATGGTTGGTTTAAATTTCATCATTTGTCTTAAAGAGACATTAATAAATCAGTGTTATTGAGCAATATATTATTGAATGTTATTAGAGGAAGTAGATTTAATTCCTGTTTAATTGCCCTTTTTAAATGTAAATTTCTTCTATTCCGTTTTGGAGAAAACTGTTTAGTAAGGGTTAATAAGTCTTCCAGATGGAGTTTATAATTAATTGGGGTTGTCATATTATGTTAGTCAACCTTTGAATTTCTTTGGGTAGTGCGTAGAGTTGTATCCAGTTTATTACCCGATTATCACAAACGGGGATGTATGACTTTTTGTGTTTTGGATGGGGATTTAATATCCTTAAGTTGCACTAGTTTACCCTTGGGTTGTGGATTTTTTCCACATGTTGTCTTAGAGGAGTGGTTTGCAATGAGGGTCGACACCCAAAGTGGTTCCAAGGTAACTCATTGTGAGTTAGTTAATCTAGTGTCATTATAAATGAACTTATTAGAAGAATAGGTGGTATAAAACACTTAATAAGAATAATTGTGCCTCGCTCATGGATGCAAGGGCTTATATAGACTTGGGATGAGACGAGAAGGCCTAAAATGGAAAGATTGTTATCTTGTCTCTACGAGAGATAACTGATTCCGCATTGGTTTGCATGAGGGGTCGAGAGTCGTTATAGGTTCCTAGAATATCCTAAGATGGGGGTCGAGGCCTAAGAAGACTTAGCAGGATATTCCATGTAGTATTGTGATGACACTTATTCTAAGTCATCAGTATGTTTGTATCAGTGATGCAATTGATTATTTAACTCTAGAAGCATTGTAACCATTGTGTTAGTTTTGTAATTGTTATTGATTGATTTCAGATATGTTTTAGCCTGTGTCTTGAGATAGATGGCATTGTATAGGAATCCTTGTTACTATCTCCTAGAATGGGGGGTGGGCCTTTGGGTACCACTTTTTTGGGTAGAACATGCACCTTACTCCGTTGGGTTTTCTTCTTGTTCGTGTGGATGAGATTTCCAGTTGGAGAGCTCATGGGATCCAGTTTCATTGCATGCTTTTATATTCATTTCAGTTGAATTTTGTAATTTATTACCCATCTTTGCAATCGAGGTGAAATATGTAATATGTTATCATGTTTATTGGTTTTACCTCATTCGGGGAATGAGAGATGTAATCCCCTTATTAAATTATTGTTATTTGAAATCTTATTGTAACTCTTATTGTGATGATGAAATTTATCATGTATGGAATGTATGTGTTCTTAATTTCTTAAGTAGATAAAGGTTATGGATTTAATTCATGTTTTTTTTTTGGGTTTTAAAGTAATCTCAGTCTTGTAACCTTAGAGGTTGTTGGCAATGGGTAGTGAAATTGCATGTTATTTGTACTTTAATGGAAAAAAAAATTGGTGTGTTTGAGTAGTTAATTGTAACTTCCTTTAGGGTTACGTGGCGAGGCATTACATGAATAAACTCACATGAAAATATGATGCATGGCTAACATGATGCTTGACTAAAATAAATGTTGTAATAATTCTACTCTTGGCTATTGTTAGCATGCTCAATAATAATCTCAATTTCTTTCTTCAACATGCTAGGATTAAAATGATAAAAATGACTTTTGTTTATATGCAATTATTCTAAATTCTCAAAAATTAAATATTGATAGATGACAAGTAATTTTAAATTTTCAAATATTAAAATTCTCACATTGACATCTTTAAATTTTATCCAAAAAATTTTGGACAAATAGTACAGGATGCCCTAGTCTAGACCCATACTTTTCGGGTTGTTAAACTTCAATGTTAAATATTAAGTGATTATTTTCAATCCCATCTTTTAATTTTTTGAAGATATTTATAGAACGGGAAAATTAAATGCAAATTATGTCCAAGCGCATAGGGGAGACCTAAGTGTGAAATTGTCAAGGGTGATAATTTTGTACACTACATTTAGCCCCCATTTTAGTTAGAGTATGAACTTTCATTTAGACTCACACTAAAGTACAAATAAGCCAAGAATGGGTTGAATTATCTAAACATTAAAGAGATAGGATGACATCAAATCTAGGGGATGTGCTAGACCCTAGGCTCAAGATCCTATGGAAAAACAATATAAGGAAAAAGGAGCACACACATGAAGCATACACGATGAAGACAAAAAACATAACATGAACATGAACTAAAACACTACTTGATGCAAACACAATGTACAAAAACAAAGCAAACATGTAAAAAAAGGGGTATGGTAATCACAGAATAGCAAGCTCCATAGAAATATTAAAAAATCCATACCCAAGGCATTCATGCATCACAAGCTAATAAATTCTGATATTTTTTGGGTGACCCATGAACCAAATCACCATAAGCTTGTGAAGTCCAATATTCACTAGGTAAGCTTTGACAAGAAACAACATAGGCTAGTGAAGTATGATATTCACAAGGGCTAGTGAAGTTTGATATTCACTAGGTATGTTCCCATGTCAACCATACCAAGAATTATAATCTCAATAATTCATATAAGGTGCTACAAAAAATGATCAATATACCAAAAATGCATCACCAAGTTCAACATGCATGAACAAAGTGAAGCACATAATGGAATGCATGCCCCTACCTTAAATTAATTTCTAGCAGTAGTTGTGAGAAATTATCTTTAAGGTAGACTAAAATAATAAATGTAATATGAGAGTTTATTGAAAAACCTTATGCCAATGATGTTCCCAAAAAATATGACTCATGACAAGGGGTTGCTCCCAAGACAAAGCCACTTTAAAAGACAACAAATATCATGTGAGGGATGCACTGACTCGATGTCAACATAGACCATAAATAATATATAATATTATTGTGCTTGGAATCAATATGATTCCATAGATACTCATGGAACAATGAACACAATGGAGGAATGACACATGAAGACAACAATAAAGATTTTGGATGAACATGGAAGAGACCTAAATGTCTCAACACCTTATATAATTCCGAAAATGGAACATAAGAGAATAATATTCACAACATAAAGGTGAATGAAGATATAAATAGATGAATTTCATGATAAATTCATTTTTTTGTATCATTGTGCCAACAAGAACAATAAGGGTCATCTTTTAACAACTATTTTTCTTTTGGGGGCTGTATAGTGGTAGTTTCTTAATCTTTTGCAGCTTTCTCCCAATGTAAAGGTTTTTGGGATCCCTTCAAAACCTATTTTTCCTTATCAAAAACAATAAGGGCCATCTAAATGAAAATAAAAAACATAAAGACATACCAAGCAACACATCATAGGAGATCACATCATGTGCAAGAAAACACAAAAATACACACAAAGGTACTACACATCCGAGCCTATCTAAAGCAAATTGTTTTCAACCCAATCTTTCTCATCATTTATGGAAGGCATACAATATGCTAAAGGGACTACAACACATTTCATATAAGGATTTTCATTGGTCTCAATTCATAGTGAATTAATCTCATCAAGAGGACCATCATAAGTATCCTCATTTAGATTTATATATTTAAAAAATATAAGAGTTAATTAATTATGATCTTTTTATTAGCTCTCCTCATTTAGATTTATAGATTTAGGAAATATAAGAGCTAATTTATTATGATCTTCTTTTAATTCTTCTTTTTTATCTTCTTCTTCACTATCCAAATGTATGACAATGGGTTGCATATTAGTACTATCAGCATGATTGTGAGAACCATAATTCATGTGAGCCTCTTTCATTCTTTACTTAGTTGTTGAGATAGGTAAGGTTTAGTTTCATGGTCTGGAAAAAGTGGCAAGTGGATTTGAGTGATCATGAGGATGGTGGGAGGAAGGTAATTTATTAGAGTTGGATTGGATGGATGGATGGTCATTAGGTAAGGTTTCACATGTTTCCACAAGTTGATGAGCTATAGCACAATGTCTTTATTTATGCTCTTTTGTACTTCTATTTCTTCTTGCATGATTTTCAGCTTGTGAAGGGGTAATGGAGGTGTTCCCCAACATTGGTCTCTTTTCTTCCTTAGGAGGAGGAATTGAAGGAACCACAATGGATTGGGAAACCACTGTATTCTTAATTTTTGGTCTAAAGACTTATTTTTCTTTCAAAGGAACAAAGTTAATTATGTGGTTATCTATTGGTCTTTTATAGGATTGTGGATTTGGAACTACAACATATATGCTAAGTGGTTGAGGGAGGATACCCGGTTTAGACTTAGGTTCATCCATTACTTGTGGGGTAGGAGGAAATACCATTTAATTCATTATAGTTGGAGGAGCCTCAGGGGGTATATTACTTAGGGATAGCTCAACAATACACTTAGCTTTAAAATTTTGATATAAAATGAATAAGAATTCTTCATGAGGCTTAACAGGTTCAGTTGGTTGAGGCCAAAAATAATCTAGTGAAAAAATTCCACGAGAGGCCAAAGGTTTAAACCTACTATGATAAATAGTGCGTATTTCTTATTCAAATGGGAATTTAATACATTTGTAAATTACCAATGGGATCAGATTCATGGAGTGTAGCCTTGGATAGCATAACTTCACATGAAATTGGTCTAACATTGGAACTATGGTAAATAAAAAATCCAATTGTTTAGGTCAAACTTTTATTGAGAGTTATTGAATCTATCATAGGGTGAACATAACCTTCATGATTTTTTAACCATGCCTTTGATTTTTCATAATTAGCTTTGTAAATTTTGTGCATAAATAAGGATTCTTCAGTGATCACATTCTCTACACACATAGGATCAATGAGTATCCCCTTGTGTGTTTATCATTAATTCAACTGGTGATATAAAGAGGACCATTAGGTGCATTTATGGATGCATCAATATGTTTAAAAGAATGTTAGGAAACAAAGTGGTTCAGACCTTATGAGATTGAACTTATATCATGTTTACAAAGTTGGATAAATCATTACTGTCTTCTTCATTATCTTTATATTGCACAAAGTTTGTTGAATGACTTGGCAATGGGTTTGTTAATATTTGCAGGTTTTGATTAGGTGGTGAAAATAATTTATTTCCTTTGTCATTAACATTGGTTGACTATATTTTATTAGATTTGATGAGATATTGCACTTGGTGCTTAAGACACTTACATATTTTTATATCATGTCTGGTTCAAAATGATATTGACAAAATTCTTTTGTGTTAATTTTTGGTGGTAAAGCTTTACTTGTGTCAACAAGCCTAATTGGAGGGAGTTGAATCATGTTCTAATTTAACAACTACAACATTATTGTATGGAGAGAATCAAATAATTTTTAAATTATTTATCTCTTGGCCTAAATTGATATGAATTTGTATTTTTTGCAATGAATTGTGTATCAATGTTATAAGCAATTTGAGGAGTGTTTATCTTAATGAATTTTTTATTTTTATTTTTAAATGACCAGTAATTGTTTTGAGGCGTGGATTCAGATTGAACAGTGGGAATTGATGAGGGTATACATTCATATTGACTAATTGATATTTGATAATCGAGAAGATCCATACACAAGTGTGTGAAAGATATTTCATCAATAATATCTTATCTCTAATACTAGTTTGTAAGTTTCTTATAAACACCCTTTGAATGTCTGTGATTGGAAGACTAGGAGATTTTTGAGTAAATTGATTGGTATTGTCCTATAAAGTCTATGATATTTTCTTTAGGTCCTTGTTTACAATGAATGAAACTGCTAATATCACTTGAGGACCAATGTTTTCTTGGAAATGTTGGAGGAACACGCTAACAAGTTGTGTGAATAAAGTAATTGAATTGTTTGGTAATGAAAAAAATAATCCAAGGCCATACATTTCAATAATATAGGAAAAAGTTTTTCTAGGAGCACATCTTCAAAAATGAAGTCACTACACAATGTAGTAAAAGATGACACGTAATTGTTAGGATCTCCTTTATCATTATATTTTTGAAATCAAGGTATTTCAATGTTTTGTGGTATGATTGTTTTGAGGATAGAAAATGACAATGGGCTATGTGTGAGATACAAAGGAGGTTTAACATTGGTTTAATTTTATTTTAAGTTAGAAATTTATTATTGTAGCAATGTCATTTTTTGCAAAAACATGATTTATTGCAAGATCATTGGTGAGATGTTTTGAGAGTTTGTCGAGTATGGTGAACTAGTATGAATTATTGGTGGGTTATTGTGTTGTATTTTTTTGAGGGGTGAGGAACATGGTGGTGTTATGAGTGAAGTTTCAAAACTCTAAAGATCCTATCTAGGAATCCCTAAGCTTGAGTGTAGACCATTTCTATATTATATTATCAATGCTACAACCCTGGAGGTGTAAATGTGGGAATAAAAGGAATTGTTGTGGGAGAGGAAACTTGTTTTCCTACTTGGTTTTGAGCATTGGTAAATTCATGGGCACAAATAGTTGTTGTAGGGATATTAGCATCTACTATGCAAGCTAGGCTATGCAAAAAATTTATTCCTTGAGAATCATTTATTAGCTTCCAAAGGTTTTCCATAATAGGAATTGTCTCTCTAGCTAAAGGCTTAGTAATTAGGAAGTCTTGAATACCTTTTAAATCTTTATCTATTTTTTTTTATCTTATCTTTAGGGACATGGCCAATAGTAGCCTCCAAGTCCACATGAATGTTAGGTTACGATGAAGTCATAGGTAGAATAGGATTAGGGATGGAATCCAATATGGATTGGGTAGAGGCAATACCTTGTGTGAAAGATTTATTATAATTTGGCTCAACACTGGTTGTGATTGCAGCATGGGAAGCCATAAGTTTGAATCACATCTCATGTGGGTATTATCAATAGGACACTAGATCATGAAGCTCATAAAAATTATTATGAGTTTAAAAACACTTAAGTGTAAATATATGGAATTTGAAATACAACACAATTAGAAAACATAAGTAAATTACAAGAACATAACCCATAAACACATAGGAAACGTAGAGATAGATCTATGATCCAATTTTTAGGTAAAAATGATTGGACAAGGGTGTCGGATGCCCTAGACCAGTAGGTTAATTTTATTGATTTAAATATTTGGATATGTTCTATTGTGTTTAAGTTTCCTAATCTATAACTGTTTAGGTCTGATAATAGGAAAATTTCTATAAATACATAGAATATCATTTTTTGCAATATGGACAACACAAATTTGTATACAATTTTTAGATTTTCCAAATAATAATGCAGTCCAAATATAATTTTTAGATTTTATAGTGTAGTAATTTATTGATCCTAATTTGACAAATCTATAAAAATGATTTTTTTTCTATCTTGTAGAATGACAATAACAATGTAATTTTCGCTTTTTCAAAATGTATATGCATAAATAACAAAATTAAATACTTTCATATTTATTTTCAAACTTTATTATGACATAATGTAGATTTTTGAATGTGATTATAAGCTATATATACCTTGAAACAATTGAAACTAACCCTATTTTTCTTTTTAATGAAATATGTTATGAAATTTTTGACTTTTTCAACATTTTTAATAAAAACTGTGTATACATAAATGGCGAATTCACACAACCTAATATTATACTCAAATTCTAAAATGATATGCTTCATATTTCAAAATATTTTAAAGTGCATGAATATTTAGGTTCACCAAAATATTTTATTAGAAAAAGGGATCCAGGTCTTAAAACACACTTCTTCCAATATGGCAATTGGGGAAGGATTAAAAGTTATCTCAACACCCACTTGGCTACAAACCCCAATGGAATAGCTAGAATGGTGGATCAAGGTTTTAATTATTTGTTATGGTATGATGTTGATTGGATTAATTTCTTGTTAATTGATTGAATTTGATAATGCAATGATGTTCCTAGTCTAACTATGAAAATGAAATAAACTATTGATATTTTTGGAAAACATAGAACTGATAAATAGAAACAAAGTTTAGAATAGTAGAGGGTAGACATAAAATAACCTAGCATATAAATTTGAGCCTAAAATAGTTGGATAGGGGCATTGGGCACCCTAGACTGGGTAGCACCTACTTAAGATATGATTTGATTCTCTTGCTTCTCCTGATTTGTAAGTTCTTCTCTTCTAGGATCACTGTGAGAACTTTACTTGTCATTGATTAAATCCACTTTCCTTGACTTGGTGACTTTTAGGGCTTGAATACATGAATGAGCAATTACTCTTCAATCTTCATCCAATTTACTATATATTTTTAACCTAGACATGTGAAAGAGGGGGAAGGGTTGTTCCATATAGGGGCTTGTGTAATTCAAACCTCATTTTGGTATTTTTACCTCCACAATGGATATGATGATGTAAAAAGAAAGTTTACCCTCGATCGAGCAGAGGTTGAATGATAAAAAAGTGATAAATTGACAAGTGTTACAAATCACCACTCAGATATGTATTCCTTGAGAGACTGGAGTCATGCACTCATCACCTTCAAGGATAAATTTATGCTTGATTTGAATTCCTATAAGTGTTAGTACTCACAAAACAAATTAACATAAAACACGAATAAAATCACATAAAAATATGATGCATGGCTAATATGATGCTTGATTGGAATAAATGTTGCAATTCTAATAATTTTTTTCTTGACTACTCTTAGGATGCTCAATAATAATCTCAATTTATTTCTTCAACATGCTAGGATTAAAATGATAAAAATGACTTGTATTTATATGGAATTATTCTAATTTCTTTAAAATAAAATACTGATAGCCGACAAATAATTTTAGATTTTTAAATATTAACATATCGACACCGACATATTTAAATTTTAGCCAAAATGGGCTAGACAAGAGCATTGGGAACCTTAGTCCAGACCCATCTATTTTGGGGCCTTAAACATTAGTAAATTAAATATTAAGTTTGTATTTTCAATCCCATCTTTTATTTTTTTGAAGATATTTATAAAATAGGAAAATTAAATGCATAATTAGGTCTATAGACTTAGGGGGAGCTAAACCAAGTGTTAAATTGTCAAGGGTGACAATTTTTTATGCTACAATTGGATATATGATCAGCAATTCAAATCATATCCAAAATATTTAAGTACCCTCATCCATGATAATTCCATCTACACCCCCTAAACTTGAGTGGAAAATGAGATAATTTTACATCCTTGGGAATCTATTGAGGTTTTCTTTCATCAAATAGTCAAGATTAACATGGTTTATTTTCCACTTGCAAAACCCTTTGAAAATAATCAACTAGATCCCTCTTGGTATAAGGATGATGAGTACTGCAACTATCATCAAATAAGAGTTCATGTCATAGGAAAATTTTAAGAAATTGAAATACTATATCTAAGACCATATAGATAGAGGTGAAACTAAAATCAAAGGATCATCAAACACCTTACCTAGTAAATACTTGTGTACATATCAAAACCCATTCTCTAGAAATAATTAATAGTGCACTCAAGGATAGTACTCCCATACAAATACTATCCATCACCACAAATGTATTTAGACTATTGTTAGACACATTAAGCGATTTGATGAATGTGATCATACCATTAATATAAAAATAACTAATTGTGATGTCACAAACCAACATGAAAAGTCAGTATGGAAGGGGGATTCGTCACCCCCAAGGATCCAGGTCATGGGAGAGCCCCAAGGAATGAAATTCCCTAAACTACCTTAGATTGATCAAAAAACAAAGAAAGGAGAAATATGTGTTTTTAGAAATCAGGTGAGTAGACTACAAGAATCTCAGACTGTGACTTAGATAGCTCTCTATCTAAGGAAAGAAAAATGGGAACTAGACTTTAGCATGCCACTCTAGAGTCTTAGGGATGCACTATCATCCTGTACAAACATCAAGTCAAATAATAGTCAAAGACACTCAAGATCTACTTACAACCCAAATGGCAAAGTTTTCTAGTTTGATAGTTTAATATGAAAATGTAAAAATAAACAATACAATAAGAATATTGGAAAGACTTATTCTAGTGATGAAAATTATATGGAAAGAGTAGGAAACTACTCACACATAGTCTAGTTATCCAGCTAGTTTCGAGTGGACAAACCTTCACCTACACACACAAAAATAGGAAAAAAATTGGGTTATGTTTTGAGGTCTACCTCACTTAGACCCTCATTTCAATGTTCCTATCTCCATGGAAAGCTAGATATGAAATGATATAGAGAAAGAGATAAAGAAGAGAAAGGAAATGACAAGCTAAATGCTACTCTACAAGACGATAGATGCAAAATGAAAAGACACAATGTTACCTTCCTTGCTATGAGCACTCAATGCTGATAGAGAAAAGAAGAGAACAACGCCACCATGCCAAGGAGATAGAACCTCATAAAACTACAATGACGATGGTGTTGAAGCAAGAAGAGACCCAAGTAGAAGGATGGTAGCACCAAGATAGAGCAATGGAGAAGCAAGAGTGATCAAGAAGTGAATAGAGAATGTGAGAGTGAGCTTGAGAATATAAGAGCTTGCAATAGAGAATGAAAATAATGTGTGAGAGACAAAAAGAATGAGTATGATAAAAAAGGAGGCAAGGAGTCATTTTTCATCAATCAAGACCTGGCAAAGGATATTACCTTTGTGACTAACTAGGAAATATAATGCTTGTGCGAATTTCAGAAGCCTGAATATGTTAGGATGACAATGTGGTGCATGGAAAAAAATGTGGTGCGTAGACGTCTGTGCAACATGTGTGTATCCTTGATAAATATTCCTCCACCTATAGAAAAGGAAAAGAACATGTGGAAAGAATGGAAAGATAATCGTGAGTTTATACATCTTTGTACTTGTAATTCTAAAGTGAGGGTAAAGAAATAGGAAATTTTCCTAGGGTATAAATTTGCACCATTACATAAGAATTTCACAATGAGTTTATTTCTATTGGAAATCAAGGTATAACTTTCAGCACTATGAACTTATAAAAGTGGTTGTAAATCTGAAATTATATATTCAAGATTACCATATAAAGATTAAGTGATTGACAATTACAACAACGAAAGAAAATATACAATATCACAAGTCAACAAAACACAAGTGACACAAGATATACATGGAGAAACCCTTGAAAGAAAAACTCCACACCCAAAGACATCTAATGTTTGTATTAATCTTCAAGGAAGTACATCAATACAATAATCATCTTTGTAATTTGACAACACTTCATCGCTCTAATAACCTGCAAAACAAACTCTTACAAACCACCATCTCAAGGCTCCAATATATAGAAGTTTGTGGGTGAGAATACCACAAATGGTATCGCAAAACAACAAGAAAAAACACCTAGAAAAACCCACACCCTCTTTAGTGGACAGCCCATAAACATGGAATAAAATATTGAATAATCACATGGCCTTCACATGGGCACCTAACCCACAACCAATCAGAATTGGTCTAACCCAAGTGCTCCATAATTATCTAACAACTCATATGGCTTCATGAAATAGCATGCACCAACATACAAACTTGGGAACCCAACCATTCAAGATCATGCAAAACATGCAAATAAAATGCAAGGACATACATGCCAAAGTGGTCCCCACTCACAAATTTTGATGCCCAAGAGGAATATTCTCTCAGGATGCTCTATAACCACCACCGTAATGGGTCCACCTCTTTGAATACAATTACAATTTGTCATAGGAAAATAAATAATAAATATTTTGTCCCTCATGTCCCCCATAACACTTTCCAAAGAATGTGGAGACACATAAATCAACTTAGGATAGCAATTATAATGTTACCTATCCTAACATTCTTCCACTTGACATTATACCTTGCAGTTGCATCCATGAGATACAAACAAAACATATAATCAAGTATAGTGAGAAAGGCTCATGGCCTTCCTACACCAAGAGAACTTATTCATGGTCACTGGATTCATGAGAGAATCTACAACATTATCCAAAGTGTAAACCTTCTCAATTAAGACCTTACCATTCTCAACCATTTCTTGCACAAAGTGATACTAAACATCAACATGCTTAGTACAAGCATGATACATAGGATTTTTAGCTAAACATATGGCACTATGACTGTCATGTCTAATCCTCACTGCCCTTTAATCAAAACAAATTACATTACCAAGTATTTGTAACCATATTTCCTCCTTAGAGGTATGTGTAGCTATCATATACTCTTCTTCGGTGATGGAAAATGTAACTATAGGCTGCCTCTTACTCATCCAACTCACTACACCTCCAAACAAAGTAAAAAAAATTCCACTAGTGGACCTTTGACTATCCAAGTCATTTTCCCAATCTGCATCAAAAAAACCCTATATGTCTAATGGCTTATCCACATCATCAGTACCATGATAAACCAAACAGTAATCTGAATTACCACACAAATATCTAAACACCCTCTTAACAAAATTCTAATGCTCTCTACTAGGGTTAGACATAAACCTACTCAAAAATCCCACTACTTGCGCTATATCTAGTCTAGTGCAAACCATTGCATACATTAAATTACTGATGCCACTAGCATAAGAAACATTAGATATTTCTCCAAAATCATCATCAAAATTAGTACACATATCTAAACTCAACTTACTACCAACCTGAAATGGAATATTTACTAATTTACATTCATGCATATTAAACCTCCACAAAATGTTATCAACATACTTACTTTGACCTAACCAAATCTTTCTATGAACTCAATCTTTATTGATATCCATCCCAAGAATATATTTTTCAACCCCCAAACCTTCATATCAAATTTTCTAGAAAGTTGAGTCTTAAGCTCCCTAATCTTTACCTTGTTGTTACCCATAAATAACATGTCATAAACATACAAGACAATGATTAGAATCTAATCATTAATAACCTTAATATAAACACAATGATTCTCCTCACATTTAACAAAACCCAACTTCAATGCAAAGACATCAAACTTTTTGTACCATATCTTGGGTGACTATTTCAAACCATATAAAGATATCTTAACCTACAAAATATGTGGTCTTTTCCTTTCACATAAAAATCATCAGGTTGTCACATATAAATCTCTTCCTCAAGATCCCCATGCAAGAAAGCGGTTTTAACATCCATTTTCTCTATTTCAAAATCATAAGAAGCAACAATTTGATGGATAATATGAATCTAATAGAAGTTAACTTAGCAACATGAGAGAAAAAATCACCAAAATCAACTCCCTCTCTATGGGAGTATCCCTTGGCCACCAATCTGGCCTTGTACCAGTCTAACTGACCATATGCTCCAAATTTATTTTTAAATACCCACTTGCATCCAATGGGCTTCCTTCCTTTGGGAAAACTCACAAGATCCCAAATATCACAACTATCCAAAGCCATCTTATCCTCCTACATGGCCTGCATCTAAGACACTTTATTTTGAAGAAAGAGCCTCCATGTAGGTTCTAGGTTCATTGTCAATCCTCAACAAAGAAAATATACAATGGAAATTGGATGGGCTATACCTGTCAACTAGATTTTTTTGTCTTGTGGATATTCTCAAGGTAGGAGTAAGGGGTTCTTGTTGCTCTTCTTCTACATGCTCATCCTGCATATCATTTGAACTCATTGAACCCTCTTCTTCTTCTCCATCCTCTAATCCATCTAGTTGTTCTACCATATGTGCATCTTCCTTCTTTTCAATCTTTGTCTCAAAGTGATTTTTTTTTGTCTTATCTTTCTCCTTTGGTTGTTCTTCACCTGAGTAATCTCTAAACTCCTTGAAAATCGCATATCTAGAGAAAACCATTTTACGAGTTAGTGGATTCCAAAGCTTATAACCTTTTACATTCTCACTATAACCAACAAAGATGCATTTATGTGTTCTTGGATCCAACTTAGAATTCTTCTCTTCAAGCACATGAATAAAATCCTCACAACCAAACACCCTTAAATTTGAAACAAAAGGATTTATACCTATCCACACTTCATAAGGAGTTCTATCAACAAGAGTTGAACAAGGAAATATTTTAACCAAATAACATTTAGTACTTACAACTTCTATCTTGGTTCATACTTTTTTCTACCCCATTTTGTTGAGGTGTATAAGGAGTAGTCTTTTGTCGAACAATACCTGCATGCTTACAAAACTCATAAAATTTCCTAGAACAATATTCACCCCTGTTATCAGATCTCAACACCCTTATCTTATAATTTGTTTTCTTCTCAACTAAGGCTTTAAATTCCTTAAACTTAGTGAAAACTTTATATTTTGCATGCATAAATAAATCCAAGTGTATCGTGACACACTATCAATGAAGGTAATATAATAATGAGATTTTCCAAAATATTCAACTTCCACTATTCCAAACACATCTAAATGAATAATCTCTAATAATCTCTTAGCTTTATTAGTCCCATTAGAAAATGATGATCTATTATTTTTACTAAACACAAAATGCTCACAATTTATTTTTTTTCCAACAAAATAATTAGCAATACCGTCAACCAAATTTTTATTCAAAATAGTCTTAAAACCCTTTTCACTTATGTGACCCAATCTATGGTGCCACAAAATACATACATTTTTAGTGGTAGTTAAATTGGAAGAATTACAAAAAGTGGAAGCATTAAGCCTAACCAGAGTCTCAATCCAAGATCCTTTAGCTATCACCAAACTCACTCTTACCAACCTATAACTAGACATTTCAAATTTCACATGCATTCTAGAATCATTCAACTTGGATACTGAAATTAAATTTCTTGCAATTCCTAGAATATGTAAAACATGATCAAGTGTTTTAACCCTCCCATCATTAAAACACAACTTTACCTTTCCTTTACCAACAATTTTCTTTGTGAAACTTATTCCCCATCATAAGCTAAATATGAAGTAAACCACTCCTTGTGAGGGGTCATATGGTAGGAGCAACCTGAATCAATAAGCCAAGAATCATCACTAATAGTGTTAGTAGAAATAAACAAAGCATTAGAATCACCATCTTCTGAGGACTTTTTTGTGGAAGTATATGAACTCTTTTTCTTGTTTCTACACTCTTTCTTCACATGTCCTCTCTTACTGCAATTCCAACACGTTACTCTGTTCTTTCTGGGGGCTTTAGAATGTCCTTTTGACTTGTCTCTATTTTATCCCCTTTAGGCCCTCCTTTTTCTTTGGACCATCCTCGAACATGCAAGGCATCTTGGGAACCTACATTAATGCAATTTTTCCTCATTTCTTCTGAAAGAAGTATTGCAATGAGACTATCCATCTTTGGTTTTGTACCACCACCACTTATGGTAGCAATTAGATATTCCCAAGATTTGGGTAAAGAACAAAGCGTAAAAATAAATTTATCCTCCTCTTTTATCTTAACATCTATAGATGCGAGCTAACTTATAATCATATTAAAAGAATTTAAATGTTCTATAATAGAATCACCATCCTTCATTTTCAAAAAAACAAACTTCTTTTGAGATATAACTTATTAGTTATACTTTTATTTTGGTAAATATCACCTATCCTCTTCCACAAATTGTCTGTAGTAGATTATTCTAAAACATTCAAGGGGAAAAAATCTATAAGACACAACTAAATGGTTCATCATTCCTTGTCCATTTTCTTCAAATCTTCATTAGACATTGATTCTGGTCTCTTTTCTCTTGAAACTGCCAACCACTGATCTCTCTCTTCAAGGATATCCTTCGTCTTCAACTTCCACATCTCGTAGCTAGTGTCATTGAACTTCTCAATATCTAAATGGGAGGTAGAAGCCATGGTTTACAATATTATTCACAAATTTGCAAAACCCACAATGCACAACACCCGCTACAACTAAAAAACCTTCAACACTCAAAAGAAAGGTGTCCCTCTCTTAATAGAACTATTAGCTCTGATACCAAATGTTGGAAATCAAGGTATAACTTGCAGAAATATGAACTTATTTTGAGTGGTTACAAAACTAAAATTATATATTCAAGATTACCATAGAAAGATTAAGTGATTGGCAATTGTAATAATGAAATAAAACTTGCAATACCATAATTCATCAAACACAAGTGACACAAGATATACGTGGAGAAACCCTTGCAGGAAAAAATGCCATACCCAAAGAGATCCAATTTTTGTATTAATGTTCAAGGAAGTACATCAATATAACAATCCTCTCTATAATCTAGCATTATTTCATCACTCTGACAACCTGCAAAACAAACTCTTACAAACCATCATCTCAAGGCTCCAATATATAGAAGTTTGTAGGAGAGAATACCACAAATGGTATCCAAAAACAATAATAAAAACCACCTAGAAAAGCCCACACCCCCTTAGTGGATAGCCCATAAACATGGAATAAAATATTGAATAATCACATGAGTGCCTAACCCACAACCAATCAAAATTGGTCAAACCCAAGTGCTCCATAACTCTTTGATGGCTCCAATGGTTTCATGCAAGAGCATGCACCAACATGAAAATTTAGGTTGTAATACCCCTTTGTTTTTCTCTTTTCTTCAGATAGTGTTTTACATTGCTTTGCTTTGCTTTCTAGTTGCACTTATAATTTGGTATACTCTATGATGTTTATTATTTGATCGCTATTTATAGAGCAATGTGGACTTTATGTTGTGATGTGATGTTACTCTCTTTGATGTTATTATTTGGCATGCCTTTTATTAGAATTATGATTATTTGGAATAACATGGTTAATTGCATATGAGTAGTTTATATATGTTAGAACTGTCAATTTTGTGATAGTGTATTAGTGAAGGGGATGGAATTGCATCACTCGCTTGTGAGTGCCCTATGATTCCACAACTTCCTCTTCACAGTGTGTTCTTATATGATGTTTATATACATGTTCTATTTATGCCTCGTTCATAGGTTTGCAGGTACTTGACATCGACTCCACTAGGCTTCACAGGTTTGAGTGTGTCGACCCAATGGTTAATTTGATTGGGAGATAGTAGATAGGATACTTGTGTCAAGCCTTTACCCTAGTCTCAGTGTGTCATCTGGTTTAGTTAGTTTCACTATTAAAAATTGTTTATTATTGCTTTGATTTATTATGTTGAAATGCTTAAAAAGGGAATTTAATGAATTTAAGTGTTTAAAGTTGATTATTAAATTAATCTTATTGTAATGTTAGAAGTTTTGAATTAATAAATTAATTAATTTAATTTAATTGATAAATAGTTTAATCCTAGAATTAAATTTTTTATTGATTAATTAAATTAGTTAATTAAGTTAAATTTGAAAGGGGAAATGTTTTGTAATTATTAAATGTTTTATAATTTTAAATTTTGGAGGATTTTATGCAAAATGGGTTGTTAGAGATATTTTGTGATTTTTAACATGTGTTAGAGGAATTAATGAGTTTGTTGGAAAATTTATTCATGGCAGAAGCATAGGGATATTTTTGTGTGTTGGGAAATTGATAAGGGGAGTTTTTATGTGATTTACTTGGGGTTCTAGAAAAATATTTGAAGAATTTGTTGTAGAAAGAATTTTTGGTATTCTTGCATCTTTAGAAAAATTGTTCTCGGGAATTTTTGATCTGTTTGGGATTGTTATTGTGTTCAGGAAATCGTATTACTCTAAAGGAAGCCATTGTCTATCTAGGAAAGTTTCTTGGAGCTGTGGAGGAGGCACTACTTCAGATCTATAAATTCATAGGCATTGGACTACATGTTCATTCTTTAGATTTTGTTAAGTTTTAAATTGAAAAGATTCTAGATTAGATCTTCTCTGTAAAAGATTTCTTGAGCAAACTTTTGAGTTTGTATTTTGTGTTAAAAAAATTGTATTTCCATAATAAATTTCTCTATAGAATAAATTTCTTCTCTATAGAACCATTTCCTCTGTAGATTGAAATTCTTGTGGAATAACTTTAGTAAAATGGTAAATTGGTATCATAGTGATTCTAGGGGAAACCATAAGGAAACACTTAGGGATCTAAAAAGAAAACCTCTTTCTAAAAGAAATTTTAATTTATGTAGAAATTTTTTCCTATAGGCTTGATTTTCTCGAGAAATTTCTCGTGAGATTAATCTGTGAGAAATTGTTTTGTTTTTTCTTCCTAAAATTCTTGTTTGAGCAAGTTAAAAGATTCCTCCTTATTTTGGTTGAGAAATTCATCTGTAGAATTCTCTCTGTAAAATTTGTCTTTCCGGTTGTTTTTGAAAAAAAAATCTCTTGTAGTTGATCATTTTATTTAAAGAAATTTTTCCCAATTAGACTGGTGGATTAAATTCCTTAAATATATATACATAATATTTATACATATGTGTGCTATATATATATATATATATATATATATATATTTATTTAAATATATACATACACCTATACATATATACACTATATATATTTATTTATTATTTATTATGCAATGTTGATTTGATTGTAAAAGTCTCAGAAGCCGTTTGTAGGACGATTTTTATTTTATTGGAGGTTTGTATTTAAATGTCGTTTTATTTTAGTTTTTGGTGGGGGGGTTTATTCCCCCACTGCCTCCAATAGTGGAGGGAGTGGCTGCCATAGGGCAATGCCCTCCACATTATGGAGAGAGTGTTGCCTCATGGACAGTACAGCTCCCCCATACCAATGGTTGTGGATTTATGTTGAGGAGGCAGACTATACATTCGGGCCCTCATCAATGACAACAAACTCTTTTTAATGTTTCATGCGCCTTTTCAATGGTTTTGATATCCTTTGTAATCAATAATATTTATGTTATCATTGTTTTGTGAAGGCTAACACTTTTGTAGGTCTCCAATAAATTCAAGCAATTAGGCAAGCAAGATCCAAGATCTTGAAGTGATGTGTATGAATTCAATCCTTCAAGGAACCTATTGAAGGGTAGTAAGTTGCGGGACTTTGTGATTTAATCATTCCTTCCTATTTTTTATCCATTCATCATTGAAATTATCATTGTGGAAATACTTACATAGGGTTGACCAAGGAAAGCCCCTAAATGGTACATCTCTTCTCTTTATGAATGTGCAAATCTTAGGTTTTGAAGAGGATTGAAGGAAGCTTGAATATAAATTGTTCATTGTTACATTTGAATCCCTATATCTTGTCAACTCACAGAAACTCACGTACAAGATTATCTGACAGTATTCTAACAACTCTCCAACTGGAAACAAGAAGCTCAGATTTGTTATCATAGGACCCAAAAAATATAGTAGAAGATTCCTACATTGACCCATACGACCTTGGGCAAATCAATCTTCCTACAATGATCAAAACCAAATTTTATGAGCAAGTACACAATCCTCTGCACTTCCCAAATATGTTTGTAGACTGCTACTTCAATATGTTAATTTCCATGTTATTTCCTTTTGCATATTAGGTCATATAGTCTAATTAGGTTAATCATTTCAAATCAATTCCAATTCATTGCAATCCCCGAATTGATGGAGATCTAGGTCTGATTGGCTCACCTTCATGGTTGAAATTCAATCTATATACCTTGTTGATCTCCATCTCAATAAAACCCTAGGAAAAGGCTTTGAATCCCATTGTTCTAAGAATTTAGGACTTAGGATCACTTGTTTATATGTTTCACTACCATTTTTCTTGGAGTTCTTACTAGGTTAGGTCTCTCCCAAAATGTGTAGTCTAAACTTCCCACATAATGCTCAATCTTAGTCATAGCTCATTCAACTAGACCTCAATCTTTATTCAATTTGGATTTTCACTTATTCAATATCTTAACTCTTAATTGTGTGGCCTTCAACCTTTTAGGAAGTTTATCATGATCTCCCTCTTTAAATTATTGTGGCTTTGATCAAATCTTTTATAGGTTTTTCTTTTATTTTGTATATAATTAGGATGTAATCCCCCTAAACCAATAATCCCTCATCTATCCCCACCTCAATTTGTTGGGTTAGACTATTCTCTTCACTAATGCAATGATAGGAATTTATTGTTCTCCTCAACACTTTGTTGGATAAGGCCAAAAATTTGGATTTCCATTGCTCCACTGCTAGAATCCATCCCTTAGGGTTAGAATTCTTGACCTATCCCTTTAGTGTTGCTTGCAATGTTGATTTGGGATCAACTGCATCCACTGGCCCAATCGAATTGGTGATATAGGCCATTAATTGGGACACTTGATGTTTGAGCTCCTCCTTTGTGTTTTCATCCTTCTGGTGAACTCATCCATGTCCACATATCTAAGGTCAGTATCTCCAATTTTGGTGTAAGGAGAGAACATCTTCAAAGGAGGGTGATAGTTTTTATATTGGTACTTGATCTTGGTTGGATCCTTTGGCATATATCCTACATGTAAAACACCATGTGTCAAGATAATCCCAAATAAATAATTTAGAGGAAGATAAAGAATCTTTTAATCAAGGCTTGAAGAATGATAAATAGCTTAGATTGTAAAGAACGAGCTAATTAAAAGAGTACTCTCAACAAAAAGAATCACATCGTGGATTAGGCTTTGGGTCTAGGTTCTATAACTTACCAAAGAATAGGAATAACTTAAAGGAAAGAAGTATGAATGATAATAGTAACACATTGAATCTCACTCTTGTTTGTGGTCTATCGAGAGTCAAGAATTGGGAGTTCGGTCTACCTCATGTTCATAATGTAGTTAGGTTTTAAAGAGTATCTCCAAATAACGACACTCGATAATAGGCTTAAATCCTTCAAGAGTTGGGACTCGGGAATGCAACCTATTTCTTAATCATAAGATATTTAGAACTTAAAAGGAATCTTCATTCATCAAAATTTGAAAAGCAATAAATAATTTTCAAGGATCGAGGATTAGAAATTTTTCTTAACATTTGTCTATGAGTTCAATACTTGGTATGACTTATGCTTGACATACTTCTTTTGACTTAAGACTCTTATTGCGAGGATTGGGTATCAAGTGTTTTACTTAAGACCTACCAAAAAATATTTTTTGAAGGAAAATTTTGACTAACAACACCCGTTATAATTAACTCATTCAATAAAACCTTTCTCTTAATACATCAAGGGTCAAGGATCAAGTCTATCACTTCACTTCTACCTAGAAATAAGGTAATTGGAAAAGGATATATCCAACAAACGACACCCGATTCTTCAAATAGTTTAAGGTTTTTTACCAAGGCTCAAAGATCAAACTTCGGGTATTGAGGCCTCATCTTGACACATGTTTAATAAGAAGATAAAGGATAAACCAAATCCCTGACACCTGATATCTGAAGGATCGAAATCACTTTAAAAAGTGCTAAGGCATATGAACACCTAGCAAGGGAAAAGTCTAACGCCTAATATGATGACATCATAAATGTCCTCAATTGGCATGCCAAGATAAAAATCAATTCAATAAACCCAAAAGAATAAAAAATGAAAAGAAGAACGAAGAACACACGAGATAAAATAGAATAAATGAAAAAAAAAAAAAACCAGAGAAACAAAGGGGAAAAAAGAAAAATGATACCACTGAATCAAATGGACAACACACACACAACCCCACACTAACAATCTAGAATGACACCATGAATTCAAGGAAAACTCAAAGAAATATGATTCCCAACCTAGAAAAAAGAGCATGGGAACAAAGACGAAGATGGGTGAAGACGAAGCAACACAAACAAGATGAAACACCCAGACACGAGAACCAACATGAACACTTGAATGAAAATGGCAGACAAAGAAAAGCACAAGAATTTGTAGGGAGGTCACCTAAAATTCATAGAGCTTGTGACCATGATAATAATACAAACTAAATATGCTAGATGAAAATGAATTTAAAGCTTATTTAATCTTCTAAGTCATGATCCCAATAATATATTTGAAATTCATCAAAGAATAAGAACCCATTAAACTAACATGAAGAACATGAAAACAAAATGGAAACCTACTTTAAGACCTCAAATTTTATCCTATTGGGGGATTGGTGTCGCATTAATGTGGAATGGCGACCCTTTCCCAATCCCTTGGATAATATGAGCTTATTTTAGTCAGTTTTATTGAAGAAAATCGACAAAACCGATGAGATATGAATGAGACATGATATAAAAATAGTTTAACTTGATGAAATGATTGCTAAATGATTGGATTCTTGATAAAAATGGATAAAATCTATGCTATATGTAAACCAAGCTCAAAGATACAAGCCATAACTATGAATTTATGCTAAAATATATGCAAACTAAGCTAATATGGAATCCATTAATGGATGCTTAAGCTAAATGGATGAATCTTTAATCTAAAATGCTATCAAATATGAAACATGGATGCAAATGAGTATAAATTTCAAGAACACAAGTTTTCTATCAAAATATGGATCCATTTCTCTCCAAATGATGAAGTATTTATAGGAGAGCAAATGAAGAATCAATGGATGAGATCAATGTGATCTATCAATGGTCAATATTGAATGAAGGGGGGAACATGGATCAAGGATTCTCATAAATGGATGAGAATCAAAGATCACATGGATCAAGAAAAGCATCAAGGGTTGAGAATAACTTCAAACAAACACACTTTGTAACAACTTTGAAAGTTTGTTATAAAGATTGTTTGAAAACAATCATTCCCTTTTTGGATCAAAATAGGAGAATATTCCCTATGCAAGTGGATGGGAGGGGAAATTAGATTAGTAATTAAAACTAAATTTGAATATGCAAGATGAAGAATATGAGGATATTCATTAAATTATTAATTTATTTAATGACAAGGGGATGCAATATGATATTTAATTAAATAGTTTAGGGTTATTTAATTAAATAAGAGGACTTGGGGTTTAAATTAAATAATTTAATTTATTTAATTTGAATAAGATAAGAGATGAAGGTGAAAAGGGGATGAATTAACCTAATTTAAATCAATTAGATTAATAGATGAAAATGATGCATTTAATTAAATAACTAGGCTTATTCAATCAAACAAGAGAAAAAGAGGATGAATTTTAGGATGAAATGATGTTAGTATATCGGATTCAAGTGTGTAATACTGTTTAGGACACTTTTAAGTGTCTACATTTTTCCCCTCTTTGAAGCGAGGTACATGTTACATTGGTTCAAAGAATGATGTTTTTCAGATTAAGGTTGTTGCTCATATCAAAAATTTAAAAATTCTTGATTTTTTGGATGCCCTATTGTTGCCCCAGTGGAAGGAATTAAGTTGGTACCCTACCCCCTCGAGAGATTAGGTGGAAATTTAGAAATTTGGGTTGATATTGCGAAAAATATGTACGATCAGTTCAACTCAAAGAGGACTAGAAAGCTCAAATGTCTGATGTAAATTTTTTTGATGAGGTATAAATAGTCATCGGCCATGGGTAGCCTCATGTATAGTTTTATATTCACACATATTCAACACTTGGATAGAACTGTTAGTAAAGATACAAGAATAAAAAGAATGATATTGATGGATGAATGAGATGGATTAACCATTAATTTGAGATTGATTCAGAATTCCAACAAGTCTATGATTCATTGAGATTATTAAATTACGATGATGAGATTGATGATTTTCCCATTTCCAAGATTGGGACTCTCCACCATTCCTTATTGTTGATATAACACATAGAAACGATGCATTAATGTATCTATAACCAGGATGGTGTTGTATTAGTGTGATGGACTTTAACTTTGCAAATAGATAGGATAATCCTTGTGCACACCTTGACATACAGAAACCTCATTGGAATGTAGTTTAGAATTTTATAATATCTCAGACCAAAGCATACGCAATAGTCAACAATTTACTCTAAACGACTTCCCTACACACAACTAAGCAAGTATGTGCCAAGATTATTTTACAAGAATACCCACAAGCACAACAAATAAAAGATAATGATTGATGCCCCATTCCTTTCTCTCTAAATTGTTAAGACATCTTTGAGAGGTCCTCGAAATGGGTCAATAAGATAAATCATAAGAAAAGATCAACAACAAATAGTCAATGTTATTTATATCTATTTCTAAAGGTGTAATGTGTTTTGAGGATAACTATCCAAAATGATTTCCAATGATAATGCCCATTGTAGGAAGGATGCATCCTAGGACATGTTATCAAATGTTGGCAGGTTGATAGGTTGTTTGAAAGACTATTGATATAAGGTTTGATTGACATGTTTGATAATGATCAAGAATTTGATTTTGACATTTAGGTTCACACTTCACAACTTGTTATACCTATTTTCTACTTGTTTTACCAAAGTTTGAAGATGACGATTGATTTATTATGGATGAAGGTTTATTGTGGGTGCAAGCAAAATGGGATGGATGTTTTTGGATTTTCTAGAATATTTCAATGTTTTTGGTATTTTGATAATGTTTTGAGGTTGTTTTTAGTTTTTTTGAGAGTTTATGTGAATGTTTTGGTTTTTTTTAATTATTTGAGGTTGTTTATGTTTTCCAATGTTTTGGTTTCTTTTCTTTTTTTGTGTTTTTCTAAGTTTTCAAATGTTTTGGGGTGCTTTGAGATATTTACCAAGATCCTAACCTAAAAGACTATCCTAGGGGCCTCGGGGGCTTATCAAAGATGAGTCTTTTCTACGTTATACATGCAAAGACCATGTAGTTTGATTGACCTTGACTTATTGTTGATGAGATATGAACATTTGTTGGATTGTCAGTTTATTATGATAGAATCCTAAAGGATTGACCTAGGGTTTCTCAGGGGAACATCAATGATGGCCTTACATATGTTCAAGCTCAGAGACTCGTAGTTTGACAAGGTATTTTTATTTTTTATGTTTTACCTGTTTAGGGATTTTGATGTGTTTTGGATGTTTTGGGGTTTGACTTTACAATTTTTTTAATGTTTTTGGATTTTAGTTGTACAAAATTTTGATGTTTTCAGATTTTCTGAATTTTCAAGTGTTTTTTGATTTTGATGAAGTTTTATCAATGTTTTAGTATTTTCGATGAGATTTAAGGTAAATGATACATAGATCACAGTGTCAATGTCACATTGTGAGATGTAAGACATGGATCAAGAGTTGTTTTGAAAACAAGAGTGAAATAACCTGCCCCTAGTGTCTAGCAATGCTTCATAGTTTAATGAACAAACTAAGATAGGTAATGTTTATGTGAAGAGTTCAAAAGAGTTTTATCATGCTAGATATTGGCTATGGGACTTTATGAGATAAAATGGTAAAGATCCTTTCAAAAAAATTCCATGAGTAGAGTTGAAGTATACGTCGAATCTTTGTCAAGATCAAGATAAATGGGAATATCTAGATAAATTTGGATTGGATGGGTGGAGGGAACATTGGATTTATCATGACAAGGATGAGATGCTTCTATTTGAGAAGGGTCATATAGACATTTTATTTTACTCATGATGCATGTTTTCCAGGTTTTCATCATAGTACTTGCCCAAAGTGCCACTGTAGTGGTTTTCACTGGAGGATAATTTTTATTTTTATTATTTTTTGGATTTTTTTTATGATTTTCTAAAAATTTAACCCTCATGTTGAACCACCTGGTGGTATTGATGTAGAGGCCACTATCATAATGTGCCAATGATATCCTCCTTGAAGAAGTTGTTTTGCTAAGATACGAGCACTTGAATGCAACTTTAAAGAACTTTGATCTGCCTTATCGGTACTAGAATTATCCTTGTCTATGTGCGCACATCGCGATAGAGTACCTTTGAAATCCTTATGATAAAGAGTAGCTTCCAACACATGGTGAATGTGAGAATTTGATATTATGAATGGAGTGTATAGTTTCATGCGTGAAGGAATATGAGATGGATTGGTTGATGGTTTGGAACCTCTGACTCTTCAAACATGGGAAGATGAGAAATGATGGGTGGGAACAGAGGTTTTCATGGAATTAGGACCAACCACTAGATATACTTCATTCCTTGTTTGAGAAGCCTGATTTTGTATTTAACGACACTTTTGATGGATACATTTGTAATACCCCTTTGTTTTGATCTATTGTTTGAACAATGTTGTTTCCCCTTTTATGCTTTAGTATGTGTTGTACTTTGACTATGTACTTGGTTACAGTTGATCACTATGTTATCGTGATGTATCTTGATGTGATGATACTATATTTTGATGTGATTATTATGGCATTTTTGGAATTAGAATATGTGGATATTTAAATTTATGATGTTTCATACTTTTGATTATGTTGCTATGTTAGATGCGTCAGTTAGTACTATTGTACTGGCGAAGAGGACAGTATCACATCACTTGCTTGCGAGTGCCCTACAATTTCATGATTTCCTCTTCACGGTGTGCCTTGTTTATGACATATTATTGCATGTGGATATATTCTTTATTCGCAGGTTGATAGGTACAGGAGATCGACTCCACTTGGTTTCACAGGTTCGAGCATGTCCAAGGCCCAACGACATTCAATTGGGAGATAGTAACTAGGATTTTCGTGCCAAGTCGTCACCCTGGTCATAGTGTGTCATCGGTCCTAGTGTGGTCCAGTTGTTTTATATTGTTTAAATTGCCTTTTTTTGGTTTATTTTGGAAGTTAGAAGGATGTTAAGTGTTTGCTTTATAGTTAAGTTAGTGAGTAAATTTATCTGGTTAGATGTTAGAAAAGTGAATTAATTTAATTTAATTAATAATTAATTTAATCCTATGTTAGATTTACTTTATTAATTAATTCAAATTATTTGTGTTGAGATGGGTAAGATCATTCATTTTGGAAATGCATGTATATTTAGTTTGAAAATGGAAATAAAAGAAAATGTATTAAAAGTTCAATTTAGCAATTTTTGAATTCAAAAATTTGAAAGAAAGACTTTTGCATTTTTCTGTTTTAGAGAATTGATGAGGAAGGTTGTAAGATTTTATTTTTTTAAATCATTATCGTTGAATTTCTTCACAAGTTTTTGATCATGGAGTTTTTTGGAGAAAATTGAAAAGAAGAGGAAGGAATTGTTCAATTTTGTGGGTTTGGATAAAAAGCTCAAAGAATCTGTGGAGCTTAAAAGGGAATCAAGGCATCAATAGGATCTTCACTCAACTTCAAAGAAAACAAGTTCATGTGTTTCTTAAATGAGATTCTTTTGAAATTTTAATTGTGTGAGTTGTTGAGAATCATGTTGAAAGGCTTGGATCTACTATTAGATAGCAAAATAAACCAGTTGGTTTCTTGTTTTCCAAGTTGGAAGAAAACCCTATTGGATTAGATTGCTTTCAAAATTTGAAATGGATACTTGAAAGTAAATTCATATCTTTATTTGTGTTCTTCAATTTGTTTGGTTTTCGATTTGGGTAAATGGTTATATGAGTGTATATATATACACATATTATATTTATATTTACCCTGGTAAAGTTATGTTGACAAAATTTATAAAAGGTCTGTATTTTTTTTTTAGCTTATACTTTCTTTTTTTTTCAAAAAAAAAACCCTTAAAAGAAAATGACAGTCAAAATATAGGAAGAAAAAAATAAAATAAAATAAAGGTTGGGGGTCGGGGGCTCACCCCACAGCCGCCCCCATGGGAAGCAGCGTGGGGGAGCCATGCCCAACGACCCCTCTGTCATGCAGACTGTGCATTTGTGACCACCGTTAATGGTGGTCGATTGTGCAGTGCACAACCGCGCCACCATTAGTGGTGGCCAGCTACGCATAGCGCCACCCATGCTTGGCTGACTCCACCTTCGTCGCTCGCAGCGACCACCTCCACTAGTGTCGCCCTTTGCGGCTCTTTCCGCCAGTGCTGCCCTCTACGGCTCTTTTCGCCAGCGCCACCCTCTACGGCTCTTTCCGTCGATGCCACTCACTGCGGCCGCCCTTGTTGAAACCATCGTCGCCGCCTGGAAAAACTCCTGGCCGGTTCTCTTCTCCACCCAGCATCCTTATGCATGCACCCCGAGGTCGCGGGATTCAACCCTAAGGGTTGATGTGTGAACCAAGGCACATGCCCTTGGACATTTTAAAATATAAAAAAAAAATATATTAATAATAATTTATATTATTTCAATATTATAATTGTTATAATATTTTAATATTATAATTGTTATAATATTTTAATATTACAATTTATTATTATATTTTAATATTATGACTTATTATAATATTAAAATGCTTTAATAGTATAATATTATGATTTTTATAATAGTATGAGGTGTTTAAATAATAGTAATAATATTAATGTTTTAATATTAACATATTAAAATGAGAAATTTCATTATATTATTACATTGTTTAAATGGGAATTTTTTTTTTTTACATGGGTTTTATTGAATATGGGAAACAATGTTTTATTTAAACATGGGATTTTTGAATTGTTGATATACTGGTAAATGTTTCATGTATTCAAATACTAATGTGGAAATAAATGATTAGTATTATTCCTCCCTTATTTGAAATGACGTATTTAATTCAGTTTATCTAATGCATTGAGTACTGAATGTTAGTGAGGAAATGGGTTTAGTGAACCCAAAGTAGATTTGATTCTTGCCTCGTTTTGATCTGTAGGGGTTGTCATTTGGGAAATGTGGGTCTTAGCTATTGACAAGTCTTCAAGTTGGGCTTTCAAGTTTGTGGGTTGTCGTACTATGTAGTCAACCTTCAGATTTCCTTGGGTAGTGTGTTTAACCAGTTTGTTCCCTGGTTATCACGAACGGGAGTGTGTTGACTGTATGTCATGGTTAGGGATGTGATATCCTTGCGTAGCACTTGTGTAACCCTGGCTTGTAAAGTTGTTCCACATCTCATCTTAGAGGAGTGGCTTGTAATGAGGGTCGGCACACAAAGTGGTGCCAGGATAACTCATTGCAAGTTAGTTAATCCAGTGATAACTTAAATAACTGATTAGAGTATCACGTAGAATTAAACACTTAAAAAGATAATTATGCCTCACTCATGAACACAAGGGCTTGTAAAGACTTGGGTTGAGATGAGAAGGCCTGGAACGGCAAGATCGTTATCTTGTCTCTATGAAAGATAACTGATTCCGCATTGGATTACATGAGGGGCCATAATTCATTATAGGTTACTAGGATAAACCAAGTTGGGGGTCGAGGCCTAGGAAGACTTACCAGGATAACCTATGTAACATTGTGATGACACTTCTCCTAGGTCGACAGTATGTTCACATCATTGATGCAGTTGATTACATTAATCATGGAAGCATTGTAACCATTGTGTTAGTGATGTCATTGTATTTATTTCAGTTCGGTTGTGTTAACCTATGTCTAGAGTTAGACGTCCTTGGCTTGAAATCCTTGTTACTATCTCCTAGCATGGGGGGTGAACCTTTGGGTTCCACTTGGTTGGGTGGAACGTGCACCTTTCTCCGTTGGATTTTCTTCTTAATCGTGTGGACGAGACTTCCAGTTGGAGAGCTCGGATGGTCCAGTTCATTTCATGCCTTGTTATTTTAGTTGATCTTGTATTATATTACCCCTCATTGTTATCGAGGTGGAAGTTGTAATTGTAACCTTATTTCTTGAACTTGCCTCATTCGGGGAATGAGTGTTGTAACCTTATCGTTAATGAATGGATTAATGCATTTGAAAGTTATCTCTTATGCTTGATGTAAATCATCTTAATTGGAATGTATGTGTTTATTTATAATTTAAATAATTGGCATGGTTTAAATGTATGTTTTGTTGAGGTTCTATATAACCTTTGTCTCGTAACCTTAGAGGTTGTTGGAATTAGTTAGTGAACTTACTTATTAATTGTACTTAAACAAAAAAAAAAAATAGTTTGTTTAAGTACTTCTTTGCAACTTCCTCTAGGGTTGTGTGGCGGGGCGTTACAACATTTCCTTTTTTGACATTGCCCCATAGTTTCATTGACTAATGGAGTTTTGGATGGATGATTTTCTTTATTTTTCTTTAGTATCCATTTGTACTTTATGTGTCCTTTTTTCTTTACTTCTTCATTTTCTTTGATGATCTTTTCCTTGCTTTGATAGGAATCTTTCTTTCTATGTTGGTCCCAAGTTGATTATGAGATGATGGGTGGATGACGATTCATGATATGAATAGTTGTAGTGTTGATAGTATTTTCATCATTAGGATCCTCTGTGCCCCATATATTGTTGTTTGTTGTAGACAAGATTTCCCCCAACATTGTGAAGGTATTGACAATACCTAATCCTTTGTCCTGATAATGTGTCCTCTAATCCATAGCCATTGAATATGACTTATCATGAACACATTATATTGTTATAGGTTCATGCATTTCTGGAATATGAATTGTTTTCTTTGAGTCTATGACATCATTATCTGTTGATATTGCTTCAAAATATGTCAATGATGCACAATCACTGTAAGAATCAAGAATCTCAACCATTGCTTTCTCTTGTGTGGGAATATCAAGAGTGGGAGACTCTTGTTTTGGATGAAGAATATCTATATGTTTTTCAAAAAGAAACATCTCAAGGGTGATATCGGTGACATATTTGGAGTTTAAAATGGTTTGGAATATGTCCCTTAGCTCTTGGTGAAACTCTAGGGATAGGGGTTCTTGATCTAGACTTGATTCAGAGTAACTTTCATTATCCTCAAGAGCCTCTTCTTGACATGATCCTTGGGTGGATGATATATCATTGATAAAAGACTCTTCGCAATAGTTTGTAGGTATGGGTGCAACAAGGGATATTTATAGCTTGTTTGGGACTTCTTCAATACTCCCAATCATGGAGTCATAAGTGGGATAGACATCACGATCTGAGACATATCTGATGCCATTATGGTATGAAATATTGGTAGACACCGTTGATTGATTTGGACTTTGTTTCAAAAAATATTCTTGATGTATGTCTAATTCCTCATGTTGTAATGAATGAATATCATAAATATGTCCCACTATGGTATCATGAGTATGGTTTAAATTATTTGAGGTTGATTCCTTTCCTAAATCTTTTTCTTTTGTATGATCAACTATATGGTTTGTGTAAATTTTTAAATTTTCATTCATAGATTTTTGATCGACATCAATGTCTCCTTCTTCACTAAGTTCCTCTATTAGAGGTTTGAGTGTAATGCCCTGCCACGCAACCCTAGAGGAAGTTGCAAACAACTACTTAAACAGGCTTAAAAAAAAATTATTATTTTTAAGTACAATTAATAAGCGAGTGCACTAACTAATGCCAACAACCTCTAAGGTTACGAGACAGAGGTTATATAGAACCTCAACAAAAAACATGAATTTAAACCATATCAATTATTTAAATAATAAATAAACACATACATTCCAATTAAGATCATTTACATCAAGCAAAGAGATAGCTTTCTATTTCATTAATCCATTCATTAAACAATAAGGTTACATCACTCATTCCCTAAATGAGGCAAATCCAATAAATAAGTTTATAAATACAACCTCCACCTTGATATCAAATGAGGGGTAAAATAATATAAGATCAACTGAAATGAAATAAAGCAAGAACTGATACTGAATCCAACGAGCTCTCCAACTGGAAATCTCGTCCACACGAACAAGAAGAAATCCCAATGGATTAAGGTACACACCACCCAACCAAGTGGAACCCAAAGGCCCATCCCCCATGCTAGGAGATAGTAACAAGGAATCCTAGCCAAGACCATCTACCTCTAGACATAGGCTAACACAAAACTGCACCAAACTGAAACAACCAATCACATGTACCACACAAGTAAAACACAAGTACATCACGAGTACAAATCAAGTACATTTCTGACATGGTCACATTGCTTCCAGATATAAAGAAGATCAAGTATGTTATGAGAACCATACAAGGTAAGTGCAAGAAGTTGGGTCCACGAAGAGGGGAAGTTTTGGCCAAAAAAAAAAATCTCGCAAAAAATGTATATGCGTTATTAAAAAACGTGTACGCATTATTAAAAAACACGTATGCATTATGCATTAGGTACCCGAGCCTAAAAAAATACGTATGCGTTATAAAACGCGTACGCGTTATAAAATGCATACGCGTTTTTGAGTGCATACAAGTCATTTATTTTTTAAAAATATTTTTTAGAAACGCGTACACGTTTTTCTTTTCAAAACATGTACGCGTTTCAAAATGCGTACGCGTTTCTAAAAAGTTTTTTTTTTTTAAATAATCAAACAAATAAAGAGCGCATATGCGTTTTGTAACGCGTACGCGTTTTTAAAAATGCATACGCGTTATTAAAAACTTGAATCTCCAACCCATTTGCAGCCTTGGTTTTAGGCTCGGGAAAGGCTTGGCAATCCGAGCCTTAGCCTTTGACCTGCAACTAAAAAACTAAGGCAGATTGAAGAAGAATGTCCATCTTTGACAGTATGGTTGATTAATTTTTTTTCTGAATCAATCTATAAAATTAAAACCCATTACAGAACATGATTTCTAGTTTCCAAATATATAATTTTTATTAATATTGGATTATATTTGATATTTTTAAATTAATTTCAAAGCAAACTAGTCCTTAAATATGAAATATCAGACTTTTTTGGTTTTTTAATAACTTTTTTTTGGTGAAGTTTCTTGTAAAAAAAATTATATGACATCAATCTTTAGACAATTCTTTATAGAATGAAAAATAAAAGTTTCAAAAAATGTTTAGTTTAGGTCAAATTATGTTGTCCGTACACATTGGTTTTTAAAAACAACAATTAAGGCCAATAAAAATTTAATAAAAAAAAAATATTTAACAAAAAATTACAAAAAAAATTCCTCATCAATCTTCATGTTGTTAGCTCTCTTTCCTCAAAAGGAATTAGCAAATTACTTTTATTTGGGTCAAAAAGTGGTGTCCGTAAACGTGCATGGTATGGTAAAAAAACAGGGACTTTTAAAAAGTGGTTTTTATAGATCCCTATCAAAATTTAATTTCTACAATTTGGGTATTTGAATAATTTACATATTTAGAAACTAGATTCAAAATTCAAAATTTTATATTACTAATTTTTTTTAAAATTCATTTTGTAAGTGCCTCAAATTTTTAGTCCAAGTGTGACAAATTATGAAAAACAACAAAAACACTTCCACTTTTTGAACTTTTTGTGGACCCAACTTCTTGCATCAGCCCTACACATAATAATTGAATACCAACTATGGTCACATTTGGTATGTTAAGGAAACCATACCCATAGAATCAATTACCAACGGTTGTCTTAGATAGAGTGTCATCACATAGTTCGTCATGGGTTGTCCTCTGGGAATCTTCATAGGCTCCGACCCCCACTATGGGTTATCCTAGTGGCCTCAACCGAATCCCGGCCCCCATACTCACTCATGCGGAATCAAATACCTTTCGTGCAAACAAGATAGATGACCTTGCCATTCTAGGCCTTCCCACTCATCCCAAGTCTAAATGAGCCCTTGTGTCTATGAGAGGCATAATTATCTTGATTAGTGAGAAGTACCACCTAATCTTCTAAGTTTTGTTTTAGTTATCACTTGATTAAACCACCTCTGAAGGTTTCCCACTTTGCCTCTTTGGGCTATGGCCCCTACAGAAGCCACTCTTCTACTTGAAAACACACATACCATCCAATCACCCAGGGTACCAAAGTGCAAACAACTAGACAATATGACCACTCCTTTCTTAGGAGGCGACATAAGATAAAACCCTCTCCAACACTAGAGGTAACAAACATAACAAAACCACTCCTTACAAGGAGGCACAATTCACATAATCCACTCCTTTCTCAAGAGGCACAAAACATCCCCGTTCGTAGAAACCGGGTAATAACAATGACATAACTTAATGCACTACCCAAGGGATTCAAAATAGGTCGACAACACGACACGACAACCCACTTATTAAAACCCATCTGGAAGACTTATAATTCTCTATGACTCAATTTTCCCCAAACGATAACATAAGCATAACACATTCAAGACGAGCAAGAAGGCGAGAATTAAATTCTACTTTGGATTCACTAAATCCATTTCCTCATTAACATTCAGTAATTTATAGCATTAAATAAACTGAATTAAAATACATCTTTTTAGATAACTGAGAAATTATTTCTAATTATTTAATTTCCCTACTTGTACTTAATTAATGATAAATTAATCAGTTTATCATGTAAACCAAAGTTCATTGATATAAATAATTATTGCTTCCTCATTTCCTTATATCTATTTTAAAGCAATTAACTGGTCAAAAAAAAAAACATATTATTTAAATCATAATCACTTCTCTTTTTAAAAAAATTAAAAATTAAAATCAAACAATGATTTACTAACGTTAACCTGTTTTCCCATTTTCTCAATTTGACTTAAATAATGCCATTAATTTAAAACACCATTTTCCTTTACACAATAAATTTATGTCCACAACAATAACCATAGGTTTTAACATCATCTATAATAATATTTTAATATTATAACTAATAATATAAAATATTATTTTAAAATATTTTAATATCACAACCTATAATATACAAGATATTATATATATATTATTAATGATATATATATTAATATTTTAATATTATAAAATATAATATAAAATATCATTTTAAATATTTTAATATTATAATTTATAATATATAAAATATTATATATATATATATAATAAAAAAAGGACAGCCATACGGAATGGGGCCCACACGTTTTAGCATGGGGAGGCATGGGTTTTTAGGTTAAGGGTGACTGCATATTCTTCTTGGCCGCAGTTTGAGAGAGAGGGGTGGCGGTTGTGTTATAGCCGACCCCATGTCAGGGCCGACTGTGTGTAACATAGTCGTTCCCCCTAAGGGGCGGCAACTGTGTTACATACAGTCGTCCCCTGGTAAGGGCACGACCGGCAGTGGGGGTCGCGCTAGGCGCAGCTCCCCCCACACGCCTCCCATGGGGCGTAGTGGGGGTGAGCCCCTAGCCCCCTCAAAACAATTTTTTATTTTTATATCTATTTTTTTTTAGACCCCTGTAGATTTTTTTTTTTAAAAGAGCTAAAAACAAATTATTTTATTTTATTTTATTTTTAAATAAAAAATAGGGGTTCCATAATATCTTTTAAACAACATATTTCTCAACTCAATTTTATAACAATAAGAATATACGTATGCAGATATATTCTTCAATGAAATAGCAGATTTAAAAAAGGAAATAATACATATAATGATCAATTTTAAACCAAGAACACCAATATTCTCAAGAAATAATACATATAATGATCATTTTCAAACAGACAAAAATTTTCTTTCAGATTGGAAAACAAGAACCCAACTAAGTGTCCATTGCAATCATACAGCAAATTTCCAATGTTTTCCCAAATGATTTTCAACAACAACATAAACACTTTAAAATCTCAAAAGCAGCCAATTTTAAAGAAATGAACCTGATTTCTTTGAGTTTGTGAGGAGGTCCAGATGGTGCTCAGCTTCCCGCTTCAGCTCCACCAATTTTCACAGCTTCAATCCAAAACCCTCAAAAATGCAACAACCCTTCCTCTCTTCTATTTGTTTTCCATTTTTAAAACTTGTTGACCCCCAAAAACTTATGAAGAAAATTCAAATAATAAAGAAAATTCTCAAAATATCCATGCACCAACCCTCATCAATTTTTGAAAATAGAAATGGAAAATATCTCCTTTTTCAAAAAAAAATTGAATTCAATTTTTCTAAAAAAACAATTTAAAACCTTTTCTTTCATTTTTCAATTTCACATAATAAAATCCATAAAGTTCAAAATGAATAACTTATCTAATTTCAACACAATCAATTTAATTAATTAATAAAATAAATCTAATCCACAATTAAATTATTTATTGATTAAATTAAATTAATTAATAAAATAAATTACGTTATTAACATAATACCAGATCAATTTCAATTCACAAGTTAAATGCATAAAGCCATTTAATTACCCTTTCCAACTTGCAATTAAATAATCAAAGAGAGAGAACAATATAAAAAAAAAAAACCCGACTAAGACCCGACGACACATTATGACTAGGGTGACGACTTGGCATGGAAAACCTAGCTACTATCTCCAATCGAATACTGTTGGGCAATGGACATGCTCAAACCTGTGAGACCAGGTGGAGATGATGTCTTGTACCTGTCAACCTACGAATACAAATTATATCCACATGCATATATATATCAAAATTAAAACACACCGTGAAGAGGAAATCTCGGGATCGCAGGGCACTCGCAAACGAGTGATGCAATCCCGTCCCCTTTACCAATACAGTATTCCTAACTGATGAATCTAACATCATTAATATGATCAAAAGCATAAACATCATTAATTCAATTATCCACTATGCTAATCCAAAGCATGCCATAATGATAACATCAAGATCACATACCATCACATCGAAATATCACATTCACATCACTTTACAGATAGCGATCAAACAACAACCAAGTATCAAAGTCAAGGTACTAACATAAAACAAGACATAACCAAACAGAACACTGGTTGATCCAAAGAGCAAAATAGAGGGGTCTTACATTGAGTCTAAACAATTTTTTGTGTTATGACCTTTGTATCGACGAAATTCACAAAAATGATCTTCTCTATACTAGTAGAATTGGACAAATAAATGACTACGTGACTAAAACTTTTAGTCACAACAACTAAAGATGATTAAATTCTACTCATTTTTTGCAACACAACTATAAATGACTAAATAAATGACTAATTTGATCATCATAAGTGACTAATTTGATCATCATAAGTGACTAATTTGATCATTGGGTAAAAAACACAACTAAATAATTAGTCACACAAATAAAAATTAGATAATATGATATTAAAGTGGATAATTAAAAATATATATTTCCAATTGAGGGAGTGGGTGGTATTATAATATAATATAATAATAATATATTATATTATAATACAATATAATATAATGTTGTATAATATAATAATTTAATATAATATTTATATTATATAATATTATAATATTATAATATAATATAATATTATATTTTAATATTATATTATATTTTAATATTATATTATATTATAATATTATATTGTATTATAATATTATATTATATTATAATATTATATTGTATTATTATATTATATTGTATTATTATATTATATTATAATATTATATTATATTATATTATATTATATTATATTATATTATATTATATAATAATATATTATATTATTATGTTATATTATAATATATTATATTATATTTATATTATATTATATTATAATACTATATTATATTATAATATATTTAATATTATATAATATAATATTAGAATATATTTAATATTATTTAATAATATAATATTATAATATACTTAATAATATAAAATCGAAGATTTATATATCGTAATTCATTTCATTTCAAAAAAAATTACCGAGCAAATATCCTAATGGTGGTCATAATTTTTATTTTAATAAACAACTCTCCATCAATGATTTTCCTTTTAATAATAAACAAACTTAAACCCCTCGTCGAAACCTTATTTTCAGGCTACAGCCTGCCAAATCGGAGAAGTGAAAGATCATTGGAGAAGAGACAAGGGTGTCGCCTTTTACTCATGCAATGATTGCGCTCCCCCCAGTGGCATCATTCCATGAAGGTATAGGCACCGAGAAAGGTAGGGGAGTGAGTTTTGAATTTGCTAGCGGCCCACACAGGTCAAAACCAGCGAGGAAGAGTTTAGATGAGCAAAATAACAGCGGTGAAAGCAGCAAAATCCATAGGTAAAAGATGCCCTAATGTTAAAACCAAAATGTGCTCAGTATTAGGATCTTAGCCATAATTTTAAAGGATGCACATTAAAACCTAAATGTGCTCAATATTAGGATCTTGGTCGTAATTTTCATTTTAAAAACATACTCTAAAACCCTCGTCGAAACCTTATTTTTCAAGTTGCAGGTCACCAAATTGGAGAAGTGAAAGGTCAATACCAAGGATGAGTCTGAAGGAGCATAAACCAATAGCAATAAGGAAAGAAAAAAGAAATGATGAAAAATGGTCGAAAAATGATGAATGGTTGAGATTCATTTAATCATCTTGCATTTATATGGCCGCAGATGCTCGTCTTTTTGAGGGAGACCCATTAAAAATTTGACTAGATTTGGGGAAAATGCCTTTTTTCTCCTTTCACTGAATGCATTATTCCATAGTTTGTGGGAGTAAACATGAAAGTGTTTATTATTGTTTAGCAAGTCATTTTTTTAAAAATCAGATTGAACAAATTGCAGTCTTCCTTTTTATCTTGTTTTAGTTATTTAAGGAGGCACTTGATCTTGAAGAAGAGGTGAAATTTATTTTTATTTTTTAATTTATATTTATTCTTTTGAATTGAAGTTTATTTATTTATTATTTTATTATTTATTATTAGTTTTTAAGTTTATGTTATTGTAGGTATTATCAGTTTATAAAGGGATTATTTTATTTTATTTTTACATAAAACATCTTAAATTTTTTGCTAAGTTTGGCTTTTGGAAAGATCATCCTTGTGCAATTCTTCACTTTGAAAAGGATAAGTCATTTTGAACCACATTTGAAATCTCTAACCCAGAATTTCTAGATGAAATCTCTAAGTCATTTTTATTGTGGACATGTACAAAGCAAGGAGAAAATGCAAAACCAGTGCCCTCTAGATGCATTTAAAGCCCATCCCATGTGCAACAATGGCATCATTGAAGACATGCATTCACACCAATGGATTTTTAGCTTTAATTTTAGTTTTTTTTAGTTTTAAAAGCATAATAAATCGGCAGTTTGCATACTGTGAAAGGTTACATCTTCAAAACCCTATATATAGAGTTCTTTGTAGCATATTTTATATACAGTGAATTATTTTCAATCCTTTGAGTAGATTCAAAAATCTATATATAGAGTTATTTGTAACATATTTTATATACAGTTTGAATATACATTAAATTATTTTCAATCCTTTGAGCAGATTTGTTGAATTTTTATGATTATTTCAATTTATAAATGACTAAATAAATGACTAAACAATTACTAAATAAATGGCTACAATGACTAAATAAATGACTACCATGACTAAATAAATGACTACCATGACTAAATAAATGAATACCATGACTAAACAAACAATTATCACGACTAAATAGATGACTACCATGACTAAATGAATGATCAATTAACAACAATCAATGACTAAATTAATGACCAAATATTCCACCAAATTGATCAATCAGAATGACCAATAAATGACTAAAAATGGTTTAGTCATAAATTTGGCCGTGTTAGAAATGACTGGAAATAAACTACTAATGGTCACGTGACCAAACTACTGATCACATGACCAATTTTTACTAGTTTTTTTAGTCATTTATTTTTGTTTTTGTACTAGTGTTATAGCTACGAGGTTTGACTTGTGGCTCTTGATAGTTTAAGAAATTTGGGAGTGTGATAAGATTAGACTATATCAACCTCTTCAACACATCTTCCATAGGCTCCCCTAAGGGAGTGAATTTTCATTTAGGAGCACTATTTGTTCTTTTTGGTCCATGTTGAGTGTTTCTAGCATTGATCGTTGGTTGATTGTTTGATGGTTATGCGCATGGTTGTTGTGTGTTCATGTTTTGGGTATTTTCTTGCCTAGGATTAGTTAAGACCACCTTTGCATTAGCAACACCATCAATAGTAACATTCTTATTCTTGGCCCAAAAGTGAGGTTTGTCATTAGAACTAGTGGATGGGTTGTTGTCTTTATAATACCTTGTGTTTTTCCCTGTGAAATTAGGGCTCTCTCTATGTTGAGGGCCCTAGGGACAAGCTCGTCATAAGTGGTGATACATTGAATCTTTAAGTGGAAGGATGGTTTTGGATCAACATTTTATATGATAATCCCCACCTATTGCTCGTCGAAAATGGGCCACTTCCTCTTACTAGCTCTTCGCCTCCACTATTGTAGGAAATTAGCAAAGGATTCCCCTTTTTTTCTACTTGAGAGTGTACAAATATTCTAGACTTACATCCATGTCTATGTTAAAGGAGAAATGGTCTATGAACCTATCAATTATTTCTTGGAAGGTTTTTATACTCGAAGGTAACTGTGAGAACCAATTTATGGTAGGGCCTGCCAAACTACGTGGAAAGAGATGCACCAAGTAGGAATCATTATAAGTAACCTCCATACACATGGTGTTGAATTCTTTGATGTGATCCATAGGATTTCCTCTCCCTTTGTGTTTATCAAATTTAGGGACCTCAAAACTAGGAGGGAAAGGTACCATTGCAATGTTTCTATCAAAAGGGTATGGACACAATTTTTGTTGTGTATGGGGCTTCTTCATTTTTCCCATTTGAATGTTCTACATTTTTTGCATTAGCGCCTTGAGTTGTGATGCCATATTGTCTTGCGAGTTTCATGGGGGAGCATATGTTACATATTGTGGGATGGCGGATGGATTATAAGTGGGATTTTGATATGATGGGGTGTTGTATGGTGTGTATGGTGGTGTTTGATACTGTGAAGGTAATGGTGATAAATTTGTATATGCTCCTAATTTATTTGGATTGATGATGTTTTGTTGGGGATTATAGTATAACCCTTGTTGTTATTGTTGATATTTTTGTTGGGAGTACTATTGTGCTAGAAAAGCTTGCTGTTGTGCATGTTGTTGTTGTTGAGAAATCAAGGCTTATTGTTGAGCTTCTTCTTGTTGTTGTTGTGCGACCAAGGATTTTTTTTTCAAGGCTTGTGCTTCAGCTTTTTGTGCTTGCAATGCTTGTTGGTAGGCATCTTGTGCTTGTTGGAAAGCTAGAGCGTGAGCTTTTTTTTGTTGCAAGGCTTGTTGATAGGCTTGTTGTTGTTGTAAGGCTTGATCTTGAGCCTTTTGTACTTGCAATGCTTGTTGATAAGCCTATTGTACTTGTTTCAAAGTTAGAGCATGAGCTTGTTGCGCTTGCAATGTGGAAGTATTTTGATGTTAGGATGGATTTTGGGTGATCATGGGTTGTGGATTGATTTGAGGTGGTTGCAAGTTGTTTTGGCTTTAAATTCCTTGTAATATAGTTGATTACGATGGAGGAATGTAAGGTTGGGGCCCCATTTGACTTTGCATGTTTTGGGGGACCCATGGTAAAGATGATGATGGTTTCATTTGGTATTGTGATGTTAATGGCACATTTTTTCCTTCAATCAACAAATATGAAGGGTTCCCTTGACTAATGTGTTGAGGTTTCCCTTATTGCATTTGATGTGGGACCAAGGTATTACCTTGGTTGATGGGGTTTATGATCAATGTGTTGTGTAGATTTGGATTGATGATAGATGGGTTCGATGTTGATGGTGGATCGACTTAAGTAGTTTGGGTAGCCACTTGTTTCATTATTTCAATAGGATTAATGGAGCCAATTTTCAAGGGTGGACCTTGTGTGACAGTGTTAACTTTTCCTTGTTGTCCCCCTTGAGGCACTTGGTTCATATCACCTTGTGTGATGTTGGTCACACTTTGGGTATTTGTGATGATGGATGAAGATGGTTGCACTCAAAATTTTGAGGTCATCATGGTATCATCAAATTTAAGTGGTTTATGTGGATGTAGAGGGAGTTATGGAATGGTGGTGAAAGATTGAGGTGGGTCACCAAATTTTGGTACCCAAGTGGTATTTTAGGGAGGATTGGTGTTTAGAGTACTTGTTGATGCCTAAAGTTGCTAGGAAAATAACCTTATGGGAAACTCAATTAATGGGGGGATCAATTGCACTAAAATAAGTAGCCTCCAGGTTTTTAAAGAAGTTGTATCCTTCTGTAATTGGGGTTTAGAATAGGAAAAGGAAGAAAATATAAAAAATAAATATTAATCCTTAAGGCAATGCACCAAGATTTAGTTATGTGGGCATGAGAAACTTTCCTTTTGGATGAGGTTTGAGGGTTCATTCAACAATCTGCATGTTTGGGAATAACAGAAAATAGAGATGAAAATCCTAAGCAGTTAATCAAATGACATAGTATAAATTTTGCACACATCTACGGAATAAGAAGAGTTTGAGACATGATCTGAATAGTAAATTTCTATTGAAATTATAAAATTTGTGTAGATAAACTACTTAGTACAATAAGTAGCATATTATAATGTCTTATATTCACTAAGAAACAGAGAGGCCAAACAATTGGCACAGTCTGTAAGTCTTAATACAATAATCAGAAAACACTACAAAGGCTTAGAGCTTTTTTGTCTCTTTTATGTGATTTTCAAACCCTTTCTCAGGGAGCAAGAATAGTATATATAGATCATCCACTGCTAGAGAGCTAGTAACTAAAAATATTCCCAAGTACGAGCACTGATATCAGTCGCCATGATTTCCCAAAGCCATTACAATAGAAATATTTGATGCATAGCATGTAGTTACTTTTGAACAAGATGTGCTCCCTGCAAATGATGATTGTTGTCCCAAGGAAGAAGCAGTGAAACTCTCTAGGTGATACGTATCACTTACCCATAGATTTGGTTAGGACACGTGGTGAAGAGATGGGTCTCACACTTGTTCTTCCTCTCCATTGATTAAAATCCTCATGGAGAAGACGCGTGGAGAAATTTGCATTTGAACATTGGTTGTGGGGATCACCAAAAGGTTGCTCGCAAAATGATGCAACGTGGCATGCAGGTGGAGCTCGAAGGAGAAACAAAGGAGAGAGGGCTCCCAAAGGCCTACGATTTTGACACGTGGCTAAAGGGTGAGGATCGATAGAGAAGCAAGGGAAGAAGCCCCTCCAAGGAGAGCACGGCAGACACGTGGAAAAAATGAGTGAGTGTGCTACAAAAAGGGGCCCGGGAATGATTAAACACATAAGGCACGGGTCGGGGTTATGCAAAAATAACAACACCAACCCAAAGGGATCTCTAAGGATTTTTTATCCATAGTACCCACAAGTGTATTTCTTTCCAAAGCAAGGGTGTGACCAAAGTCCTTAGCAAGACTAGGAGTTTGTGTTTGACTTGGCCCTAGTGATGGAGTTGGTTGAATCGTAGATGGAGTCAAGCTTTGTGCCAAGGTTTTTACAGAAAAATATGGGGGGATTGAAGCCACTTTCTCTAAGGCTTGATGTTCTTTTTTGTACTCAAGGATTTCTTCCTTAGTAAGCTCAAATGGGTTTTTTGTGAGGTCTTCTACCTCATATGGTCCGAATGGATTTTGGGGTTGTTATGAGGGGGTGGAATGACTCCTTGGATCAAATTCTTGTGGATTGGTATCACTTGTGGTGGATGTGAATTTGGCTTGTTTCGTGATTCTCTTATGTTGTGATTTTTTTGTTAACATGAATTGTGGGTCACCTATGGGAGAGTTATGTTGAGATTTGTAATGTTCAAACTCTCTAGTTGACTCAAATTTTGGTAAAAGAGACACTCTAAGCCATTTTGGACCAATGATGTGAATGGGAGATGAAAAATGTGAATGAAATGGGGAGTGATCTTTGTAAAATTTTGGGACAACACTTTCAACTATAGGTTTGATATTTTTGATATCATGGATAAAGGTGTCAGTGGATTTGTAAATCTTTAAGGTAGACTTGTGACCTTCAAGATAAACTAGTCCACAAATGTGATAACTAACTTAACTAAATTTATGGAAAATGATTCATTTCACACACAAAATCACTAAGTTAGGGTTTGGGTTGATAGATGTCTAATTCAAAAGTGTTGGTGTGTTCAAAAGCTTACAAAATTTGGTTTGGTAAAGTGTGATGTAAAATATGTGAAGATGGATGAAATGTTTGACCCAAAATGTTAACCTAAAATTAAGCTTTATTTTGTAAGACCAAGGTAGTGAGAAACACAATATACCTCTAAAGTGATAAAGCCCTAAGAACTCAATGGTTTTGCTAAAACAGAACTCAGTGATTTGGAAATAGAACCCAATAATTTTGATAAAATCCTAAGAACTTAATGATTTGCAATATTTTCCTTGTCTCAATGTTGCTAGTGTTTGGGGAGTCAACGATTTGAACATACATCAATGTGGAGTGTTCTTTTGATTTAATCTTGGATTAATGAAGTTTTTTTTACCACATCAAGAAAGTCTTAATTAATGTATCAAACTAAAATGTCTATGCTAAAGCACCCTTCATTTCACAAAGTCTCTTATGTGAAAACCATGAAGCTATGAACATAGTTCCCTATGTTAACCTTTGAAAAGTATGGATTTATATATAGGCCAAAATACTTAGAAGTCTCTAAGGATAGAATCCTTATGACAAGCATCAATATCAAGACTTTTCAAAGGGTATCCATGCTTAAACCAAATGGTTTGAAGTTTTATGAATCATTTTGATGTGTGTTTGAAATGTTTTGGAACCAAGCAAAGTATTAAACTAACTCACAAGCAATTACAACCCTAGCTCAAGTGGGTGTGTGTTTCTTGGTAGGCTTACCATCATCCCCCTAAGAGATGATTAATTCATGAAGATGGAATGTAAAAATAGGCTATGTCAAGGAAATGTATTATCTTGACACACCAAGAAAAAGAGTCCCTTCCCTATTTGCTTTATTTCCTCAACCAAAAACTAAGCATGGTAAGTAACTTCTTGGAATTGTGCTATTCCAATGCACTACTTTAAAATACGCTTCAAAAATGAAATTGGTTAGCCACTACTAAACAAGGGTTCTTAATCAGTGTTTTTGAGATAAACTGGTGTCTATACATGTGGTGATTCACTCATTTAAGAGGCCTCCCATCCCTTAGAAATATCTAAGGGTTTTTATGTATCTCACAAATATTAAGGGAGACTTTCGTTAGTATAAAACATCCACACCAACTGGTTGATGAATTTCGTCACACCAATTATTTATATATTGGACCAAAATTAAAGTATCACTTGGGTCATTCCCTCTCACAAATAGGGAGGCGGGCCCTCTAAAGGTAAAACAATGTGTGAAACTCAAGATGCTTTTTATCACCCAATATCACCAAAATTTGTGAGGGAAGAGGATACACACTTCAAGTATTCTCAATCAACAAAAAGAAAAAGTATACTTGAGTGTTTCTCTTCACCCAAGATCACACGAAGCACAAGGGGAGTGGATTCACACTACAAGTACAAGCAAGAAAAGTAATCACTCATTCATTTTAACCTTGAAAATAATAATGAGTTCATTTTAAGCACCAAATGGAAATGTTTGATTTTCTTATTCAATTTTAACTGATATAGAAAAATGAGGCTATGTGGGTCCAATTTTAACCAACTTTGAAAGTGAATTTTAAGCCCAATTGAAAGCTAGTTGTCCTAAGATTGTAAGTTTTAAAACCTAATGGAAGTTTAGTGGTCCTAAAACATGAAGCAAAGCAACATATGAGGGTTTATACCATCCCCTAAGTGTCAAAACAACCTTTACAATAACTAGAACTAAGAAAAACCCAAAATCAAAATTTTCAAAAAAATCAATTTTTTCTATGTGTAAATCACATTTTCGAAGGCCTTTGAAGCGAAATTTGGGGTTGAAACTTGCGTCGATCCATAAAAATAAATTGTTGAAGGCATAGTTTTTTAGGGACTGAGTTAGTACTCTTGGAGACCTTTCCAATGGTGCAAATGGATTCAAATTTCGAGCAGCGAGTAGAAAGTTATGATCCCAACAAGTTGGGGTAAATAATTTCCTAGTTTTTCCCCAAATCTACAAAACCAATTAGCTTCAAAAACAAAAACTAGATGTCAATGACATTTTAGAGAGCACATGAAATCAAAAATTTAAAGCATATGTCAAATTTAGCTCTCTATTTTGTTTACCAATAAAAAGCGTTGCTGAAATCAATTGCATCATTGAATTTATCAAATGCATCACCATATAATACGTGTGTCGTTCTGGTGAAAATCGTGTGCATCGTTCTATAGTAAAATAGACATCAATTGCATCGCTATAATAAAATTTATGTAGTTGTAAAAATCATGTTAACATCGCTATTTAAAATATGTGGTGATGAAATTAAATCATGCGTCGTTGAATTAATTATGCGTTGTTGCATTTAAACCAAATGTTTTCAATGTATAGTGATGCATTTGAGATGTGTCATTGAATCCATCAATAATGTCGGTGTATCTGCAAACACAAGAAAATGGGAATCTAAAGAGAAATTCGATTAGTATAGCCCTCCTTCTAGCACCAAAATGTGACCATGATCATAGTACGAACTAAATATGCTAGATCTAAATAGATTTAAATCCTATTTAATCCCCTAAGTCATGATCCCAATAAGATATTTAAAATTCATTAAATATTAAGAACCCATTAAACTAACATGAAGAACACGAAAAAAAAATAGAAATCTACTTTAAGAACTCAAATTTTATCCTATTGGGGGATTAGTGTCACATTGATGTGGAATGGTGACCCTTTCCCAATCCCTTGGATAATATGAGCTTGTTTCAATCAATTTTATTGAAGAAAGTCGACAAAACCAATGAGATATGAATGAGACATGATATAAAACTAGTTTAACTTGATGAAATGATTGCTAAATGCTCAGATGCTTGATAAAATGGATGCAATCTATGCTAGATGTAAACAAAGTTTAAATATGTAAGCCATAACTATGAATTTATGATAAAATGTATGCAAACTAAGCTAATATGGAAGCCATTAATGGATGCTTAAGCTAAATGGATGAATCTTTAATCTAAAATGCTAGCAAATATGAAACATGGATGCAAATGAATATGAGTTTCAACAACACAAGTTTTCTATCAAAATATGGATCCATTTATCTCCAAATGATGAAGTATTTATAGAAGAGCAAATGAAGAATCAATGGATGAGATTGATTTGATCTATCAATGGTCAGTATTGAATGAAGTGGGAAACATGGATCAAGGATTCTCATCAATGGATGAGAATCAAAGATCACATGGATCAAGGAAAGCATTGAGGGTTGAGAATGATTCAAACAAACACACTTTATAACAACTTTGAAAGTTTGTTTGAAAACAATCATTCGCTTTTTGGGGAAAAATAGGAGAATATTCCCTATGCAAATGGATAGGAAGGGAAATTAGCAATTTAGTAATTAAAACTAAATTTGAATGTGCAAGATGAAGAATGTGAGGATATTCATTGAATGTGAGGATATTCATTAAATTATTGATTTATTTTATGAAAAGGGGATGCAATATGATATTTAATTAAATAGTTTAGGGTTATTTAATTAAATAAGAGGAATTAGGGTTTAAATTAAATAATTTGATTTATTTAATTTAAACAGGATAAGAGATGAAGGGGGTGAATTAACCTAATTTAATCAATTAGATTAATAGATGAAAATGATGCATTTAATTAAATAACTAGGCTTATTTATAAGAGCTATTTTTTTTGGATTCAATTGTGTGGATTTATTTGCATCATAATAGCTCTCATTAATATGGACTATGGAAATTTAATGTCTCTAAAAGGCTTATCCAATAAAACAAGCAAAAAAGAGGATGAATTTTAGGATGAAATGATGTTATTATATTGGATTCAAGTGTGTAATACCGTTCAAGACATTTTTAAGTGTCTACAAAGCTCAATAATCTATTTGAAATCACAAGGTAAATGATCAAAATGTCTTCTCATTAACCTATGACCCACTCAAAAACCCTAATTAACCTCCATTAATGACTTACTAGATGCTCTATCAGTCCTCATAAATACATTTGACAGATGTGACCAACACGATAGTTGAGGTGAGAAGAAGTCACCAGCATTGGGATTTCGAGATCGAGGGGTCAATTTTTTTTAGACTACAAGAATCGGGTAGCATGACCCCCTATAAATTGCAGTGTGTTTAGTAAAAAATTTAGCGTGATTGACAACGTTTGCACGACACACCCTCTGGTACCACAAGGGTGGGGGAGACTAGACCTCGTGACCAACCACCTACAATGGGAAAGGTTTAGCCAACCAAGCTAGGGCCCCCACCCCAAATCGAGGGGTCACTTTAATGAACATCCCATCATAAAAAAAATTGAATCGATGACAATTGGCATAGAGTGACGAACAAGCATTGAGGTTTGGCCTGATACACTTGGCATTCCAACATTAAGTAACCTAGAACTCTAACACCCGAAAAACACTCAAAAGAAAGGGAACAAGGAAAATAATAAGGTGAGAAGGGAAAAGGAAAAACGAAAAAGGGAACAAAAAGAAGCAAAAGACAAAAAAGATAGAAAAAGATAAAAGGGGGGGGGGCATTTGTCAAAAAAAAAATGGGGTGTAGGTGCTAGGCACAAAACATCTAATTCATGCAATTTTTCAAGCTCTTCAAGAGGCATCAACACCACAACGTTCTCCCCTATTATTACTAGCACCAACTAGAGTTGTAAATTTTAACATTGGTACATTGACAATTCATTCAACACTAAGGTTTCCACTTATAGATTTTGTTGAATTAGAAGGCACAAGACTCACAACTTTCTAGGAAGAAATGTAATATATAAAATATATTTTTATTGATGAAATGAGTTTTATTGGACAAAATTTTCTTTAAAATATTGATTCAAGACTACACCAAACTTTTCCAAAAAAATCAAACTTGATTTTTGGAGGAAGATCAATCATTTTTGTAAGATATTTGGGACAACTACCTCCTATTAAAAAAACCACCTTATGATAGTAATGTACATGCAAAATTAATATGGGAATAATATTAAGATAGTTGTTACTTTGGATAAGGTATTCAGACAAGAAGGTGAAGGTGAGGTTCAACAAAGGTTTCGCCAACTATCACAAATATTAGAGATGCACAACCAGCAATCGACAATTAGAAAGTATTGGTTACAAGGATAGATGCTTCATTACATCAAATAGTTTACGAAGATTTTGATAATTATATGCATCTATTTGCAATAAATGATAATATACATAACCATAACAAGAAAAAAATTATATGTGTTAAGAAGATTGATAGCTCATAGCATTACAACTAAAGAAGGAAGAAGGTACTACTAATCCATTAGGAGGTCAAAATAATGAATTTTATGTTGAATTATTAATTTCAAAGGATGCAAGATTCATGTTAACCTCTAATCTATGGATAGAAGAATGCCTTGTAAATGGAATATTAGGATACATGCAAAATATCATATACAAACCTAGAAGTGCCCCACCAGATCCACCAACATATGTTATGGTTGAATTTTATAATTACTCAAGAATACCATTTGAAGATGCATCTCCAAATATAGTTTGAATTGCACCTATACAAAGGGGACACACATGTCAATTTCCATTACGATTATCTTGGGCACTAATAATCCACAAATCACAAGGATTGACTCTTTCCAAGAAAAATTTGACATAGGACTGAGATAAAGAGCAGGCTTAACATTTTTTGCTATTTCACATGTTCAATCCTTGGATGGAATCAGAATCTCACCACCATTTTCATACGATTGTTATGAAAAAATTAAAATAGGGAAGCAACTCAACAAAATGAGAGATGAGGAAGAAAGACTTAAATCTTTAGAAACACAATAAGTTTATGTAATATATACATTATTATATGGGTGATCCCACAATAGTGGTTTACAATTTTTGGCCAAACTGGACACTGAAATTATTATTTTTAACTAAATCTTCACATTCAGGCACCTATAGCGGCTAAACTGTGAGGAATTTGAAGATGATGCAAACTAGAGTCTCATCACATTTTTTCTATAGATTCTAAAAATATTTTTTTCAAAATTTTTGGAATAATATTGCACTTCTTTTTCCATCTCCCACAAAAAATGGTTTTTTTTAGAAAACAACATTTTTAAAAAGTGACACTCACCGTATACAACATAACTTTTTTGTATGGAGGATAAAATTCTAATTTTTTCGAATTTATATTTGTAACTACGATATATAGCACTTTCATTTGGTCTCATAGTTTTTTATTGAATATTTTTTCCTTAATAGAGTTTTGAAGTCAAACCAATTGCAATTCAGACATAGGCGGACTGTATACAACATAACTTTTTTTTTATGTATTGAAATTCATTTTATTTTTTTTAATGGATCAAGGACATCAATACCCAACATGAATGTATTTTTAAAAAATTTATTTTGATAATTTTCTATTTTTCCACATGTGCAAAACATAGAGCTTGATTTTCGGTGAAAAACCTATGTTTAATAAAACTAAAAAAATACATACATAATAAAACCAAAACATATTAAAATTATATTCATGGGATAGCTCATTTAGAGGAATACCATAATAATTTCAAATAAATTTTAAATGAATTCATTTGATCCCCCAAAAGGTAAATTAAAAGTGATTTTTTATCAGCATTTTGATAGGTGTGAAGGAGACTCATTTATAGGTATGGTTTAAAACTAGCGAGGTTCTATCCAAGCGGGTTTGATCTGAGGTGGTTTGATCAAACCCTCTTCAATTGGAATCCTTAAGTGGAACTTTTAAAGGCTTAAATCATTATATTTTCTAAAAATATATGATTTCAGCAAAAATCAGTTCCTCTCAAAAATTGTAAACCAGCTTTGTGGGATCACCCATATATCATTATTTTATTAAACTTTAATTACATAGCATGGAGATTATATTTTTGGTTTAATATAAAATGTCTCATTCATTATTTACAAAGAATAAAAATACTTTATTCAAACACAAGAAAAAGATGTTAAAGTAATATTTTACATACCGCACTATGGATGCTACTACCATAAATATCTTAGATACATATATCTAAAAGATGTCGAGAGATATCAATATCAAGGTGTCTATCTATTCTTAATAAGAATTTAAATATAGGTGCCTTGAGACTAATATCTCTCAACAACTTTTAGATATATGTAGCTAAGATATCTATGCTAGTTTAATATATTATAAAAAATAGAACATATATATGCAATAAAGTGATTCATAATAATGAAAAGATGTAAATTTAAATTTTTAATTTTTAAACTTAAGATTAAATTAATAAATTTTGATCAAACCCTCTCAACTATTATTTTTTACTAAAAAAAATATTAATATTATTTAATTTACCTATAATAGCTTAATTTATAAAAGAAAATAATATTATTTAATTTACCTATAATAGCTTAATTTATAACAGAAAATATATATGGAAGCAAGGTAAAATCTATTCCTAAAAAATGGGAAAATAATAGTTTACCTTTATACTTTCTAAAAATCCATCCATAACACAAATTATTTTAGCCAATCATGTTCAAGAGAAATAATTTCTAAAATTAATAAAGTTAAATATTTTACATGTTCACTTTAGAGAGATTAAATTTTATTTAAGATGATAATTTTTTTGTTTCTAATTGGTTCAAAATTAAATTATTAATAACTATTTAATAAAGAAAAACAAAATTCATTGCAATAGTATTATCTAACAACAAGTAATAATATAAAGGATCAATAACTAAAACCCTTCAATAAATATACATGAGTACAATAGGCCATCTAGTCAGTTGCCACATCCATATGTGGTCTTATAAGTACAATACCATGAATAATATACTTGAACAAATATTCATTTAGAATCTCCATGACTATTTTATGCATCTGTATACGATATGGGAAATGCATTGAACCCACCATGTACAAGAAGTCACTTTCCTCCCCTATCATCAGTCTAGACAAGGAAGTGTCCAACCATAACCCAAAAGTATTCCAACTAGTTATTATCTTTCTTGATTTGTTTCTTTAATAATTCTATAGCATACACATGAAACATAGAATCCAAAAACATAAAAAAAAATGGGTAAGTTTTGCAAACACATGTTCAAATATCCCAAAACATACCAAAGAATCATATTAATACAAATAAGATCACACAACACAACATGACACATAAGAACATAAATGCATGAAAGAAGACACTAAATAACATAATATCAATACACATGGATGCAAGATGAGAAAAAATACACACATACCATTCCTAAGTTCCATACCACACTAGGACACTCATTTCCTAAATAGTAGTGTACCTTCCTAAAGGAAAATTACATAATTAAGCAAGGATTAACCAATAGTAATCACATAGCACACCACCCAACCCTATTAGGTGGAAATGGTACCCATCAAGCTATGTGTCTTAAGTCATAGATTTCCTATTTCTAGTGATGCAATGGGAAGTAATATGTACACTTGTATAGCATGGGATATCTTCACCCATCTAGAGCACTAGAACATATATGATGTGATTCTATGATGAGATCAAACTCCACAATCTCTAATGGTCTTACTTAAGAGGAAATGATCTTCAAATGTGCCTAAAATAGAATATGAATAAATCTATTCCATTCATATAGTATAGATATACAAACCATTCCATAAACTTGACATGATAAAATGATGTTTTACATTTGGGCTTTCCATGTACTATATGCTCTACTTTATATATGAAAAGTTTACATTTTGACCTCATAAGCACTTTTGTTCTCCACTTTATACATAATTAAATACTTTATCTTTTCATATATGTTTGGTGCTTGATCTTCCATGAAAATTACTAGCAAAATTTTAATATAATATTTCAAATTATTCCACTATAGAGTATTTACCATGCAAGGAAACACTTCTTACACAAGTCATAAAAAATTTAAGATTATCAATCTTATAGAAATAGTCTATTGTTGTAATCATCCTTAAATAAGAATTTAAACCTAGTCTAAGGTTTAATTTGATTTATTCATTTTAGTGACCAAGTCATCAAATGATTAGATATGATTTTATATTATTTACATTCTCATAAAAGGATATAGTAATTTATCAAATGTTGAAGTTGTAACAGTTCAAATATGAAATTCTGAAAAATGTGGGAGTATTAAAAAATACAAAACAATTATTATGTTCATGATCTAGTTTTGATTATACAGGAAAAATAGGTTTTGAAGGGACCTGAAATACTTTACAACTTGAGATACAAAATTTTGCTTAGGAGATAGAAGAAAAAGATACCAACAACAAACCTTAATCGAAGAAACAAAATAGACAGACTATTGCATGAGAGATAAAATAGTAAACCATCAACAACACCCAACAACATCAAAACAACAAAACAACAAAAAGAAAACTAAGACCTAACAGAAAGAAAACAACAACCAAAGATAACCGAGTACTATTTCATACTGCTTAAGGTGTTGGCCACCTCAAGCTCTTGGCTCCTGTGCAGATCAATCATGTTCAAAAGCCCCTTCTTCTCAGCTTCAAAGGAATTTTTCCAATCAATATTTATGATCTAGTTAATGAAATGTCTTAAAGGAATATCTCATAAATATAAAATATAGCAACATTAGAAGGCATGAGAACTATTCAATATAATACATTGATGAGATATATTTCATCTTTGAAAATACCAATATTACATATTGCAAGTTAATTTTCAAACGAATCTCAACCTAAATACATATTAAATCTCATAGAGGTTGAGAGGGGAGGATTTTTCAGTACACACTATTATACATAAGAAATAGGAAGATTGTTGAAGAAATTTCATTAATCTTCACCATTATCCTTCCTCTCTAATAATTTTAAGAGAGGAAAGCAATAAAAGGTAGGTGAGGCTTTAATCATGTCAAATAAAATACCTAAGACATATTTACTAAATTTCTAAGAAAGTTCATCATGTAAGGTTGCATCATTTATGTTCCCTTCATTCTTCTTTCCTCATATTATAGTCAAACAAGAGGCTAATGATATGGACATACTACCATTTGTATCATAATAAATACCATAAAGGTTTTGAGCCACCTTATCAATCATATAAGCTCCATCTAAGCAGTTAAAAAATTATTTTTTATTATCATGGGTCTTTATTTTGACTATTCAACCATATTTATACTTGCACCAACCAACATCAATTTTATGGTTTTATTTATGTAAAATACATTTATTTTTCTAGATGCTTACAACCGCTTAGAAATATATGAAATCAAGATTGACTAAGGCTTCAAATTGATTTATTTTAAATATTGGGAACACTCAATTCTTACAATGTAGAATTTGTTATGTAAATGGTGAGAAAATATAAAATAATTTTGACCAATCATATTTCTCAATTACTTTTAATAAGATTTTAGTGAACTTGCAGACAACATAAAGGATTGGAAAGCTTTATATCTATTATTTTTCACACACTGTTTAATTTGATAGATTCATGAGCAACATAGTCATAAACCTAAGTCAATATTTTACTATAAATTTAAGTATTATCTAAAATTATTTCATGGTAGGAACCCTACCTAAAATCCTGACAAATTGATAAATATTACATGAAGCTATAGATCATACTATAATCCTTAAATAAAATCCATGAGAGCATCAACAATTTTCCAAATCCACCTCTAAAAATATCTCCCCCCCATATTCAAAAACAATTTCTTCTCAATCCACAACCTATTCAACTTCTCAACTTTCCAAATTGAATATAATTAACTTTATTTCCAAAATGTAGACTTGTTTTCCCATATTCCAAGGGAAAATTTAAGAATTTTAAAAATTAGATTAATATTACATATATTCCATTACACATATTCATTCTAATAAAATATTAAGAAAATCTATTAATAGTTTTCCAAAAAAAAAAATCAATTCACTTCCCTTCTCTGGCAATAAATATAACTATTTAATTTTATAATTTATTTTTCAAAATCAAGTAAAATAATTAGTTGATTTAAGTCCTTATTTTAAGTCTATCTAGAGTATATATATTATCCTAAATAGTTAATTAATTAAACTAGTTTCAAATAAACCACAAATAAGTATCACAATAACTATTCATTTAATTTAAATATTAAATTATTCTCGTTAATTAATTATTAATCATTTAATTATTGTTATTAATTATTCTCATTAATCATTTAATCATATAGGACAATTCCAATGCTAGTACCTAGTTCACCTTCCCATATATCTATACATAGCATACACCATATAATCTAATTACAAAACCTTAATAGCATGTGTTAGTTATTGATAACATCATAATCACCAATTAAGCATTATACTAACTAGTTATAATGTGTTATAATAATCATGTGAAACCAAATCGTAAAAATGATTGTATATCCGAACACCATGTAATTCAAATCAAATAGCACAAAGGAAATAAATGAAGGATGTTACAAATAATTGCACTACCAAGCTCATTGTCAAGCAATGGAAGTATCACTCAATGTGTCATAACGAATATCACAAGATTCTAGACTTATCTTTATCATCCTAGCTATTATCAGTATTGCTTTCTCATCCCACCATGAAATTCATTCATACTCAATCAATGCCTCAATATATATTTGTTTTCTACTATTTTTTCCTTTATCTTCCTTAGGTGAGAGATTATTATTGGAGCATTTAACCTTTTTTCCTTTTCTTTTTCATTCAAAAAAATATTAGTACTTTCAACTATTAATTCCTTCCCTCTTTTTTTTATGACAAGACACTTAGGTCCTTTATATTCTATTGTCACTTTTCTAGGGCTCCTATGATTAACCCTCTTTTGTTCAATAACTTCCTCAATTGTGATAAAAAATTAAAACTTTCTACGAGCTAAACCTATATCAAACTTCTTTCATGCATCTAAAGCATCAAAACCTTGTTATGGATTACATATCTTAATTATATGAAAAATTTCTTGGTATTACTAACAATTGTCAATTTCAAATTCATTTTTTCAAGTCATTTAACCTCTTATAGTAAACAAAATACATGAAACAAAAACAAGTTTATGCAAATGAATTGGTTAAAAAATACATTAAATAAAAAAAGTAGGTTGAAAAAGGCATTTTCAACCTACACATTTTTTTTCAAGAAAGGCGTTGACAAGGGGTAGCTCATATTCATTAAAGATGAAAAAACTACATAATTTTTTGTTAAGATCAAGGTGCCATCAACCTTGTAAATTTTATGCCATTTAAACTATTCCAGATATTATTTGTAAATGCACTCATAGATGGTGAAGGTTTCACCAACAATGGTAATTATTTTTATTTGTATAGTAATTACTTTTATAGTAGCATGGTAATTTTTATCTACTAAGGGTCAATAATTAATTATTGATTAGTAGAAAGTTACTATCTACTGAATAAGCATCTAGGAGGCTAAGGAGGTTTTGGGCACCCAACTTTTCATGAATTTGTTTGGATATTTGTAAATAAGTTTGGGATGTCTATTAAATTCCCTTAACCACCTTAGAACTAATAACAAGCTAGGCACCCAAATATGGTAGGTTAGTAATTTTGTTGCAACCTACATTTTCCTCTATTAAGAATTCTTGAATTTTTCCAAGGAGGGTTTTTGGGATGTGAAACCATCTTAAATGTCTCATTTAGGTTTTGAATTGATACATTATAGAAACTTAAGGAGGTAGAAGTAAGAGGGTGAGAATGTGAGTAAAATCTTGTTCATAGGATCTTGAGAGAGTGTGTGAGTAGAGTGAATACAAATCTATACATATATGTTGTGAGACTAAAGACTGAAGAGGATATTTAGAAGTGTATTTACTATAATCTTGCATTTGAAGATAATGCATGCTTGTCCTCTCTTATTTTTGGAGTTTCTTTCTCAAAGGCATAAACCTTGTGTTGTGAGATGATCTTCTAGAGTTTCTTGCACTCTTATGTTGTTGATTTGTGCCTCTTTTTTGTTGCTATTTTATGGTGATGTTATCTTTCATTTTATTGTTGTCTTAAATTCACCTAAGGTCATTCTATTAAATCTTGTTAAAGTGGTTAATTTTAACATCATAAAGAAGTTGAAATTTTACATGGTAATTCAATATTAAGGCAACTTAATTTTAGGTTTGCAAATAATTTTCATATTTTATATTGTATTTGTTGAACACACTTGGAGACTAGAGGGGGGTGAATCAATATACTCAAAAACTTAAGCTCTTTCAGACCTTCAAACTTTCAACACAATACAACCCTCTTATTGAAACCCTTAAACAAATATAGTAGTTTACACCCTCGATATGATCAGAAATCCTCAACAATGAAAGATATAGTTGTTCTACTTCTAATCAGATCAGTAGAAAAGAAAGATAAATCAAAGAACACACATGTATTGGAGAATACCATATTTACGTGGAAAACCCAATGAGGGAAAAACCACGGCGAGAGTTAACTCACAATATAATAGCTCACTGCCAAAAATACTTGCAAGAAGGCTCATTGCCTTAGAGAAAGTTACAAAGGACTTGCAACACTGAAGTACCAACTAACTCTAGGAGAAAGATGCAGAGGACCTGATGAGATTCACTATCTTAGAGTAATATATAGAAATTTTATAAGAGATTACAATATTTTTCAACTATTCACTTTGTTGACTGAGGAATTAAAGCACAATTGATATATCCTTTCACACACTTTAGCACTATCTATGTTGGATGTTCAATACAATTCACTCACACACTTCTTCACACTTTTCCACTACCATGGGAGTAAATGGTGAAGCATTTGAGTTCACTCCTGATAGAGTGTACATAAGGGACTTGGATACTAGGGATATTGTTTTTATTGGGATGGTTGATCATTCATCTCGTGTGTATTCCTTTTCACATTTTCTTTAGAAGGTGATATTGTTCCTTTGACGCCATCACACACTCCATTGAGTGTGAACCACATATGTGAGGATAATTTTGGTCATCTACACCTTGGTATTCTAGAGACCAGTGTTGAGCTTCCTATCCCTCTACCTCCTGCTTCTTCAGCCAACAGTGCTTCTATTCAGCAGGATGATCATAGTTTTTTTAGATATTTCTTTGTGGGATGAGTATTTGAAAGGTATTTATAACTTGTTCATGGAGTCTCATACTACAGATTTGAGGACACACTTGAGGGTATTTATTTATCTTTAGATATTGACATTCATGATTCCCCTCCTTCACTTGATTTTTCATGTTTCTTGGTTGAGTTTTACCATGATTATGTTGTGGCTTATTCAAGCATGGAGGCTCCTACTCACTTTTCAGAGGCATACGCATTGCTACATCATCCTTCCTCATTTCAATTATACATGGAGTGGATTCTTCATCAGCTTATGGATTTTTTTCTTCCTAAGGGGAGATGTGTTGCTTGCAAACACTAGATCATCTTTTGTTTTCAGGCATTCTTCATCGACACTGGAGCTTCTTCATTATGGGGGGATATCGTATCTCTATATTTTCCTCTTATGGGGGGCTCATTGATTGTATATACATGATGGATGTAGTCCTTAGGGGGTATCATTAAGTCCTCCATACATCATATTCTTTTATTTTGTTTTATTTTTCTCTCTTTTGGAGAGGAGTTTAATCCCACGAGTTTTTCTCCTTTTCTCCAATTGAGATATTGTTTTCATTTTCATTGTAAATGGGTACCTAACATGGCCTAGTAGTTTGGACCCATCTCCATCTTCATCTTTGCATAATAATATTCTCCCTAAGTTGCACTTAAGGGGGATTGTTGGTGTGAATAAATGTCTTGTACCTAGCTAATTCACTCACTAGGTAATTAGGGTACATATTCACATGTTAAGTTTACTTAGGATATAAGTTTCTTTCTAGAAGTCTTAGTTGACTTTTCTAGAACTTATCTTATCTAGCTATTAATGATTTATTCCTAGGTATTTGTTTGTTAGTTGTCTCATGTAATAGGATTAAGACACTTGTCATGATCTTGTCTAATCCTATCTCTCTACCTTGGCTTTGTAAGAAAGGAATCTCATGTACATTTGTATTCAAGCATTATCAACCAATATTCAATCTTGCATTGTTGAAGCAAGTATTCTTTCCATTTTCTCTCTTGTGGAAGTTGTTTTGGTCTAGCAACTATTCTTAGGGGTTTTGGGGAGTCACCATTAACTCCCACAACTACTCCATGTTGCATCCAAAATGATCTTACATTTCTATCCACCACAACTCTTGAAAACTTCAATTAGGTTGGCAAGAAAGAATATAAAAAATGAATTCAACAAGTTTGCCACCAAAACATAATGTGATCCTATCTCATAAATAGAGAGGACCAAAAAAAACTTATTGCATCTTTCAATGTGATCCAAAACAATTTGCACGCTCCAACACACAACAATCTAAGTCAGCATCAAGGGAAATGTGTAGATGAAACATGAACATAACATGTTGGCTCAAAATCATTCTTCCAATAGAATTTTCTCAAGGTGATTCTAACCAAGATAGGTTAGGACCCAGATCTAAATTAACACATCTTCAATTTCTAGCACAAATCGCCAATCACATGGCAAAAGAAAAAGAATAAGCCCTATTGGCTAGGTATCTACTAATAACCTAGTAAACCAACTCAAGACCCAATGCAACACCAAAGTAGCCAAATAGAAACATGTGTATCATATGGCGATATTCTCTAAACATACAACAACACTTCCATACACTTCTTTCATATTATCATGCCATCAACAACTACTACAAAACAAATAGGAATGCAAATATATATTCAAGAAGCACATAATGCATGAACATGAGATATAATAAATTAATAGAATAACTTGCAAACCACTTCATGACTTGAAATTTTAACTAAGAAATTTCATAGACACTAAGAGTACATTCACCAAATTGTGGGAGTTGAGACATCAATACAGAGAATTGTGGAGCATTTCCTAGATCAGTATAGACAACCAACAATATTGTCAACCTTTTGCAATCCACATAAACCTCCTTAGCAACATAGGTGACCCAGAAAGATAGGTGTGCAATGTCCATAGAGCACAAACATTGAATCCCAAAATGCAAGACCAAATATTCATCAACAGACGAATGTAGAGTATTCTCCCAGACAAACTTCAATGCAACTTCCTGAACCAGAAACACTTAGGCACCTTGTGGAGGCCAGATATTTCTTTCAGTAACACATGCTTCATCAGGAACATCAAGAGATATTATAATACATAATATATCTTCAAAAACATCTCTCCACTATCAGCAATATTTCTTAATTCTTATAATCCTCATCTTAATATATCATTATGAAACTAATTCTGCTAATAGAAATCATACTCAATGACATCCAACCATAAATTTCAGCAAACATAAGATAAAGCATGACAACCAATCATGAACTTCAACAAATTTTCTTAGATAAGTCATGACATCCAACCATGAACTTTAACAACCCTCCATACATCAATTTTAGCACAAAATCAATGACAACTAATGCCAACTGCAACAAGGACGTCAGTACCAAATAATGCCAAAATACTCCCAAGCATGACAACCAACTACCCACAATCTCACACAAATCTCCTCAAGTGTTGACATCAATGACAACAATTGCCAATAATCTCCTCCTTTGGCATTGATGGCGACACAACTGCTCACTCTCCCCCTTTGACACCAAGGAAAAATGGCCATATACTCCTACACAAAACAACAAGATATTTTATGACTATAGGAACAAAGGGGAAAATATATTTAATTGAAGTGGAAACACATTCTCCCCCTTTGATCAGCATCACTGTTTTCAATTCTTGCACAACTGCATCAAAAATCTCCCTTACTACTAGCTCCCCCTGAGTGGTAGCATGCATCAATCCAGGAGAAAAGGATATGACAAGAATTTCTCCCCCTAGGCAGATGCACCATCTATACATCTAGTTAGAACAAGGATGGGAAATCACCCTTAACTTCTTTTGGAGATACTCAAAAGTATCCTTTGAAATTTCCTTTGTGAAGATATCTGTAATTTGATCCTAGGTAGGCGCATACTTCATTCTAACTTCATGCTTTGCAAAATTCTCTCTAAAAAAGTGATACCATATAGAAATGTGTTTAGTCCTTGAATGAATTACTATATTCTTAGAAATATTCATTTCACTTGTATTGTCGCACAATATAGGAATAGGTTCATCATAAACCACCTTCACATCCTTCAGAGTTTTCTTCATCCAAAGCACTTCAGTGCAACAAGATGTTGTAGAAATGTATTCATCTTTTGTAGTGGACACAGGCACTGAGCATTTATTTTTACTAAACCATGAGACCAATATTTCTCCCAAAAATAATGCACTTCCACTTGTACTTCTCTAGTCATCCACACAACCTGCCTAATCAAATTTAGTATAGGAACTTGGAGAGAAATTTTGATCCTTTTTGTACCATAATCCGGAGTTCCCTTCAAGTATTTGAATATTCTTTTCACATATTTTTCATGAGATTTATTTGAGATCAATATTTAAACACAATGAGATTTGTAGAATGTCCACCATAGCTCATGCAACTGAATTTGTATATACACCAACCAACCTAAACATATGATTTTAAAAATAGATAGACATCCAATTTTTGAAACTATTTGTAGCATACTCCCATTTGAAACTATACTTGCAGACCCCCAAAAACATCTAATACAATAAATTAGCATGTATTCAACATAGTTAAACATATCCATAATATTGTATGGACAAGACATTATTTCCTAACAAATGCAGAGCATTCCAATAGGCCTTCATCATTACTTTACTTTGCTAGAGTGCAGACACTCTGTTACTTTTGGATTTAATACCAGAAGGTGTAAAGACTTGAGAACTAGGATACAAAACCTTCACATCTTGACCAACATATCTTTTAGTCTACAAGATAAAACCTTTTCTTGCAAAGAGAATCAAACCAAAATACCATGCCTCTACCAAAAAGTATGTACTGTGAATGTCTTGGAAAACTTTGAAACTTATCTTTATGTGTTGTAATACCCCTCCGTTTTGCTTCTTGTTCAAGTTGCTTTATGCTATGTTTGGTTGCAGTTACTTTGATATTGGATACATTTTGTTATGATGTTTTGATCGCTACTATTGAGCGACAACTATTATTGTGGGATGTAGTTATCTGATTTTGTTTCAAATGCATTATGGATTAATGATGTTGTAGAGTTAACATGAGATGTTATTATGAGATTACTGAATTATGATAGAAGTGTCAGTTTCAATGAGTGTATTGGTGAAGAGGACGGTTTTGCATCATTCGCTTGCGAGCGCCCTGCGCATCTGTAATTCCTTCTTCACAGTGTGTATTATATGCTGGATATATTGTATGATGTTGTTTACTTAGTTGCAGGATTGCAGGTACATGACATCGACTCCACCTAGTTTCACAGGTTTGAGCGTGTCAATCCAACAGTTAAGTTGAACGGGAGATAATAGCTAGGTAGCATGTGTCAAGTTTACACCCTAGCCTTAGTGTGTCGTCAGTTGTGTGTGTCAAGTTATTATCTGTCTTGTTTTAATGTTATTTAATTCTGAAGGATTATTGATTTGGAAATAGATATTTAGAATAATTGCATTTAAATCATGTTGATGGTTATTTAATTTAAATAATGCAATGTGGATAAAAGTTTATATTTAAATTAATTAATTATATTTAATTTATTTAATTAATTAAATTTAATCCAAGGGGATTGAATTTAGTTATTAAATAATTAAATTAATTAATTAAACGTGATGCAAGAGAATGAAAGGAAATAAAAGAATTACAATTAATTTTGGAATTTAATTCCAACGTGTGAGAATTAAATTAGAAATTGTAATTAAATGTTTATTTGGGAAATTAGTTGCAACTTTGGAAATTAATTTATTATTTGAAATTGCATTTTAAATTGAAATTGAAATATTTAATTTGCATTTAATGTGAATTAGGGTTGTAAATATTGAAATTGAAATATCTAATTTGGATGTAATGTGAATTAGGGTTGTATTAGGTATTTTTGATTTAAAAAGAATACATGTTTTAATTTTAGGGCAACAGAAAGAGATTTAGAAAAAAATATATTTTTACAGCAAGGAAGAAATTTTGGAAAATTTGCACAAGGGTTTGAAGGAAGTTTGATTGTAGAATTGATTGAAGGAAAGATTGTTTGCATTTGTTGGATTTTGGATTGGATTCTTTGGAGGAGGCTTGCATCAGAAATTCATCTCTTCCTGTAGCTTCTTGTACCAGGTTTTCCTCTTTGTATTTTATTGTTCTTGATTGTTTTTTTTTAAATAGTAGTGATTAAAGATTTATTTGTTAAATCTGTTTTAGAAAACAAATTTGATATTAGAATAAAAGAATTAGATAAATTTACAGCCTTTGCTTGTAAAAATTCTTGAGTGAAAATTGTGAAAACTTTGGTTGAATTTAAATTGTTTGGGGAAATCGATTTTATTGTTATTAAAATTAAGCATAGAGATTGAACAATGCATTTAGAATGTTTTTAGAAAATGAAACCTTCTGTTTATTATTAAAAAACGGATTTTAAAATCTGCAATATAGTTATATTTTCATGGTAAAATGGTCTGGTTGCATCGCCTATAACTTCACTTACACAAACTGGGTTGTCAGGAAATTTAAAAAGTTTTTGCATTTTGAAAATTTCTTATCCCTGTCAAAAAATTGCAAATACCCAAATCATAGTTTTTAAGTTATGCTTGAAACATGAAACTGCTGTTAAGTTATTTTCCCATGGCTATTCTGAAAATAAAATAATAATAAATTGATATTTATAAATATTAATATTTTAGGTATTGTTATTATAATATTAAAATATTTTTTAATAATATTTTATATTATAATTTATAATACTAAAGTATTATATTTATTTATATTATTTTAAATAAAATTTGTATATTAGATTAGTGGAATTAAAATTATAAACGTATGGAGAAATTATTGTTTATTTTAAAATGGCATGTTAAAGTTTAATTGAAGAAGTTAAATATTTGATTTAAAGAATGCATAATTTAAAATTTAATTGTGGAATTTAAATTCATGTGTAAAAGGTCCAATTATTAATTTGATTTAATTGGAAAAATATATATATTTTTTGGAAAATTAATGATAAGGGATATTTTATTTTGAATTAAACAATTTGATATTCTGTAAAGAATAGAAGATATGTTAATGATTAAATATATTAATTTATATTTAGTATATATATATTAAAGGTATATATCCATTTGAGAGAATAAATAATATTTTATCTTATTTTATTCTGTTGTTTGCAAATTGGGTATTATTAGTGTTTTAAAAGAAATGATTAGTATGTGTAGAAAATATATAGAGAAAGATATTTTTTTAATAAAAGTAATTACTTGATTTAAAAGGAAATATTTATTTTGTTAATATGATTGAAGAAAATATATCAAAATGTATATATATATATATATATCCATGAGTATTTTCAATCAGTATTTACCTTGTTTTATTTAAGTGCGTGTAATTTAGCTTTGCATGAAGAGTTTAAAATATAAGTTTTGAATGTATGGTCAAAATTGATAAAGAAAAAGATATTTAAATATATTGAAGAATTATAGAAATATTTATATTTAAATTTTTATTTTAATTAATGAGATTTAATTAGAAACAATATGAATGCATGGTCAAATAGATAAGCCAAAAGATATTTTTATACATTGATGAAATTGCATGTTTTTAAATGGATACTTGAAAAGACATAGACTCCGGATAGAAAATTGAAAAGATTGTTTGCAATAGTGTTACGTTGCATTAGAAGTAAATTTAGGAACTAACTATATTGAAAAAGGCAAATAGTTATTATGTTTTATTTAGTTCCATAGAGTAATCTAGTCATTGTGAATGGAATATTAAAGAATATATGTAATTAAATTTATTAATATATATATTTGGTGTCTATATAATATGGAGCATATATATATATATTAAGTGTAAAATTCATTATCGTATTTTATTTTAATGAGATGCATGCAATATATTATTGAATAGAGATTTAAAAATGGATTGATTAGTGTATATGGAAAATGGATAGAGAAACAATATGTTATTATATTAAAGTGATTGAATGTTTTAAATAGAAAATTGAATGAGATGTAAGAGTTGGTTAGGAAATGGAAAGAGTTTACTTGCATGGATTTGTGTCGATTTAAAAGTAAATTAAGAAGTTGTTTTATTGATGAGGCAATCAATTATGTTATTTATTAATTTCTATTTAGATTAATTGAATCATTGTGATTGGATTATGAAAGAGATATGGATTTAGTATATCCAAAAGTAGTATCTTCCTCATGATTATCTTAAAGGATTTAATTCTCTGTATTCAGTAAAGGGAAGTAAGTTTAATTGTTTTAGATTTCCAATAATGAAAAGGGAAATAGGGGTTATGATTATTTTAGATGATCTAGTTATCGTGTCTTTGACTTTGTCAACACTACCTATTGAATGAGTATGGATTTAGAAAATCCAAATATTAGATTTGATTGATGACTTGAATGCTTTTGTTGCAATGTCGTCAAGTTGCATTGTTGGTTTTGGGATTTAGTGTTAGTCCTAAATTATAAGTCTTCCAGAAGATCTTAGAGGATAAGGGTTGTTGAATCTTTATGCCATCCAGTTGTTTTCCCTTGGGTAGTGCATGGCATCTTTTCAGTTTTACCCGGTTTTCACGAATGGGGATGTTTGCACCTCCTTGGTTTAGGAGCAGATTATGGGATCCGTGTCTCCTTGTATGGAGTGACCTTGTGATGTGGTTTCATCTTGTTGCCTCCTGTGAAAGGAGTGGACTATGTGTTGTTGCCTCCAAGATGTTTGGAGTGAGATCTTTTGTACCTCCTGTGAAAGGAGTGGACTATGTGATTGTTGCCTCCAAGATGTTTGGAGTGAGTTTCTATTATTTGTATCCTCCTTGTGTTGGAGTGGTTATGATGCCTAGTTTGTATGCACTTGTGTTTCCCTTGGTGATTGGTTGTGAGTGCGTTGTCCATTAGAAGAGTGACTTTTGATAGGGGTCGGAGCCCAAAGTGGTAAACCGAGTAACCTTCAAAAGTGAGTTAATCAAGTGATAATTAAATTAATGTACTTAGAAGATTAGGACTAACTTCTCACTAATCAAGATAATTTTACCTCACTCATAGACACAAGGGCTTGTTTAGACTTGGGATGAGTGGAAAGGCCTGGAATGGCAAGATCAACTATCTTGTTCTTACGAGAGGTAGTTGATTCCGCTTGAGTGAGTATGACTGTCGGGATTCGGTTGAGGCCACCAGGATTACTTGTGCTAGAGCCTATGAAGAATGCCCAGAGAAGATCTCATGACAAACCTTGCGATGACACTCTATCTAGGACAACTGTTGTTAATTGTTTTATATGTATGGTTATTTGAACATACTTGATCTACTTTATGTCTGGAAGCAATGTGACCTATGTCAGTGATGTTTGATTTGTACTTGTGTTGTACTTGAGTTGAACTAGATTTGTACTTATTGATGGCATATATTTGGTTAGCTATAACAATATGAGTCTGCCTTTGGTTAGAGGTAGTAGAATCTTTGTCCATGTTACTTTGTTACTATCTCCTAGCATGGGGGGTGGGCCTTTGGGTACCACATTGGTAGGGTGGAACATGCATCAAAACCGTTGGGTCCCCACCTATCTTCAGTACTTGGTGGTGAGACATCCTAATGGACAGCTCGCGGTTCTTGTTGTTATTCTTGCATTGTAATATTTTAACTTGTATAAGTTATTTTATCCCTCTTATGTTTATGAGGTGAAATTATGTAATTGTAACCTTGAGTACTACTGTCTCATTCTGGGAATGAGTGATGTAACTATTGGTTTAAGATAATGTTTATGAGATTGTATCTTGGTTGATTATCTTATTATGTTATGTGGTATTCTTATGATGTATGATGTTTATTTCATAAAGTTCATAAGGCTATGGTTGTATGTAATATGTATATGTGGGTTTAAGTAATCCTAACCTTGTAGCCTTAGAGGTTGTTGTTAATTAGTAAGTGAATGTGTATGTTAAATGCACTTTATAAAAAAAAAATGGTTCGCTTATGATGTTAATTGCAACTTCCTTTAAGGTTACTTGGCGGGGCATTACATGTGTTGTATACAAAACAAGAATGATATTAATTAGGAAAAGTGTACCAATCTCCACACCTCTTTTAATTCCATCAAAAACTTCAACAAAGGTGCATGTATGCACAATAAATTTGCATGCCAACTATTCTAATCCAAATCTACTTTCATGCTAAGGATTTCAACAGCTTTTCCTTTCTAGGGGGCTAAAATATTTTGCAAGTGAAATCTCCCCTTAAGATGATGCAATATCTCAATTTTTCTTGGAATATTGTGTAGAGTGCACTTGAGAATGGAATCATCCTTCTTGTCATGATCTTCCAATTTATTTCCCTTCTTTTGTTGATATAGTGTCTCATCCCTTTTTTGATTCTGAATAGGTGGCTTCACTAAACCAGTCATGCAATAATTTTCCTTGTGTACCATATTATTGCATTTGTAGCACATAATGTTGTGCTTTGTAACAAATTTGTTCCTCTTCAATTTAGATCTGTATTCATCAACCTTGTGACCATATTTGTTGCAAACATAGCAATAACCATGAAAAAATACAATGTTGTTTCTTTGAGGCATAAATGATGGGTGTTGCCACAATAATGGGTTACACTTTCTGAGACATCCTGATTTTTTTTTTAAATCACATATTTTTAGAAAATATAATGGTTTAAGCCTTGAAAGGTTCCATTTAAAGGATTTTAATTGAAAAGGGTTTGATCAAACCCCCTTAGATCAAATCCACTTGGATAGAACCCCACTAGTTTTAAACCATGCCTATAATGGAGTCTCCTCTACACCTATCAAATGTTGATAAAAAACCATTTTTGATTTACCTTTTGGGGGATCAAATGAATTCATTTAAAATTTATGTTTTGAAAATATGTAGTCCTTATTATAAGCTTCCCAAAATGTATATTTTTAAATATATTTAATTTTATTATTATATTTATTTTTTTAAATCTTATGAATGTAGGTTTTTCACTGAAAATCAAGCTCTCTATTATGCACATGTGGAAAAATATTAGATTACCAAAATAAATTGAAAAATATTTATGCTCTTAGTATTAATGTCCTTGATCCAATGAAAAAAATAAATTGAATTTTGATACATACAAAAAATGTATGTGTTATATAGTAAATCTATGTCTAAATTGTAATTGGTTTGACTTTAAAACTTAATTAAGAAAAAAAATCAATAAAACACTATGAAACAAAATGAAGGAGCTAGATATCGTAGTTAAAAATCTAAATTTGAAAATAATATAATTTTATCCTTCATAGAAAAAAGTTGTGTTATATAGTAAACATCACTCTTTAAAAATGTTGTTTACTATTAAAAACTAGTTATTGAAGACGATGGAAAAGGAAATTCAATTTGATTCTAAATTTTTTTAGAAATGTATATTTAGAATCTACAGACAAAATTTCACAAATCACTAGTTCGCATCATCTTCAAATTCCTCATGGTTTAGCAACTATAGGGGTCTGAAAGTGAAAATTTAGTTAAAAAAGTTTAGTTCAATGTCAAATTTGGCCAAAAAGTGTGACCCAATATTATACTCTTATCTTCTACCCATGTTATAATTTCTTCTTTGTCTAATTCTACAATCAACAAAGTTATGCCAAAATTTATTGCAAGAAAAATAGTAACCTTGAAAGGATCGATTGAACTTGGTAGGAGCATGTTGTCTTGTAGATGGAGGACTTCTGAATCCTTTTTGTTTCCAGATAGGTATGAATCCATCTTATTTATTTCCATTTTAAACATTTTTTTCATCTTTGGAGCCATTCTTTTTAGAATCTTCAATGCAAGCTTTCTCCTCCTTCGTTTCAAGCCTTTCAATTGATTTGGAGCTATCCTCAAGACTAGACTTCTTTCCTTTGTTAATTTGTTCATTTTCTCTTTTCAAATCATTTCTCAAAGTGACAATATCTTCCTCAAGCTTTAAGCATTCAAATTTTTTTCATTGAGCTTGACATACAAGAAATCTTCAATCCTTTTTCCTTCTTCAACCTTTATATTTAGATCAGAGATCATGCCTTAAGCCCATTTTAGTATGACTTCACCTTCTTCTATCTTGGATTTCAATTTTTTAGTTTTTTCCTTTGATTTTTCAAGCAAGCTCTCATATTTTTTATTTAGTCCCCTTGCTTCATTCAAGTCTTTTAGAGTAGACCAAAGTTTTCCTTCAAAACCTATTTCCCAATCATCTGAATTGAAATCCCAATATTTAGGTTCCATTGATTCTAGATCCATATCAGAAGAGAACATGTCCTCATCACTCAAGGAACTGGACTCCTTACATTTTTTTTCAACAGTATTGAAGGCCATAAAGAGGGTTTCATCATTTGAATCATTCTCCTCATCTTTAGAGGAACCACTAATTTCTTTGGATTAGAGACTCCTTTTAGCCTTATCTCTTTTATTACTATCATCTAATTCTTTATAAGGACATTTAGATGCAAAATGACCAATTCGTCCATAATTGAAACATTTGAAGGGTAACTTACCTTTGTACTTGATAGTGCCTTTCTTCAATATTCTTACAAAATTAGCTTCAAATTCATCAAGGTAATCATTTTGATCAACAAATTCATCTTCAATATTTTTATTAGCTTTGAATGCAGCTTCCCTCTCTGGAACATCTTGATCAAACTCTCTCATTTCAAAGGCAGTAAGAGCACCGAAAATTTCATCAACAACATACTGATCCCAGTATTTTGATTCTTCACTAGTAGACACCTTATGACTATAAGTTCTAAGGGGAGATTCCAAAACCTTCTTCACAATCTCACTTTATTTAACTTCTCCACCAAGATTAGTGATGCCAAAGACAACTTCTTGTACCCGAAGCATGTAAATTGCAATGTTTTCATCTTTTGTCATCTTTAGAGTCAAATCTACTTTTAAAGATCTACATATTAGTTTTCTTCACTTTTGTATCACCTTCATAAATGTTGCTAATGTTTTCCCAAACATCTTTAGCAAAACTAAAATTCATCACCTTTAAGAGATTTGAATCAGCCAATCCAAATAAGAGAGCATTCTTAGCTTTGAAATTGCATTCATATAATCATATTTCAGTAGGATTTGTTGTAGTAGGCACAGTATAACCATCTTTGACTTATTTCCAAACACCAAACCATAGGGATTTTAGGTGTCCTTCCATTCTCAATTTCTATAAAGAATAATTAGTCCCATCAAACCTAGGACCCTTGTATGAACCATCATGTGCCATCTTGGATCTTCACCTCAAGTTGTTAGGTTGTTTTAGAGGAACTTGGCTCTGATACCAATTGTTGAACACACCCACAGACTGAGAGGGGGTGAATCAGTCTATTCAAAAACTTAAGCTCTTCTAGACCTTGAAACTTTTAGCACAATAAAACCCTCTTATTCAAACCCTTAAACATGAGAACACATGCATAAGAGAACACCAGATTTACATGGAAAACCTAATGAGGGAAAAACCATAGTGAGAGTTAACTCACAATATAAAGGCTCACTGCCAAAAAGACTTACAAGAAGGCTCACTACCTTAGAGAAAGATACAAAGGACTTGCAAAATTAAAGTACCAACCTACTCTAGGAGCATAATACAGAGGATTTGATGATATTCACTATCTCAAAGCAAGATACAAAATTTTTATAAGAGATTACAATATTTTTCAACAATTCACTCTGCTAACTAAGGCATTAAAGCACAATTTATCTTTCCTTTCAAACACTTTAGCACTATCTCTATTGGATATTCAATACAATTTTCACACACACTTCTTCACACTTGTACACTAGTCCATCATGTTGCATCCAAAATTATTCTTATATTTATATCCACCACAACTCTTCAAAATATCAATTAGGTTAGCCAAAAAGAAGATAAACAATGAATTCAACAAGTCAGCATAATATGGTCCTATCCCAAAGATAAAGAGGACCAAAAAAAAACTTATTGCATCTTTCAATGTGATCCAAAATAATTCACATGCTAGAGCACAACAATCTAAGTTGGCATCAAGGGAAACGTGTAGATGAAACAAGATCACCATTGACATTGAAAAAGATCAATAAGAGCATGTTGGATTTCAGAGACTTTATAAAAGAGATTAGAGGCATAGACTGCAAAGCAGCCAATGGGATATACACATGGACCAATCATAGAATGGGCTTCACCAATATAATGAAGAGATTGGATAAGTTCCTTATATCTCCTAATTGGATGAAAGGCACAAACACCTTAGATGTAGAAATCTTTCCAATATCAGCATCAGACCATTATCCAGTCCTCCTAAACATTACCACAGAGGACAAAACTATAAAAAAATACTTCAAGTTTGAAAGTATGTGGTGGAGGGAGGATGGTTTATTGGACTCCATAGAAACCTTGTGGAAGGAGTGTGATTTTAAGTGAACACCCTACTATGTATTCATGAAAAAGATCCAAGTGCTCAAAACTAAACTCAAAACATGGAATAAAGAAGTATTCAGAAATATATTTCAAGAAAAGGAAAATATAGAAAAAGAGTTAGAATATATGAACAACAAAATAATCAAGTTTGGGATGTTCCAAGATGATTATCTCTTAGAGAAAAACTTGAAAATCCTTCATAAAGATATTTTGGCCAGAGAGGAGATCTACTAGAGGCACGAGAGTAGAGAAACATGGTTAAAAAAAGGAGATTTGAATACCAGTTTCTTCCATACAATACCAAATCACGAAGATCCAATAATATAATTAATGAATTAAAGGAAGATAATGGACATATAATCAAAGAGAAGCAAGCTATAGAATAGGAAGTTGTTCTCCTCTTTGAAAAAAAATTGGGTTCTAATAAGGGTACAAAAACAACTGACAACTCTAGCTTGCTAGACCACATCTCAAAATGTATCTCAAATGAGGATAATCTTATGTTATTGGAACCCATAGCAATGGTAGAGGTCAAGAAAACCAACTTCCAGATGCACCTAGACAAGGCACTGGGGCCAAATGGCTTTCTAACAAGTTTTTATTAGAAATGTTGGAAGATGACTGGAGAAAAAGTATGACAAGTTGTAGAGGAATTTAGGAAAAAAAATAAGTTTGTGAAAGACATAAAAATATAGTAATTGCACTGATACCCAAAAAATAGGTCTATGATTCCTTCAACGACTACAAACCTATCTCCCTATGCAATACAATCTACAAAATAATCACTAAGGTGCTTGCCAACAAATTAAAGAAACTTTTGAACTCTATCATTTCAGAAGAACAGAGTGGATTTCTCCTAGGAAGGGAGATTATTGATAGCATTATTTTCACCAATGAGGTTGCCCACATGATGGCTACTGAGAAAAGGAAAGGGATGATGCTAAAACTAGATATTAGTAAAGCATATGATAAAGTTAAGTGGAATTTCCTATTTACAGTCCTACAAAGATTTGGCTTTAAAAAATAATGGATCACCCTCATACAATAGTGCATCAAAAGAGTTAGATACTCTTTGTGTGTGAATGGATCTTTATGTTGTTTTTCCCAAGATACAAATGAAATCAGACAAGGTGATCCTTTATCACCTTTCCTATTTATAATCATGGCAGAAGCCATGGGAAGGTCCATTAAGTAGAGAAGGAGAAATAATAGTTGAAAGGGAATCAAAGTGGCTCAGGACATCAACCCAATTAATCTTGTTGGGAGGATACTGATGATTAAAGAGGTGCTCTTAACTGTGCTAATCTATGCAATGTCCTACTTTCAAATTACCCACAAGGTAGAAGCCAACTTGGAAAGTTTCTTTAAAAATTTCTTATGGGTTGGTGCAAAGGAAGAAAATAATATACCACTAGTGTAATGGGAGAAAGCATGATTAACCAAACAAGAAGGAGGTGTGGGGCTAAGAACAATGAAAGAAAAAAATCTGACACTAGGTGTGAAACTTACTTGGAAAATGTATCGGACCTCAAACAGGCTATGGTGCAAAATATTTTAGAGAAAGTACCTAGATAGTCCTGACCCCAAAAGGATACTTACCATAGAGGACACCAAAGGAGGCTCAACAATATGGAACTTCCTAAGACACAGCTGAAAGATCATAACATAACACTTAACATGGAAGATAAATAATGGAAAGGAAGCTAATTTCTGGACAGACTCCTGGAACGGGTTGCCACCACTGGAAGAATTGGAAGGCATAAGAAACTACATAGACAAAATAATAGCCCAACAAGGACACAAAGTAAGAGACTATATATAATTGAACGAGATGGAATATGGCAGACAACATGAATGGATTGATGTCAGAAAGCTACCACTCCTAGTAGAAATCCAAACAAGACTCAAAGAAGCACTAAGAGAAAGGAAGGCAATAATTATGGAAGAAGAAGATGAAATTATATGGTGTGGAGCATGCTCAAATGAATATTTTGTAATATTGGGATACTAGATCCAAGAAACCATGAAGCAAAGGCCTAAATGGTCAAAAACATTGTGTTGGCACCCTACAGTGCTTCCTAAGGTAGGTGCCTTTCTATGGACAACACTACAATAAGGCATCCTCACATTGGATAAATTAGAAATAATTGGCATACATGGACCTATCAGGTGCATTATGTTCTATAAGAATAATGAAACAATTGACCACCTACTGCTAAATTATACATATGTTGTGAAATATTGGAACTCAATAATGGATGTTATAGGATGGAAAGGTGCAAGATCAAGAAAACTCAATGACTGGTTAAGTAGTTGGCCAAGAGGAAAGGAAAACACTTTATGGATTTACCTATGGGTGATGACACCCTCCCTAGTTGTATGGCACATTTAGAAAGAATGAAACCACAACATCTTCAAGGAAAAGAAAACAGAGGAAATCGAGCTTCTAGGAAAAGTTGAAGAATCAATATGTGAGGTACTAAACACAAAAAAAGCTTAATCAAAACTGGAGCCTCCTTCATGAAATGGGACGAGGACCTAATGAAAAGGTTGGAAAAACTAAAGAGGCCTCAAGGTACCTATTATCATAGGGATTTTCACCCCCATGCAAAGCTAAAAAAGCTCTGCAATCCTATGTAACATTGGACTAATTCCAAGTTGTGGGTACCCTATACGAAACTAGACCTCCGGATTCTAGGTTGGCTTCCTATTTGGTTTTCTGATTATGGACTTAATAACTTGCTTGGAAAAGGGAAAAGATTGAAAATAATATGAAACTGGAAACTAAAATGTTGTGATTAACTGAAAATAAAATGACTTACAGACCTAAACACAACTAGGCTTCTCAAAACTATTAACACAACCTAATATGGGCATTTCACTCACATAATTAATTCATTAAAAGGCTCTATTGAATCTCTCTCACACAAAGGAAAACAAGGTTTTCACAATCCAAATGAAAATATATACTTTATGAGCACAATTAATAACTTGTAACAAATTGCCTTTTATGCACATTATATAATGATTCTATTAATTTAAAATGTTTTGATGATTTATATAATGTAAATTTGTATTTAAAATGTTATTATGATTATACTTATTACATATTATATTTTTTATTAATATTTGCATTATTATTATTCCTTTTTTAGTATTTTGCATTTTTTTTTTTAAATTACTTTTACTTGATATAATTTTGTTTTTTTAAATTTATTATATGCTATATTTTATATAATGTAAATTTATATTTAAAATGTTAACGTAAAAAATCTCACCTCTAAAATCCAAGAGCAAACTCAAACTCGAGACTAATAGGGAGTACACCCACCACCCAAGCTAACTCTACTACCATGTGGGCCTATAATATAATGTACTTATTATTGTATATAATAGTATTTATTTGTAATATGATTATAATTAATATTATAAATAAAAATTAAGGATAAAATATAATAGTAAAACATCATAATATAAATTTTATATAAAGTACATATATAATCAAAGTAAACTTGCAAAATATATAACAAAACATTCATCCTGCAATATAATCAAAACTACAATAAAAAAAATATTTAACTAATTTTTAAGAAAAAAATTGAACTCTTCAAAATTAGTTCTTGTTATATTTTCAATTCAATTCATTTATTTACTTGTCATATCTTAAATAAAATATAATTCAAATAATAAATTCAAATATATAAAATAATCTAATAACAAATTCAAATAAATAATGTATTTTTAATATATTATATTATTAATTTAACAAAATATTCTAACATTCTAATATATACTATATGTAACATATATAATGTATTATATATAATTTTAACATTATATTATAATATTATAATGTGTATACAATATAGTATATAACATATATAACATCTAATATATAATCTAATCTAATAACAAATTCAAATAAATAATGTATTTTTAATATATTATATTATTAATTTAACAAAATATTCTAATATTCTAATATATATATTATATGTAACATATATAATGTATAATATATAATTTTAACATCATATTATAATATTATAATGTATATACAATATAATATGTAACATATATAACATCTAATATATAATAAGATCTAATAACAAATTCAAATAAATAATAAATTTTTAATATATTATATTATTAATTTAACAAAATATTCTAATATTCTAATATATATACTATATGTAACATATATAATGTACAATGTATAATTTTAACATCATATTATAATATTATAATGTATATACAATATAATATGTAACATATATAACATCTAATATATAATATAATATATTAAATAATAATATTATAATTTTAGATTATATAATATATTATCTTTTAAAATAATATAATATATTTTTAATATATTATATTATTGAATATTTTTATAATATATTATATTAAATTAATCTTGATTCATTTTTTTCATTACTATTTATTTAAAATTTCTCTTTTTACCTAAACTAAAGATAAAAAAAAGATATTAAAACAAGTAATTTTATTCCTAACAAATAATTTTAGTTCTAATTGCTCTACTCAATTACTATATATTTTTTTAAGAAACAAATGTATTAAAAATTTAGAATGTTTTAGTCATATTTACAACAACTATCATTTTTTTATAGACCCTTAGGGAATATTTTAAATTTAAATATTATGTAAGAAATATTTCATAATATGATGAGGAAGAAAATTTTAACTATCTCTAAATGCCTTTTTACTATTTTTTTTCTAAGGGGTAAAATAGGAGTATCCAACTTTATTATTCACACTACAATCACACAAATATTTTGGTAAAACTATATTTACACTACAATCAATTATGAGCTAACTTTTCTTTGTTTAATATATTTATCATTAATATCACATTTATAAACTAATATCAAGAAATAAATAACCTTAACCCCAAGATTTATACTAGAACTCTAATTGAACCCTAAACCTAACCCTAATTCAACCATAACAATAGGATTTAATTACGGTTAGGGTTAGAGTGAGAAATTAATTATGGTTAGTGTTAGGGTTAGAATTAGGATTTAATTACCTGGTTAGGATTAGGATTCAATTATTATTATAGTTAGGGTCAAATTTATAAGCTAATATTAAGATATTCACAACTCTAACCCTAACCTAACCTTAATCTCCATTCTAGAATGCTAATTAAACCCTAATTGAACTGTAACAATAAGGTTCAATGAGAGTTAGGGTTAGGATTTAAGTAGGTTTATGGTTGGAATTAGGGTTTAGTTACCTGGTTAGGGATAGCATTCAATTAGTGTTATGATTAGGGTCAAGTTCAAGTTATAGTTAGGGTTTAGTTAAGATTATTTTGGTTAATCTTACAATTGAGGTTTAACAAGAATGCTAATTGAACCCTAATTTAACCCCAACAACAAGGTTCAATTAAAGTTAGTGTTCAGGTTCAATTAGGCTTATGGTTGGAAATTTGGAATTAGGGTTTAATTAGGGTTAGGGTTAGCATTCAATTAGTGTTATGATTAGGATCAAGTTCAAGTTACAGTTAGGGTTCAATTAGGCTTATTTTAGTTAAGTTTACAATTAAGATTTAATTAGAGTTAGGTTTATGGTTCAATTAGGGTTAGGGTTAGGGTTCATTTAGATTAAGGTTCAATTAGGGTTGCCAATTCTAGAAGCACAAGCTAGTACATACAACATATGTTACCTGACTTACAAGATAGTTGAGTTTCTGGAGGAGATGCAAATAAAGACACTTTTCAATTTGTTTCAATGGCTAGTGTGGAGTATCCAAAATTTATTGTTAATTTTGAATATGATATTGACATATATCATTGAACTAAGATTGATACTACTATTTTGATTCATTGGTGATAATTATTGGATTTATGTGTAAAATATGGAGATTTGTGTTTGACTGCAAAGAGTTATCTCTTGTGATTTATTAGCAAATTAGTCAGTCATGTTTCCTATGAAGAGGCTTCAAGAATAGTTTCATAAATTAATCCTACGAGCATATGGGTTCAATTGAGGTTTATGATGTTTAATCAAGGCCTTTTCCAATACACTTCACATTATAAGTTTTATGAGGCTTATAAATGAGTTATCTATTATTGAATGGTTAAGAAAATATTTGAACTCATTAATATTTACATAATGTTGGCAACATGTAAATTGTACTTTCTTCATGACCGAAAATAACAACCAAAGCATCTCATAATTTTGAAGTGAGCAAAATTCTTTTGTTATAAGGGTCATTTTCTAATGGAAGATAAATTTGACTCTATCAATGATCAAATTCCTAAATTTAGGTGACAAATGCTTTATGCTCGCCAATTGTTCTTACAACACAACAAACATAATAAATACAAACAAAACTATTCTAAGCTTTTTTGATATATATCTTTGTATTTAGCTCTCTTAATAGCTCCTTTGTTTTTCAAATAATTCTACAAAGTTTTCTTTCTTGTACGAGAGTTTGTAAGTTTTTTTAATTTTTTTTTTTTGTGGGCTGCTAACTTCTTTGCAAATATGATAGTTCATTTTGATAAATGATTTTCTAGATGAAACAAACCTGTCTTATGAATAACCCTATTTATGGATCCTTTTGTATTGTGTTATGTTATAGGAATTGCAGTTGGTTGTTCTAAATTTTAAGGTAAAGGTGCTTCTAGATTCTTACCGAGCTGTTAGCTTTTTGCCCATTGTCTCAATCTACTCATCATTGTTCAACTATTTGTTGGAAGCCTTGTTGTGCTTTGACATCAAATAGGTGTATTAATTTTGGTTGTAATTTCCTATATTTTTATCATTTAAATAGTATTATTTAATGTTGCAGTATATTTCCACCAGAAAAAATAGGATAATAAGCTCTTGTTGTGGTCACCCTCCCATGCTTTAGTAATTTAATGTTTACTTAACCTCCATCTAGAACAAAGCTCTTAGCTTCCATATGAATAAACCTTTGATCACACCAATAAGACTAGATCATGAGTTCACTTTCCATTCAAAAATTCTTTATCTTTCATTACTGATTGTTTTTTATTCTCTATGTGTAACTAGTGATACCCTTCCATTTGTATTTTTTTTTTGTATAGAAAAATGGATGCCAAAGAGTCGACGTTTAATATTTTCTTTGTGAATTTATTTTGCAATAGATTATAACAATCCACAAGATTTAACATATATTGTACAAGGAATAATGTTAGGGAAAAAGGTAGGAAGTGTAAAATACCTAGATTTCGTATAATTTTGTGAAAAAAATTATGCATTATGTCTTATGTTGAAGATTGTTAATTTGTTTAGTTTTTTGTGAATAAAAAAATAGGCCAACAATATGTAAAAATCCTATAGAGAGCCAAGTCTCAAAAGGACTTGTAACAACCCCGGTGTTCTTCATAGTGAAATTCCCAATGTTTTCACCTCAAGTGATAAACCATGATGCCAAAATATAGTAATAAAAAAATTTCTTCCCATAATGTAAATTACATGCATAATTGAAATAACACTAATTCCAAATTGTCATTGCATTCCAATGTAATTTTATAAATCTTCCCAAAACATAGATATCATATTGAATGAACTCAAGTATATCGTTCATGATTACATCCTTCCATATAAATCGGTACAAGATACATACATAGCTCAACCGACCTTCAAAAAAATAGTTATAGATGGTCCATGATCTACCTTTCAAATATCTTGGTCATTTGTCGCCTACCGAGGAGGAGAAGTATCACTCAAGCGCTTTCCCGCCAACCACAGACTCATGTGGTCCCCATATGACAAACCACATTGAGCTTAGTTTTGTGCCCTATATAACTAGAACATGTAATTTGTATAATATGCAAATAGCATGCATTGTATAGACATGGTAAACTAAAAATGGAGCCAAAGGAAGTCACACTACTTTGTCCAAAGTTTTCTCACTTAGTACTTTGAGTGATAGTCATTATATTCACCTACACTTTATTAAGCTCTATTTGACTTAAGGCCGCTATAATTATGCATAGGTATTTCCTCCAATGGGTAACCCTTAACCCTATAAATAACCTACTCCCTTTTCCCAAAATACAATGGTAACTCTACCGATAAGCCTAAACACTAGTTACTACTCCAATGGATATTTCTATCCTAGGTATAATATATGAGCTTATCTTTACATAAACAAGTTGTTCTTTACAAAAGGAAAACTAGTCTAAAGTATAACTTTATAATATAGAGTATAGTTACATAAGCCTCATAATAATCATAGATTAAATAACTGACTCCACTCAGTAAAATATCACACAGTAAGTGATACCCATTTAAGAGAATAACCTTATCAATGAATGGCCTCAATCGAGGAATCATCATAACAATAGATGACCCATTCGAGAGTATAATATATTTATCCAAAAAGGTTTAAGCTATGAGTCTACTCTTATCAATACGATCAATTTATATTTAAGAGAGCATTATCACTAATCAAGCAACAACTCTAACTCACTAGGTTTCAATATATCCCTCAACCTAGGATTAACTCACTAGTTATCTATTATAATCAAATAACTAGCTATGAGTAACCCTTAAACTACCCTTTTTTAATCATATCTAGTATATTAATACCTATGAAAAACAATTTCTCCTATTATGGAGTAATTACAAGCACTTCACAAAATAGTATAAATATCTTCTTATTCCTTTTCAAAGAAATACTATTTTCAACTAAATGCAAGTATTCACAATAGACTAGTTAAAGTAATCATGAAACAATCTTTCAAAGCTAAGACAAATAAAGGAAGATTATCCTCATGCCTATAATACATTGTCTAATTGACTGGCCGCAACTCAGCTTTCCCAAAATAATAGCTAGCTTAGCTTTGATCTCTCAAACAAAGCCACAATAAATTTTATCTCTCAAGTTGATTATATACTTCTCTCTATAAAAATCTATACCTTCTTACAAATATTTACCATGAATTATTCACCAAACAGTAAGTAACTAAAAACATAGATGAAAAGAGGTACATATTTTTCTCTTTAAATATGGAACATGCTCTTGCATAATTGTTACCATAAAGATATAACAAAACATTTACACAATATTTTATAAATAAAAATAACAAGCATCTATCACTTTTAGATTTCAATTAAATGATTACATCTATTTAAGCTTAAACAATAGCTTATAGGATTAAGATCAGAGATACTGCATCTGGATTATTTTTATCTTCCAAGACTCGACATGGCATTTGCAAGAGGGAGAGCATCACCCAGGTTATTTACCTCCAACCACGAACTTAAGTAGTCCCCTGCACACCTTCCTAACTGGAAGTTGCCCTACCCTACAATGAAGGGATTAGTTTGGGACCCTCTTAGTTCTACCATTTGAGCTCTGGTGTTGTGCCCTACTTAACTAATATTTCCACACAACTACATGGATACCTTCCAACCATGTATGAAATATCTGACTAGCTAAGTATTTAGGTCATAGTGAACTAACAAGTGCATGCAGAGACAATTGCACTCACTACAGCCATAGTATTTGTATTTTTGATACAATCCCTACCAAGAGCAAAGTCATTTGTTCACCCACCCTAATCGACTTGGATTACCTTCCCTGACCTAGGGTATACTGGAACTAATTGTTCCACCCTGTAAACAATCACAAAGATCTTATGACTTGTCTTAACTTGTCTTACTAGACTTAACTCAACTGAGTTGATAAGATGTTAGCTCTTTCTTGAACCTTCGGGTTACCTGTTGTAAGTATTAGGTCTTGGCAACTGCCACTGGTTCAAGATAAACAAAATGCAAGGGGTATTTCCCCACATAATGGTTTTCTTGGAATTTCATTGCTAATGTGAACAACTAACTTGACCTGATTGGTCATGGACTGACAAGGAAACCTTCCTTAACATAATACCCTCTACTGGGTGGTATTCGACTCATTACAAAACCATAGAAGGGTTTTGGGCGCTTATAATAAAATAATTTTGCGTTTCAAGGAAATAATTCAAATCACACTTCATTTATCACAAGGAAGCAAGGAATCTATCCTTTTATTGCTTAAGAAATCTTGGAACTATAGCACCTGACTATGCTCATTAATTCATTACTTCTTCTTTACTCACATTCTTTATTCAAGGTTCAAAAGAAACTCTTAAGAACAAGATTCCACTTTTATTCTTACAAGTACATTCAATTATTCCTCATGACACAGTATCATCGACTGAATTCCCTTTGTCACAACTAAAAGTACTAACAAAATTTTCAAACATAAATAGTAAATAGATACTAATCTTAAGTTGAAGATCCCTTCTATTTATTATACTCATCTAGTTACTAGTTATTTCTGGCTCGAACACTCGAGTTACTCTCACATAACTACCTAGGTTTTGGCTACAACCACTTGCTTGAGTCTTAACCCTAACCCTTAAGAGCAACTGCTCTCGAGATATAAACTTTAAAAAAATCTTGGGACAAAATAATATCTTCTTGACCTTCTTGGTCTCGATGTAGTATGATTATTATGTAGACAAAGTCTACTCATAAAGGGTTAGATCTCCTTTAAGTTTTAGTACTTCATGTAATTCTACGAAATATTGTTAACTAAGGATAAACACAATCGCAACCCAACGAGTTTAATCCTTCAATAGATTCACATTCTTATATGCTTACTTTGTAAGATCGATATTACGTCTAGTTGGGTTAAATATTTGAGACATATAATTCCTTTGTTACATTCTTGTAACATTTAGGGTCTGGGCTACTGCCTCTAATTCAAGTCCTTACATAAACTTTAGGGTTTACCCTCTCACCTATTTTAGGCTTCTTGGAAAAATGTTGATGACACTAAGTCATCATCTTGACATATACATAGTCTATAGAGGATACTCACATTATGTCATACATGTGGAGAATAATGTTATTTAAAAACAAAAGGTGGAATAGTATATTGTCAAAATTTGAGTAGCTTATCATCATTCCCATCCAAATGTTGCATTGAATAAACAACATGATATACCATTTTACCTTATTTGACTCTTTTTAAGGAATATTGATCTAGTCTTTCCAATCTCTAGTATTTGTATTGTTTCCCCTTTGAGGATGCATGTTCAATAAGTTGAATAAAAGATTGCAAAGATTCATCCTTTCTTTCTTGTAGTCAAATTTTTAATATAGCTCTAATATAATTTTTTTCTATTTCAAACTATAAAACAATATTTTTATCTGAAACACCCATAATAAACTCTTTTCATGCAAGGGTATAATACATTATTGATAGAGAGAAACATGCATGTATAGGCGATGCTATTCTGGGCTCTTTTACCAACGATTCTTACACCAAGCTTGTGGAAAGATATGGATTTATAATCTCTATTATGTCACCAGACCAAGTGAAGGGTCTAACTTTTGTAGGTATCTCTTAGCACCTGTCATTGGCAATTCTTGGAATTTCAACACAAAATCATAGTATTAGCACACCACTTCCCATTTTTCTATAGAGGTATTATCACTCCATGGATGAGGAAATTCTCTTAGTTTCGTGAGTTTGACATTATTTCTACAATTGTATTTTTTTTTTTTTAAGTCTTAAAAGCCTTATATTTACTTTATGCATACTCATCAATCCTTCCATTCCATGAGATGACATATCGTCGAGTTAATACATATTATTCATTCATGCATTGTTTATGCTTCCACATTCTCAATGCATGTCTTTGGCATTGCTATGCACCGACTTCATTTCATACGTGCTTTGTTGGATGTCTATTTGCACTGGTGTTGAGGAAGATGGCAAAAAGACTCTTTTATTTTATATCAACAAACCATTTTGTGAGCATAAACCCCCAACAACTCTCACCTCCCCTAAATTCCATTCTTACTTGTTATTTAATAGAAATAGACTATTTTGTGGCTATAAGCCTTTCACCTACTATTGCATGATCTTGAGAATGGTTTCTCTCTTGTCAATACTCTCTGTAAATCCAATTAAGAGCTATGGAACCATCAATTTCTAATGTTAGATGAATAATTCATTTTTACACATAGCAACCAAAAAATGATCTGAATGGAGTTCTCTCCCACTCTTTTCTTGATGAAGATCCCTTTTCTTCTTCCTAAAATTCCCCCCCTTCTAGCTTGGCAAGAATAAGTTATATCCCCTCTCCTTCACCCCCTTGTCACGATTTCTCATGTTATGGATTAGGCAAGAGAAAATAGTTGAAAACCATTATCTAAGTGGTTATGAGAGATAGATTCGGGTGGTAAATACCATGGGTTGTAGTGAAGAATATTTAAATTTCAATTTGAAATGGTCTTGTTGCTTGTAATGCCCTGCCACGCAACCCTAGAGGAAGTTTCAATTCACAATAAAAGCGTACAATTTTCTTTTAAAAAAGTGAATTAAACATACATGTTCATCTACTATTGACAACATCCCCTAAGGCTACGTAACCGATATTACTTAAACCCATACATACATCAACACAAACCATAACATTTAATTACAATACGAAATAAGAATTTTAACAACATAAAAATATACATAACATAATGAGATAAACATTCAAGATAAAAATTCATTAACTTAATCAAATGGTTACATCTCTCATTCCCAAAATGAGGCAATAATACAAATGTGTTACAATTACATAAATCCACCTCGTGAACACAAGAGGGGTAAAATAACTTATAACAAATTGAAATAATTCAGAGCTTGAATTAAAACAAGATATGTGAGTTGTCCAATTGGATGTCTCACCACCAAGTACTAAAGATAAAGGAGGACCCAATGGTGTATGGTGCATGTTCCACCCAACCAAGTGGTACCCGAAGGCCCACCCCCCATGCTAGGAGATAGTAACAACGTAACAAGGAAAAACACTACAACCTCTAACCATAGGTAGACTCATACTGACACATACTAACTCAACTAAACACATGTATAATATAAGTCCAAATCTAACATGGTCACATTGCTTCCAAACATATAATTTGATCAAGTATGATAAGAAATCCATACACATAAAACAAATACCAATGTTGTCCTAGATAGAGTTTCATCGCACAGTTTGTCATGAGATATCCTTTGGGAATCTTCATAGGCTCTGGTAATCCTGGTGACCTCAACTGAATCCTGGCCATCATACTCACTTATGCGGAATCGACTACCTCTCATAAGGACAAGATAGTTGACCTTGCCATTCCAGACCTTCCCACTCATCCCAAGTCTAAACAAGCCCTTGTGTCTATGAGTGAGGCTAAATTATCTTGATTAGTGTGTAATACTTCCTAAACAACTAAGTACATTAATTTAGTTATCACTTGATTAAACCACCTTTGAAGGTTACCCAATTTACCTCTTTGGGCTCTGGCGCCTAACAAAAGCCACTCTTCTAATTGACCACATACTATACAAAACTAAACTCCAAAGGTAACTCAAGTGCATACAAACTAGACAATACAATCACTCCAACTCTAGGAGGAAACAAATAATGAAACTCACTCCATACACTTGGAGGAAACCAATCACATAATGCACTACCCAAGGGAAATACAAATGGTTGACATAAAAAATCGACAACTCTCAACCTCTAGAAGACTTACAAATTAAAAACCCAAATAACCCTTTTTCCCCAATCATGAATGTAAGGGAAATAATTACAACAAGCAATGGCAAGGAAATAATCTATTTTTTGATATATTAAATCCATTTCCCTTTCTAATACATTTCACAGTAAATAACCAATTTCCTTAACAAAATATTTAATTACCACAATCAAATTGCCTCTATAGTAAAATCATTTTTCAAATACTTTTAAAAGCAACATATTTCCTTTTACAATTAATTCCTTCCTTTTTCCAATTTAACATAAAATATGATATTTTGAAATACAACTATTTTAATTATTAACATATATATTTAATATATACTCATAAAATATACATACACAATTATATTTTAATATATAATTATGTATATATATTCATGATATATACTCATTAAATATATAACTAAAAATACTGTTGTTAATTCAAATTCAAGAACCTCATATTAAACTAATATACATATAAACATATATACATTATATATATAATATATATAAAAATATATACATAATGTATATACATTTATATATTAATTCAATTAAAAATTTACAAACCCACGTGTTATTCACAATTTCCGAAAATGGAAATTAAATAGAAGGACTGCAATTCCGAATTTTAAAAAAAAAATAAACAAAACAAAAATTATCCAAGGTTCGTCGGACTATACATAGTACAGCCGGCCCTAACGCCTTGGGCGCCAAACTGTACATAGTACAGTTGGCCACCCCAAGTGTTGGGCATCGGTCTATACTATGTACAGTCGGTCCCAATGGTTGGGGGCAGCGTTGTTGCAATGGTAGCACTCCATCCACTAAGTGGAGGGTGCTACCATGGGAACAACGCACTCCCATGTGAAAGTGGTATGGTGGGCGGTGAGGTTTGACCTCCCGACCAACCACATTTACCAGAACACTTTTTAACCTTTAAAAAACAAATCACAATAACAAGCGAAATTCAAAAATTTTGAAAACATATTCCCAGAATTCGCACAATTAAATTCGTCGTATGACGATTTCGTCACTTTAAAATAAAATCAAATTTATATATATATTCAACATAATAGATAAATTGGAAGAATTTTTTTAAAATATACACTTGCAGGTGAAATTATAAAAATTTCCAGAGAACACAAAATTTCTACAGAGGATTTTAAAAATGAATCTTTTAAACAACTTGTACAAATTTAAATCAAGCCAAAGAGGCTATCATTTTCCAACAAAGGTTTACAATATGCAAACTAAAATCCTTTGGTTTTCTCCACCACAAAATGCACAGAGGTTTTCAAATAAAATTCATTTTTCTACAGAGGTTTAATTTTCTAAAAACAAATCTAGATGTTGTTTTCCTCTAAGTTTGATTTACAGTTGGATCTATCAAATTTCTCAAATATATTAAATCCTAATCAAAGGTTTAATATTTTTCCTAAATACCTTCACGACAACAACAAAAGCTTTAAAAATTTCCTTTCTCTAAAATCAAATCTTTTCCTAAATGGATCTAGCAATACAATTCATTGAATAACACAATTTCTAATTTAGATTATAAACAATAAAATATCACAAGTAAAGAACCTATATTAAGAAGCTTCAGACAAGATGAATATTTGATGTCCAGCCTCCTCCAAAGCTTCCACAGCTTCTATCCAGCAATCCCAGTAATTCCAACACCAAAAATTGTATCCAATAATCACAACAAATGCAAAAGAACAATTCCTATAGCCAAGAAACTCTACAATCCACTGTGTATTTTCCAGTTTTTCATTCTTTCCCAAAAAATGTCATCTTTTTTTTAAATATCCTCACACTCCCGTGAAGAAGTTTTCCTCTTCTTCCCAAATCCAAAATTCTCTCAATGAATAAACTTTCAACAACCTCTTAATTAATTTAACTCTAACATGCTAGCAAAATTAAAATATCTTCTAACAACCAAATCTAATTTCTATTTCATTTAATAATCCCAAATACTAATTTAATTCCAAATTGAAATTAATTACCACCAAATAAAATTAAATTCCAAAATGAAATTAAATTCTCTTTTTCTTTTAATTTTCTCAACATCTAATTTAATTAATTAATTTTAATTATTTAATAAATAAATTCAACCCATTGGATTAAATTTAATTAATTAAATATATTAAAATTAATTAATTAATTTAAACATAAACTTCTATCCACAATATCAAATGTAAATAAATACATATCAACATTATTTAATGCAATAATTCTAAATATTTATTTCCATAATCAAGAACCCCTCAGAATAAAATAATATTAAAACATAGAAATCAACAACTCAACAAACAGGACTAATGACCCACTATGGCTAGGGTGTAGACTTGACACAAGTTACCTAGCTACTATCTCTCATTCAACTTAACCATTGGATCGACACACTCAAACCTGTGAAACCAGGTGGAGTCAATGTCATGTACTTGCAAACTTGAAAACAAAATAACCAACATCATATATATAAGCAGCATAAAATACACCTCGTGAAGAGGAAATCACAGAATCGTAGGGCACTCGCAAGCGAGTGATGCAATCCCATCCCCTTCACCAATACACTCATTATAACTGGCATTTCCATAATACTTCAAATATCTCATGTACAACAAGAAGTAATTTAACACCACTTAAAGCATATCAAATCAAGCATCAAATAAACCACATCACATCACACCAAAATTTTGTTGCTCTATAAATAGCAATCAAATAACACACATGATAAAGTATGCAAAGTATCACAGTAGTTGAAAGAAAAACAAAGCATGAAAAGTTGTTTGAACAGGAAGCAAAATGGAGGGGTATTACACTACTTTAATATTTCAACCTAGGACCTTTATGGCCTTACCATATTTGAAATACTATTAAGCTTTCACTGCCTTCATATTATTGGTCTTGGCTAAATAAAATCTATTTGTTATTTAAAAATAAAAACACACACACATATATATGCTCCTCAATTGATTCGAGAAAACTTATCAATACATCATGCAAGAGTTGAGTCAAAATAATGGCTCAACGACTAGCTTAGATGCTTAAAATTATCACCAAATACATACACATAAATGAAAATTCATTCAAAATTTAGAGTTAGTAATGTAGTCTTACAAGATCAACGATGTTGATCTTTACGTCGTCTCTTGGGTGTATTCACCTAACAAAATGAACTCAAGGATGATCATCATGATCGATATCATTTTGTATTTAATATTAATAACATCAAGTAATAATATTTAACAAACAATGTGCAATACACATATGGAGAAATATATATACTCTCACTTATCTATATATGAAAACAAAGAGTTAGTAGCTCTACCAAAGTCATACCCAAATGTGATGGACGAATGAAACGCAAATGTCTTAGGTTAACTTACCTCCTAAGTGGCTAGAAACATCCCTAGACTCTTAGATTTATGGAAAAAATAATTGACCAATGCTAAGTTCAGATGACATCGTTAGAGGATTCACAACTTCACCTTTCTCCCAAGTGATACTCCCCCTCTCTTTCTGAAGGTGCTCCAGTTGTTCCTACATTTCCACTCAAGAAAAAAAATTGTAGTTAGCCAAAAACCATTACATCAAGATCATATCATAGCATTCCATTAATTATTTACTTTTAAGAAATAGAATCATCTCATAGCATTTCATCAAATTCATTGTATCAAGTAACCATCATCATTTTATTGAAAGCAATAACATAACATTGCACAATTTCATCATAATATATAATTTCCAAGGTTTCATAATCTGATGATTCACCAGAATAATTACCATAAAGTGAAAAGTAATTTTAGGGATCTAAGGTGGGGAGTAACATCTCAATATGATAAAATACTCTCACCAATTCTCAAAGCCCTCTCTCAATATATAGTAAAATAAAGCAGATACGAAATATAAATAGAATGCACAGAATTGTTTAAGGAATGTTTCCCAAATGAGAGCTCAATCTTTCTATTTATACATCAGATTGGAGACCACTCAACCTACAGAAAAGGCATGAGTTTTGGCAGCAAACTCCGCTTATATCAATTCAGTCAACTTATCAAAATGGTGGCAACAAGTTGAGAGTGTACTCAACAAACTAAAGCTATATATCGCCCTATAAACTTGACAGCAACACAAGACCATTTCAAAACAACACATGGTAAAAAGAAGGCATTAAAATTTCTCTTAAAACATACTTCTACAACAAACAAAAATCATAAGGTGGCACCAAAGCAAGCAACAACCTTTTTACAATTGGTAGGGATTTTCCCACATTTGAATCAGTCAATAACTCAAATACAACACTTAGCATAAGTCGACTCAATCCAAGATGAGTTGCCATGTCTCTTAAAACTAATTTGACCAATTCATCGATTTGGAGAAACCTTTCCTATCAGTCAGCATTTATATTTACTTTGCAATTGATATTCAATTCACTGATGAGGTATCCAAATTAAATACAATTTACTAAGTCAATATGTATTTAATCCTAATGCATCAACTAAGTCATTCTCTCCAAATCAACTTACTTGTTGTGCTTTATATTGCACATAGCATGCCCTTTTTTCATTGCCAATATGTGATATATTTAGCCCTTTTAAAAGCTTATATATGTTGTATATAATCAGCCCATGATTTAGTAATAAATCTGCCTTTGTCCAAGTAATAGTCGGCCTCTTATCATCATATATGATAATCGATCTCTAAGCATATGAATATATTTATAAACGTATATTAATATATGCACATATACACCATGTCAAACAAGTATGAATACATTTGACATATGAATGAATATGAACAATTTAGCATTCACATAATAATAATAATATATTTATATATATTTACATACATATATACACTCCTCTATACAAACATAAATGCTCGTGTGTACATGTATATATATCTAGGCACATAAATACTCATATCGTACAAATCAATAATCCCTTCGATAATTGAACAATTACCACTAAGCAAAATATTCACAATATTAACTCATGCATACACACACACACACACACACATATATATATATATTGTATACACTTCTCTAATAAGCATTAACGCTTACACATGCATATATATATATATATATATATACATGAAATATATATTTATATATATTCTATAGTGATTAATAGTCAAATAGTCCCTTTGGTATTTGAAAAAATTATGACCATGTGACTATATACATCATAACACATTTATACACATATATGCATATCTTTATATATGTTGGCATACTCACATAGACATCCCATTATATCCAACGTATGTGTATGCCGACATATGCATCCCAAACACTCATTCAACCATACAATCAAGCATAGTAACATAAGGAAGGACTCACAACCTCTAATAGGTAATCATCACCGAAGCATGCATTCATCAGTAATCAAGACCCTTAATAATGTAAACACATCATTCTAAGGATGACTTACTATTTCTCCAACACTATGTCTAGACTCAACCTTACTACTATGAGTGTGTGTAAGCTCATCTAGGTTGTGTTACTAGTTACTCAACCGACATCTTCTGTTGAGTGATACTTCCCCTCCACCTAGAGGAATGAACCTGTCCTTGCAACCAGATCAACACATTTTCAATCGTAGTTAGATGTTCACAATAAATCCATATGCATCATAAAATTTAGCATATTCATATAGAAATAAATGTAAACATATATACTCTTTCAAAGCCATATTAAGCATTTATCGATATAATATCTATTTCAGTATCCCCTTCCTTAGCAAGCATATCAAACTCATGATTACATTTACTAACCTCTTTACCTATGAAAGTAAAAGTAAATTAGTAATAACAAGACGGGGTGTGGCAGGACTGACAATTCCTAACCATGTCAATTGAATGTAGACTTATGAATAGAACTGACTCAAACAAATAGTTAGTTTTGCTGACAATTAGACATATTACACCATACCCAATAAAACTTGCAATAACTATAATCAAAAGAGCAGTCCATGGCGGCATCGTACTGTAGAGATGACCACCAAGAAGACCAAGAAGACTAAGATAATACCCAAGTACAATTTTCAATGTGTGTGAATGCAAGAAAAAATTCTATGATTTAGCCTTATTAGGCAATTTTGTGGTGGAGCGAAACCCAATTTTTGATTATCTTACAATACAATGTTCCCATGACTCCACTATTAAACAAACTTACCAATGTAAAAGGAGTACATTTACCTAGATAAAAACGTCTAAATTGAAGCTTAGGAAATTTATTATTTCCAAGTAAAGTAGAAAATCGTGCTAATGTAAGTTGCTCAAAGGATATTCCAGATCCGTACAAAAACAATAAACAACATGCATGTTATTTAGTTGCAACTGATTTATTTTCCTCAATTAATTTTGTGTTTATCAAATTTCATATTATTAATGAAGAAAACACAACCAATTCCTATAAGAGTTTGCAAAAATGACCCTTTTTTGACATAAAATTATTCCTCTACTAGCCTGATAAATCTATTTAGTGATAAACTATACATCATTCAATTATTTATAAAGACCTAACAAACGAATTAAAATGGGAAATTGTCTGTGATAAACACACGATCAGGTATCCCACTAAATTATTTAGAAAACATGTAGGAAAGAATTCAGTTAAACATGATCATACGGTTTACTAAAATAAAAAAGAGGCAATAGAGGCAAGGGGGGGCTCACGTTTATTGCACTTGTTCCTGTAATTCTTCTTTTTTAGCGGGTCCAAACAAAGAGAAGCTACCTAATGCAAATCGTAGTCATGGAGACAACAACAATAATAGTATTGGGACTAAATTTCACGTAGACATGGATCTGTGTAAAAAAGATACAAAGTTGATCTTCATCACTTTGCTCTTCTTTCTATCTCCATACATTTGAAAGATCCAAAGCATCCCATAGTCCTTTCATCTCTCATAAGAGCTTGTAGCCATTGTTGGGGTTACCATTGAATGAGAAAGAGATGATACTTTTGAAGAACTTAAGTAGCCGACCTTTTCAAATTGAGCAAAATAGTCGATTTGTTGACCATCACTGGTTGAAGAATTTTAGAATGTAATCAACTGGTGATAGCAACTTAATCAACTCCTATTTAAAAGTCTACTTCTTGTTTCATTTTAGTTATTTTCTCTTTTTGTTCATCAAATGTCTCCTTCACATACATTCTCATATATTTCAATGCCAAAATAGATACATTTGCTCTTACAAATTTTCCTAGGTTTACTTTATGTGTATTTAGACTACTTGATGCAATATTTTTTGGGTTTACTTTCTATGTATTTAGATTGTGTTACTACAAAAAAATTAGCAAGTGTGAGATGAATTGGAAAGTGACATGAAAATGAAAACTTTCATCAATTTTTTGGACTAGCTTTGAGGTAGGCAATCTACATTCAACCCACCTGGTCAACAATGAGATCAACTATTTTGAGTTATGGCTGGGACATCAACTATTCCATTTACATCATATGGTTGCAATATGAGAGGCCGTGTTTTTTCCCAAAAAGGAAGCAACTTTCGCCTTTTACACTATGTTCATAGTGGAAAGATCATTTTACCCCTAGCTTATTTCTAATCAGATGACCATAAATCAGCTAAATGTGGACCTTGAAATGGTGAATCAAGCTATAAATGGGATAAATATTGAATCATTCATGGGTTATAGATAATGTAAGTCATCTAGGGTGACAAAAGCCAACCAATAAGGCACTTCACCAACCACATTGATCTGGTTCTCTACTTTTGATTTGATCTAGTTCTCCACTTTCAATTTGGCCTCTACATTATTTTGATTCACTGCTTTCAATCTGGTTATCCATTTTAAAATGTCAAACAAGACAACATGAGCAATATCAACATATACTCATCAGCAACCTATGACTTTCTTTTGTAGTGGATTCTTTTGAATAATATAGTGGGAGTGCCTCGATCGAGTTCAAAAGAAATCATTCAAGATATTGATATCCATATATTGCCTAAAGTGGGACACACACATGATGGCCTTTAACGCTAGAAAATATGAAGCTTCTACTAGATGGGGCTACTTGTCTGCTATGGAGTCAAGAGAATACGATTTGCATTGATTCTAAGTATTCACCAAGTGTTTGAACTATGGATTTTGATATTGCTTTCCAAGTGATTCCTCACTAGAAGTGATTTAGGCTTATAAAAATTCCATTATAGTAAATACTAATACTTTAAAACTCAGTAAAATAATATAATTGAATCCAATTTATTCTCCTATTTTTCCAAATTAATGAGTTAGATAAACCATCATTTACCTATCCAAAGACCTCTATATACCAAATAGAAGTAAATTTGCAAATATACCAGTTTGCTAGTACTCAATACTATTTAGAAATTACATTGCCAGAGTCTCCAGAACCTGTTGCATACTCAATGCAAAGCAGTTCCGGTACTAGTCCTGCCTTGGATTCTCCCATGAAGTGATTAGTTATTACTTCTTCAATATCAAAAGGTCCTTCTTGAGAACACACAACAAGGATTTGTTGAATGTTATTAATAAATAAAAAGAATACCAAAATAAATAAAAATAAAAGACAAAACTAACCTAAACCATAAGTCATAATTTATAATACTAAAATATTATGAATTATGTAGCATTTTATTAGTTTTTATTTTTCTAATGTGCCTTGTGCAAACAACATTGATATTACAAAATATTTTATAATATTGAAATATTTTGAATTTTGTAGCATTTTATTAGTTTTTGTTTTACTCTATTCATATAAAAATTCCTAACACTCATTGAAAGTTCCCAATGTGTCTGAGATTTTATTGACTAGATCTTTGATATTTTGTCTCTGCTTCCTGTATCTGAATCATATGAATCTGAAGAGTCACTAGAAGACCTTTTTGAACATGAGCTCCCCATGTAGGAATCAGATCCATTGTCTCCCTTTGTACTCACATCACTGGTACTTCTAAAAAGAGATATACGCTTCTTCTTAGATTGATTATCAACCTTAGTTTTATTTACAGTCTTTGTTTTGGGTTGATCGTGTTTATACCTATTAACATGTTCATAACTACTCCATCACGAGTTATCCCTACCATTTGAGGTTTCACAAGATTACAATCAATGCCATGTTCTCCTTTTCAATGTTGACTATCTAAATAAACATCATTAGCAATCTTCTTTTGACTGTGACAACTAACAAAAATGTCCTTTTTGTCATTAACTTTGTCTGAACCTTGAGACCGATCATTGTTAGTGATCCAATCAATAACTTCCTTCTTTTCTAAAGATCGAATTGTACCTGTAGTAGAGGAGCTTACTGTTTTCTTCATATTATGACCACAACTAATCTCATCAATACTTTTTTGAGAAGCAACTTTCTTATTTTCATGCTAGATATTTCTTCACATAAGACATGTCATTAGTGTCCAAACTATCTTTTTGTTTATTTCCTTTATACCTTGCATTCTGCTTAGACTTGCTACCTTTTACAACCACTTCATCCATCCCTCTTTCCACAAAATTTGTAGTCCTCTCTTGGTTTATTTTGGATGGGCTATTCTTTGAGGATTTTACATTCTTAGTATTACAGTATTTACTGTACACCATAGATGTAGTTCCTATCGTCTCTATAATGTTTTCAAGATCTCTGGAAGCATTATTTTTTGAATGACTTGTATTCAGATATTTCACTTTTCCATTTTCACTAGGAGTGTTCCTTCTATTTTCATTTCCAACATTGAGTATGCTTACATCTCTTTCACTTTTGCTAGATTTCACAACTATGTCATCTTTTTTTGCCTTATCTGTAGTAATTATTTCCTAGGCATCTACCAAGGTCATATCATTCTTAATATACTTAATAATAACTTTTAATATATACACACAATTTAAATTATGAAGCTTAATAATAAGTTTACTGTTTATTATTAATTTTTAAAATATATTATATACTATATTTTATATAATGTAAATGTATTTTAAAATAATATTATGATTACTTGGTCTAAATAGTTATATTTATATTTAAATTTCAAAAAAGTCACAAATTTTTAATTTACTTTGAAATAATTATAGTAATTTACTAAAAAATCTATCTATTTAAATATTTTAATTATTTATTTCTTATTTTTTAATTAGATTAATACATAAATTTAATTAGAGGTATTTCAATTTATAATTATCTTTCTTTTGCTAAAATGTGAATTAACATGTTTTTACTTTTGACTCGGTTTGAATTAAAAAAAAAATATGTTACACCTCTTATAATTACGTCTTGATTTATTCTTATACCTTCTATGTATTCATTTTTATCTCGGGAAATGGCTAAACATGCAAATAATAATGTCATCATTCTAAGCTCTAGTGAAGATATAACCAAAAGTATACATACCCCTTTCATTCCAATAGATTCTGCAACCATGCTACCAGAGAAATGCCCATTTGTCAATAAATCAGAATTCCTTGGAAATGATGTTCAAAATCTTTCTTCACATATTATAGATAGTTTTCATGCAGTTGTACGCAAGTTAAAACTTGCATGCAAAACAAACCCTCTTGTCGAAGCAATGGGTATCAAAAAAATTCAAGAAACGTTGACAACATTTCAATACAATTACATAAAACTTGAGGGTTTTTGTACCTTCCTTAGGGACGTTTACTATAATCAAAACTACCAAAATGAAGCAACATATTCTATCATCTATGCATATGAGATGTATTTGCAAAATATGTGAAACAATTATTTCTTTTTACTATGTAAACAATGATGTTACTATTTTGTTACTATGTAATCTCAAGTAAACAAATAAGTTACTATATTATCATTTTATAACCAAGCTATACATATCTATGTATAATCTCTCTACAATAAATAAAGATGCTTCTTTCGTACATCTCTTTCTAAAGATGCTCACTGTAAAGTTAATAATGAATATTTTGGTGTTGTGTTAACTCATTAATCAATTTGTACAAATATTAATAAATATTAAATTTATTATATATTATACAATAATTATAAATAAACTTATGTTAACCAAAATTTGCAATTATTCTAAATATATTTAAATTAGAATATTGAATTGATCCTGTATAAATAGAGAATTTACAAATTATATTATTTAAATTACTTACCACCACATTTTAAAAATACGCATCTTTATTCTTCTATATTTTATACTTTATGTTCTATATTTTGTCATTTCATTTCTATGATATATAATGAAATTCTTAATGTTTGTTCATATTTATATGTTGTAAGGGTTTTGATCATATATGAAGAAAGCCTCTTTTCCCTATTTTTTAATCTTCTAGGAACAAATTTACATTTTAAACATTAACATATTAGCATATTTCAATTTTCTCACAAGTCAATTTCTTTAACTCAAATTTAACTTAATGATACCAAGATTCATTAAGTTGTAAAACCTAATTATCATATTTTAACTTGTCGCAGGCCAATTCCTCACAATTAATTCCAACAACATTATGACAACATTAACTGCAAACGCCATTACTAATATTTTTGTAGGAATATCTGGTCTGGACCCTGTTTTATAAGTTAAATCTATCAAGCCCATTCAACAAGCTCATTCTACACTTGTCAAATATCGAGTTCAACTATCTGATGGTTTACACACACATCATGCTTTGCTTCCTGATAAATTCAAGGAACTTATTTTGGAGGAGGCTTTAGTTAAAGGTTTTATTGTTCAACTAAAGCAATATACTTCCAAGATGCTCCATAAATTTACGTATGTCCACACTTGCAAAAAATATTATATTCCTCTCATTTATTACCTTGAATGCTCTTACTAAATTAATCATTTCATTTCATTATAGGGATATCATAATTGATAACTTGGAATTAATTTCAAACAATGCACCAATTATTGGAACTCTAACTCCTCTCCTTCAATCTAGATGTTCCCTCCCTTCAAATAGATCTCAAGCAACATTTGGCTCCTCTCAATCTATAAATAATTTAGTGCAACAAGATGGAGACCCTACAATTCAACACAATATATCCCTTTTTTAACCAATTCCCATTAGAATTTAAACCCCATACCATAAGCATTGGTCCATTGAGGGTCGAGCCTTGACAAAATCTCTAATCCACCAATTCCAAAATGTTGGACCTAATGGAAAAGTATTTGGATTTGATTTCATAGACAAAGCAAGCTTTGAAATACATATTTCTTGCTTCAATGAACTTGTTGATGAGTTCTACCAAGCTATTCACTCTAATCATCTTTATGTGATCTCCAATGGTTGCATTAAAGTAGCAAACACAAAATACACTAGTTTCACACATCCATTTGAAATAGTTATCCTCAACTCATCAACAATAACTCCCACAACCTTAGATTCCACCATACCTACACATACATTCCACATAAAGAGCTTAGATTCATTGGCCTCATTTCCTATTAATCCCCTTTTTGATGTTATTGGCATACTTTTATCTATCTCCCCTACATCAACCATTCGTAAAAGAGATGGTACTAAAACAATCAAACATACAACTACAATTAGACATGTCAAGTTGTGCCATTGATGTTACCCTTTGGGGTTGTCATTGTGAGATTGATGGGAAGAAAATATCTAATACACCCATGCAGTCAAACCCTCCTATTCTATTGATTAAATCTAGACATATAACCTCCTGGTGTGGTAAAGGAATTGATACTATTTATCCTGCTACAATCCTAATAAACCCAAATATATCAGAGGCCTCAAGATTACAAACATGGTATGCTACACTAGGGAATACCAAGCCATCTACTTCCTTGTCCAAAAGCCAATTTTCTCCAAACAAGTTTGCTAATCCAATCAATATCTCATCTATTGCAAATATAATCTTTCTTGAGAAGAAAAATACTTGCATAAAGGCATCCAGCTCAAAACTACATGTGGACAACTTCTACTACCTTTCATGCCCTCTATTAGTGAATAATAAAAATGTAAGAAAAAAGTTTTGGAAAATTCACCTAATACTTTTCAACGCTCAAAGTGCTTTAAAGATATATCTAGATGTGATATTAGCTACATTCTTAAAATGGACTTGCAAGAAGGAATTGGTGAAATTTTAAAAGTTACTGCATTTGAAGGACCAACAAATTCCTTGATGGGTTTTTCCGCAGAAGATTTGCAACTATTATTGGCTAAACCTAATGCTGCTAAACACATTTTAGACAATGTTGTTGGTTGCCACTTTTTCCTTGAGATCACCATCAAAATGATTCCATTTGGTGGATAGGAAACACAAAGCATTGTTATTACAGCCATTAAGGACATTTAAAATTTGCATTTAAGTCTTTTAAGCAGTATTGTATAAGCTAAATGGCCATCTATATGGAGATGATCAACATTTGTATATATTTTTGAAATATTTTATAAATTGACTTTCCATATGTGTAAAGACAATCATGTATTTTAAAATATATTTTGATATTTACTTGTCTTCCAATTTTATTATTTGCAAAATGATATCTCCTTAAATTATATATAATAGTTGGTAATGGTATTCCAAATATAAAAATGAACAAGTTATTCGTATTTGTTTCAAGAACTTTATGTACATTGAATGTTTTCATATTTTAATTTTTTGTTATCTACGTTTGTTCCAAATTATTTATTCATGTCATCTTATCTCCTTAAGTTTTATACAATATATGCTCATGTTTTTTGTAATGTATGTTTCAGTTTTGTATTTAATATATATATAGTTGTAATTATGACTCATAAATATATTACATTACTTTGATCCTCAGGATTCCTTAAAATAGAGATATAAATGAAAGGGAAAAAGCAAAACTCTTGCATAAAAATGAAATGCAACAAGCATACTACCATGCAAGGAAAAATAATATTAACAAAAGAAGACAAGAAATCCTACAAAATGTCATTGATGGAGCCTCTACATCTACACTCTCTTCTCCCAATAACACATCACACCTATACCTCAACTACAAAGTATACATCAACCCAACCCATTTGTTCAAATGCACCCTTGCATACCTACATCCCATGATTTTTTTACTTCTAGAAATAATTTTCGTTCAAAATTAGATCACCTTTCAAATAAATCAAATTGTTGGTTTGCATGGAAAGATATCCAATAATCAAAACTAGAAATTCAAATGGAATCACTACTTGTTTTAGATGTACATCTAAAAAATACAACTATCACTTCTCAAACTGGAACAACATGGACCCGGGTGAGCAACTGATGTGTTTAAAAATTCTATCTCAAGTTGAGGAGATGTTGATAGAAAGGATTAGCCCAATCCTAAAAGTTAGTTATGCAAGGGGGGACAACTAAAATACATTGGATACACTATTTGTTTTCCTCAAGATATATCTACAATTGCAACCTACTTGCCTAGGCATATTAATAATTTGGATGTGCTAATAATTACTAGGAAGAACATCGAGCAACAACCATTTTAACTTCTATGTTAGTAGAGCACGTTTCCATGAGGCATTATAATATAAGATACACAATGACCCCTAATACAAAGATGTGAAAATAGATGAGCTTGCACTATCAAACTTACCCCAGTCCTCCAATGACATCTTAGACCTCCTATATACAAAAAATTCAAATCTCGATCCCATAGATATGGAATTAATGGAAACAAATGATACAAAATATGATCCCTTAAAAAAAATCATGCCAATTACAACTTCCTTTGTGGCAAACCTGCCACATGCACGAACAAAAGTTGAAGAAGTGCACTCTTCATTACAATTAGGCTTAAGACGACCAACACCTATTGCTACATGACCACCCATTTCTCCATCTCCTATAAATGAATACATCACTGAAGGACTATTTGTGATGAAATTCCCCACTTTGTTTCTAAAAGGGAAATTTGCATTCAAACAAGAGTGTATCAAGGAAGTTAAGCTACATGAGTATGCTCTCCACCTTCTAAGGTACCATGATAATAGGTTTCGCTAACACCCAATATTTAGGTACTTCATACTGAATATTACAATGCACCACTGTATCCAAGCAACTACAACTATATTTATCAGTAAACAACTTGATGACTACCTACCATCAACAATCACTAGCCTTTTCCAAAAAATAAAGGGCATGCCAAATGAAAAACTTATAGATCAACTCATACGATTTAGCTCATCAATTTGTGGAACCAAAGCATTTTGGAACCAATGTCGAGGGGAGATTTCGTACATGGTCTTTTAAATTGAATGCCCCACATTTTTCTTCACCCTTAGTGCAACATACAGAAAATGGCCAAACTTGCATTTCATCATGCCAACTAGATCACCTAAAAATCCTTCTATGGCTTCAAGATGGAGGATACAAAATATTGTTCAAAATCCACACCTTACTGCATTGTACATGTACCACAAGTTTATTGCATTCCATGAAGAGGTCTTGGAAAATCTTCTTGGGGCAACATAATATTGGTATAGGTAAAACCCTTTTTTTTGTCATTATCTTACAATACACTCTTACTTTTATTATTTCCTAAAAAAAGAATTTTTTAGGTATGAATGGAAACACAGAGGCTCTACACACATCCATGGTTTCCTATGGATCCAACAAGCATGTGACATTAGCAAATTATAATGGAATAACAAGCAATCAATACAAAATGCACATGACTACATTGATAGATATGTCTCTGCATGGAACCCACAAAGCATTGAATTGAGAAACCAAGCATTTCATCAATCTATTCTTGATGATCCTTGTTTGATGGATACACCAATTATCATGTCAACCAACCCTTCAATATACTATATTGAACTGGTCAACCATGTTGAGCGCCACACAAAATGTACTTTGCAAACATGCCTTAGAAGGAAAGGGACATTTGTTGTATTTCGTTATAAAGCACCTTGGACCATGCAAGATAGATCAACTCTTTTAAATGATGTTAATTCCTAGCCAAAGCAAACCACAACATGCAATGATGAACACCTAAACCTTCACAACCCATCTATACTAGCCATATGGAGGTTCAATGTAGATTACCAACCTGTTCTATCAATTGATGTTGTTCTCAAATTTATTGCAAAGTATGTCATTAAAGCTGAACACAAATCTGAAACATAGCATGCCATGTTATCTCATATTTCAACAACTTTTGATTTTGAAATGCTTGCCCCTATAGAATTAAAAAAATGCTTACAAACAAACTTGTTGATTGAGACATTAGTGCCTAGGAGAGTTTCCACCTCCTACTAAAGCTTCTCCTCTTCATATCCAGTAGGACGTTTGTTTCTTTAAATTTCAATCAACACAAATTCCAACATGTTTTAGTTTTGGCCACATCAATGAAAACATCACCTACCTACATCGATGCTTACATGGCACAACCATTACACCTAAAGACAATGCCTCTCATTGAAGTGACCAAAAAATGGACCTTTAAAGCATCTCACAAAAATAATCAATGGTAAAAACGCCCTAAAGATGCAATTGTTCGAGTCTCTCCATGGTTCACAACTATCCTTGCAAAAGAAGACAAAATATTTCATGAATTTTGTTGGATTGAACTAGTACTATACAAGCCATTCTATAACTTTGAAAGTGAATTCATATCCATGAAAGATCAAATAATAACACAATGGGAGATGTTCTCTTCTACCTACGGGCCATGGCATGTCCATCACACACCAACAGAACCAATCGAAGAAGTCGATGCAAGCAGCCCATCCAACCCCGAGTCTACAATGCAAGAGGACAACCTTGATGAATGGAAAGTACTAGCAGGTCGACATCCAAACCTTCCTATTCATCTAGATGCACTAGCCATGCTTGGTCGACGTGACATTGAACTGAACCATGAATTGGGAGATAGCCACTTCAATGAGCACAACAACAAATTGAAGCTACTACTTTCATAAACTCCAACCACACAACATTTCAAGTAAACCATGTTTGCAGTGAACACAACCATACCACCCTCTCCATAGACCAAAAAAATTCTTACAATATAGTTTTTTCCCATCTAAGCAATAATCCTTTGCAACCACCACTTAAATTAATTGTTCAAGGAACTACAAGAACTAGAAAGTCACACCTCATAAATAAAATAAGGATTGCACCCATGATCTCAACACCAACTCACCAGTCACCATTACTACTTCTTGCACCTACAGGTGTTGTTGCATTCAAAATTCAAGATTCAACAATTCATTACACCCTTCGAATACCAATCAAATAAATGACCCCCTGCAAGGATAAACACTTGCAACCTTCCAAGAAAGCATGTACTTCATTCGGTACATTTTGATAGATGAGATGAGATTCATTGGGCCCAAGTTGATAGAACGAATTGACATGAGGTTACATGAAGCATTCCCCAACCACAAACAATAACCATTTGGAGGGTGATCGGTCATTCTCTTTGGTGACCTAGGCCAACTACCTCCAGTCAAAGATATCCCCATGTATGCTTCTACTTCCTATGGAGGAAAACTATGGAACACCTTCACAACAGTGATAACATTGACACAAATATTTTGATAGATTGGTGATGATACTTCCCAAATTTATTTTTGTGGACTTCTCTCAAATCTTCAAAATGCAGAGCCTACAGTAGAATATTGCCAAGTTCTAATGTCCCATTCAAGTTCCTCACTCACCTCTATAGAAAACTCAACTTTCCCATATGCCATACATCTATTTGCAACAAATGAAATGGTCTCACTACATAATAAATGTATGTTGTTGTCTTTGGAAACACCTGTTGCACTATCCATTGCAAAGAAACTTAGGGGGTTACCATACTCAAATCCAAATGAAGAACAACTTCAAGCTAAGATACTCTTATCTATTGGTCAAGAAGTTATGTTGTGCTCAAATTTATGGGTGGAAATAGGGCTCATGAATGGTGCACTTGGTCAAGTCAAAGAAATTATATACGACAAAGGAGAAAAACCACCTCAACTTCTCTTATTTGTTGTTGTTCATTTCAAAAATTACATTTTACTGGATTGAGATCATAACAACCCAAAAAATTTATAACCCTAGTGAGTTGTGGTCGTCATCACCAAATTCCACTAAAAATGGCATGGACCTTGACAAAATTTCACAAGTCACAAGGACTTACACTACGAAAGGCAACAATCGATATTGGAAACACTGATCAACAAGGGTTGACATTCACAACTATTTCAAGAGTTTGTGAACTGTCATGCATTCACATACAACCTTCCTTCACATTCCAAAGATATGCACACATGCAAAATAACTCATTTGTGACTTGACGAAAAAGGGAAGAGGAACATTTGAATGCAATATCACAAAACAACAATTCACAAACCTAAAGGAGGTTACGCTAACAACATGTATGCCCCTTTATTTATCTCATATCTACATTATCAACTAAGCTTGATAAGAAACAAATCAACACAAAGTTAAAATTATTTTCCCATGTAAATTATATCTCATATTTGCTTTATTATAGGTTCCACTCATGACTCACTTACACTATGTTTCCCATTGTTGAACATCTACAAATCAACTCTACCAAAGGTAAGAATGAGTTTAATGTAATTTACAACTTCAACATATTGATTTTAATGTGTTTTTTTTTAAATAATAAACAATTATATTGTTTGATACAAATACAATGGAGTTTGAAGTGATTATATGATAATATTGAAAAAAAATTAATTTATATCTATAGTATTGTGTTTAAACAATAAACTATTTTTACAACATTGTATGTATATCCAAAATGTATGTCTACAGATATTTACATTTTTATATCAAATGAATTGAACTACACTATCATTTATTTAATCATATGCTCTTCATTAATACCATGCGTTTTTTCCAAAATCAAGCATCTAACTATAATCTAACCTATGACACATTGTTCAATTTTAACCAATTTGCCTACATAATAATTGATTTGTATTTTATTAAGTTATACATCTTTTACAATTTTAACCTTCCACACATAAACTAACTTATGGAAAAGCCTTAATTATAACAATGTGAATTTTTTTTCTACTTATGACATATTTTCAAATTTCTACAAAACAATATACCCAACTTTGAAATTCTCATAAAATTATTTGGTGTACCCATTCCACACAAATGTGTGATTGCTAGTTATTTAATTATCCCATTTTCTCTCAAAATTATATATTCATCATGAATACTCACATATTCCTTAGATAATTTATTTATTTAATTAATTATTATCCTCACATGCAAATCTAAATTTATCTTCTAACTAAACACTTTCTTTCACTTCACTTCTCATGCAACTAGTTAATTCACACTCTGAGTTATCTTCCACATAACTAAATAAATTTTATTTATTTAAATTATGTCACTAATTCCTCTTTATTCCTCTAATTTAATTAAATAAATTATTATTATTTATTTAATTATTTATCATTCACTTCTTTCATAATTAAATAATTTTTTTAATTATTTAATTATTTAATTATTCATTATCCCTTTTCTCTATAATTTGATAATTACCTTAATTATTTAATTATTCATCACCATCTCCTAAATTAAGTAATTATTTCAATTATTTAATTTATCTAAATTTATCTTTTCTCTAAATAAAGAAAATTGTTCATTTTGTTTATTTAGCTCATCTTGCATATTCAATAATAATTAATTATCTTATCATGCAAAAAACAATCTCAAGCAATATCCATTAGTAAATAAACATTTTATTTATTAATCAATCTTATCTTGCACATTAATTAATTATATCATGCATTATTTCTTCAAATTTTAATTGACACTCTCTCTCAGTCAACTGATGTTGATTGACCACTCTTCGGATCAATCAATTGACTTAACACTTCAATCAATATCTCATACAACCAATTAATTGGAATTTTGTAGTCAGTTGCAGTCAATTAATTGGGCTATCGATTCCTCTCATTCATTCTCAACCTTTGATCTCAAATCAACACCTCTTAATCCAGATCATTGATCTAATTTTCTAAAATCTATAAAATAAACCTTCATCCTTCGCATTCATAACCTAGAATTTCATAGCTAAGTCATGTCCATTTGAGCATTCATCTTGAGCAATTGAGAATATTTATCATAACATCTAGGTCATCACACATCAAGCTTTTGCAAGCTATCATGGAGGCTTTGTGTTGAAGCAATCCAACATTTTGAACAACACAAGTTACTCACCAATCCATGATAGTAAGATTGTTTATTGTTCATGATTTCATATGATTGATTTGGTTTTTCTAACATTTTGTGATTGATTTCACAACAATAACACAATTAAATCTCATTAGTATGTGGGTTTTGTTTAATGTTTTTGAGTTCTTTGTGATGAGCCAAGTTTTTGGCACATTTAGATAATGCTTTTACAAACACTTTTTTTCTTTTCATTATGCTAAGACAAACATTTAGTGTTGATTATGGGACAAGACATACACTTTTTATGCTTAATATAATAAGTATATTATGATAAGTCTTTCCATGATTATTACCTTGAAATGTTTTATTAGTTTGATGGATGCCTTATGAATTTGTGTGATGACAAACCCTTCTTGCAGCCTCTACTGTTGAACTTCCTACAACCATGTCTGAAATAATGTTTGCCTTAGTTTAATGCTTAATAAATGTATGAATGAGGTGATGGATCGTCTTAAAGGTTGAATTTGTTGAGCTAACTTTCTGCCATAGGAATAGTTAAGATATTTTGCAGGTACCATGTTTGAGGAATAAATTCAGTTTCCACTTAAAGGTTGAAGACTACTTCAATGAAGATCGGTTCAGCAACAAAGAATAAGGAGGTAGCTTTGAGTCATCTGCCATGCAGGGAGAGTGTTCCAGAAATCTAGCCCAGGCGTCTTGATGATGGATGAATCTAGGATGGTGGCACTTCAAAACTGATTTGACTCAATTCTTCCTTTTCCATCCACCTCTTCACTTAGTTAGTTATGATATAATAAAGACTTCCCATTTTATGAGGGAAGGGTTGGTTATTCGTTAGATTCAATTTTCAATAAATAGCCAATTCTCCTTCAGAGAAAGAGTTGGAAGATTGTTGTTTCAATACATTTCAATTTTTAGAAATAAAGTTGAAGATTGTGAGCTATGTGCTTGTCTATCTTGAATCACTAAAGTGTTTATGAAGTTTATAGTCTAATCTATTGTTTACCTTTCACACTACCTAAGTGGTCCCACTTAGGGAATTGTCCATATTTTTATTCTAAAAGTTAGAATAGTTGCACTTCCTTCCATAGAGGTTAATGTGATTGTTCCTGTAGCTGGCAGAAACACAATGATGTCAACTATTCCTGTAGCCACTAGATGCAAAATAGTTTTATCTTTCAATTTTCATTTCCAAGCAAGTTTATCCAATAAATTTGTTTCTAGTAATTCAAAAACCAATATAAGCATCTTTAGGAAGTTATGCATGTCTGAGAGAGGTAATTAGTGCATATATTATGCCGACCCATTTCAATTTTGCGTCCCTGGGTTGATGATTAAATGAGGTTCTTTAGCAGGTTATAACTATCAGTTGTGATGTTCAATCCCTGAGTAAAGGAATTCATGTTCCTAGTTATTAATCTGATTAAAGGAAACTACATTTTTGGTGTCGTTGTCGAGGATGATGTCAAACTAAAGACCTAATGCAGGCATGTTAATAGAGAGTTAAATTTCATTCCAAGTATTTAGTTTAGAATTTTGCATTCCATCATTTTCATAGTTAGTTCACTTTTTGTTGTATGCGTAGAAGAAGAGACCAATTTAGAAGACTCCTTCTTGGAAGAATAGATATTGAAGAGATTGAACCAAACCTTTTCCAAGAAGACCCATATCTGGATGTTGGCCAATACTTAGTTACCTCATCTTCTTCCTTAGAGCTAAGCTTAAACCTGCTTGAAGAGCCAGATGACCTTAACCCACTTGTTCACCATCTGAATAATCTGAAAACTTCTAACAACCAGGATCCATGATCAAATAATCCGCTTGCCCTTGTAGTTCATCAACCAAGAGCTAATCCAGGGACACAACCAAGGATGGAAACTCCTACTTTTCCATTTCCAATTCTTGACCTACATGACAATAATAACCTCAAGAACATCCCTGCCTCATCACTTCCAAAGTTCTATCGACTTATTAATGAGGACCCTCATACCTTCTTGTTTGAATTTGGCATCCTTTGTAGGAGCTATGACTACACAACTTCAGCACACAAGCTGAAGTTGTTTCCCTCCACTCTAAAAGATTCGGCCTTGAGATGGTTCATGAGATTGGGGAGCAATGTAGCAACCACTTGGGATGTAATGAAGGATCTGTTCTTGATCGAATATAAATAATATTGTAGAGGGAATGATATGAGAGGAGATAAAATCTTCAAAATGTCACAAAAGGAGGATGAAACCTTGGAGGATTATGTATCAAGGTTTTTGTTCAGTGTGCAAAAGAATACTCAAACGAACTGAATGAGGAATCTCAAAAGCTTCTCTTCCTAAGAGGAGTTAATGATACTTACATGGAGGCCCTTGACCTCATGACAGGAGGATATGTCACCCAAAGTGATTGGGATGATATCAAGAAAATTTGTCTCAACTACTCCAGAGCAGCTGTGAAAAAAGGCAAAGGGTTTAGACCCTCTATTGAAAAAGGAAATGGCTCTGGAGCTTCCAAGAGGGATATTTCTAATCTCTTGTTCAAATTCAAGCAAGATAGTATCAACGATGTAGCTACTCAATTGGACACTATGCAAGCTCGAAGGAAGAAAGAGGAAGTTGAGACAATGCTATTTGAATATTTTCCTCACTATAGACAAAGAAAGAAGGACTGTAGATGCAAAGCAGTGGCCAATCTGGAGGTGCAACATCTTCCCACTGAGTTCAAAACCATAGAAGGAGAGGAAGTGTTCTTTGTTGCTCAATGTAGGCCATGGGCCCCAAGACAAAGTATGCCTCACAACCCTTTGCAAAATTTTGGTTCATATAGTAATCAGTGGTAGAACCAGTACCCTTCAAACTATGGGCCATACTCCCAACCTCAATGGAATAATCCTTGGCCAAATGCTCAGCAAAACCGATGGCAACCTCCTCAAGGAAACTGGCAGTCACCACAACCAAATCAGTGGCTGCCTCCACAAGGGAATTGGCAGTAGTCTAACCAATGGATGGGAGGCCAGTAATGGTCAAATCCACCTGTTGGTTTCCTGCAACAACCCCAGCAATAGTCAATTATGCCACCTCCTACAGCTAATCAAAGCCAAAATCCTAAGCCAACCCAACTGTCTGCTCAAGCAGCACCTAATCCAAATAATCAGCCTCAACAATAGCAATAGAAAGTTTATTTTATTGATCCTAATCATCAACTTGCCTATGCTCTTAACCTAAATAATATCAACTTACGTTCAGGAACAGTGTTACCCACACCATCTCCTCCCATAATCTCATAATTGCCATCTGAGGAAAATGAACAAGAAGATACCAATGACCTAGCTCAACCCACTAAGCCAATGCAAAATCCATCATTGCCTAAGGTATCAAATAAACCCTCACCTCCTTTCCCACAAAGGTTGGAAGGTGAAGTGAAAAATCAAGAAGAGCCTACCTTTGACATCCTTGATCAACTAAAGCACATATGTGTGAAAATTCCCTTGTTCCAAGCAATCAAAGAAGTACCTATCTATAGCAAAGCTATCAAGGAGGCATGTTTGAAGAAATCAGGGAGGAAAAAAAAAGACCCTCAAACTGTCCATGTTTTAGGTCAACTCTCTGACTTAATACTAGGGAAACTTACCATCCCAAAATATTCAGACCCTAGCAGTCCTATTGTGGAGATCAATATTAATGGGGTACAAATTAAGAATGCTTTAGTAGATCTTGGTGTAGATATCAATGTCATGACCAAGGACCTTGTGGTAAAACTTAGTATTTCAGACCTAAGGGCTACACCTACAATACTACAGCTCGCCGATAACTCAACTATCAAACCTAATGGGGTAGTAGAAGACCTGGTAGTCACCTTGGATATTTGGGAGTATCCTGCTGACTTTATGATTTTGTCTCCAAAACCATCATTAGGAGGATATCTTGTTATACTAGGAAGGCCTTGGTTGGCCACTGCTGATGCTTACATTGGATGTAGGTCGGGTAACATGACAATCTCTGATGGGTATAAGACAAAGAAGCTTACCCTTTATTCTCCAACCTAGCCTCAACTAGAGTCTGGATGGGCTATTTGGCCAGATTTGGGAGAAGATGACAAAGTGAACTCTGTGGAAAATTTAATGATGATTACAAGAGAGCCTTTCATTGCACAACAAGCAGAGGAAGAGATTTTTTCTAATGTCCTACTAAATAATTATGGTATTGAATACCCTCTTTTTGAAAAAAATCCATACTCCTTGCAGACCATTCTTCCTCTGCCCACCTCAGCTCATTATCTTGCAGCAACTAACTACTTGCACACCTTATTACCCCACGAGGTAGAAATTCCTTTCCTACCTGAAGTGTTTATAGTTGAATTATCCTCACAGGTGGAGGTAGCTGCATGAAAAACATTGAATATCAACAATAAGCTTACCAGTGAGCAACAAGAATCTATTGTCAAAATGCTTACTAGTCATAAGTCATCTTTTGTTTGGGAATATGGTGATATGAAGGGCTTAAATCCAAAACTATGTACACACCGCATATTCATCAACAATGAGTTCAGACCTGTTAGACAGCCCCAAAGAAGAATCAATCCATTCTTGAGAGAAATTGTTAAAAAAGAGTTGCAGAAGATGTTGAATGATGGCTTTATCTACCCAATCTCGGATAGCCAATGGGTCTCCCCACTAGTTATCGTTCCTAAGAAAGGAGGAAAATGGAGAGTGTGTGGATTATAGAGAACTCAACTCAACCACAAAGAAAAATTACTTTCCTCTTCCCTTCATTGACCAAGTTCTAGATAATTTATATGGGAAAAAGTACTTCTCATTCTTAGATGGTTTCGGTGGATACAATCAAATCAAGATTGCTCCAGAGGACCAAGGAAAAAATACTTTTACATGCCCCTAGGGAACATTTGCCTACTCAGTCTTGTCTTTCGATCTTTGTAATGCACTTGCAACCTTCCAAAGAGCTATTATTAGTATTCTCTCAGATATCTCATATGACTGTTGTAGTGTTCTTTAATCAGCTTAATAAATAGGAACATGAATTCCTCTACTTAGGGATTGAACATCACAACTAGTAGTCATAACCTACTAAAGAGCCTCATTTAATCATCAACCCAGGGATGTAAACTTGAAATGGATCAGCACAATATATGCACTAATCACCTTTCCCAGACATGCATGATTTCCTAAGATGCTTTATACTGGAATTTGAATTATTGGAAACAAATTTATTGGATAACTTGCTTGGAAATGAAAATTGAAAGATAAAACTATTCTACATCTAGTGGCTGCAAGAACAGTTGACAGCTTTGTGTTTCTGCCAATTGCAGGAACAATCACATTAACCTCTATGAAAGGAAGTGCAGCTATTCTAACTTGCAAAATGAAAGTATGGGCAATTCCCTAAGTGGGCCCCCTTAGGTAATGCCAAAAGTAGACAACAGATTAGGCGGAAAACTTCATAAACTTTATTAATTCAAGGTAGACAAGTACATAGCACACAATCTCTTGACTGTATTTCTAAAAATTGAAAATGTGTTACAAAAGCAATCTTCCAGCCCATTCTCTGAAAGATAATGGGCTAATTATTGAAACTAAATCCAACTACTAACTAACCTTCCCTTATAAAACAAGAAGTCTTTATTACATTTAACTAACTTAGTAAAGAGGTGGATGGAAATAAAAGAACTAAGTCAAATTAGTTCATCAGTCTTAAAGTGCCATCATCCTAGATTTATGCGCCATCAAGACGCCTGAGCTAGATTTCTGAAACACTCCCCTTGCATGGCAGATGAGTTGAAACTGAGTCTCTATTATTTTGTTGTTGAACCAGTCTTCTTTGATTTGGTCTTCTATCCTTCAAATGGGAATTGAATTCCTTCCTCCAAATGTGGTACCTGCAAAATATCTTGTCAGCTTTTCCTGAGGCAGAAATTTAGCTCCACACGTTCAACCTTTAAGACAATCCATCACTTCATTTATACATTCATTTAAGCATTAATCTAAAGCAAACATTATTTCAAACATGGCTACAGGAAGTTCAACAGTAGAGGTTGCAGGAAAGGTTTTTCCATCACACAAAGTTATAAGGCTTTAATCAAACTAATAAAACATTCCAAAGTAATCATTATGGAAATATTTAGCATAATATACTTATTAAATTAAGCATAAAAATTTCATGTCTTGTCCCATAATCAAAACTAAATGTTTGTTTTAGCATAATGAAAAGCATAAAAATGTTTGTAAAAGTATGATCTAAATGTGCCAAAAACTTGGCTCATCATTCCCCTCAACCATCTACTTGTTGGACCCTTTAGCAAGTCTAGCATTTCTTCTTCTGGAAAATTCTCTCAAATCAGCATTTTGTTGTTGTCCACACTCTCCATGCTAGAAACTCCAGAAGTGAGCTCACATTGCCTCCAGCCTTTGTCATCTGTTATCCTCAGAACTCCTATTATATATGTTGTTGTCCCCCTATATAGCCAGTAATGACCATAGGAGAATAGGTGGTTGCATAACCAAGGACAACCAATTCTCCCTTTTTGTTCTAGCATTCCTCATGTATCTTTCTGCCCTTCTGGTTGTTGCATACAAAGTATTGGGAGTGTGTGATTCTGCCCTTTTTAATTGAAATGGAAGATGTTCCCATCTGGTTTGAATGTGCAGGGTTGCATCATTAAGATCATTGTTTATAATTTGGGAATACTGAGAAAATACCTCTTGTCTCAAAGGCTCAATCAGTGGCCTGGCTCTTTCATCTCTCCATAATTTCTTCCAATCAAAGTAAATACCCATTCCATTTATGGATTCATTCCTCACAGATAATGGCATATTGACTTCATCATGCTTATGACTATCAAATTGTTCCCCCTGCTTATCTCATTGGTGATCCAGGAGATCAGAGCGCTGATATGAATATCACCAACATAACATAAGGGGTTTCATTCCTTATCCTGGGGTATAGCCAAATTGTGCAAATAAAATTCACACAAAAGGTTCCTAATGTGCAGAGGTGAATCTTTGTATGCTTCATGAAATTCTTTCGGGGTATCTAAAGAAGGGTTTCTACCTTTCCAGATTCTAATCAGTTGGGAGTTCAAATACAACTCCTTGAGGTACATTTCATAGACAAGTGAAAGTGCTCGACATTGCATCAGTCATGGAATAAGCTTTACCACCTAGTTGAGAGTGTTAGTTAAGTTAGAAATTTCTAGATTCTTGTTCTAGATTATCCTTTGTAATCTCTCAATCTCAAGTGCAGAAGTAGTCTATTGATGTTGGAGTTCTTCAAAACATGACATTCCTACAGCAAAGTTCATGACATGGATCGAAGGCCTATGATTATAACTTACTATAGGTGACCCCTATATTTCTTCAATTACATCCACTTTTCCTTGTTCTTCTTCTCCAATTACCTATGTATTATTTGATTGTTCAAAGTTTTCCTATCTGAATTACCATCTTGTTGCCAACCTTCTTGTTTTTCCCGAGCAGCAGGAATCTCATCAGTCATGCCAATGCTTTCACCCTCTTTTTTTGATGGAAACACAACTATTACCTCCTCCTTCTCAACACATCCCATTCCTTCCTACAGTTGCTCTATAATGGCATCCAATTCATCCAGGCCAACTCCTTCAGGTGTACTCACAACCTCCTCAACAATAGGTTCTTCTTCTCCCAGTACAGGACTGGAAGGGTCTGAGGTTGGTGGTGTGGCTGGAGTAGCATCAAGTGATTGGTGGGCTACCTAGTTCTGGAGTCTAGAGCTCCTTCTTATGGAAGTAGGAATTGTCTTATGCATTTTGGAGGGTTTTGCTGCAAGAACAAAGAATTTTTCCTTTTGCTTTCTTTTTACAAGTTTAGGGGTTGCCACAATGGGTGACTTCCATTTCTTATCCTTGGAAGAAGGCTCGGGATTCTTGACAAGGGTTTGTGTCGATTGCTTGGAAGTTTTTTCAGAAAGAGGAATGTCATCCTATGAATCAGATGATTCGTGAGTAGGGGACATAGCAGCAGAGGTCTGGCCTATGGACTGGGAGGTTCATTGCTTGAAGGTAAGAGGTTCCCTTCTAGGTCCAACATTTTGAATTTTAGGGTTAAAATTGACAATGAATTCCTCCCAGGTCATTCCTGATGCATTTTGAACAGATTTTTCAACAAGTAATTTAATAAGGCAGTGGTGGGATACAGAGTTAACCCTACCATTTTTAAATTCAACACTATTAGATAGCAAATTGTAAAGAAAGTCGGGAATATTCATCAACAATCCATAGCATAAATGAGACATAATTTTGAAGTGATGAGAATGCAAGACTAAAAACCTACCTTCACAGGTTATGTATTTGATTATACACCCTGCTCGTGACACCCAGTCCTGCGGTAGACTCATCCTTTGTGCACCTTGCTTATCTACCTATAGAGGAGGGTCATTTGGCTGAGTAAACTCTACCCTGGCACTTCTTGCATCCCTTCCTCTAGGAAATGGCTCACTGACTTGAGGTAATCCCATTATCTCTACAATTCTATCAATTGATGCATTCACCGTTATACCTCTAACTTTTTCTTCCCCTTCTTGAAATGTCCTTGTGAACTCCTCTACAATGTCTACATCAAAAGCTTTGAGCTTTAGGAAGTAATTGAGCCACCCATATTTTCTGAATGGCGACACATGCAGCACATCCTGCAATAGGATGTTATGGTTTGTAGGCTCATGCCGAATCGGCTAACCTCCCATCTCCTTAGTTCTCTATAATTTAATGCTTTAAGCAATGCTCACCTAGCTTTTCCAAACTGAACTTCCTATAACCCAATCAATGAACTTCCTAGAACCCAATTCTACAACACTCTGCCTCTCCCCTCAACCAAAACTTTTGAACCACTCTTCAAAAGTTGCAGAAAAATAGGGAAAGCAATTCGAACATGCAATCTTATTGAAGGAGAGAGTAATCATGGATAAAAAAAATAAATTTAGGTTTATTATTGCAGGAAGTAAATAGTGTTTGATCATTAATTGCAGATTTCAAATATCTGGGGTTCATGACAGCTAATGTGACAAAGCTTGTGGTGGCGGCAATAATGACATGGTAGATAGTTATGACATAGAGAAATGTGCTCAATTGTGCAGAAAAGTAGAAGGAAATGGCAACCATATAGGAAATATGTTTGCGTTAATTAATACTAAATTAAATGTAATAAATAAATCAACTAAGCAATCTTAAAGCGAAGTGGAGCTCACATGGATAGAATTGTTGTAATTACCTGATGTGACCTCCCTCTTCATTGTAATATGTGATACAGAGAAACATGGATGATATGGAGAATGACAAGTGGATGATGTGGCAGTAAGAGTGTGAGTGTACGGATTGCAGATGAAGTGATTGAATGGAATGGGGATCTGGTGGATGACCCCTTTATTATGACAGTTGCATGTACTTTTATGCATGGCCTAGGGAATTGAGTCAAGACTCAATTCCTTTAGCTGTAGGATCAATGGCCTCTTGCACAAATTTGAACTGGCTCAAAAATTCTTCCCTCTCAATGGGCTTATAGTAGAGCTTTAGGCAATGCCCATTGACTAATAGCTTGAATCAGACCTCATCAATGGTCCTCAATTGTAAAACATCATTTGTGAATACTTCTTCTATCTCATATGGACCCAACCATCTAGTTTGCAGTTTGCCTTGACTGTCCTTATACCGTGAGCCATAAAGCAGATCCCAATCTCTTGCTTTGAATTTATTCTCCTTGATGCACTTATCATGCCACCTTATTCATTGGTTTTGTATTATCTCAGTGTGGTGCAGGGCATTCTTTCAAAGCTCATCCAGGGCATTGAGATGCATGACTCATTCCTTTTGTGCAGTTGTTAAGTCTATGTTCATTTCCAAGACTGTTTTAAGAGTTTTATGTTCAAACTCTATTGACATCATAGCTATTTTTCCATACACCATATCAAAAGGTGTATATCCTATAACAATCTTCCATGTAGTTCGATAGGCCCATATAGCTTCTAGTAACCTTGTAGCCCAGTTCTTTCTATGCAAATCTACAGTTTTAGTCAAAATTGCCTCTATGTCCTTGTTGGTGATCTTTACCTGGCCATTAGCCTATGGATGATAAGGAGTTGATTTCCTGTGCCTTATGTTGTATTCATTTACTAAGACTATTATAAGTGTAGAGGTAAATTGTGCCCCTTGATATGTCACTATTTCCCTAAGGACACCAAATCTGGTGAATATTTCCTCATAGAGGAATTTGGCTACTTTATTATCCCTAGCATGCCTCATAGGTCTAGCTTCTACCTATTTTGTTACATAATATGTGCATACAAGGATGTAAGACTTACCATTTGAAGGCAAATCAATTGGTTCTACAAAATCCAATCCCCATTTATCAAAGGGTGTAACAATAACTTGTGGAAATAGAAGCATCGCATCTGATTTGGTTGGTCTTCCTATCCTTTGGCATCTGTCACATCTTCTGGTGTATTTAGATGCATCTCTATGCAACATTGGCCAATAGTAGCCAGTATTTAAGATTTTCATTAATGTCCTTTTTGCAGCAAAATGTCCACCACACGGTTCATCATGGCTTGCATGCAGTATATCATGAGTATCTTCCTCTCATACACATCTCCTCATAACTTGATATGGCCCTGTATAAAACATGCAATCTGCAATCCAAGAGAAATTAAAGCTTTTCTCTACTAATAATTTTTTCTCCTTAGGTGAGAACTGAGGAGGAGTTCTTCCTGCAGCCAGATAATTTTTTATATCTACATATCATGGATGAATAACTTTGATGGAAAACAAATTTTCATCAGGGAAGGAATCCTCAATAAGTGCAGAATTATCTTACCTTTGAATCCTAGACAGGAAATCAGCAACCATATTGGCCTTATCTAGCTTGTCCATAATTGTAATGTCAAAGTCCTACATTAGCAACAACCATCTTGCCAGTCTCCCTACTATTGAGATTTTGTTCATGAGATACCAGATTGCGGTATGATCAGTATGGAAAAATATCTGATAACCTATGATGTTATGCCTGAATTTATTGGGGCATAGATAATTGCCAACATCTCTTTCTCTGTAACAGTGTAGTTTAGTTCAGCCCTACAAATTTTTGCTTATGTAGTAGAGTGCATGTTTTGTTGAACAACCCTTTTGTCCTAATACAACACCAATGGCATAATCTGATGCATCAGTATGAATATAATGGATGTGACCAATCAAGTCATTTAAAACAAGTGCTTGTGTAAGGGCAATTTTTAAATCAAGGAATGCTTTTTCACATTCTTCTGTCTAGGCAAAATCTGCATCTTTCTTCAACAAACTGTATAGAGGGTTTACTATTTGGCTAAAGTCTTTGATGAATCTTCTATAATATCTAGCATGTCCTAGAAAGTTTCTCGGTTCCTTTTGCTTGGTGGGAATAGGGAGATTAGAGATGACTTCAATCTTGGATGGATCAACCTGTATTCCTGCAGTAGAAATATAGTGACTAAGCATTATTCCTTCTTGCATCATCATGAAACACTTTTGACTATTTAGTGTCAGGTTATGATCTTCACACCTCTATAGTACCTTCTTCAAGTTGGCTTGAGCTTCCTCAAATGTTGCACCATAAACAGTAAAGTCATCCATGTATATCTCCATGCAGTCATATGAGATGTCTGAGAAAATACTTATTATTGCTCTCTGGAAAGTAGTACTGTAGGTGTAGCCTTTAGGTCTGAAATACTAAGTTTTACCACAAGGTCCTTGGTCATGACATTGATAGTTGCACCAAGATCTACTAAAGTGTTCTGAATTTGTACCCCATTAATATTGATCTCCACAACAGGGTTGCCTCGGTCTGAATATTTTGGGATGGTAAGTTTCCCTAGTATTAAGTCAGATATTTGACCTAAGACATGGACAGTTTGAGGGTCTTTCTTTTTCCTCCCTAGCTTCTTCAAACATGCCTCTTTGATAGCTTTGCTATATATAGGTACTTCTTTGATTGCTTGGAACAAGGGAATTTTCACACATATATGCTTTAGTTGATCAAGGATATCAAAGGTAGGGTCTTCTTGCTTTTTCACATTTTCACCTTCCAACCTTTGTGGGAAAGGAGGTGACGGTATATTGGATACCATAGGTAATGATGGAGTTTGTATTGGCTCATTGGGTTGGACTAGGTCATTGGTATCTTCTTCTTGGTCAATCTCCTCAGATGGCAATTCTGAGATTATGGGAGGAGATGGTGTGGGTAACACAGTTCTTGAATGTAAGTTGATATTATTTAGGTTGAGAGCATAGGTAGGTTGATGATTAGGGTCAATAAAATAAACTTCTTCTTCTTCTTCTTCTTCTTGCTAGTTATTTGGATTGGGTGTTGCTTGAGCAGGTAGTTGGGTTGGCTTTGATTAGCTGCAAGAGGTGGCATAATTGATTGTTGTTGGGGTTGCTGCAAGAAACTAGTGGGTGGATTTGACCATTGTTGGCCTCCCCTCCATTGGTTAGACTATTGCTAACTCCCTTGTGAAGGCTGCCATTGATGTTGTTGTGGTGACTATCAATTCCCTTGTGGGGATTGCCACGGTTTTGCTGAGCATTTGGCAAAGGATTATTCCACTGAGGTTGGGAGTATGGACCATAGTTTGGAGGGTACTGGTGTTGCCACTGACTATTATATGAACCAAAATTTTGCAAAGGGTCTTGAGGCATACCTTGTCTTGGGCCTCATGGCCTGCAATGAGCAACAAAGAACACTTCTTCCTCTCCTTCAATGGTTTTGAACTCAATGGGAAGATGTTGCACCTCTAGATTGGCCATTGCTTTGCATCTATAGTCCTTCTTTCTTTGTCTACAATGAGGACAATACTCAACTAGCATTGCCTCAGCTTCCTCTTTCTTCCTTTGAGCTTGCATAGTGTCTAGTTGATTAGCTACATCATTGATAATATCCTCCTTGAAGTCGGACAAAAGATTAGTAATCTCCCCCTTAGATACTTTAGAGCTACTTCCTTTTATAGCAGAGGGTCTAAACACCCTGCCCTTCTTTACAGCTGCTCTAGAGTAATTGAGATAAATTTTCTTCATATCATCCCAATCGATTTGGATGACATCTCCTCCTACCATGAGGTCAAGGGCCTCCATGCAAGTATCATTAACTCCTCTTAGGAAGAGAATTTTTTGAGATTCCTCATTCAACTCATGTTGAGTATTCTTCTGCACACTAAACAAAAACCTTGACACATAATCCTCCAAGGTCTCATCCTCCTTTTGTGACATTTTGAAGATGTCATCTCCTCTCATATCATTTCCTCTACAATATTCTTTATATTTTCTCAAGAACAAATCTTTCATTACATCCCAAGTGGTAGCTACATTGCTTCCCAATCCCATGAACCACCTCAAGGCTGACTCTTTTAGAGTGGAGGGAAACAAATTCATATTGTTTGTTGAGGTTTTATAGTCATAGCTTCTGCAAAGGATGTCAAATTCAAACAAGAAGGTATGAGGGTCCTCAATAATAATTCCATAGAACTTTGGAAGTAATGAGGCAAGGATGTTCTTAAGGTTATTGTTGTCATACAGGTCATGAATTGGAAATGGAAAAGTAGGAGTTGCCATCCTTGGTTGTGTCCCTAGATTAGCTCTTAGCTAATGAACTACAAGGGCAAGCGGATTATTTAATGGGTCTTGGTTGTTAGAAGTTTACAAATTATTTAGATGCTGAACAAGTGGGTTAAGGTCATCTGGCTCTTCAAACAGGTTAAAGCTTAGCTCTAAGGAAGAAGATGAGGTAACTAAGTCTTGGCTAGAATCCAGATATGGGTCTTCTTGGAAAAGGTCTAGTTCAATCTCTTCAATATCTATTCTTCTAGGAAAGAATCTTCCAAATTGGTCTCTTCTTCTATGCATACAGCAAAAAGTGAACTAACTATGAAAATGTTGGAATGCAAAATTCTAAACTAAATACTTGGAATGAAATTTAACTCTCTATTATCATGCCTACAATAGGTATTTAGTTTGAAACCATCCATGACAACGGCGCCAAAAATGTAGTGTTCTTTAATCAACTTAATAAATAGGAACATTAATTCCTCTACTCAAGGATTGAACATCACAACCAACAGTCATAACTAGCTAAAGAACCTCATTTAATCATCAACCCAAGGATGCAAACTTGAAATGGGTCGGCACAATATATGCACTAATCACCTTTCCCAGACATGCATGATTTCCTAAGATGCTTTATACTAGAATTTGAATTACTAGAAACAACTTTTACTGGATAAATTTCTTGGAAATGAAAACTGAAAGATAAAACTATTCTGCATCTAGTGGTTGCAGGAATAGTTGACAGCTCTATGTTTCTTCCAGTTGTAGGAACAGTCACATTAACCTCTATGAAAGGAAGTGCAGCTATTCTAACTTGCAGAATGAAAGTATAGACAGTTCCCTAAGTGGGCCCCCTTAGGTAATGCCAAAAGTAGACAACATATCAGGCGGAAAACTTCATAAACTTTATTGATTCAGGGTAGACAAGTACATAACACACAATCTCTTGACTGTATTTCTGAAAACTAAAAAATGTTTTACAACAACAATCTTCCAACCCATTCTCTGAAGGAGAATGGGCTATTTATTGAAACTGAATCCAAATACTAACTAACCTTCCCTTATAAAACAAGAATTTTTTATTACATTTAACTAACTTAGTAAAGAGGTGGATGGAAATGAAAGAACTAAGTCAAATCAGTTCATCAGTCTTAAAGTGCCATCATCCTAGATGTATGCACCATCAAGACGCCTGAGCTAGATTTCTGAAACACTCCCTTTGCATGGCTGATGAGTTGAAATTGCCTCCCTATTCTTTTGTTGTTGAACCAGTCTTCTTTGATTTGGTCTTCTATCCTTCAAGTGGGAATTGAATTCCTTCCTCCAAACGTGGTACCTGCAAAATATCTTGCCATCTTTTCCTGAGGCTGAAAGTTATCTCAACACGTTCAACCTTTAAGACAATCTATCACTTCATTTATACATTCATTTAAGCATTAATCTAAAGCAAACATTATTTCAAACATGGTTGCAGGAAGTTCAACAGTAGAGGCTGCAGGAAAGGTTTTGTCGTCACACAAATTTATAAGGATTTCATCAAACTAATAAAACATTCCAAAGTAAAAATTATGGAAAGATTTAGCATAATATACTTATTAAATTAAGCATAAAATATTCATGTCTTGTCCCATAATCAACACTAAATGTTTGTTTTAGCATAATGAAAAGCAGAAAAGTGTTTGTAAAAGTATGATCTAAATGTGCCAAAAACGTGGCTCATCAACTATATAGAAATATACATGGATGACTTTACTATGTATGGAGAAACATTTGAGGAAGCTCAAGACAACTTGAAAAGGTATTACAGAGGTGTGAAGATCATAACCTGTCACTAAATAGTCAGAAGTGCTTCATGATGATGCAAGAGGGAATAGTGCTTGGTCACTATATTTTTGTTGTAGGAATACAAGTTAATCCTTCTCAGATTGAAGTCATCTCTAATCTACCCTTTCCTACCAAGCAAAAGGAATTGAGAATATTTCTAAGACATTTTGGATATTATCAAAGATTCATTAAGGATTTCAGTCAGACAACAGGGCCCCTATACAACTTATTAAAGAAAGATGCAAAGTTTGCCTAGACAGCAGAATGTGAAAAATAATTTCTTAATTTGAAAATTTCCCTTACACAAGCACCTATTTTGAAGGAACCTAATTGTTCACTTCCATTCCTTATTCATACAGATGCATCGGATTATGCTATTGGTGTTGTCTTAGGAAAAAAAGGTGGTTCAACTGAGCATGCACTCTACTATATCAGCAAAAACTTGCAAGGAGCAGAACTCAACTACACTGTTATAGAAAAAGAAATGATAGCAATCATCTATGCCCTCAACAAGTTCAGGAATTATGTTATAGGCTATCATATATTTGTCCATACCGATCATGCAACAATCAGGTATCTCATGAACAAGGGCTCCATTATAGGGAGACTGGCAAGGTGATTGTTGTTGATGCAAGAATTTGATATTACAATTATGGACAAGCTAGGTAAAGCCAATGTGCTTGCTGATTTCCTGTCTAGAATTCAAAGGCAAGATGACTTTGCATTTATTGAGGTTTCCTTTCTTGATGAGCATCTGTTTACAATCAAGGTCATTCACCCATGGTATGCAGATATAGAAAATTATCTGGCTGCAGGAAGAACTCCTCCTCAACTCTCCCCTAAGAAATAGAGATATTTGGTAAAGAAATTTTTTAACTTCTCTTGGATTACAGATTGCATGTTTTATACAGGGCTAGATCAAGTAATGAGGAGATGTGTCAAAGAGGAGGACACTCATGACATACTGCATGCAAGCCATGATGAGCCTTGCAGAGGACAACAATGAGAATTTTAAATACTGGCTATTATTGGCCAACATTACATAGAGATGTAGCCAAATACACCAAGAGATGTGGCAGATGCCAAAGGATGGGAAGGTCGCCCAGATCAGATGAAATACCTCTATTTCCACAAGTTATTGTTACACCCTTTGACAAATGGGGACTGGACTTTGTAGGACCAATTGATCCACCTTCAAATGGTAAGTCTTACATCCTTGTATGTACAAATTATGTAAAAAAAAGGAGAGAAGCTAGACCTATGAAGCATGCTAGGGATAATAAGGCTGCAGAGTTCCTCTATAAGGAAATCTTCACCAGATTTGGTGTTCTTAGGGAAATAGTGATAGATTAGGGAGCACAGTTTACCTCTACTCTGATTACAGCTCTAGTCAATGAATATAACATAAGGAACAAAAAATCAACTCCTTATCATCCACAGGCTAATGGCCAAGTAGAGATCACCAATAGGGACATAGAGATAATTTTGACAAAAACTATAGATTTTCATAGAAAGGACTGGGCTGCAAGGTTACCAAAAGCTATATGGACCTACCGAACTACATGGAAGACTACTATAGGATATACACCTTTTGAAATGGTGTATGGTAAAATAGTTGTGATGCCAATAGAGTTTGAACATAAGACTCTCAGAACAACATTTGAAATGGACATGGACTTAACAACTGCATAAAAGGAAAGAGTCATGTAGCTCAATGCCTTGGATGAGCTCATAAAGAATGCCCTGCAACATACTAAGATGATACAGAACCAATGAATAAGGTGGCATGATAAATATATCAAGGAGAAAAATTCAAAGCAGGAGATTGGGCTCTGCTTTATGACTCAAGGTATAAGGACAGTCAAGGGAAATTGCAAACCAGATGGTTACGTCCATATGAAATAGAAGAGGTATTCAACAATGGTTTTGTACAATTGAGGACCATTGATGAGGTCAGGTTTAAGTTATTAGTCAATGGGCATCGCCTAAAGCTCTACTTCAAGCCCATTGAAAGGGAATAATTTCTGAAACAGTTCGACTTTGAGCAGGAAACCATTGATCCTACAACCAAAGGAATTGAGTCTCGACTCGATTCCCTAGGCCATGCATAAAAGTGCATAAAAATATCATAATAAAGGGTTTATCCACAAAGATCCCCACTCCATTCAATCATTCCATCCGCCATCCATACTCATTCTCTTTCTGCCACCTCATCCACTTGTCATTCACCGTACCATCTACGTTTCTCAAAGATCACAATTTTCAGTGAAGAAGTGAAGTCACATCAGGTAATCACGATGGATAATTCCAAGTAAGCTCAGCTTCACTTCAAGATTGATTCGTTGTTTCATTCATTACATTTAATTAGGTATTAATTAATGCAAACTAATTTCCTATACGGCTAAAATTTCCTTTAGCCTTTCCACACAATTGAGCACGTTTTTCTATTTTATAAATTTTAGCCACGCCATTGTTTCCAATGCCACTAGGCTTTGTCACATCAACTGTTACTATCTTTTTGGCCTAAGCTCCAGATTTTTGAAAAATCTACAATTAATGAACAACACACCATCACTTCTTGCAATAATGCCCAAGAATGTCTTTTGCTCCTCCATGATTACTCTTTTCTTTCCATTTGCAACATAAGTTAGGATGTTCAAATTTATTTTCCTATTTTCCTGCATCTTTTGAAGAGAGGTTCAAAAGTCTTGGTTGAGGGGAGACACAGTGCAGTAAATTTGGTTTGCAGGAAGTCGCATTGGTTGTGTAATTTGAGAATTCTTTCCTGAAGCATTGAGTTGCAAAGACAAAGTAAAATGGGAGGTCAGCCAATTCAGCATGAATCGATAGATCATAATGTCCTATTGCAGGATGTACAACATGTGCCACCATTTAGACAATATGAGTGGCTAAATTATTTCTAAAGCTCAAAAAATTTGATGTGAGCATTGCAAAAGAGTTCACGAGGACATTCCATGAAGGAAAAGCAAAATTCAGGGGAATAGCGATAAATTCATCTATTGAAAGAATTGCAGAAATAACAGGGTTGCCTCAGGCCGGTGAGCTATTTCCTAGAGGAAGGGATGCGTGAAGTATTAGGGCAGAGTTTACTTGGTTGAATGGTCCTCCTTTACGAGTAGATAAGCAAGGAACACAAAGGATGAGTTTTTCGCAGGACTGGGTATCATGAGAAGGTTATATAATCAAATATATAACATGTGAAGGTCAGTTTTCAGTCTTGCATTCCCATCATTTTAAACTCTTATCTCATTTACCCCATGGCCTGTTAATGAATATTCTTGATTTCCTATATAATTTTCTATCTAATAGTGTTGTTGAGTTCAAAAAGGGTAGGGTTAACTCTATTTCCTACCATTGCCTTATTAAGTTGCTTGTTGAAAAATCTGTTAAAGATGCGTCAAGAATGACATGGGAAGAATTTGTTGTCAATTTTAACCCTAGGATTCAAAATATTAGACCTAGAGGGCAGACTCTCACCTTCAAACAATGTGCCTCCCAGTCCATAGGTTAGTCCTTTGTTGTCGAATCTCATATTCAGGAATCATCTAATTCACAGGATGAAGTTTCTCTCTCTAAGAAAGTTTTCAAACAACTAGCAGAAACCCCTGTCAATGACACTGAGCCTTCCTCCAAAGATAACAAAGGGAAGTCACCCATAGTGGCAACTCCTAAATCTGTCAAAAGGAAGCCAACAGGAGAATCCCCTGTTCTTGTAGCCAAACCCTCAAAGAAGCATAAAACAATTTCCACTCCCTTGAGAAGAAGCTCCAGACTCTAGAATTAGGCAGCTAGCCAATCACTCGATGCTTCTCTAGCCAAACCACCAACCTCAGACTCTTCCAATCCTGTACTTGAGGAGGAAGAGCCTGTTGTTGAGGAAACTGAGAGTACTCATGAAGGAGTTGGCCTGGATAAACTTGCAGCCATTGCGGAACGGATACAAAAGAAGTGGGATGTGTTGAGATGGAGGAAGTAACAATTGTGATTCCATCAAACAAAGAAGGTGAAAGAATTTCTATGACTAAATGCCTGTTGTTCAAGAAGAACAGGAAGACTAGTAGCAAAGTGATAATTTAGAACAGGAAAACTCTGGACAGTCAAATGATACTAAGATAATTGAAGAAGTAGAATAGGAAACCGTGGGTGTACCTGAAGAAATCCAGAAGTCACCTGCAACAATTTATAATCATAGGCCTTCGCTCCATGTCACAAATTTTGCTGTAGGAATGACATGTTTTGCAGAACTCCAGCATCAACAGACTACTTCTAAGCTTGAAATTGAGAGATTACAGAGGATAATCCAGAACAAGAATCTAGAAATTGCTAATTTGACTAACACTCTCAACTAGGTAGTCGAGCTTGTTCCACAGATGATTCAATGTCGAGCACTCTCACCTGTCTATGCAATGTACCTCAAGGAGTTGTATCTAAACTTCCAATTGATCATAATCTAGAAAGGTAAAAACCCTTCCTTAGATACCCCAGAAGAATTTTATGATGCATATAGAGATTCACTTCAGCACATCAGGAACCTCCTGTGTGAATTTTATTTGCACAGTTTGGTTGTACCCCAGGATAAGGAATGGAACCCCCTATGCTATGTTGGTGATATTCACATTGGCGCTTTAATATCCTGAATCACAAATGAGATAAGCAAGGGGGAGCAATTTGATAGCCACAAGCATGATGAGGTCAATATGTCATTATCTGTGAGGAATGAATCTAAGAATGGGATGGGTATTTACTTTGATTGGAAGAAGTTTTGGAGAGATGAAAGAGCCATGCCACTAATTGAGCCTTTGAGACATGAGGTATTTTCTTAGTATTCCCAGATTATAAACAATGATCTTAATGTTGCAACCCAACACATTTAAACAAGATGGGAACATCTATCATTTCAGTTAAAAAGGGTAGAATTGTACACCCCCAACACCCTGTATGTAGCCACCAGGAGGACATAAAGATACATGAGGAATGCCAGGACAAAAAGGGAGAATTGGTTTCCCTTAGTCATGCAACCAACGAATTTCCTATGACCATTACTAGCCATGCAGGGGGACAATAGCATTTATAACAGGAGCTCTGAGGATAGCAGATGGTAGAAGTTGGAGGCAATGCAAGCTCACTTCTGGAGTTTCTAGCATGGAGAATATGGACGGCAACAGAATGTTGATCTGAGAGAATTTTCTCGAAGAAGAAATGCTAGACTTACTGAAGGGCCCAACAAGTAGTTGGTTGAGGGGAATGATAAGCCAAGTTTTTGGCACATTTAGATCATGCTTTTACAAACACTTTTCTACTTTTCATTATGTTAAGACAAACATTTAGTATTGATTATGGGACAAGACATATAATTTTTATTCTTAATATAATAAGTATATTATGATAAGTCTTTCCATGATTATTACCTTGAAATTTTTTATTAGTTTGATGAATGCCTTATGAATTTGTGTGATGACAAACCCTTCCTGCAACCTCTACTATTGAACTTCTTGTAGCCATGTTTGAAATAATGTTTGCCTTAGTTTAATGCTTAATAAATGTATGAATGAGGTGATGGATCATCTTAAAGGTTGAATGTGTTGAGCTAACTTTCTACCACAAGAATAGCTGTTAAGATATTTTACAAGTACCATGTTTGAGGAAGAAATTCAATTTCCACTTAAAGGCTGAAGACTACTTCAATGAAGACCGGTTCAACAGCAAAGAATAAGGAGGCAACTTCAAGTCATCTGCCATGCAGGGAGAGTGTTCCAGAAATCTAGCCCAGGCATCTTGATGATGCATGAATCTAGAATGGTGGCACTTTAAAACTTCAAAACTAATTTGACTTAGTTCTTCCTTTTTCATCCACCTCTTCACTTAGTTAGTTATGATGTAATAAAGACTTCCCATTTTATGAGGGAAGGGTTGGTTAGTCGTTAGATTCAGTTTTCAATAAATAGCCCATTCTCCTTTAGAGAAAGAGTTGGAAGATTGTTGTTGTAATACATTTCAGTTTTCAAAAATACAGTTGAAGATTGTGAGCTATGTACTTGTCTATCTCGAATCAATAAAGTGTTTATGAAGTTTACAGTCTAATCTGTTGTTTACCTTTGGAACTACCTTAGGGGGGCCACTTAGGGAGCTGTCCATATTTTTATTCTGCAAGTTAGAATAGTTGCACTTCCTTCCATAGAGGTTAATGTGACTGTTCCTGCAACTGGCAGAAACACAGCGTTGTCAACTATTCCAACAACCACTAGATGCAGAATAGTTTTATCTTTCAGTTTTTATTTCCAAGCAAGTTTATCCAGTAAAGTTGTTTCCAGTAATTCAAATTCCAATTTAAGCATCTTTAGGAATTTATGCATGTCTAAGAGAGGTAATTAGTCCATATATTGTGCCGACCCATTTCAATTTTACCTCCTTGGGTTGATGATTAAATGAGGTTCTTTAGCAGGTTATAACTATCGGTTGTGATGTTTAATCCTTGAGTAAAGGAATTCATGTTCTTGGTTATTAAGCTGATTAAAGGACACTACACTTTGCTTGACTTCATTTTTTATTATCCATTCCACTTTTACCCCTTACAAACAAATCTTCAATTGTTGGTACAAATCCCCAATCACATAACACAAGCAAAAGAATAAGCCCTTTTAGCTAGGTATTTACAAATAATCAATGAAACCAACTCAAGACCCAATGCAACACCAATGTGGCCATATAGCAGCGTGTGGATCACATGGGGATGTTCTATGAACATCCAAAAATACTTCCTTACACTTCTTTCATATTGTCATGCCATCAACAACTATCGCAAAACAAATAAGAACAAAAAACTATATTCAAGAAGCACATAATGCATGAACATGAAATATGGCATTAACATAATAACTTGCAGATCACTTCATCGTATGAAATTGGAACTGAGGCACTACACAGACACTAAGATTGCATTCACCAAACCGTAGGAGATGAGACATCAATGTGGAGAAATGTGGAGCATTTCTCAGACCAATTTGGACAACCAACAATACTGCCAACCTTTTACAATTCATAGGAACCTCCTTGGTAGCACAAGTGACCTCGACAACACAAGTGACCTAAAAATATAGGAGTGCAATGTCCATAGAGCACAAACATTGAATCCCAAATCGTAAGACCAAATCTTCATTAGTGGAGGAATGCAAAGCATTCTCCAAGACATACTTCAATGCAACTTCCTAAACAAAAAACACTTAGGCATCTTATGGAGGCCAGATCTTTCTTTTAGTAACACATGCTTCATAAAGAACATCAGGAGAGAGTATAAGACATACTATAGACCTTTAGCAACATCTCTCCACTATCAACAATACTTCTTGATGCTTCTAATCCTCATCTTAATATATCATTATGAAACTGACTCTTCTGATATAAATTATACTCAATGAAATCCAACCTGTAAACTTCAACAAACATAAGATAAGGCATGACAACTAGTCATGAAATTTAGAAGCTCTTCTTAGATAAGGCATGACATCCAACCATGAATTTCAACAACCCTTCCATACATCAATGTTATCCAAAAATCAATGACAACCAATGCTAACTGCAACAAGGATATCGGTACCAACTAATGGCAACAAACTCTCAAGCATGACAACGAATTTCCAAAAATCTCACAAAAATATCCTCAAGTGTTGACATGAATGACAACCAACAATCAATGTTGGCATCAATGGAAACAACTACCAATATTAGTAGTCTAAGCCTTGTATTTCACCAATTGGGATCATAGCTTGAATGAAATTTTGATAATTAACAATTGGATTAGAGATTGATATTTTTTCTAATAGTTTTGTTTCAAGTAATCTTATAAGTTTACCATAAAGATAATATAAGCTGACAAGTATTATTTATCATTGTCAACTTTAAAAGGTATTAGCTTCATTTGTAGAAAAAATGTGTAACATAAGTTTATTCTAAAAATAATAATAAAGCTTCCAAAAATTAGAAAGGTTGTACTTGAAGGGAAATCAGATAGAAGGAAACATTTCAATTGCAATTGGTCAATTGAGAAATTTGGGATATATCTAGGATGCATAATTAAATGATATACGCGTAAAAAACCATAAATAGTCATTTGAGACAGTTTATGATATTGCATTAAATTATATACATAAGAGATGTTCATAGAGCTATGATAGAAGATCTTATTTGGAATGCTATTATTTTAGGTTTTTGAAATTATAGAAATGCATATCACATTTCTTTGTTGAATAGATTTTATGATAAAGACCAAGTTCATTATTTATATTCGTTAACAAGGAATTGGATATAAAAATTATTATCTATATAATTATGGTATTTCAATCTTTAATTAAAGGAACTTGAATTGTTCTCTTTACTAGATGAAATTATAAGTTGAATTGAGTAGGGTAGTGTATGAGCGTGAATTTGCACCCGTAATGCAAATTCCCCTTTTACCCCTCTCAACTTTAGAAAACCAATCTCGAAGGAAAAATTTCACCTAAGCTTGCTGCCTTCGTTCCACTTGGTGTCTATTTGAGCGTCGACATATGTGTTTATGTCTAGGACGCCCGTGCGGCATGCAGACGTTTGCATGGCGCGCTAACGTCCCTAACAGATTCCCATGTTTGGATCCTGCAAAAGCGTTACACATCCCATTGGGAGTCGACTTGTAACACCCTCTTCAGTCAACTGACCCAAATATGGTTATTTTCTTCCCTCTTTCCTTCATATTCACTCTTCCTTCATCCATTTTTGGCTCTTCATCCTTCACAAAATCTAAGCAGTCTCCTTAGCATTCTACAATCTCTTGGATCTTTTGGACCTCTCCATCCTTTCTAGATCTCTCTTCACTAGCTCTTCACAAGCTCCAAGTAGCTTCTTCACCATCCCAAGCAACACTTTACACTTCATAGCAGCAACATCAACACTCCATCACTTCAGTAGAGAAAATGTGGAATGAAACACCACGACAATAGAGGCTTGAGTTCCTCTCATTTTCTCCCCCTCTAGCCTTGAGCACTTTGGGCAGAGGTGGTAATATTTCACTCCTCTCCTCTATTATTTGGTTGATTAGCATAACATAGTTTTGTAGTGCCTTTGTGTACTTCGCTTCATTTCCTACATTTCTCCTTATCTATCTGGGTATCCGTGGAGGTGGGAACACCAAAACGAGGGTTTGACTAAGGCAAACCCCTATACAACCCCAACACTTTCTCTCTCTCTCTCTCTCTCTCTCATGAAGGTATTGGAGATGTTCATGAGTTGGAGGATTCATCATTCGCACGGTCATGAGCATTTCCTCTTTTCTCCCCTTTAACTCTATCACTTCTACTTTACTTTATTTCATTTCAACTTTATCACTTTCTATAAGTTCTCAGTAATCAAATTGCTAGCATTCACTTTGCCATTCTCTGAGATAAACCTACTCTCTGGTCCGTATGAGATGCCAACGTGCCTCTGGGATGCCAGCACGTCATGTTGTAGTCTGTGTTTTGCATTGTCGTCCTTTGGCCAAGAGCTTGTTGGTTTATCCAGAGAATCTCTGTGACCTGCTCCTTCTAGTTCTAGAACTCTCATCATTGTCCTTTGAGGTAGTAGTTCACCTCATGAGGCTCTCTGAATGTAGAGAACTCATGAGTAGCCAATCCCCCTTCTCTACATTTTGGCGAACTTGACGTGAAGAATAGTGTTCTTCGAAAAACTAGGAATTTATTTACCCCTACTTGGCAGGGTCATAAATTTTGACTCAATGCTCATAATTCAGAACCGTTTGCACTGTTGGAAAGGTGTTCTAGAGAACTACTTCAATCCCAAAAATACAAGTGCCTTTGGTAGCGAAATTTTAAGGACCAACGCAAGTTTCGACCTCAAATTCCACTCCGAAGACCTCCGAAAATGTAAATTACTAAAACATAGAAAATACTGAAAAAATCATAATGAATTTAATATCTTCTTTTATTAGTTATGTATCTAATTTTTTTCAAAATTTTAATGATGTTCCATTTCATGCATGTGATAGTGACTTGGATTTTCCCATGTTACTTTGTATCTTTGATCCTTCTCATGAGAGTCCTCTTCCTTCGGAGGATATTTTGTTGCAAGAAGATGAAATCATTGATACATTTCTAAATGTTACTCTACCATCTATTCATTCCTATTTACTCTCTTGTAGAGATGATGCATTTGTGAATGATGAACCTTCTATTCATTCCAATGCACTCTCTTCTAGAGATGATGTATTTCTGAATGACAAATCTCCTACTCATTCCAATGTACTCTCTTCTAGGGACATTGCATTTGTGAATGATGAATTTCTTAACTATCCTAATGCACTCTCCTCTAGAGATGATGCATTAGTACATGATGAGTCCCCTTCCACATTTGATCATGTTTGGATTGATGTTGAGAATATATCTTCGATTAATTTTTCTACTAGTTGTGATGATTCTATAAATGTAATCTATGTCTCTACTTCCCCTCAAAGGCCTAAGAGACTAGTTATTTATGTGACTCTAGCTAGTCCTTCTCCTGAAAGGGTTTGTTCTATTGATGGTGTTCCATTTGATAGTAACTCTTCTGATCTTTCTAAGGTTCCCTCTTATAGAACGGTAGCCCATACCTATGATACTAGAATGAATAAACAACTAAGCCTTCTTCAAGCACCTAAACCTATGACTAAAGCACCTAGTGATTACGATCTTGTCGAGCAACTCCAAGTTACTCCGGCCAAGTTCTCACTATGGGACTTGCTTTAGTCTGCTCTAGTTTATCAAGGTATGCTTCAAGAAGCCTTGTGAAATATCCTCTTGCCTTCTTTTGCTAGGCTGGAAGATGTTGATGTGTTGATAGCTTATATTCGTGCGGATTCACCGAATATTATGTTCTATCCCCAATAACTCCCACCTTTGAAAGTAAAAGAGTGAGCAGATCCTCTAATGATTATAATTAACATTAATAAGATTGGCATTAGATTTACTCTCGTTGATGTCATATCGACACTCAATGTGTGTAGTATTGATCCATTGCCTAAGATTAATATTGACTCATCATCTCTTAATACTTCTTTTGTAGACTTTCATGGGTTTGATAATGTTGATCAACAAGCCCTAGGCACAATAGTCTTTCCTTTGAGGTTGGGACCTATTATTGTACCTACCCTTGTATATGTTATGTCAGAGAAGTTACCTTATAACCTTCTTCTTGGTAGACCGTGGATTCATGTTATGGGTGCAGTCCCGTCTACCTTGCATAAATCAATTAAGTTCATTTTTAATAATAAAGTAGTCATAGTTAAGGTTCACCCTAAGGCTATGCACTTATGTGAGATGGAAGTTGTTGGTCAAGCTTCAGTTGTGCCTACTCTTATCCCTTCAATATCTTCCAATGTGTTGATGTTTACTCCAACAGTACCTACTACAAAGGATACTCTTGAGATAAATATCCCAGAAGAAGATCCTTCTAAAGCAAGAAACCTTGAGTCAATTCCTTCCACCTCTTCTCAAAGGAATGCATGTCTTGGTGATGATTGGGGTCCTTCAAACTTTATAGATTCCTTCATTCAGGAATATAAAGTCAACCCGATACACTAAGAACTTTCAACAACCTCATTCACACCTACCATCGAAGATGATTGTCCTTTTGTATAGCGAGATCATGTGAGTGCGGATTGTAATATTCTTAGTATTGATCCTCCTTCTGAGGAAGATGATTATTCTTCTACTAAGGATAATACTGAAAAAGATGATGACGATCCCGTAGAAGAGTATATTCCCCCTTGCAAGAATAATGCTCTCTATGAAGATCCTCCTTCTCATGATTTGCAAACACATTATAGCCCTGGCTTTAAGCTCATCTCTAGGTATGGCTATGAGCATAAAGATTGTGGGCATAATGAACAAGGCATACAAGTCCCTATAGAATTTGTGCCTCGTAAGTGTAAATTGGGGCTTGGTTTCTCGAATGAACAATCTAAGCAGAAACCACAGATGAACGTTGACATAAAGTCTGCTCAACCTCATTCTCGTGAATTGGTCTATTCTCATTTGTCTTCTATCTTTGTATCTTCTTCTTGTGAGCAATCAAAATTTTCTCCACAAGAGAAAGGGTTGCTTCTTGCTCCTCATCCTTTGTCTAAACAAGAGCATATATTTTTGCGGCTTCTAAAATCCCACTTAATTACTCTTCCTCCTACATGCAAGAAATTTCACAAGCATGATAAGACAAAACATTCTTTATGTGCATACCATCGAGTGCCTAGCCATTCCACCAGTGAATGTAAGGTCTTGAAGGATAAAATACAACAACTTCATGATTCAGGTGCCATCACTCATTGATTTGTTGATGCACCTGGCTCTTCTTCAATGACAAGTGATATTGAGGTTTACCTCTATCTTGCATCTTCTAAATATCTTGCATGGTTCTCCTCGCTTGTATGTTAGGGGCAGTGATAACTTGTTTTGAAGATGTGCATCCTTCTTAAGGACCCTCTCTCTCTCTATGTCTCTTGAATGAAGTATCCCTTGAGCGGACCCCCTCTTCTTTTGAAGGGTTCCCAAGGGACCTCTTTGAAAGATTTTTATCTCGAACAAAGTCCATGATGTCTAGCTTGGGGGCAACTCGACTAGACCTTTTTCACATCTTTACGTCTAGCTCGGGGGTAGCCCAACTAGACCTATCTTTACATCTAGCTTGGGGGAAGCCTAACTAGACTTCATTTTTCAAACAACACATCTCTTGAGTGGACCCTCCTTCCTTTTGAAGGGTTCCCGAGGGACCCCTTTGAAAGGCTTACAACTTAGCAATGGTCTGCATGACTGTCCATCCACTGGCCTGCACAACCACTTCCTGACATATTCTATTTGTGGGTAAACATGTCGCCATCTCTGAATCTGTGTAGTTCCCTTTGCTTGGTCTCCTTCATGTGAGAGTTATTGGAGTATACCTTCCTTGCAAGTTTGCGGGTCTGTAAGACGCTTTCTTGGTTTCCTTCATGTGAGAGTTCTTGGAGGATACCTTCCCTACAGGTCTGCGAGTCTATAAGGCACTTTCTTGGTTTCCTTAATGTGAGATTTATTGGAGGATACCTTCCTTCCAGGTCTGCGGGTCTGTAAGGCGCTTTCTTGGTTTCCTTCATGTGAGAGTTCTTAGAGGATACCCTCCTTGCAGGTCTACGGGTCTATAAGGCACTTTCTTTCTTTAGCTTCATAGTTCCACAAAGTTATGAAGTCCTTTTCTTATCCTACACCCTCAGGTTCTGTAGACTGTACTCTGCTTCCTTGTCGGTTCAAGTATACATTTCTTACTCTGTTACTTTCTTACTACTCTACTTTATCGAAGCACTCATCAGTACTCGTGCTCGCTAAAGTGGGGGAAAAATGTATGAGCGTGAATTTGCACCCCTAATGAAAATTCCCATTTTACCCCTCTCCACTTTAGAAAACCAATCTTGAAGGTGAAATTCCACTTAAGCCCGCTGCCTTCATTCCACTTGGTGCCTATTTTGAGCATCGACAAAGGCATTTCTTGTCTAGGACACCCACACGGTGCGTAGAGGTCTACGCAACGCACTAGCATCCTTGGCAGATTCTCACGTTTGGAGCCTACAAAGGCATTACACATCCCATTGGGAGTCGACTTGTAACACCCTCTTTGGCCGAACGACACGAATATGGCTGTTTTCTTCCCTCTTTCCTTCATATTCACTCTTCCTTCATCCATTTTCGGCTCTTCATCCTTCACAGACTCTGAGCAGTCTCCTTAGCATTCTACAATCTCTTGGAGTTTTTGAACCTCTCCATCCTTTATAGATCTCTCTTCACTAGCTCTTCACAAGCTCCAAGTAGCTTCTTCACCATCCCAAGCAACACTTTACACTTCGTAGAAGCAAAATCAACACTCCATCACTTCAATAGAGCAAGTGTGGAATGAAACACCACAACAATAGAGGCTTGAGTTCCTCTCATTTTCTTCCCCACTAGCCTTGAGCACTTTGGGTGGAGGTGGTAAGCTTTCACTCCTCTCCTCTATTATTTGGTTGTGTAGCATAACACTGTTTTGTAGTGCCTTTGTGTACTTCACTTCATTTCCTACATTTCTCCCTATCTATCTGACTGTCCATGGAGGTGGGAACACTAAAATGGGGGCTTGATTGAGGCAAACCCCTATATAGCCCCAACACACACTCTCTCTCTCTCTTGTGTGCAAGTATTGGAGATGTTCATGAGCTGGAGGCTTCATCATTCGCATGGTCGTAAGCATTTCCTCTTCCTCCTTTCTCCCCTTTAACTCTATCACTTCTACTTTACTTTATTTCATTTCAGCTTTATCACTTTCTAGAAGTTCTAAGTAATCAGATTGCTAGCATTCACTTTGCCATTCTCTGAGATAAACCTTCTCTTTGGTCTGTACAAGATGCTAATGCGCCTCCGGGACACTAGTACGCTGTGTTTTGCGTTGTCGTCCTTTGGCCAAGAGCTTGTCGGTTTGTCTAGAGAATCTCTATGACCTGCTCCTTTTGGTTCTAGAACTCTCACCGCTGTCCTTTGAGCTAGTTTAGGGCAGTTCGCCCCATGAGGCTCTCTTAATGAAGAGAACTTGTGAGTATTGAATCCCCCTTCTATACAAGTAGTATAATTTATTTTATATTCTTAATGTAGAGTATTCAAATTGTAAATAGTTACTAATTTTGAATTCGCTAGCTATGATGTAATTTCATTTTAATCAATGATAAAATATGGGATAAACTAAATATTTACATTATATTTTAGGTAAAACTAAGTTCTGAGTTTGGAATATAAAGTAATAATATGTGCCATAGCTTATCTTTTCTATCCTTAAAACTTATATTTCCTTCATTTGAGGAAACATATGTAGGTTGATTTTTTTTGGTAACCTACAAAAGTTTATCTTTAAGATAATAACAAAGATTATAAATAATGGAAAGGTTATATTTGAGGGGAAATTCTTTAGAAGAAAACATTTCATATGGTATTGGTGAGTTGAAAAGCTTGGGATTGTTAGAAGTTAGTTGGAATAAGTTGTCTAGAAGAATCCTTGATTCCCTTGGGTGGGATTCAATAAGTAAGAGCTTCATTTATAACCTAACCACTTAGCTTGAGTGTGCCTATGGGTTTGAGAAGGTGTAATTTTTGAAAGTTCTTAACTTTTCTAATAATGAATCAAGGGAAAAAATACATGTATAAGTTTAACAAGTTTTAAAAGTCTTCATTTACATCTAATTTTATTGTGGATCTTTTTATATGGGCCCTTGCCTATAAAGGTGATTAAAATCGAAAGTGCTCAAGCAATATACATTTTTAATAATCAACTTGATGGAGAGATTATAAGCATACTAGGAATTTAAATAATATTACATCTCAACCTCTCCCAAATTGCCTTTGAAGGTTTTGTATTAGATACACTTGGATCATTACTTCATTTATAGGATTTCATTCTCTCTTCTAGTTCCTCTCATGTCCAATACCCTTGTCACTTAGATTGCTAAAATTCCTTTAGTACATTTTATATGGAGAATAACTAGTGGCCACCTTAATGAACCCTATTCCACTATTAAGCAAAATATTAAGCTATGTTAGATGCTAGGTACACTACTTGGGGTTCCCTATTTAGAATATTAAGTTAGTAGAGTTAAGGACTTGTTTCATGGGATCAAGATAGATTTAAATCCCAGAGAAACAATTAAAGATATGCTTAACAATATTGTTTATTGAAGACATTTGGAAGTATAAGTACAACATTTCTTTTCCATTACATTCTTAAATATATATTGAAGACAATGTTTCAAAACTTCAACATTTTAAGTCCCCACATTAAATTTAGCCAAATATTTTCTTACAAATACTAGTCAATATTATATATAAAATATGAATTTGAAATATTCACTCAAGTTTGCCACAATTAATATAAATAAGACTTAAAATCTTTAATAATCGTAGTGGAGCATTCATGAATAATCAAATTAGAAGACTAATAAAAATTTCAATATAAGTATAATTCACTTAGCGGCTAAGATATTGACCCAACAAACCTTGAAAATTTAGAAATTTGACTCACATTGGATATATGGTGCTGCCCCCTTTTTAGACCATTAATTATGTCCAACTCAACTTTCAAGCATACTATTCCATACAAAGTTAGCATTGTCCTAATCTTATAATAGAAATAAATATCCTAGGTTGGATTTGAGCTTTTAATAAAGGAAGCTCTACTCAAGTTTGCCATTATTGGTAAATCGTCTTTAACTTAGTATAGTTTAAATCCATTTTAGGAGGATCAAAGGGAATGATATGGGGAACCTACAAAAACATAAAAGACTAAAAGATGCAAGACAATGACAATGCATACTTGTGTACCTATAAATGATGAAAATGTAGATATATCAATATAGAGTTGTTGTAGTACACTCCAAGAATAAAATATTATACCTAAATAATGAAAATGCATATATATCAATCAAGAGTAATCAAAGTAGAATTCAATATGAAGGTAGTCTCCCTTCACTTCCCTCCTCTACATACACAAGTAAACAAATGGTTATACATTCCTACAAAACCCCACAAAAAATTGATCACAAAAACATCAATTTTTATCCAAAATATGCAAGATAGATAAAAAGCTAAAAAGCGAGAAGATTGAAATAAATACCTAAAATTTCACTCCCCTCACATGCAACTTGTGAGGAATTATGATTTCCTTCTTTGCAGAAGGGTGAATAATTCCTTTGTAACTTATAAGTTTTATGAGCAAATGCCTTTTTCAATAGAAACAAATGAATGTGAAAACATTTGAATCTCGACTTAATAAATGAAAAATGATTGAGGTGACTCCCAACATGAATTGAAAAATATGGAAGCGACACTATATGTCTTAGGATACGTAATTTGTACAGAAATAACTAATGAAATATATAAAGACGTGTGAACATGAGATAGGAGATAAATGATAGATGTATAAAATAAACGTTAATAAAAAATAAACAACTTTACACAAAATTATACCATTTTTTAATATATCTGTATACTAAAACATTCTCATAATTTTCTTGTAAAAAATATTTATTTTACTTAAAAATTGATGAGTGTGCTTAAACCACCAAATTATCTATCCGTCGGGAAAGTGGGGGCTATGAAAAGAAAAGAAGACATAAAAAAACAGCTCATATCCACAGCAAAAGTAAAACTTTGGGAGAAATAAATTGGTTGCACATAAAAACCCTAGCTTTTATGTTTCTACGCACCTGAATCCTTATCCTTCCTTCGATGGATTCCAAATTTTAATTAATAATTAATAAAAAATAAAAATAAAATCAAGTCGTCCAAATTATTTCCCCTTATCTCCTAGAAGTCTAATTCTACATGCCGCCTTGCTTATCACTAATGTTGATTCCCGTCTATTTCGCATCCGCCCGGCGCCGTCACCGGCAATTGACGGACTCCAAGTCAACAACGAAAGAACCGCGTCGTCGTCGTATTCCGTCATAAGTTCCCGTCAATTAACAGATTAAGGCTTGAAATTGGAACCCACAAACGAGTTTGGAGCTTTAGAAACCCAAAAATCTCCTTCAATGGCGATCAAAAAACTGCAAATACCGACGTGACCAGAAATATTTTATATAGAGCAACCCATGAATGTAGAAGTACGCAGGAAGGTGGAAGTAAAATCTGAGAAATGGATCAGCTGAGTATTAGATTGCGTTATGTGCCGTTGAATTTGAGGCCATTTGGATCATCATCCGCCATGGCCTCCTCCTCCTCCCGGTGCCCTCCTCTGGGCCGCTTCAAATCCCGTGCAGTTATAATCGCGCTGTTCCAAGATAATTTTTGACTTAGGGTTTTATAGTATTTTTTTCAGCCAGGTTCGAACCCGACCAAAGATAGATAAGAAACGGCGGCGGCGGTGGCGGAATGAACAAGCGAGGAGAGTAGCATGCGGCAAGACCATCCTTCAGGAGGAAAGATGACAGAGGCTCTGTTGACATCGTTGTCCATGGATAACAGCCACGGGCACAGCCACGGCCATGGCCACGCCCCGCCATCGACTCTGTTGTCCATGGATTCCAGCTCAGCGGCGCATGAAGAGCAGCAGCAGCAGCATAAACCCCCAGACATAAACCTACCACTGGATATATGCGCGCCGCCGTCGTGGCCTTCGGAGCCGTGCGATATTTTAGACCTGGGATCACAGATCCATGAGACCGAGGGCTTGCTGAATCTCTCCAAGAGTAGCAACAGTAACACGAGTATTAACCGCAAGTGTGCGCGGCGTGGGGATTCGATCTGGGGCGCCTGGTTTTTTTTCAATTTCTACTTCAAGCCCGCCCTGACGGAGAAGGCCAAGGCGAAGATTATAAACCCTAACTCTAACGGCGGCTCAATTTCAGCATCTGCGTTTGACAAGAGTGACCTGCGGCTGGAGCTTTTCCTGGTGCAGCATGATATGGAGAATATGTATATGTGGGTTTTCAAGGAGCGGCCAGAGAACGCCCTGGGGAAAATGCAGCTGCGCAGCTTTATGAACGGACACTCCCGTTTAGGTGAGCCGCAATTCCCTTTTTCTGTTGATAAGGGCTTTGTTAGGTCTCATAGGATGCAGCGAAAACATTACCGAGGGTTGTCCAATCCTCAGTGTGTGCATGGAATTGAGGTCGTTAGGGCTCCCAATTTGGCCCATGTTACGGAGGGGGAGCTTAAGAAATGGATTGATTTAACAGGTAGAGACCTGAATTTCACCATCCCCATCGACGCCGAGGCTTTTACGGCCTGGAGAAATCTGCCCAGCACAGATTTTGAGCTCGAAAGGCCACCCCCGCCTTTGCCTTTGCCCCTGCCGCTCCCCTCGTTGAAACCCAATGGCAACAGCAGTAATCACAATCACAATACAAACAACAACAACACGACTTTGAATTCTCCTTCTTGCCCTTCCTCCAAGAGGCTGCTGAATGGATCTGGTTTGAATTTGTCGACACAGCAGCTTGTAGGCGTGTGTAATGAGGGAATAGAGCTCTCGTCGCTTTCGCCCCCGGTCTGTGGGGGTGGCGGTAGCAAGAGGAGGAAAGAATTTAAGGAATTTTCTCCTCTGGGTGGCAATGATGAGGAATACTATTCGGATAGAGTTCAGGATATGGAGACAATTCATCAGGTGGAACCAGCGTGGGTTAGTGATTTCTCAGGGGTCATGCGACAGGCATGCGGTCCAGTGACTGCAGCGAAAACTATCTATGAGGATGAGAAGGGGTATCTGATCATGGTTTCTCTGCCTTTTACCGATAGCCAGAGGGTCAGGGTCTCATGGTGGAATACTGTGTCTCACGGTATTGTCAAAGTTCAATGCATTAGTACTGCCCGGGCTCCTTACATTAAGAGAGGAGACAGGACATTCAAGCTCACCGATCCGGCTCCTGAACACTGCCCGCCTGGTGAATTTGTGAGGGAGATTGCACTTGCAACTAGGATTCCAGAGAATGCTGATCTGGAGGCTTACTATGTTGAGGCCGGTGCAGGTCTAGAGATAATGGTACCAAAGCACCATGTGTTGTCAGAGGAACATGAAGTTCGAGTGTTCCTTCGCCCACAGTTGGGCCCTAATGAACTTCTGCTGACATAAAAACAAATTGGGAATGGGAGGGAGGGATTTCAATCAGGGATGGATGGTTGCTATGGTCAGACTCAGACTTCTATTGTTTACTAATTTTGTACCATAATAGAAATCTAGGACAATTTAGAATACCATTATTTCTGTTGTAACATTCATCTCAAGAAACTCCCTTCTTCGTCTAATCTTTTATTTTTCTTTCTGCCTATAAATCAGGCTCTGTAAGAAATTTGCACTTTCAAGGTGTCCACCTGAAGAGAAAGGTGTTCACACTTATCAAAACAGATGCTCTGTATTAATTTTTGGATTTTGTTTTTAGATTTATGGGGTGGTGGAAATTTATAACACACCAATTTCAATTTTTGATTTTGAAGATACTTCAGGGCTTTTTGAATGTGTTTGTCTGTACCCTTTTATATTGCTTGTGCAGTTTGTTCTCTATGTTGACAGAAGAGCTATTAATCTGGCATGGAAATTCACATCATTAAAGGTTGTTCTGTATTTACAGAAACAGCTTCAATGAACTAGTTGGTAAGATGAACTCATTGACTAGATTAAAAATATAAGGGCATACCATTGTTTTAGGTTCATTTAAGAGGCAAGGGTGTAGGCAATTGCATGGGATAATAATAATATCCTCATTGGTAGGGGTTCTGATTCAGAATAGTGACGAATTGACACAGGCATTTGGTGTACTTCAATCGTGATGTTTATTTGCTGGATTTTGTTCATGCCATTTTGCTTGCAGTCATGATAAAATTTGCATTATGACTGTAGCCAGGACAAGAAACTCTATTATTCAGGTTCAGTAAGTAGACTTGGTATTTATCTAATTTTCTGTATTGAAGTACTGTTCATTGATGGCTTTCATGATATGTAGATTGCAGGCTGTGCAATTTTTATATTTAGTAAACTAATTAAACTTAACCTGTAAGGTATTCAGAAATCCATGCTTATAAATATGAGCCTGTGTTTAAGGGTTGTATTCTTTTTTTTTTTGGCGAAAAGGTGCTCTTTCTGATATTTTGAAATTTTAAGGGCAACATGTCTACCTTGCAATGGTTTCATATTCTTTGGGTTAAAAGTTAAAACATAAACATTCAAATTCATTGGATGTCTTTGTTTCTAGGGTTATCAGTGTTGCTTGAACTATTGACTTGTTTGTTTAAGAAGAATCACAGTATGCTACTTTCTTTCATTTGCCAAATATTTGATTGTTTTCATTTCTTATATCAATGCAGCCTCTTAGTTGTTGTTGCTTGAAATAACATCATGCTTTTAAATTGAGTCCTTAGAAGACCAGATGCCAAGGTCTTTGGCAAAGGTGATATGCTGTTCTCCAGTAAATTGGTAGTAGTTCGAACTGCTGGAAATCAATTTTGTTGAATTTTTACCCCCTAGGTTCTCAGAAGTTTTATAGCCTGATTCTGTTTGGTAAAGGGTTTGTAGAGCAGCGTCTTCTCTACCCTTATGATATTACGCAGTACTATTTTGTTGGATTATCACCTATACCTCTGGTTTATGTGATTCTCAAAAGTTCCATGCTATCTGGAGTCGTTAGGTTGGTATCTACTTGAACTGTTCGAATAAGTTCTGTTGAAATTGTATCCCCTTAGGCTTGCAGAAGTTTGAAACCTGATGCTTTTGGGAGAATAGTTTGTAGAGCAGTGCCTCCCTATCCTTTTGATATCACATGCCACTTTTTTGTTGCGCTGTAACCTATACCCAACTACCTGATGTGATACTCAGAAGTTTTATGCCATTTGAAATCCACCGGTTAGTATCTATATGAACTGTTGGAATGGATTCTGTTTATATATTTTATCCCAGAGGTACTCAGAAGTTTTATGCCATTTGAAATCCATTGGTTAGTATCTATTTGAACTGTTGGAATGGATTCTGTTGATATTTTATACCAGAGGTTCTCAGAAGTTTTATGTTGAAATTCTTTGTTAAGTATACTATTGGAATCAATTCTGTTGATATCTTATTAACTAGGTTCTCAGAAGTTTGATAACCTGATTCTGTTTGAAAAATAGTTTGTAGAGCAGTTTCTTCCCTATCCTTTTGATATCACATTCTACTGCTTGATGCGATTCTCATAGCTCTATGCAATTTGGAGCCCTCTAGACAGTTGTCTGGCTGATATTATTAGAAGTCAAGATGAATTAGGTTTAATACAAGGGATTACATTTCATGTCAGCCTGGAGAAACTGCTGTTCTGCATAATATAAAGAGTATTCGATACCTATGTTCATGTGAGGTGAGTTTAATGCTATTATTTGCCATTCTGCTTATTATAATTTATAATGAGAATTCAATACCTCTTTGCTTCTTAGGTGAGTGTATTGTTATTATTAGGCTTATACTTTTGCGGCTTTGCCATCATAGGGATTGCCAATGAAATAGGATCACATTCTAGAGATACTTGGTAGGAAGCTAAGAAAAAGTATACATGCTGATATCAGGAGCTGCAATTGATAGAAGTCTCATTTGATTCAAATTTTGTATAGAATCTTTCTCTGGATTCAGAAACTTTTAAAGTTGTAAAGATTATTTTTTTCTGATTGAATAACTTTTTTTAGTACATATTGCTATTGTTTCTGGATTAGATTGTGTGCGATATTTTCTGAATAACTTCCTGATGCAAAAAATATCACACACAATAGCAGCAAGCATCATGGATTGTGGAAATTTGATATCATCAAGTATTTTACATGTCATGTCAAGTGAATGTACTATCAAATGGTCAATTGTAGCCAATGGCTGAATTTTAAGTTACAAATAAAATAATTTATGATTTGAAAGGGCTTCCTTTTGAGAAAGGTATTGGTTCTCTTTCTACAGAATGCAAATTGCAGTTTTTAACCCAATTACCACAATTAGAATAAGTAAATGTTTTTATGCGTTAGTTATAAGGATGTTTCTGGATTAATTAACAATATGTTGCCATGTATCTATGATAGAAAAGATTATTGATTTTTTTCTAATATTTGCAAAAGCGACTCTGGCATATAATTGTCATTATGGTAATTAAGGATTTGAACTGACGTATGTTTGACCCGACTTGCGGGTAAATTAGAACCCATCCTTTTGTGGAGGATTTAAAGGCTATGCTTGTTCTGAAAGGGATGTGATAGCGGATGACGTTTTTAGAGTCTTTGAAGGGTGTATATGTCATAATCAACTAATTTTTTTTTCCAAGAGTTGTTTTTTTACTTCTTTTTACCAGATAATCATCATATGATTCATTAGGCATGCATCTTAAAAAGGACTGATTTAAGGTGGGTATGGATGCAGATTTCTTTGCCTGTCATTGTTGTCTTGAATATAACATGAAGACAACAAAATCCGCTGCTTATTATTTTTAGCACTTAAAAGCTATCAAGATGGCATTGACTTTAGTATTTCTGTATTCTGTTTAGAAGCATTTAAGATGCGTGAATCTGATATTGAGATTGGAATGGAGTATTTCTACTCGTTGACAATTTATTTAAATTATCCCTTTTTGAATTCTCAGGATATTAGTGGTTATCTATTTCTGTTGAGCAGGATTTTGAAGAGTTAAACATGAAGAACCTAATTATTGAGATTTAATAAGTGGCAATTTATTAACAAGTTCATTGGATTATCATTTTGAGAAATATATCTGGATCAACTGTGTTTGCAAAGAAAAATCATAATGCAGTCGCATGCAGATACATTTCTCAAAAAGTTAGGTACCATATCACAGTAGATGAACCTGATTCTATTGTTAATAGTTGCCATATCAGAACCTCATTGGACTGAATTTATCTTGTCATTTTTTGATTGCAAGTTATAAAAAATACTTGAGTTTCATTTGATTGCATTGTAGCTTTCTTTTGATGATTGCACGGGTTATAATGTCATGGTTACACTAAAAAATCTTTCGTATAGACACTAGCAGGGGTCTAATCATATTGTTTGTATAGTGTTGAGCAACTTCTATGCCTGATAAAAGAGTAGGAAAGATAGTGTACAAATACCTGTACAATAGGGATGACAAGGAGTTCTAAGTTTAGTCTTATAAGTGGAGGTACGGAGAAATATGAGCCCAAGAACCCCAAAAATGGCCTGTGCAGGGAAAATACAACTCTATATGATTGTGGGCTCTTAAATCCATGCAAAAGCTCTTGCATCGACAATGATTGAACATGATCTGAAATGGAATTGCAGTACAAAGAAAGTTTTTAATAACCCACTCTTCATAACTAAAAGATGAAAAAAACACTCAACTAATCAGTCATCCTTGGTAAGAAGAGACAAAGCTCAAATGGTACTTGAGATTGAAGGGCCCAATTCAATATAAACCACATAGAAATTCATACTCTATTAAAAAATACATAGGTAAGCAAGTCTTTACTATTTTCAATATAAATTTCTATATGTAACTATTTATTTTGGATAATACAATTACGTGAACAACCAACATTTTTGTAGTTCTTAATCCATACTAAACTATATATTGCGTCGTTTTGTTGACTATTCTCTATGGATATAGTGTGTCATGTATTTTCTCATAGGATATGGCTAAAATGCCCAGGTATTATAGTATTTAAATATTGAAAGTCAACATCAGTACAATTCCATCAATATATTTCTATACTAGTATGTTAAGTGCAGTTTGATAAGATTTTAAGCGCGTATACAATTATTTATTAAATTTGAAGACAACATATTAATAAAATAGTTATAAATATAAAAAAGTTTACAAATAAAAAATGATAATTGATATTAAAATTAAAAGAAGATTTGAAAGTACCATAACTAATTAATAAGAAATTATATGTATTAAAAATTTGATTAATAATTTGTTAATTATTTATGGTTATTTAAAGTAAATGTTTAAATATTGACATTTCAATTATAATGTATAATTATATAGATAAAATAAAGAGATGTTTTTGATTAGATAAAATAGAAAACAACGGTCACAATCCTATCACAAAGTAAGTTTGTAGGTAGAGATAAGAACATCGGTCTCTTAAATGAGAGTAAGACACAATTACAACCAAGTTGCAAAGCAATGACCAATATAACTACAACCAAAATGTATAGAACAAAGAGTACCTAGGGATCTAGCCTAAACAATGCTAGACCCAACTCTATGCAATCTTCCATCTTTCATTTTAGTATAAGATTGGGAAGATTTTTTTTTCCATATTTGTACAATTTAGAAAATATTATCTACCAAGTCCTCATACCCAGGAGAAGCACAAGGGGATTCCCTACTAACAGTCCATCCATGAGTGCTACTAAAACAAAAGAATGTTAAGCCAATGTAGTTAAATGTCGAACCATGTGCATAAGAATAGGATGAAGTAGAATTGAGGTTGATGAAATAGTAGATTAAGCAATTAGATCATAAGGTAAGCAAGACTCGCCAAAAGAAGCCGATAGAGCAATGAAAGCTAGATTCACTAGAATCATACCAATCACATGGGAAACCCCCTCAAGAGCCTCGGGGGGAATGAGAAGAGAAAATCCAACATCTTGAGAAGATTACTCATCTTGAAAGGAACCCTCAACCAAAGAGTTGGAAACATGAATAATCAAGTAACCTTTGTGGGCTTTCCTCCACCACGTTGTTGTGCCCTTGTGTTAAGAGAGTCGATAGTTAAAAACTAGGTGGTTGATGGTAAAATACCATCTATATTGGAAGGAGAGACCTTCATAGTCAATTAATTGAATCTAAGGCTTGGGTAAAAATACAAACTTGTCACTTTTATAAAGGAATCGACCAAAACAAACACAAATTTTCAACTTTGACCACATAACAGTGGTCTTTATGTTTTGAATTGCAAAATGATGTAAGTTAATGAAATGTAGAATTCTTGATGAAGTTTATGTTTGTATTTTTTTTAGAAATAAAAAAAATTGTTTTAATTTTTTTTAATAAATTTAAGAGCAGATTTTGAATTGTTGAAAATTTCAAGGAAAAGTGATGTCGAGTTGACATCACACAAAAAAAGAGAAAACAATTGAATTTTTCCCCAATTTTTTTCCAAGTAGATAACTTAAATATATAGTACATAGAAACAAATAATTTTTGATGTATATTTTTCTCACAATAATGTTTTAAAGTCAAACTTTCTAGAATTTGATAGTTTTTATTTGACATCAATTTTTGTCTATTTTTTTAATTATTATTTTCAAAAAACAAATTATACCCTTTTGGAGAGGATTCTCTCCTCTAGCCATATAATTTTCAAAATATTTTTATATGTTTTACTATTATTTTTTAAATTTCTAATCAATCTCATTTTTTATTATAACAACCTACTTGCAATATTAAAAATATATATTAAAACTAATCAAAATATCAAAATATATATATATATATATATATATATATATATATATATATATATATATATATATATATTTGGATTATTGACTCCGATTTCTACAAAAGAGTGTTTTAGTTTTTTGAAAAAATCCATTCTGACTGAAAAAATATTTAGTTCAAGTGGAAAGTTTTAGGAAATTATTAAAAATGATGAGGTGGCTTCGACTGAAATGTTTCCAATCGAAATGTTTTTGGTTGAAAAGGTTTTGGTCGAAACATTACATTTAAATTGAGACTCATTTGAAATTTAGAAAGGGAAAATTTTGATTTTGTAGTTTGGTCGAAAGTGTTTTGATCAAAACTATATGTGCCACGTACAAGCCATGTGGTTTCAGGAGAAACCGCTTAGGGTGAAATCATTTCGCTCATAACTATTTAGTTGGTTGAAAATGTGACAAAAGTTTGTGCTTTTTCCACCTATCCCCCACCATCAATATAATATTCCCATGAAGAGGCTTGGAGATGTTAATGTCCACTAAAATATAAGTAAATGTACATTGACCCATGTAGGAAGTAATAGAGTCAACCTTCAAGAAATGACCAGTAGCATTGCCAATGGTTAGCAACAATCTTCTTAGAACAAAAGAGAAAGATTTAGAAGCTAAACCCATAAAGGTTGAAGAAGATAGACCGAGGCTTGATCGAGAGAGAGTGCTCTCCCTACATCTTTAACCTATTGTCAAGCACCAAATTTGAAGAAGTAAGCAACGCTATGAAGAAACTCAAAACACAAGGGAATAACTCAAACTTGTCCATGAATCCAAGGCTCAATTATGTAAATTGAGAAATAATATTTTTATTAATTTAGTAATTTAAGAATTTTTTGTCTACATGATTTCTCACTTTGTAACATCATACATATTTTGTTTCACTATTATAGGCATAGAACTATTTTCTATCATTCTACAAAAGAACCTTTGTAGTTGATCCTAATTAATCAACCATTGATCATAAATACAATGTTATAATTTCGGATGTGGTGTTTGGAGGATGCTCTTTAGCATTTAAATTGATCTAAAAATTATCGCATCTTCATGACTAGTGTAGACACCTAAATTTGGACACTTCATTTGCCCAAATTTACCCTTTTTTTGTCTAAATATCCCCGTGTTCTCTTGAACCCGCATGTCCTCTCGAGGGGGCATCCTCAATCCCTAATCTTCATCTTCATTCCCATCACTTTTCTTCCCAGTCACTCCGTTGATGATTGGGGCATCTTTTCCAATCTAACCATCTTCTTTTGGGTTCTATGTTTTAATATTCTTTGAAATGATGTTACTTCGTAACACCATCTCAAAGAGGGGCAAAATGTAGACACCTAAATTTGGACACTTTATTTGCCCAAATTTACCTCTTTTTTGTCTAAATATCCCCTTATCCGCATTAATTAAGTAATATCACTAGTATTTAATTAATACCTTTAAAGTTCTTCTAATCCCTAAGGTATCTAGTTAAATAATTAAATACCTCAACCCTTTAATTCCCCTCTTATCAAATGAATTAAATAAATATGACATTTATTTAATTCTTCACATGTCACATCCTTCACTCAATCTTAATCAACCTCTTAATCTCTTCATTAGGGATGTGCACGTGCCTAATCCTTGATTAGGATGTGTCACATCCTCCAACTTTTGCAAGTTGGCTTCTAATCCTTATTAACCACTAATTATCTTCTAATTACTTATCAGTTAAGCCTAATCAATACCTTGGTCAACTCTCCCCATCCCCCAAGGAATTTTTAATTTATTTTTATTCATCCAAGGCTCCTCTCTTCCCTATATGAATTTTTAATTCACTTTTATTCTTCCAAGGAGTCTTCTCTTCCCCATTCAAATTCTAGAACCTTTGACTTGTCACTTCACATGTGCCAAAGTCTCCTAGAATCTTTGACTTGTCACATCACTCACATGTGGCAAGTTCCCACCTTTTTGGGAACCTTGTCTTATCCACTAGATTCTTCCAATCATGTGAATTTTTAATTCACTTTTATTCAACCAAGATTCTCCTCTTCCCTATGTGGTCATCGAGAGGTCACATCATCCATTTTCCAAGGTACTTGTCCTTCCTCCACATCATGTACCTTTCTTCCACCCCACTTCCACATCATCTCATCTTAGGCCATCTCACATTCCACATGTCAAAATGTGAGGGCTTGTGAGTCATCAACTCACCATAGCCCTCCATCTTGGCCTTGTCGGCTTAATTTCAACCGTTGAATTCTCTAGAGAATTTAAATTGTTCTATAAATATCCCCTTTTTTCTCTCATTTAAGAACCTTATGCATTTGATACCAAACTCTTGCTACTTTGTCATTTGAACATTTTGTCTTCATCATAGCACTTGAATCCACCATTATCACACTTTCAATCATCTTGCATCCCATCTTGCATCTATAATCTCATAGCCATCCAAGGAGCACACAAACTTTCAAACATCAAGGGCCAACCAAGGGATTTCTACAACAAAGGTATAATCACTCGTTTTGTTGTTTCATCTTTTTTCTTTGCATTTTCTTTCCTTAGGCTAATCTTGAGGTGTACTATTGGTGTTCTTCCTTTAGTGCATTAATAGTTATTTAGCATCTTAGAACAGGATAAACATTTAGGGATCACATTTTTGGCATGCCCGATGGGACCCACAAACAGGTCCCTTCATTTTACGTTTATTGTTGTTGAGTTGTTTGTAGGTCCAGGTCACAGAGGGGTGGATTTGACATACAGAGGGGCGGACTTGCCCTCCAGTGGACTGCAGAGAGGTGGATTTGCACTCTTGGTTTTTTGTTTGTCTAATTTTTCATGGCAGAGGGGTGAATTTGCCCTCCTAGTTTTTTGTTTGTCTAACTTTTCACTGCAGAGGGGCGGATTTTCCCTCCTGGTTAAATTTTCATTATAGAGTGTCGGATTTTCCCTCCTGGTTTACTATTCTGACTGTAGAGGGGTAGATTTTCCCTCCCAGTTCACTGTTCTGACTACAGAGGGGTGGATTTACCTTCCTGGTTTTTGTTTGTCTAAATTTTCACTGCAAAGGGGCGGATTTTCCCTCCTGGTTAACTTTTCACTACAGAGGGGTGGATTTTCCCTCATGGTTTATTGTTATGACTGCAGAGGGGCGAATTTTCCCTCCTGATTCACTGTTCTGACTGCAGAGGGGCAGATTTGCCCTTCTGGTTCACTGTTCTGACTACAGAGGGGCGGATTTTCCCTCCTGATTCACTGTTATGACTGTAGAGGGGCGGATTTTTCCTCCTAGTTCATTGTTTTGACTATAGAGGGGCAGATTTTTCCTAAACAACACATTTTAGAAGGTAAAAAGGGGCATTTTAGCTGCAATTTTGTCTCAGTTTTTTGTTTTTTTGAGGTTCTAACCCCCTAACCTTGATTGTTTGTGAGTATAGTTGGATTTATTGCTAATATTTTGTAGCATAATTTTGTAATCAACAAGGAACGAAGGATAAAACAACTAACATTTGCTTGCAGGGCCATCCGTTTGTTCAAATTTTAAAAGTTCCCCTTTTTGTTTTCATCTAGGCACATAGCTTAATTAGGGGACAAGTAAAATTTATTGCTTGGTGTGTCTTTTTTTGTGTTACCCAAGGGGGCACTAGTTTTTTTTCACTTTCCCCTTGCATTTCGTGTGATCCTAGGGAGTAGTTGGAAATGGTTAGTGCCTTCTTTTTAGAGGGGCCTGCTTGGGGATTTCATCACCCTAAGGGACGATCCCAACTATGCATACCAATGGTGTATAAAAAGGGGGGGAGAGCCAAAGTTGTACCCCAATCCAGTCACATCGTGTTTGGCAAAGCGTTGAAGCTAGGGTGATACCTAGATAGACATGAAGAGTTGGTCTAAGCCCTTCAGTATCTCATTGGGGTTCCTAACTCACGCTTGTGACAGGCTGGTGTTCACAGTTTGGGCCTCACATACCGAGAGTATATTGAGGACTCCTTAAAAGTCTTGTATATCCTAGATTAAGACCTTTTGGCCATATCCTTCGCTAATCATAGGATTGTGCTTGTCTAAAGTGTCTTTTTGTGAGAAAACAGTAAATTTTTGATAAGTCAACCTCATTATTGTCATTTCAAAGTCCTTGCCATAGTCATTATCATATAAACCAAGTCCATGTTTTCTGCAAAGGGGCGGATTCGCCCTCCTGGTTCACTATTTTGAATGTAGAGGGGCGGATATGCCCTCTTGGTTCACTATTTTGACTGTAGAGGAGTGGACTTGCCCTCCCGATTCACTAATTTGACTGCAGAAGGGCGGATACGCCCCCCTTGACCATTCCAAGCCTTCGTTTGACTGTTTAACCATTCCAAACATCCATTTGACCATTCCAAACATCCGTTTGACCATTTCAAGCATCCATTTCCATTTCTCACATTCACATTGATCATTTCACAATTTGGGGAAACCGTGTGACCTAAAGAGTTACATTTTCTGAAAGGATAACTTCAACAACACCCCTATCATATAAAAATCCATCAAGACATCTTTAGTTTGCATTCAATGCAAAATCCCTTAAAACCTTATTTTAGGAGTCATTACCCATATTGATCCAGGCATTAGGTTTGATCATTATCCTACATATCAATCATTATCTTCAACCTAATCAATCCACTTCTATTATAAGGTGGATTTGTGTTGAAATTCAGCATCATTGGCCCAAATCAATCCCCTTCCATCTCAAGGTGGATTCAACATCATGATAATTGGTTTGGTCCTTTAATCCAATCAACCAACGTATTAAGTCACCTAGGGTGATTTCTGAATTGGGTTTAGGATCCTTTCCATCAACCAATCCTAATTCATCATCTAATCCAAATTTTTTTTTATCCTATCATATCCTCTTATCCAATCCCAATCTAAGCTCCAATCCAGTTCTAATCTGAGCATTAATCCCATCATCCCAATCCGAGCTTTCATCCAATCCACATATGAGATTCCAATCCATCCTAGTTCTCTATCCATCATCTATTATTTCCTACTAATCTGTATCCATCATGAATCTTTATCCCCCTCTCACATGACCAATAATAGTAGTCAAGCGGAATCCTAACTACATTGATGATGATAATGAAAATCTTGTTGATCACAAAGATTGGTATATAGATCCCCTTGATGCTATCATTGCTAGCAAGCTCTCTCCAATCGCCTCCCAAAATCCAACTACTCTTCCAAACTATCCCACCATTCCTTCATTCACATCTAATAACAGTCCTTATGATACCCTTAACAAGGGATAGCCAACATCCTCACCATCTACATATTCATCATGTCCCCTCTCTCAACCTCTATCCTATCTAACATCCACATCCTCTTATCCTCATCATCATCAACAATCCTAATATCTCTACTTTAATCACCCATCCCAATCTTCCCATCCTAATCTAACACTCACACATTCCTATCACAATCCCCCATCCCAATACTCCTCTTATCTTAATCCACCACCTCAATTCCCTTATCCTAATCCATCATCCCTATCCTTCTATACCAACTCACCATACATGTCTTCCTATAGTGGTCCACCACCTCAATCTTCCTATTCTAATCCAACATCCACACTTTCCTATCACAATTCCCCATCCCAATATCCTTACATTAATTCCACATCTCCCCATTCTAATCTTCATCCACATCTTCCTACTACCACTCACCATCCCAATCTTCCCAATCTAATCCAACATCCGCATCCTCCTACATCACTGCCCCTTTCACCATATTATATCTTAATCCTCCATCTAAACATAACCCACCTAGTCCTGCAACCACTCCTAGTCCTCCATCTAGTCCCATCCACTCATCTAATCATAATCCTCCATCTCCTCCTAGTTCTACATCTAATCCTCATCTACCCATCCACTCATCTAATCCTCCAATCCCTAACCCTAATCCCCCATCTCCTCCTAGTCCTCTATCCATTCCCATCCCCTCATCTAACCCTAATCCACCAATTCCTAATCACAATCATCAATCTCCTCCTAGTCCTCCATCCAATCCCATCCCCATGTCTAATCCTAATCCACCAATCACTAATCCTAATCCTCTATCCATCCTTGATTCTCCATCGATTCCCATCACTCTACCTAATCCTACATCCCTTCCAAATGTCGCCCAAGGATTCATGACAGAAGAGACACCATGCCCTCCCACTCTATCATGTACTGTGACTAATGATGAGTCCCTCCTCCATCCTACACCTATCCCTCCCATCATCATTCTTGACACCATCCAAATGGTTGAGCCGATCAAACCCATCAAATCCATTCAATCTGCATCTTCTACTACTAGATCCACCCAATCCATTGAAGACATCCAATCCCCTCCTCCCAGTCCTAATATTCACAAACTTCAATCCCATGACCTTCATGAATCCTCCATCCTCATATCTCCCCTAGTTGAGGAGTCCCTCCAACAATCCTCCATCATCATACATCCCACACAAGATGAGTCATGCCAAGAGCTTGATCCAAAGCATACAAGCATATCCCCTCCTCCAAATCAAGATCCTTCCATCCCATCTACTCCATCTCAAGAACATAGTCTTTCATCCATTTCATCTCATGATCCATATCCTCAACCAAGTCATGATCCTATCCTCCCATCCACTCCATCCCATGACCCCCTTTGTATTCATGATCCAATCACTCCATATCATGAGCCCTTATCATCCACTACCATAAATCCAGATCCTATCATACTCCCTAATTCCTCTCTCGATCCCTTATCACCTCCTCCTCTGAATCAGGATGTTGCTCTCCCCTCATCTCCATCGCACGATCCTCCATCGTTGCTTGCCATCCCAACACCACTTTTTTATCACCTCGGTAAAATTACAAGCGTCCATGGTGGTCTTCTTGTTGAAGAAAAACAAAGTATAGGAACCACCTTTCCTCCTCCACCTCCTGACAGACTGACATCATGCCTCCAATAGAATAAATATCCTACCTTAGAACAAATGCTCACAAACATGAACTATCAAGGAAAAGGTTTAGACCTTCATGAGAAAGGTAGTTTAGAGCCCATCCAAGTCAAAGAACATCTAGGGACACATGGTCTTGGATATATCACCCAAAACTCACACTCCAAAGATGCTGGTACTACCTCTGTACATCCTAAAAAATCCTCTTCTAAAGGAACACGAGGTACTTCTCATCGCTCTACCAAATCATTTTCTGCCATCCCCCCTCCTCCATCATATCGCCTCAAAACAACCATCCATATTCCTCCATTTGCTCCATCCATTTTGGGTCCTTATGTCCCTCCACCCACTACATCTATTTTGGGCTCTTATATCCCAAAATCACCTCCTCCATCTCGTCCTATCCATGTCGCCCATCATAAAAATCCCACTTTGATGTCCACTAATCAGGATCAATAAAGGCACATACCTACACATTCTCCATCTACACATAATCCCTATAACCCTACCTTCATCGATCCACATCATCCATCTCCTCGCACCCATCCCCTTGCTACTAAAATCACTTTGGATGCCAAAGCAAAAATGTATAAATCCAAACGTCCACATGAATCTAAAGCTCCTCATGTCCCCTTCAAAAGACATGTTGAAGAAAAGAAAAATCCAAATCCAAATCAATCCAAAAGGCCACAAAGGCCCACCAAAGCAAAAAATAAAACCATGTGGATCCCAAAGAAAAAAGATGCCATACCTTCAAATGAAAAATCCATAACGACATCCAAAGTTTCTATTCCACCGTAAAATCAATCACCTCCTCCATCTCCTAAATCTATTTTGGGCCCCTACATCCCAAAATTCACTATCCCAACTCCTCCATTATTGCCACACTCAATGTTCGTCCTGAACACAGTCCCCCATCACACATTCACTCCATCATTCCATCCATATCCTTTCCAGAATCCCATCCATTATCCCACATATCTACCCCATCAAATTCCTTTAATCCATCCTCTTGCATAATCCACCCCTGCTAATAAGGTTTTACCAACATCCGATGGTCACTTTACACATGGGCTCTTATTACCTCATATGGAACTTGATGCTTGAGTCCTTCATCCATCTCCTTATCAACTATCCTCTAAATCCACATATCCATATCCCTATCTTTATCCATCTTCGTCCACATCCTAGCCCAAAAAGTCAGAAAAAATAAAAATAAAAAAACTCAAAAATATCAAAAAAATAAAAAAAATACAAAAATAAAAATTTAAAAAAAATAGTAAAGAGAAAATCATTCGTCCAATGGTGAAAAATTGGAAAACAAGTGCCTTTGATAAGTACCATGATGAAATCCTGGCAAACAGGCATCATGTGTAAATCCCCCATCTAGTCTCCTTCCACGATTGGGGGCAACATCCACTTACCTCCATTTCCTACATCTGCCTATCTTCCACATCCTATCCATCCTATCCCATTTATCCAGTCCCTCCATCTTCCTTGTGCTCTTGATAAATACAGGAGAAAACCTATACACATGCTTTGGACACCTCTTGGCATACATTCCCCTCATCCATACGCTATCATATTCCTTATCCACCTCTCTCTATCTTCCATTGTCCATGCATCCTATCCACCTCTATCTATCTTCCATTATCCATCTCACTCCTTTATCCACCCATCCCGCTATCCCCCTTGCCTCGTCACGTAGGACACATCTAGAGTGGGGGCATCTCGTAATTTTCTATAGAGTCCTTGGAGACATCGTCCATCCATTCCTCCAAGTCATCCTTTCCATATCCCCATCCTTCCCATCTGTATCTCCCCATCCCTTTATCCATCTGAGAGATCCCTTCCATCTCCCCATCTTTATCTTCCTATCTACCCATTGACTAGTCCTTTTTCATCCTTTCATCCTTATCTCCCCATCCCTCTATCTACACATCCCGCCCATCTCCCTATCCTTACCATCTTTCCAAATCCTTATCCTTCTATCCATCCATCCTCAATTATTTCTATCTCCCCATCATTATCAATCCATTTTGTCCCTTTTTTGTTAGTCTCCCTCCTCCCTCCTACTTCACTCTAAACTCGAATGACCCTGCCTCCAACCCGCGGGGCGAATACGCCCCTCGTCATGGGGCGGATATGCCCCTCATAGTGGGGTGGACCCACCACCGGTCAGGGCGAACCTGCCCCTAGTCGGGGTGGACACGCCCCTGGTCGCGAGGTGGACCCACCCCTAGCCGAGGCGAACTTTCCCCTGGCCATGGGGTGGACCTGCTCCTAGCCATGGGGCGGACACGCTCCGTGCCGGGGTGGACCTACCTTGGCCACGGGGTGGACCTACCCTGCACTGAGGCGAACCTGCCCCTGGCCATAGGGCGGATCCACCCTGTGTCGGGGCAGACTCGCCTTGCGCATGGGCAGACACGCCCCGCTGTGGGGTGGCCTGACACCAACCCTCTTTCTTCCCCCCCATCTTTGTCTATCTAGCTACCAACCTAAAATTCTAGCCCCTACCCATTTTAGTCATCCCTCTATCTAAACGTCCTCCCATCCATTTATCCATCCACTAATCCATTCCATCCATCCATTTACTTCTATTTTCCTCTTATCTCATAATCCCTTGTCATTGGTATCTAGCTATAGGCTACCCCCATGCAATCCAATGCCATTCATCTCATCATCATCCATCCTATCTATTCCTCACATCTATCCCATATCCTATCACTCTTCATCATTCATCTATCCATCATTTTCTCCTCACAATTCCTCTTTTGATGATTTGGATAACTATCCCCTCCCTGAGGTTCCCGTAATCCACATCCTACACATATCCACCATCCCATCTGCATGACCTATCTTGTCTCATCATATTGGCTCTATCCATTTATCATGTTCATCTTCTCATCCCTTATCTGTTGTCTGTCGTTGGTCTTGTTCTGAACTACGTTGCCCCTGTTCTTTCATGTAGGCAAGGTCAATCATTTGATCCACCTCTGAGGCTCTGTCTTTTGTCTATCATTGGCCTTGTATTGAACTACGTCGCCCCTGTGCTCTCACATGGGCAATGCTAAATCATTTCATCCGCCCCTAGGGTATTTATCCATCTAATTTGCACCATCCATTGAGGTCTCCACTGTCCTCTTTCCACTTTAATCCATGGTCTTTTATTGAACTATGAGGGCTCTGTACTTTCACGTAGGCAAGGATGATCTTTGATCAACCCTCAAGCCCCTAGGACTTGCGGGTGTGTTAATCCTATTGTCTTGTCATCTTTTCGTCCTATCATCCTATCATCTTGTCATGTCATCAAGTATGTCCCTATCCTAGTTGGTGCTTACAAATAAAAACCCACTTCTATCCTGAGATCTAATCAATTTTGAGTATCCTGTGTCTCGTCGATCAACCAATCTATCCTCCATCATCAGTCTCAATAGGATGCATCCTTCCTAACAAACCTCACGAACCCGATCCATCCTCTTGATCTTATGGCAAATGACGTTTGAAATTGATCATGATATTTTGATGCTTTTGGATTTTGTTTATCATTTTAGATCCCTATCATCACTTGTCATGGCCACCTTGATCCATCATATCATGGTGTGTTTTGACTAGTTAACATAGGGGCATATCTTGATTTTCCTTTTGTTTGTTGTCTTCTTGGTTGTCCCACGTAGTACCCACTAAGACCCATGTGGTCTTGCGTTACACTGGGACATCCTTCTATGCTTGTGGTTATCCCAATACCTGACTCGACCAAAGTCATCATGAATTTGGGGTGTTGGGATAGACTTCTTGTTTGTAGTATTTTTGTATGCATTAGACACTAATCTTCCTTGGCTCCACCTACCATGGTATTTGGTTTCTTATGCTATAGCAAAAATTAGTGCTTCGAAAATAGAAAATTACATCTTCCATTTCATTGCATCTTTACCTCCATCATCATTCCTTTTAACCATCTCACATCTCCACCCAATCCTAACCCATTCAATCTAGCACAAATCATTTAATCACATCCTTGGTCTTGTCCCCAGCCTTGTTACAAGCCTCGATCCAATCATCCTCATCCTCATCCTCATCATCAGGATGTATCCTTCCCTATCCTTTGGTGTTGTTTCAGGATGTATCCTTTCCTCATCAACAACCGTTTTTATCACGATGTATCATTCCCTATCCTTTTGTGTTGTCTTGGGCCATATCATTCCCTTAACGATAACACTCAATCCATCATCAACCCATTTTGGCTTGTAGCTTGACTGGGGCAACATCACCTCTAGTCCTTCCATGTATTTGTGCTTCTCATCATCTCCCATCGCTTATCATACTTTCTCATCCATCATTTTGCATTATCTTCCCCATCCACCCTTTCATCCTCTCATCCATTTCGAGAGAACACTCGTGTTCTCTTGAACCTGCATGTCCTCTCGAGGGGGCATCCTCAATCCCTAATCTTCATCTTCATTCCCATCATTTTTCTTTCCAGTCATTGTGTTGATGACTGAGGCATCTTTTCCAATCTAACCATCTTCTTTCGGGTTCTATTTTTTAATATTCTTTGAAATGATGTTACTTCATAACACCATCTCAAAGAGGGGAAAAATTTGGACACTTCATTTGCCTAAATTTACCCCTTTTTCGTCTAAATATCCCCTTATCCGCATTAATTAAATAATATCACTATTATTTAATTAACACCTCTAAAATTATTCTAATCCATAAGGTATCTAGTTAAATAATTAAATACCTTACCCCTTTAATTCCCCTCTCATCAAATGAATTAAATAAATATGACATTTATTTAATTTTGTACATGTCACATCCTTCACTCAATCTTAATCAACCTCTTAATCTCTTCATTAGGGATGTGCACATGCCTAATCCTTGATTAGGATGTGTCACATCCTCCAACTTTTGCAAGTTGGCTTCTAATACTTATTAACCACTAATTATCTTCTAATTACTTATCAGTTAAGCCTAATTAGTACCTTGGTCAACTCTCTCCATCTCCCAAGGAATTTTTAATTTATTTTTATTCATCCAAGGCTCCTCTCTTTCCCATGTGAATTTTTAATTCACTTTTATTCTTCCAAGGAATCTTCTATTCCCCATGCAAATTCTAGAACCTTTGACTTGTCACTTCACATGTGCCAAAGTATTCTAGAATCTTTGACTTGTCACATCACTCACATGTGGAAAATTCCCACTTTTTTGGGAACCTTGTCTTATCCACTAGATTCTTCAAATCATGCGAATTTTTAATTCACTTCTATTCATCCAAGATTCTCCTCTTCCCTATGTAGTCATTGAGAGGTCACATCATCTATTTTCCAAGGTACTTGTCCTTCCTCCACATCATGTACCTTTCTTCCACCCCACTTCCACATCATCTCATCCTAGGCCATCTCACATTCCACATGTCAAGATGTGAGGGCTTGTGAGTCCTCAACTCACCATATCCCTCCATCTTAGCCTTGTTGGCTTAATCTCAACCGTTGAATTCTCTAGAGAATTCAAATTGTTCTATAAATACCCCCTTTTTTCTCTCATTTAAGAACCTTATGCATTTGATACTAAACTCTTGCTACTTTGTCATTTGAACATTTTGTCTTCATCATAGCACTTGAATCCACCATTATCACACTTTCAATCATCTTGCATCCCATCTTGCATTTGTAATCTCATATCCATTCAAGGAGCACACAAACTTTCAAACATCAAGGGCCAACCAAGGGATTTCTACAACAAAGAAGGTATAATCACTCATTTTGTTGTTTCTTATTATTTCTTTGCATTTTCTTTCCTTAGGCTAATCTTGAGGTGTATTGTTGGTGTTCTTCCTTAGTGCATTAATAGTTATTTAGCATATTAGAACAGGATAAAAATTTAAGGATCGCAACTAACAATGTGAAATCCTCCTATTATCAATAGATTGTTTTCTGAAATATTTCATGGCCATGATAGTAATAGTGTGTTGATTTGGTTTTATTGAGACATTGGTTGTTAATTTTATGATCTAAAATTTTAATTTATAGTTATTGAATATTGTTAATATAATTATTTATAGTTTGTGTTGGGTAGTTAATAGTTGGTTCCTATGAAAAAGTGGTTGTAAAAGTTAAAAGAGTGAGGCCTTTATAAAGGTCACTAAATAATGTAATTTATATATTACCCAAATGTAATATAGTTTCTATGTTTTTTTATGTTTTTGATAAAGTAAGCAGCACTTACAGGGTGTTGTACCCTTTACACAGAGAGCCCTCGGGGCCTAAAATAAGCTAGTTCAAAACAGGACATGGACTAGAAAGAGAAAAGGGACCCTATCCCTTTACAAATAGGAGCCACTAGGGCTCGACAGAACAGGCCAATACAAGCCACACACATAATAGAACTAGGACATGAACAAATTTAAATATGCAGGCCACACAAAATAGAAACAAGAGCCACTAGTTCTTTTATGTTATTTAAATATACAAATTTCATTTTTATTTTTGTATTTGATCTTGAAGCTTACGATGGTATCAAAGCCATATTTAAAATACAATTAGGGTAAATGATGAAATACAACTATTGCATTGTATGAATAGATTGCACAAAGAAAGTGATTCATACTAGCATATTTTAGATTTGAAATTGTTTTGACACTAGAAAATAAATGTTATTGGAATTGCCAACATAATTATAATACATAATTTATTCTTATGAAGATCCAATACAAAATATAAAAATAGTTGATTACGAAAAAAGTAGTAATTATTTTGGAAAATTTTTTCTATGGAAGATTGGGTAGATTTTAGAGAGCCATCTTTGTGTTTATGAATAAAGTGAGTACATAAGAAAGTAATACAACACACCAATGAAACATTATATTAGAGAATTTTAACAATAATCAAATCGAATTGAAACAAACAAACTCTCAAATGGCATCTCATTGTCCTCTATCTCCAAAGATTCTTCAAGTCATTTTGCTCTTAGATTGTTTGTGCACATGACTTTCTAAATGACAACCTGAAGAATGAGATGCTGGAAATGCAAGAAATCTTCCTACATTACATGATTGCTAAAATGTTGTAGATGATTATGTAAAGATTAAGATGCTGCTATGATATTGATAATGAAAATATGCAATTAAACTACTGTGATTAAGATGCAGCTAATGGTAATTCCATGATAAATCTACTATATACTACAATGCTAAAACTAAAATGCTAATGCTAAGATGATAATGCTCTCTAAAATTCCACAGAGTTTAATTATGCTCAACACTCTCTATATGAAATGTTGTAAATGAGGCTCCATTTATAGATTTTTCAAAGGCATAAGCTTAGGTGGCAGGAACTAACGATCTGGATTTGATCTGGAGAATGGACGGTTGAAAGTGAAGAGGTTAGACAGAAAAGGGGAGTGTGTTCCCTTTGGAAGAACAAACTATCAAGTGTGAAGAAGAAACAAATGAAGCTGAAAGCCAAGTGTCCCAAATTGGCTATAATTTGTTGAGGATAAATGCCAATTAAATATTAAGAATATTCAATTTCATGAGACACAGGATGACGTGAAAGATGAGAAGTTAGTAGAAATGTGCCTAAATTCAAATATTAAAATTCAAATTTAATAAGAGCGACTTAATTAAATAAAACAAACTAATTGAATTTGTTTATTTAATTAATACATGAAGAAAATGATTTAAGGTAAGAAGAATTAGAGAAAGTGAACTATATAAATAATTTTTTTAATTTATTTATAAGTAGACAAATTAAGATTTATTAATTAAATAACGTGTATTTAATTAATTTCTCTAGACCAAATTTGAGTGTATACATTTTGCCCCTCTTTGAAATGATGTGTTTGTGACACATTGCTTCAAAGAAAAAATTGTTGATAGTGCTGATAAAATTTTCAATATGCCCTAGACGTTGATTTTCGAGTGATGATACGAGTATCCCCCTCGAGAGATAAATCGGGAATTTTTTGAATTTTTAAGATTTATATTTTTTGGAATTTTTACGATTTTCTGATGATTTCAAAATTTTATGATGTTGAAACAATTTATCTCCTGATAAATAACACTGACCCTACCATTTGATTAATTGATGCCCTTTTAAAAAAAAAAACCATCCTACTTAATTACCTTCCAATTACCCCTTTAAAAGATAAAAAGATGAAAAAATGACTTCATTTGAATTCATTTGCAAATTGGAGATTGAGCTGATTGAGCACTTGAGCAAGATGGTGACCGCATACCAAACCCACCAATCTGAGCAAGTTCAACGACACAATCGTGTGACCGCATATGAACCTCCGGTATGTACCCTGAGGAACCACTTGTTGAATTTTGAAATTCATTTTTGGCACATTTTTGATGTTTTAAATTTTGTTATTCACGTTTTAGCGCATTGAGTATCCGATTTAGCACATAGGGTCTATGTTTTAGCACATATGGTAGATTAGCGCATAAATGCACTGAAATAACACATTGATGAAATGTTTTAGCGCATGCAGTATTTTGGTGCATTGAGGTCATAAAATGGTGGATATGGTGCTTGTTATAGCACATTTATGGTTTCAGCACATTCATACTCTGTTGCAATGCATAGATGGAAGGTTTTAACACATCCATTATTGCAATGCATAGAAGCACTGTTTTAGCACATAAACATCATAATGAAGGAATTGTTGATTTTTCTCCTTGTTTTGGATGTTTGATAAGATAGTTGATGATTGACCTCATGATAGGTGAGGGTTAATGATAAGATAGATGATGATTGACCTCATGATAGGTGAGAGTCAATGATAGACGCTCAACGATATTTGACTAAAATTTCATCTGAGCTAATTAGATTGATTGATAAAATGTTGATTTGTGATATGTCATGATTATAGAAGGATTTTAGAGTTCTCCAGTCATGGGAACACTTCCCAAAGACCTGGGACATGATTCTATATTTGGTGTAGGCAGATTTGGATTTGATTGGGCGATGTGGTTTGTCTTCCTTGATTGATATGCCCCATTATAGGATTAATAGGGAACTATTGACTACTTTAGCTGAAAGGTGGCATAATGACCACAACACTTTCCATCTAGCCACTAATGAGATGACAGTTAACCTAGAGGATGTTTACCGGATATTGGGGATTCCTATTGTTGGAGAGCTAGTCATGTATGACCAGACATAGAAGGGAGGTACTGATGCACTGAGGAGGATCTTTCATGATGACGAGATTAGTGGGTATGAGATGGCATGGCAATAGATGGTTGATTCATATGAGCCCTTACCATGTGTTCTAGTTGGTTTCATTGGAGGTTTCCTATGTCTCGGCCGTAGGTCAAAGGGACTGTTAGTCGGCTAGGGTTGGATACTAGAGAGAATGATCACTCAGGGGATCAAATATGCATGGGGCTTCTGCATGTTGGCACACTTATACCACAATTTGCATCAGGTGGTGTATTTAGGAGTTGTAAGTTTATTAGCTGGGGTGACACTACTTCAAATTTTTGCATGGGAGTACATAGTTGTTACTCGGCTTGTGGTAGATAGAGATCGTCCAGTTGGTAGGCCATATGCCTTTGGATACACAGGTTTGGTTGTCTAGTACAAGTTGGAAAAATTGGAGTATTGGGGTCGAATTCTGGATGATTTGGAGATCGTCACATGGAGAACCTACTTGGATTGTGAGTAGTGGCCTGAGGATGATGCTGCTATGCCCTATGTTTTCACTTTGAGGTACCTGATTGGTCAGACATAGTTTTTTATCAAGAGATTTCTACTCATGAGGGTGCTTCACTAGTATGGTTGAGTTCAAGTTATGCCCTAGGGAGTTGCATTGTATGTGTGGAGATGACAGGATATTCCAGAGTGGGGACCCACCTTATCCTATGATGCAACTTATGAGGAGTATTTTGAATTGCAGCCATGGGTATGGGATTACCATTCAAAGATCGTAGATGCTTTGATGAAAAATGAGTATGCACAATATTTCTTCACACATGCTTTCCCGAGGATATCCAGGCTAGATGAGATAGTGCCAACCTTTGATGATGATGAGAGGGCACCACCACATGCACTAAGATGGAGGAGGGATTGGAGAGATGGAGATGAGAAGGAGGGAGATGGAGGAGATGATGGCAGAAATGGTGGAGGTGGTGGAGGTGGTATACAAATGGATTTTAGAGTACCTCAAAGGATGAGATCCATGGTGCCTTCAGGACAACATCATACACGACAATAATAGATTCAAATTTGTGTGCCATCTCATCGGTAGTAGGCATAAATAGACACCTTATAGGCACACGTGTAGAGCTTATAGGGATAGTTATCTCAGGCACAAACGTAGATTGCCTCTCTGATAGAATAGAGAGATACCATGAGACAAAAATGTGAGCAGGTAGAGGCCTTAGTTGAGAGATTACAAAGAGTTTCTGAGGGGACCACCATAGGGGATATGCTTAGGGAGGTGAAAAATTCAACTAGAGAGGCAGAGTAATACAAGTTATGGTACTATGAGGTAGTTCCTACAGAGTGGTGTGCCCCAAGTTATGCATAGTCTATGAGTTCTAGATCAGGTCGGAGTCATTCTTGGACGACGAGAAAGGGTGTGATTGGGCCACCTTCCAAAGATCCATCAGGCAGGGATCTAGGTGCGGGTCCATCAAGTGGTTCAGTACGAGGCTTAGTTAGGTCGACAACGTCTGGAGGGAGTAACACATAGCCTTGTGCTCATATTTGGTGTATTAGCACTTAATGTATACATTTTTTTGGTTAGGGACTTTATGATATTCTTCCATTTTGATGATGTATCTCTCCATATTTTATGATATCACTGTACACTTGAAATTGATTATTTTGAGATTATATGAGATGTAGTAGATACTATTTATCGATATGTTGTCTACATGATTTTATGACGGATTTTTATGGTGAATGCATTTGATTTCTATTCTATATGCTATGTGATGCTTATATGATTATGCCATGGTTATGTGTGGATGCAATAATGAAATGATGATGCTATATGCTTTATGGATGATGTTGTATGATATGCAAATAAGATGTGATGCACTTTATTAATTTTTTGTTTTGTATTTTTCCAATGTGAATATATGATCTAATGCATGGATGAATATATGATATGATAATTATTTCTAATGTATGTATGATATGATTATGCTTATGCAACTATATGTGAATGATATTATTTTTGTTAATGTCAAATGTACTCAATCATTTAATGAGAGATAGAATCATTTTGAAAAATTTCAGCCTTGAAAATATAAAATGCAGATGCAAAAATAATATGCATGAAATCTATCTTAACCATGCAAATCTAAATATGTAATGTTTTCATTCTTGTCAACCGATTTTTTGTGCTTGGTATCATCATTGAGCTTTTAATATGTTGAAAGTTATTACAAATATCGATGGTATAATTAGACCATGATGAAATGAGTACAACTTCCATGGATTTTTGATATTGCAAGGTAATACAAGCATCTAGGCATAATTAAACTGAGATGACCTGAGTAGTGTTTACGTAAAAAAAACAAGAGTTAATCCTTTTCCTATGAAAATCCAAAATGTCATCATTGATACTTTGTCGAGCATGTCACGTGATGAATTTACATAGTAGTAATGATTAAATCACAAATAGCAGCCAAAGAAAAATCATACTCCATCCTATATCCTCTATTCTATGACATCCTTGAGTTGCTCCGGAGAAATGATAACAAAAATCAAGATACACCAGTTGAACATTCATGCTAGAGTGATTAAACCATGATTCAAAAGAACATCATCCACTGAGATTTAAGCTTTGTTTTACTAATATTGTTGTTGGTTTGTCTATTGTTTTAAGCTCAAAGTAGATTGTGACTAGTGAGTTCAAGATTTTTCCTCCAGTGAGAAACCAAACCTTTATTATGAATATGCATAATGATAACCAAGCCAGGATGAGACACAACTGCGACATCTAGATATGTACATGAGGTTCGTACGATGATCAAGCATAGTGATGGCAAAAAGCAGACAACCAACACACATTCCAATATATGGAAAATCCAATCTATCCCAAACAATGCCTGTTGCCAGGTTTTCACTACTTGTTTTTATTGTACTTTTTCAAACTTTATGATTTTTTCTCTTTTTTCTCATTTTTTTTGTATTTTTCTAACTTTTTTGCTTTTTTATATTTTTTAGCTTTTTGAGACCGTGCACTGGATGAGTTATGTGTAAAAATTATTGAGATGAAGGTTGTTGATAGGTTCTTCAAATAGGTCCCCTCAAGTGTAGGTAATTGATATGCTCCAGATCCGTAGATTGATACAATAACAAAAGGGCTTAACCAATTAGGTTCAAATTTTCCCTTCTTTTCTCGATCTTGTTGATTACGAGGGTTCTCTTTTAGGACCAAGTCACCAACTTGAAATTTTATTGGTTTGACCTTGTGATTATAGCTCCTTGACATTATTTTTTGATAGGATTTCAAATGATCAACAACATGTTGATAGTGTTCATCTAACAATTCAAACTCCTGTAGTCTAGATACTTGATAGTCTTCCTCAAAAATGATTCCCTTCGATGATACCCAGAGTGAAGGTAACCCAACCTCAATAGGTAAAATGGATTCTAATCCATGTACAAGGGCATATGGTGTGGCTCCTATAGGGGTGCAAATGCTAGTACGGTATGCCCACATGGCAGAGTTTAATTAGATGTGCTAGTCACATCCAACATCGTTGATAGTTTTCTTTAGGATTTTCAAAATGGTCTTATTTGAGGCTTTTGATTGGCCATTCCCTTGAGGGTTATAGGGTGTGGAAAATTGGTGTTGGATATGAATTTTTTCACAAAGTTCTTGTACATATTAGTTTTTGAAGGGTCTACCATTATCAATGACAATAGAACTAGGGATGCCACATCGACAAACAATGTAGTTCAGGATGAAGGAGGCAATTTTTTTACCAATGATGGTGGTTAAAGGGATGAATTCAATCCACTTTGTGAAATACTCAATGGCTGTGATTATGAATTTATGTCTATTAGAGGAAAATGGATGAATATTACCCTTAAGATCAAGTCCCCATTGATAGAAAGGCCAAGTTGATGCAAATTGTTGCAGTTCCTACGCTAGTGCATGTATGATATTTTCATAGACTTGACACTTCTTGCACTTCTTAACAAATTGAAAATATTTTTTCTCCATGTTTGACCAATAATATCCCAAGTGTAGGAGTTTCTTAGCTAGATTAAGACCACTTGAATGAGTACCACAAATACCCTCATGAACTTCTCATAAAGCGGTTCCAAATTCATCACATTCAAGAAATCGAAGAAGAGTAGCATCGAGACCTCGTTGATAAAATGCATTAGCTACTAGGGTGTGTCGAGCTGCTTGACGGATAAAGTTACATTTTTGGTTTTAGGATAGATCAGGTGGAAGGGTATTGTCTCTAAGTATAAATCATCCCATAGATTGAGGAATCAAAATTGACAAAATGGTACATGACTTGGGATTCAATATTTTCATAGGCAGGAGTAAACAATTATTCCACCATGAATTCATAACGACTTCGATTTTCCAGTATTTGCAAAAGAGAAGCAATGGTTGCCATGACATCTATAGATTTGTTGTCCACCCTTGGAATTTGTTTGAACTTGATCTCAAAAAAGTATTTCTTGAAGTCATCCATCATTCTCTTGTACGGAATCAACTTGTCATCTTTTGTTTGATAGTCATCATTAACTTGATTAATGACTAATTGTGAGTCTCTATAAACTTGTAACTCTATGATTTTTCATTCCATTGCTACCTTGATACCAATGATTAATGCTTCATATTCAGTGATGTTGTTTGTGAAAGGGAACATCAACCTATAATATTTTGGGATAGTGTGTCCTTGAGGAGTAAAAAATTGGATTCCAACACCAGATCCATGCTAAGTGTAAGACCCATCAAAGTATAATATCCAATGTTGTGTTGTCATTGTGAGGAAATTTACATTTGAGAATTCAATGTGCATAGGATGGTCATCTTGCAACAGTGATTCAACTTACTGATCGAATATTTCTTGGCCCTTGATTTCTCTTCTATCTACACACTAGATGTCAAACTCACTCAATATCATCACTCACTTTTCTATTCTTCCTATTAGATTGGCTTTATTGAGTAGATATTTTAACGGATCTATCTTGGCTATTAGTTTGATGGTATAGGTTAAAATATAGTGTCAAAATTGTTGAGTAACAAACACCACTGCCAAACAAGTTTTTTCAATGAAATTATAGTTAATTTCATAGCCATTCAATATTCTGCTGATGTAGTAGATGGCCTTTTCTTTTCCTATAAAGTCTTCTTGTGCTAGCAAAGCTCCCAAAGATACCTTAGTAGTTTATATGTAGAGTAGAAGTGGTTTTCCCTCTATTGGTGGTACCAATACAGGTGGAGTCATCATATATTGTTTCAATTGATTAAAGGAAGCTTCACATTTTTCATCTCATCTGAAAGAAACATTATTGTGTAACAAATGAGTAAAAAGACGAGACTTGTCCTCCAGTTGCGCGATGAATCTTCAGATGGATTGGAATCTTCCTTGTAGAGATCTTAGTTGGCTAATGTTCTTAGGAGGTGGCATTTCCATGATGACTTTGACCTTAGCAGGATCTAATTCGATACCTTTGGCTGAGACTATGTATCCTAAGAGTTTTGTTGACGTTACTTTGAATACACACTTCTTTGGATTTAATCGCACATTGAACTTTTCCAATTGGGTAAAGAGTTTATCCAAAATTTCTAGATGTCCTTCCTTGGTGAATGATTTTGCTAATAGGTCATCCACACAATCCTCTATGAATGTATACATCATGTCATGAAATATTGTTGTCATTTCATGTTGATAAGTGGCTCCTACATTGTTTAATCCAAAAGGCATGAAATTCCAACAAAATGTACCCCATGGGCATGTGAAGGCTATTTTGTCTTGATCTTCTGGTGCAATCTTGATCTGATTATAGCCTGAAAAACCATCCATGAGTGATAGGATTACATGTATTGTTTTTAAATGCACAATGATGTCTATATTGGGCAAAGGAAATTCATCCTTTGGACAAGCCTTGTTAAGATCCCTGAAATATGTGCATATTTTGATACTATTATTTGGTTTGGAAATTGTATAATGTTTGAAATCCATTCTACATAGTTGATTGGATGGATGAACCCCACATCTAATAATTTCTTTAATTTTTCTTTTAGTAGTAGGGCAATGCATGGATGCATTTTTCTTAATTTCTTCTTTATTGGCTTCACTCTTGGTGCTATGGATAAATGATCCATTATTAAATTTGTATCTATCCCTGGCATGTCAACATAAGACCAAGAAAAATTGATTTGTCTTTCTTCAAAGAATTTGATGAAATTTGGCTTTTCTTGCTCTATCATTGATGCCGCTAGGTGTATGGTCTTTTTTATTTCTGCAGTATCGATGTTTATGGATTGCGTGGGATCAACCAATACTAAAGATATTTCTTGATAATGCTTAGAAAGAGTGTCAAATCCCTCATCCTTCAGTGCCTCAGAGATGTTTTCACCATTGGATATGCTCTTTCTTTTTACTTTTTCATGATCTAATACTGCCATTGCATGGTTTTCACCATTAGATCATTTTTTTGTATTCTTTATTTTGTAGCTAAGATATTTGATACTCCCTTGGTTTGAAGCTTCGTTATTAAATTAATTGGTGGAACTTGTTTCTATATTTTCAACACAAAGGAAATTGACAATGTCATTATCATCTGAAAATATAGGGACATCAAGAGGTTCAGTTTGTTCCCAGTCAATGAGTTCAGGATGTATTAAAGGTAAGGGATCATCGGGTTGGTCAAGATCCAGGATGGTGAGGGTCAAGATGGAAATCTCAAGGTGTTCAGTAGCAACACCAAGGTTTATAATGTTACTCTCCTTTGAATCATCTATCTCGCTCGATGTCTGATCATCCTCACTAGAGCCATCGATATGTTGTGATCCAAATTCAAATGGTCTAGACCCTAAAATTTGACCCTCCATATGTATGGGTGCATAGCTTTTTATCAAATCAATTTCCTTGTCTTGACAAGATTCTTTAGATAGTGAATCCCATTCATATTCATTTGAGTTTATTTTGGAGCTAGCTTGCAGCTGGAGAATTCATTTACAAACCTTCTGAATGACTTTTTCTTTTGTCTCTTCTTTGTATCCTAAACCCATCTTGTCTTTGGAATTGAGTGTGATAGGTTGGATTGGTTCCACGATACATTCTTTTCATTTTCCAATAGGAAATTTTCCTTCATATCCCACCTTTTCTAAGATTTTAGACCCTTTACCATATTGCACTATTTGTATACTGGAAGTGGTTGCTTGGGATTCTTCATCTTTGTAAAGCCAATTTAAAATGTCTTTATCCTCAGATTCATCAACTAAGGTACCTGCTTTTACAAATTTATCATCAAAGATAGTGACAAGTTGTGAAGATGGTTGTTTAGATGTTGATGGTTATCCATATGATTTTGGAGAAGGTAATAGTTGTGAGAGATATAAGAAATGCTCAATAGAATATTCACCTTTGCCTTTTTTCTTTCAACTATATCTTTTTCTCAAAGTAATTTGGAAAATAATTTAGTTGGATTTCATTGCTTGAGGAAACGAGATCACCAATGCCTTTATCTTTTGACTAAACATTTTTCTTAGATTGATTTGACAAAGAATTTAATTGGCTTTCATTTCTTGAGGAAATGGGAGTGTGATCTTCTTTGTTGTGTGGAACAAAAACATCTTGGACCGTCTTGAGAGTGTTGCAATATTGTGGATTAATAGAATCTACTTAAATTATGATCTCTTGTCCATTGTAAGGTAATTTTAAGCATTGATGGTATGTTGATGGCACTTCTTGCATTTCATGGACCCAAGGTCGACCCAAGAGTATGTTGTAGGTCAAGTCCTTGTCTAAAACTTGGTAGATTATGTCCTTTTGAACTGGTCCCACTTGAATTGGCAATAAAATCAATCCTTGAGAGGATCTTTATTCATCATCATAAGCTTTTATTGTGATATTTCTTTTGGAATCATTTTCTGAAAATCCCAATGCATGGATAAACTTTAAGGTGCATATATTTAGACCATCTCCTTCATCTATTAAAAAATGTTTGACTCGATGTTTATGGATTAGAACCTTGATATGGAGTGCAACGTTGTGTAGATGAGTGAGGGAGACATCATCATTTTTTGAGAATGATAAACAATGGGGTGTAGTCAAATGTCCCACCATGGCTTGGAATTGACAAAATTCCAAATTGGTTGGTATTGTGGTGTCCACTAAAGCTTTTTCCAGAATATCCTTATGGGCTTGTGATATTTTAAGAAGTTCTAGAATAGATATCTATGCTGGGATATTTTGAAATTGGTCCACGATATTGTATTGATTTGAAGGGGAAAAAGGTGTTTTAGATGTACCTCCTCTCAATACAAACTTAGATTGTGCTCTTGTGGTCACATTGACTAGTAGATTGTTTTGTTTATCGTTGATTTTGATGACATTGATTTGATTATCAAATGTAGTAATGTTTTGTTTGTAATTGATTTCGATGTCATTGATTTGATTGTCAACTGCAGAAATATGATGGATGGTAGTATCATAGACATAATTCACATTTTTAACTTTGTTCGTAGAAGAGGATTCTTCTTTTTCATAGTTGGGTAGAGGATCTTTAAATGCTCCATGATCAACATTTGTTTGAGGTCCTTCTATCAATATTTCATGTCTATATATCAAGTCTTGCACCAAATTTTTTAGTTGCATACAATCATTTGTTTTATGACCTTTCTTTATATGAAAATCACAATAATATGCATTATTCCACCATGCTGGCTTGACTCTTGGTTCCCAATCTTGTGCCTCTGGTAATGTTATAAGTTTGTTTTCAAGAAGCTCTTTTAATGTTGATTCAAGTGATTGTCCCGAAGGTGTAATTTTTTTTTTTATTTGATGGTGTTCGATATGGTGGTGGAGCTAGTATAGATTTTGTGTTGTTTTGATTTTTTTGGGTGTAATTCTTGATAGATTGAAGACTGGTTTTGTGTTATGCATATCAGCTACACCATCATTACCAACATTTTTATTTCTTGTCCAAAATTTAGATTTTTTATTGCTGTTATGATAATTAGAAGAGTTTGCAACATTCGATCCTTCATTTTAGATTTTTAATACTCTTCTTTTAACCAAGGCTTCCTCAATTTTAAGTTTATTTTCAATCATCTTTTCAAAAATTGGTGGACATTGCAATTCAAGTCTATAACTCAGCTCACTGTTGAGGTACTTGATGAAGATTTCCATCTTTTCTTTCTCAGGTATAGGACAGGCATATCTAGAAAATAATCATCTCCATCTTTGTAAAAATGTAAGAAATGATTCACCATTTTTTTGTTTTATGTTACAAAGATGCTTCATGGTTATTTCATGTTGAATGTTGTAGGAATATTGGGTGATAAATTTATTTACCAGCTCTTCGAATGATCTAATACTTGATGGGAGTTTTGAAAACCATTCCATGCATTGACCACCCAAACTTCATGGAAATAATCTCATTAGATAGGTCTCTTTATGTGAAAATTCCAAGCTCATGGTGCAAAATTCTCTTACATGATCTTGAGGATCAATTTTGCCATTGTATTTGTCATATCTTGGAAATTCACAATTTTGTGGAAAAGGTATCATGTTCACCCTTCTGTCAAAGGGATAGGGACAGATGTCTTGCAACAAATATCTTTTTGTGGTTCCTCTTTGCATGTCTTGGATTTGCTATTGAATATTTTACATTTGTTGAGTTAAAGCATTCATTGGATTTGTGTTTCATGAATCAACTTATGTTTTCTTGGGAGCTTCTTTCAATTGGTTTATATCAAAATCATGGGGTAGTTTTACATCTTGGTTTTCCAACATCAAAAATTATTTCTCTCCATATTTTTCTAGAATTTTCTCCATGAACTTGTGAAATTTAGGGTATTGTTGAGCTTGTTGAATGTCCTCATCACTTATCTCATCTGTGTCAGGTTGGTGAAATCTGTGAAAAGAATTTTCTTCAGCTTCTGCCATGATGGTTTGGGTTTCTACTTCTTTTCCCCTGAGTTTTTGTTTTTGGGCTCTTGTTAAAATGGGCATGCAAATGATAAATGTTTTCTATACTTTGATCTTTGTTTAAGGAGTGCCAACGAGATACCTAAGTCAAATAGAATGATGGATTCTATTGATCAAACTAAGGTTATAAATCTGATGTATAAAATTTATTTCATGATGAAGGATGATAGATCTTGATGATGAAAGTCAGCTAACAGTCAGAGATGAGATTGATGATTTGGAACTTTAAGTTGTTCGATCCAAGTTTAGTTAAAGGGATTTCACTTGCAAAAGCCGGTTTCTTCAAGTTTAAACTAATGTTTGGATGAGGAATGAGCTCTGCTCTGGAAAGAATCCATAAATTAGGTTCAAGTTATCTGACAGATGTTCAAATTAACTCTTTGTTTATGAATCAGATGGATGTGCAAAAACAAGTGTCAAATGTGCTAAAATTTGGCACAAATGTGCTAAAATAGAGCCTATATGCGCTAGACTATCCCCTAGATGCACCAGAATAGGAAACTTATGTGTGGGAAGATGAGGCAAACTCACTAGAATATGGTCTATATGCACTGAAAGATGAGGTGGATGCTCTAAAAAAGATTTCAAATGCACTGAAAGATGGGTTAAATGCGCTAGAACATAAGGTTTATGCGCTAAACTGGAAATGGCCACTGTTTTTAAAGTTTGCTTGTTTTTCCTTGTTTCAAATTAGGAATTGAGTGTTTTAATGGATAAATGATCTTTTGAACATTGATTTCAAACACATAAGAAAGTTGTAAAACAATTGTTTTCATCCTTTGATCTAAACATCAAGTGCATGTTCTAGGATCTAGTCTGATCCCTTTGATTTCCACTGGTTTTGAACAATAGAAAACATATTAGTCACTCTTCTAATGTCAAGGGCCATTATAACATCACAACCCACATCTTAGAACTACATCAACTCACACAGTTGTGTCACCCCTTAGAGGGTGCATGTGTTTTTGAATTTTCCAGGTCTTAACCAAAAGTCAATTCCTTCACTTTTGGCCAGAAATCCCTCATAGTTATATGGTGAGTATCTTGGGGGTAGATTCTTCCCTCCCCTTGCATTGTGAATATTATAATGTTCAAAAATTGACTTAGATGGCTACTACACTTAAAGTTTTTAGTAAGGTCTTTCGTTCAGTGCAGAAAATGGTAAACTCCCTCAAGAGACATCCCAACCTTCAGAACAAAGGCTTTGGGGATGGTTATCAATTCACACTACCATTGAATGCGAGTTTCCTCACAATCACATTTGATCATAGTGGGTTGGGATGCTTGGATTCATTTGTTCCCACTTAGGTCGTTCTCGTAAGGTGAGTACTTTTTCCCACCATGATAGGCCTTCTAAAGGTGCTAATGCAATAAAATGAAATAGTGAGTCTGATATTTTGGTCACCCAGTAAAGGGGAGAGCATAAGCCTATCACTTTAAAAACACAACATACATGGTGTTCATTAACCTTGTAATTAAACTAGATGCCTAATTTAATCAAAGGAAAACAATTCTAGCCCCTGTAAACGCCGTTAGTAATCTTAGATAGTGTCTTTGACAGCATATAAGGTACCTACAAAACAAAAATACATAAATAGATTTTCAGAATTTTAAATTTCAGCAAATAAGAGTGTATGCACATATAAAAACCATATGCGCTAAAATATTCACTAGATGCACTATTAAACAAACTCTATGCTTTATTCTAGGAAACACAAAAAGGAAACAAAATCCTGTAAATGCACTAGAAGAGAAGGTAAATACACTAAAATAACATGTATATGCGCTAGAATAGGGCTTGAATGCACCAAAATTCACCACCTATGCACTGAAAGAAGCCATGAGTGCGCTACATCGAGATTCATGATCAAACTTGTTCACGAAAACTTGCCAGAAAATGTTTAAAATGGGGCTAGGCCCCACGATGGGCACCAATTTATGTGTGTATGAATAAATTGAGTACATAAGCAAGTAATACAACACACCAATGACACATTATATTAGAGAATTTTAACAATAATCAAATTGAATTGAAAAAAACAACTCTCTAATGGTGTCTCATTGTCCTCTATCTCCAAGGATTCTTCAAGTCATTTTGCTCTCAGATTGTTTGTGCACATGAATTTCCAAATGACAACCTAAAGAATGAGATGCTGAAAATGCAAGAAATCTTCCTACATTACATGATTGCTAAAATGTTGTAGATGATTATGCAAAAATTAAGATGTTGCTATGATATTGATAATAAAAATGATGCAATTAAACTACTGTAATTAAGATGTAGCTAATGGTAATGCCATGATAAATCTACTATATACTATAATGCTAAAACTAAAATGCTAATGCTAAGATACTAATATGATAATGCTCTATAAAATTCTGTAGAGTTTAATTATGCTCAAGTCTCTCTATATGAAATGTTATAAATGAGGCTCCATTTATAGATTTTTCCAAGGCATAAGCTTAGGTGGTAGGAACCAACGATCTGGATTTGATCTGGAGAATGGACGGTTGAAAGTGAAGAGGTTAGAGAGAAAAGGGGAGTGTGTTCCCTTTAGAAGAACAAACTACCAAGTGTGAAGAAGAAGAAAATTAAGGTGAAAGCCAGGTGTCCCAAATTGGTTATAATTTATTAAGGATAAATGTCAGTTAAATATTAAGAATATTTAATTTCATGAGACACATGATAAGGTGGAAGATGAGAAGTTAGTAGAAATGTGCCTAAATTCAAATATTAAAATTTGAATTTAATAAGAGAGAGTTGATTAAATAAAACAAACGAATTAAATTTGTTTATTTAATTAAGACATGAAGAAAATGATTTAAGGTAGAAGAATTAGAGAAAGTGAACTATATAAATAAATTTTGCAATTTATTTAAAAGTGGATGAATTAAGATTTATTAATTAAATAGTGTGTATTTAATTAATTTCTCCAGACCAAATTTGAGTGTATACAATCTTATTTTTAGAGGCTATCCATTCTTTGGTATCAAGGGAGCATAATAAGTATCTTTTTGGAAACCTTCCACATAGAATAAATGTAGGGAGTAGTGTTTGGCCTTAAAAGTATGGATCTCTAGGCCCAAATAGTTTTCATGTAGGTTTATTTGAGGATTTTTGGGATCTAATAGGAGAGGAATTGGTAGAATTGGTAAATAAATCAATAAAATCTAGAACAATGATGAAAGAATTTAGGTGTTCTTTCTTTGGTTTAGTGCAAAAGAATCCAAATCTAATTTCTTTTATTAAATTTATAACTTGAATACTTTGTAAAACCATTCATTTTTTTTGTAATACCTTACGATTTTGCCTAAGATTGAGAAAAAATATTTGATGATATTTTTTTGTGATACAAAGGTGACACCAAGCATGTCACATTACATTTCCACATGGACATTCTCTCATGGAATAATGTGATGACACACTTGGAATACACATTGATGCATAAGCATGAAAACATAAGTGCAAGAATCACTACATTATGGACCTAAAACACCATGATTGACTCATATGTGATGAGATTTGGAAGAAGGTTGGGGTTCCCATGAAAAATGTGAAACCCTTGCACCTTGATCTACAAGCCACTCCTAAAGCTTCTTAGGATTAAAAATAAATAATGAAACTAAACCAGTTCAAACTATATGGACAAATTTGCATAGTGAGACTATTTTTTGCATCCTATATAAGAAATTTGGACTTCATGGGTGAAACTATAGGACCTTAGATTTCAAGGTTTGACTTGATATTCAAATTTTGATTGATATAGAACAAACCACACAAATATTGATTACTTTTCCAGATGACAAACACTAGAAACTATGCTAAAAAAAATGTTGTCATTCTAAATTCAAATTCTATTCCTTATTTGACACATTAGAATTTAGAGTATGACCTACAAACTACAACTCTTGAAAATTATGCATACACACAAAAAAATTGACAAGTGATCATGTTGGCCTTTGGAGGCCAAGTCACAACATGAATTTTAGATTTTTGGGGTCTAATGAACAATTTATAACTTGTAACTTCTAACCTAAAGGACAAGTGACTATAGGATTCCATCTTGCATTTCAAACTTTAGCCCCTAAACTACAACTATAAACTTTATAAATTTTGGTGGAAAGTCTGAATGAAAGTTGACTTGCATTTTGAGCTTCAAGATTTAAAATGCAACCCTTGTGTGAAAATTTGGACGTTAAGGCTAAAAACCCTATACCCTACAATTTATTCTTTTAGGTCCAATGGAGAACTTACAAATGCATAGAAAATTTACAAGTGAGACTAGCAAGCTTTAATATTTTTATCAATGAGGTGTAACTTTCTAATTTTGAATGCTATACATAAATGGTTTGGGACAAGCACTTGGGAGCACACAAGAAGCTTGGATAGGCATAGTTATCAAATTCCATAAATTTGAATAAATACTAAGATATAAATTTATCAAGAATAATTTAAACAAGAAAGTGGCAAGATCATAAGGGAACAACCACTAGAGATAAAAATAATACCAAACATTATAACATCGTACATTCATAGAATAAGGGGAATTAATTCTTGATTATACTATGACAAGATTATCACTAGGAGATATGTAAATGATACTTACTAACCATATTTTCCAAGTTAGTCCAACATCATAAAACCATTAAAATATTAATAATGAATAATGGAGTTTACATCACCTCCAAGGTTGGAATCAATATAATATACCAAATTTTATAACCAATCATGCAATTTAAAAATGAGGACATCAAAGGTCTTAAATTTATACATTTCACCATAATAGTACAAAATGGTAACTTTACCATAATTATAAATGTGAAGTCCTTGCATACTCTTCAAGTTTCTCCAAGGAATTTTTGATCCCCAATGGTGGTTCACTACCACCCAACCATGTGGAACCATTAGGCCCACCCCACTAAAATATGATGCAACTATTTGAAAACCACACCAATACTCATGCCAAACACAAGGGTTGAAGATTCACATTTTATCCAAATTACATATAATGGATTCCAAGAAAACATACATGAGAGGAGAAAATTCTAATAAAAACATTAATATTCTAACCACATAGATACATGCATCACCAAGAAAGTAAACATGAGTTCCTATCAACACCAACAATCCATACACCTACTAGACCCACCAAGACACACAAAATACCACATAATCACATATGATATTTTTTAACAACATCATCAATGGATTCACATGATATATTAACATAAAATCTAGGAGGTAACCATAAATGAGATGGACGAGACAAACCAATGAATCAAGAATCATGAATCACATGCACGCATTCAATTGCCAATCCAATGTACAAAGAAGGAAAATATAGTTAACCAAGAAAAGTAAACCCAAGGGGTATGCAATAATTAATTAATGTATACACATGTTAATCACACCAACCATATAAAATATTTATAATCAAGACATACATAAGGGATATGTAATCATCAACCAATAGATACACATACTAATAAAATCAGCACAAATTTTTCTAGGAAAGGTATATATGAGGGATTCACAATCACCAATCAATGCATATGCATGCCAATTATTTTGTTGTATAAAATACCCTCAAAGTAAACATGAGTGATTTTATCAAAACCATCCATGTGTACACACAATATTTAACACAAGAATATATCCTCATATAATATTGGGAGGAACACACCAATCAATCTTACGCTAAGGGATGGCATGCCAATGCATGAACATAAAAAAAATGCACACAAGGTGCATGACATGGAAATAAGGTCCGAGAAATGCACAAATATACTCTAATAATTCTTACCCCATTCCGATAAAATATGACACACAAATGATTGCTATAAATTAACTCTTCATTTTCTATTCATATATAGAAAGTGATTAAGATAGAACCCTTAACTTCAACCAAACCACAAGATAATGAGGGAGTATGATATGGATGAATCTCCTTCCAAACATATAAATAAATCCTCCAACCACATCCAAGTCACACAAAATATTGAAGTGATCAACACAAGAACTTCAATCTGCAACACCAAATAACCTCCACAAGAGATAGAGAGAAGCAACAATGGAAGATTCTATTCCACTAAACAAGAATTGAAATATGATACAATGATCAATATTCTATGCAATAGAATGCAATAAAATGCAAAATATGCTAGAGATGCCTTGCTTATAAAGGAAAGGATGAGAGATAGGGTTAGACAAGATCATGACAAGTGTCTTAATCCTATCACATGATACAACTAACTCATAAATACCTAGGAAAGTGTAAATTCTATATAAGACAACTAAGACATCTAGAAGGAATCTTTTATCCTAAGTAAAATTAACATGTGAATTAAGTCCCCTAAGTCCCTAGTAAAGGAATAAACTAGGTACAAGACTTATTCACACCAACACCACCCTTTAAGTGCAACTTAGGGAGGAAAAAACCAATGCAAACATGCAAAAGATGCAAAATATGGGTCCCAACAACAAGGCCTGATAAGGTACCCATGTGCAAAAAAATAAATCTCACAAGAGGAGAAAAGGAGAAAAACCCCATGGGAGAAAACTCATCTTCAAAAGAGAGAAAAAGCTACAAAGAAAACTGAAAAACTTGAAGAAGGAAGGAGGAATCCTCAAGACCCCCCAAGGACAACTTCCTTCACCCAAAAAATCGATCACAACTGAAGATAACGAGGCTATACCAAATTTTTAGTGAAGATGTCTGCAACCTTCTGATCTGTAGGCAAATACTCCAAGTTTAGAACACCATCTTGGATGAGCTACCTGATGAAGTGCATGTAGATTTCAATATGCTTAGTATGTTGATGCTCCAATGGGTTGTGAGAGATATGTATGGCACTTTGATTGTTCCACCAAAGAATAGTGGGTTGAGTGGAAGGAAATCCAAACTTAGTCATCAAATGACGAAGCCACAAAACCTCTTGACTAGCCAAAACTACACCTCGATACTCAACCTCTGTCGATGATAATGCAATAGAAGCCAACTTTTTGCATGACTATGCAATTAGACCAAAACCAAGGCAAAATACAAAGCCAGAATTAGACTTCTGATCATTAACATCACCAACCCAATCTGAGTCAGTGAATCCCATAATTTGAGATGCACCTGAGGTGTAATGAATACTGAAATGAGTAGTTCCCTGAATGTATCTCAAGATACATTTAGCAGCCTTCCAATAAATCTCATGAGGCTCCTTTGAGAAGCGAGAGACAAGTCCAACCACAAATGAAATATCAGGACAACTATGTGTCAAGTACAAAATAATTCCAACCAACTTCTGATACAAAGTAGAATCAACTATAGGAGTAGTGCAACTGGTAGATAGTACAACACATGAATGGAATGGATTGGGAGTAGGCTTGCAATCAACCATGCCAAATCTCTGAAGAAAATAAAGAGCATACTTTTGCTAGAAAATGAAGATCCCCTCAAAATTTTGATGAACTTGAAGACCAAGGAAGTAATGCAAAAGACCAAGGTCGATCATATCAAATCACTCCATCAATGCTCATTGTGTACTCTGAATCATGGAAGTAGAACTTCTTGTGAGAATCAAATCATCCACATAGAGCACAAGTATGAGTAGATCCTCTCCATGTCTCTACGTATAAATTATGGGATCATAATGGAAATGAGTATAGTTGGAAGCAAGAAAGAAACTATCCATCTTCTCATACCAAGCCAAGGGGCTTGTTTGAGACTATACAATGAACGATGAAGCCTACAAACAAGTGAAGAATCCTACACAAAACTTGCAGGTTGATCCATATAGATCTCCTCATGAAGATCCCCATGCAAGAAAGAACTCTTCACACCCATTTGATACACTAACCATCCCTGTGATGCAACTATAGAAAGGACAAGGCAAATAGAATCCATCTTGGCAATAGGAGAAAAGGTCTTAGAATAGTCAATTCCTTCAACCTGAGAAAACCCTTTTGCAACAAGATGAGCCTTGTACTTGTCAATGGAAACATCTATTGCATACTTGGTATGATACACCCAATTGCACCAGACCAAATTTATTCCCTTGGGAAGAGGCACACGATCCCAAGTATGATTCTTCATCAAAGAAGAATACTCATAAGCCATAGCATTATCCCACTCTAGAATACCTGAAGCATCGAATTTTTTTTGAGGATCATCTGAAACTACATGACTCAAAAGACTTTTTCTTGAAGTTTGAGAATGAGTGCGGCGAGTGTCTCTAGGATCACCAACAAGAGGACCAACCTCCTCAAGAGTAACTCGAGCCCATATTGGCCTAGTGGGTGAATGAGGAGGAGCTAGATCAAGACCATCATCAAAATATTTCTCATGTAGGAAAACATCATCAGTTGAAGAAGATTGAGTAGGTTGTGATGAAGAAGTCGAAGGAGGATCTATCTATGTGAAGGACTTAGCAAACTGAACATCACGTCAAGAATGAACCCCTCATGTGTTAGGATCAAACAATTTGTATTCCTTCACATCCTCACAATAGCCAACAAAGATGTACCAATGAATCATCTTCTCTATTGATTTACGCCAACCATCCAAAATGAATTCCCAAGCCTCACTACCAAATACTCTAAGAAGGATACATTAGGCTTGTGATAAGACCAAGCCTCCTCAGGGGTCATATTACACACTGCCTTGTGAGGCATACAATTTTGAATATAGTTGGCACAATTGGCAGCTTTGGCCCAAAATTTTGGAGCCATGGACCTAGGCTGAATCACACAATTGGCCATCTCCTTAAGAGTCATGTTCTTTCTCTTCGCCACACCATTCTATTGAGGAGTGTAAGGAATTGTGTATTGATGAAGAATACCATGCTCATTACAAAAATCCTAAAATTCTTGATTGAAATACTCCCCCCATTGTCTGTGTGTATCCATCGAAGAGAAAAACCTGACTGCTTCTCCACAAATGTTTTGAAGGTCTTGAAGTTGGTGAGAACTTCACTCTTGAGCTTCAGAAAATAAACCCATGTCCATCGGGAAAAATCATCAATGAATGTGAGCACATACTTAGCCCCTGAAAAAGGAGTTGGGAACGACATGAGATCACTATGAATTGGCTCAAGGGGTGTGGTTGCACGCGTAGCTTGACCGTTAGGAAAATGATCTTAATGTTTCTTTCCAAGAATATAACCTTGAAAAACACCATATGTGCACGAGATCTTTGGAAGACCAACCACTAAGCTATGTGCTTGCATCTGTTGAAGATATTTGTAGTTCAAGTGCCCAAATATTTCATGCCAAAGTTTGATCATTGAATGAGCATGAGCAACAAAACATGAACTCGATGAAGACTCAAAGCCATCAAATCAATACAATTGGTTCTTATGATCAACTATCCCTGTAGCAACAACCTTCTTAGGATCCTGCAACTGTCTAATAGTCACATTCTATGGAGTAAACTCAATTGGCTTCCCATCTCCAAAATGACAAATCTAATATATGGAAATTAGATTCGTTGAAATATTAGGAACAAGAAGAACAGCCTCAATGCACCCATCTAGCATTTGAATTGAGTCTGTCCCCAAAATTGGAATCTGTGAAGATTTCCCAACTGCAATATGAGAAGTAGAAGTATAAACAATGGAATCAAGAAGATCACGTGAATTGGTCATGTGATGTGATGCACGTGAATCAAGAATCCAACTATCTAAAGATGAGTGAATGGACCCTGTTGAAAGAGCTTGAACATTTCCCATGGAAGAAGGCTTAGACACTGAAATGTTGTGCTTATTCATAGCTTCCTCCAAGGCTTCACATCTCTTAAAAAAATGAGCCGCATCATGCCTAGTTTTGCCACAAAATGAATAAGGATCTCCTTTCTTTTTCTTAGACTTGGAAGAAGAATATTCAGAGGTAGAAGAAGGAGATGGAGTGGAATTTTGATTGTTCAGCTTTGGTTTGGAGGGATTATCACTACCTGAAGATGATTCTATCTTGGGATTCTTCTTATTCTTTCCTTTACCCTTGGATGATTGATCCATTAGAGCATGATTCTTAGAATTAGGTAGGGAATCCAACTAAATCAACTTGGCCTGTTCCCTAATAAGACACTCACAAAACAACTCAAATGAAGAAATTTTATAATATTTCCCCATGGCATCCATAGTTGAATAGAAAGTAGAAGATTATTTTTGATAAGGGCATCTCAACTTAGATAAAATCAAGAAGATACACTCATCACTAGATATATCATTGCTCACATCCTTTCAACTATGACAAGATCAACTTGAATTGTGCGAGAAAATCTTGAATTGAAGGAAATGCATTTGGAGAGAGTGCTTGAAGATCTACTTAAATTTTCAAGACTCTAAACTGATTTGTTTTACCATATAATTCTTCAAGTTTATCCCAAAAATTCTTAGGTGTTTTACACTTTGAAATATGAAACAAGTAGTTATTTGATACATGTAAGCTAATGAGTTCTTTTGCTTCATCCATTTTACATCCATGGACAATTTTTTCATAATCCCTTATGAATTTAGGTTGTTCTGCATCTAGCATTAGCCACAAACCTGTAGATTGTAATAATTGAGTCATTTTTAGCTTCCATGTATGATAACTATGTGGAGTGAGTGGTTCAATTTGCCTTAGATCCGCCATGAACACCAAAAGAAAAAAAGACAATGTGGCACTTAAATTTTTCCTTTCACCCTCCCAAAATGTATTAAAACTCAATTTGCAAACCCTCCAACAAATTACAATGAAGAATTTTTTCAATTTGTACAAGTGGCAAGCTCAAATCAACCGTTTATAACACATGGCGATTTTTACAAATTTTAGAAAAATAGCTTGCCAAAACTAAGAAAGAAGGTTACAAACAAATTCCTTGCAATTTTATGAGCAGTTCCAAAAAAAATTTTGCCAAATTTCGACTTCACATGCAAAAGTTATGCCAATTACAAGCAATAAATGCACCTATACCTTCGGGCTAACAAAACTGGGAAAAAATGTCAAAGTATGGAAAAATCAACTAGACCACTATGAATTTTGCTGAACCAGCTTTCTGACGATATCTTGTTTGTAGAAATCCGACACCGTGGCCAAAAGTTATGAATGTTTTAAAATGTTGAATTTATTCTTCAGAAAAACAGGTTTCCTAGCAAAAAAAGTTTACTTTTGATTTGATTTTTGAAAAATCTACTCACTGTTTGTAGACAATAACAAAAACCCAAAAATATTTTGATGCTAAGAATAAAATTTAGAAATCGTTTTTTGATCTAGCAAGCAGAAGATGATTTTTGTAATTTATTTTTAACCTTCAACCGGTAAAAAAGTGATGTACGACGCTTTTTGGATAGTGATTTTTTGCAAATCTGTGCAAGATATGAAAAATCTAAAAGATACCCAGTTCATATTTCAACCCTGGTTACAAAACCTAGAAATCATCTTTCCTAAAAATGAGCATAAACAAGATTTTTGAATTAAAAAAAAAAGATAGCTTCAATAAAAAATGACTTGCGGCAAACCCTTGTTTGTGAAACTTGCAAATGGTGACCAAATTGAGTGAAACAAAAGCCAAATATGACTTTCTCGAGCCTCCTGGATGCAATGGGACAGCCAAAAATATTTACACTATAATCAAAAGTGTCACAATCACCAGATCTCACCAAAATGCATGCATGCAATATAAGATTAATTTTTTTTGCAAACCCTTTCTAATTTGCAAGATTATACAAGAAACTCAAATCACAATAAAAAAATTGATGGAATCTCTCTAATGAAAAAAAGGAAGGGGCTTGCCAAATTCAAAGCTCTTATACCATGTTGAAGTGAGTAACCCAAGATCTTCAATCTGCAACACCAAATAACCTCCACAAGAGATAAAGAGAAGCAACAATGGAAGATGTTATTCAACTAAACAAGAATTGCAATATGATGCAATGATCAATATACTATGCAATAGAATAAAACACAATGCAAAATATGCTAGATATGCCTTGCTTATAAAGGAAAGGATGAGAGATAGGTTTAGACAAGATCATGACAAGTGTCTCAATCCTATCACATGAGACAACTAACTCATAACTACCTAGGAAAGTGTAAATTCTAGATAAGACAACTAAGACATCTCGAAGGAATATTTTATTCTAAGTAAACTTAACATGTGAACTAAGTCCCCTAAGTCTCTAGTTAAGGGAATAAACTAGGTACAAGACTTATTCACACCAACACAAACAATCTAAGGAAACCATCACACCAATTTTACAAACCCTATGCCCCAACCTTCCAAAATAGTAGTCATCGTTCCCATGATCAACAAGATGGATAAGGAGGTAAGAAAAGGATTAAAGATGTCCAATTAAGAGCTTCTATGCCCAAACACACAGTCCTCTGAAAACTGAATTCCCAAAAGTCCTTTATTTTTCTTTTATCCCCAAATAAATATCTTTCTTTTTAAAAAATTTACAATATTAATCCATTTTTATTAGAAAAAAAATTTGAAACATTTTTCAATGCATCTATTTTGATTTAATAAATTTGGTGCAAGAAACATAGGGAAAACACACACATTTTTATTAAAAGTAATAATATGTTTTCTTGATTAAACCTACATTTCCATTTTTTGCAAATGACACTAAATTTTTTGTGAGGTGTAATAAACTATAATTTTAAATCCATCACTTGCATGAAATTCATTCCATCAACAACCAAAATTTATAAAAAATAGTTAAATAAAATAACTCATAAGAGTAAAATGGTTACAATAACCACACAAACATATTCACTAGATTTCACATGACCCAAGGATCCATAATCAACCAATTTGGATTTAGGCTCACATGGCTGCATAAGAAACCTCTCATAGCTTAAACTTGAGTGAGATGAGAAATAAAAAATAACACTTTACCCTAGTTTGTTTCTAATTTATCATTTTTAGGGAAATTTGTGCCTTCACATTGAAGTAAAATTTTAGGTGTACCTATCTAATATAGAATAACTGAAACATAGTATACATATAATCGCCTATGGGATAAATTCAATATCCACATCTAGCTGAAAATAATCTAACACTAGTATGATTCAAGTATATAAATGTATAGTAAACAATTACAATACTACACTCAATGAGCATATACAACATCACAAATCATAATGAAAATAGTGAGCCCAATCATATACTAGTCCACCCATGTACATATATCCTATACAATCCAATAATGAAGATAATAGCTAAAGAAACATATAATGACCCATAGTTACATGTAATATAGTAGGGAACATATCCATCCAAAAATTACATCACATTAAAATTAAATCAATATGAAGTAATTTAATCATAGAAAAATTAGGATAGTGCAAGAGTTAACACATGGGTGGTAATTTCATCCTCCCCACAATAAATTGGATTACTCTTGGAAGTTAGCAAGGTTAGGATAAAGAAACCACACCACACTTACTTCACACAATACAAGGAAAGAGACATAACAAACACACATCAGGTGGAACCATCACGATGGCCTATGCAACATGGTGCTACTCAATAAAATATAAAGAACATTAAGATACATGATATAAAAATATAATCCTTTTTATAAGATCATATCAATGATTAAAATTTAAATTCATACTATAATTACTTAATCAATATTCCTTTTCACTTGTATGCAAGAATTTACACAATACAATGCATTCCTATACAAGATCAATAACTCATATATGGATATACTCTATATAAAAAAATTATCATAACAAATATTTTCATTCATCCACATTAGAGGGAATAAAACATGGTGTACATATAGATTCACAAGGATGCCACAAACACATCATCAAACTAATTAATCAAGAAATACTGCTAAGAAAGCAAGAAAAAAATAGAATTATGGTCTTAGGGTGATGTGCCTAGGGACCCCTCCATACATTTCCACAACTAAATTGCCTCTTTATTTTATAAGGGTATTATCCTCTAAGAAGTAGTCACCAAAATAATACACATCACTAGACAATAACTAGATGATGACCATCCCATAATAGGCCACATTTACTTCTATCCTCAATTTTTTTCATGTCTAATTCCTCATATAGACTCTACTAAAGTCCATTATCCATAGGAATGGAAAAAAGAACATTAAATGATACAAGACCTAATGTTTGAAAAAAGAGAGAGTCTACTTTAGCCACCACAAAATACCAACACTATGAAAAGGAGGGATATTTGATGCAAAGGTAAAATAAAATTCCCACAACACATAGTTTGATTACACCAATTTTGTGGTTGATTCCTCTCAAATTAATAATCTTAGTAGTCCAATGAAATCAATTCAACATTATGCTAATCCATAGCAATGGATTCAATTATTTCCACTCCAACAAAATAACTGAATGTATACATTTCAAATTCAAAAATCACACCAAACCTAAGATAATAGATTACAAACACTGAATGCAATACACTTGCCCCTAATTTCATGCTAAATTAATGTTGCATTTTAACCACTCTCCCTTGTGGCTCACCTTCATGGTGATGTCTCTATGATCTGTAATCCTCTATTGACATCACTTGGTGTGTTATTTGCATTCTTCCATCTGATCCATGACTTCACAAGCACATTTTCCTCTCAACACCATCATTCTGCATTTTCTTTAAGATTATGGGAGATTCCTTCACCATGTGCTATCTTCCTAACATTGATTTATTTCCCTTCTGTACGTTGCCTTGTAGATACAGAGCTTTTAGTTTTCTCCCTTAGCCTATGCAGGTTCCTTTTGGCAACCAATGTATTGAGTTTCCTGACGACCATTCTCTTCAATCAGGCACAATTTACTTTCCACTCTCCTATTGGCCCCCTTCACCTCCACTAGTGGCCTATTCCCTTTATCACCCTCTTCATTGTCTCTCTCCCTTGTCTTTGTTTTGATCTTCTCTCTCTTTTTCTATATGAGTCATAGCTTTCCTTTTAGATTGAGCAACTCTTCCAATTCTAGGAATCTTTTCTAATCCCACACAACCTCTTTAGTTTCCCGTGCTTTAATTTTTATTTAATTTTTATCCCCCAAAACATTTACGCAACCTTCTTCAATATATAGTGTGCTCATCCTCATTCAAAGCATTCCCTCTACATCGACTCCCTTATCATATGCAATTTTTTTGCATGTTATCGACTCCTTTTGTCTACACATTATCATTTTTGAAAGAAAGTGCTTCATTCGAGACCGCGACCCTCTCCTTTCCACAATAATTTGCCTTTAGTCTTTTAAAATTCTGCCTTGTTAATATCATGCTTGTTTGTTGTTGCAAACCATTTATATGGTATTTTTTGTAGAGACGTGGATTGGACCTTTATGCTTCATCTTCCAAAATAGAGAGCCAAATGCTCCTGCATCAAATGCACTAGGTAAACATTTTGTGAGGATAGGCTCACAAAACAAAATTGAGTAATAGAACTACTCTTCCAAGTTGCAAACAACTTGTAGCATGCTCCCACATTGAGACTAACACCTACAAATTATTTATTTTTCCTCTTCTTCCAGCATCGTGTCAGTACGTGCACCACCTTCCTCCAACAACATTGCATTCTCTTCTCCATTTCGTAGACTCATGTCCACCAAAGTCCGACCTACTCTACCAAAAAAATTCTCCTCTTACCTCCTTCTTCGTGGGTTCAAACCCACCACCAACCAATCACCTCCACCAAACATCACCTGTAGTATCCTCTATAGTTTCCACCTACAAAAATGGATTACCCATCCACCAATCTGCAACTACATATGTATCCTTATACCAATCTACATCTACAACATTCTCCATTTTCTCTACATGATTTTGTTCTCTAACCATCTCTTCTTTTCCCATCTTATCTAAAAACAAAATATTATCATTAAATAGATTTACCTCATTTTTGTTCACAACTGCAACTTGTATTTCCTCATTTTTCGTTGCAAGGTGAATCTTCTCATCTTCATCAGTGATCTTCTCAACCCACTCTTCTTCTATCACCAAAATTTGTGCTAATAAATCATCATCTTTATCATTTTCTCCAACCTCTTCATTGCGTCCATTCACTTCCACCTCTTTGCTAATCACCTCATTCTTTTCTTCTTCTTTCTCTATGCCTTCCTCATGGCATGTCTTCGCTGCAACTTCTTCATATTCCATTGCTACATCTTCATTTTTCTCCTCTTTGACTACCTCTATTGTAGGCTCTTTGTTGTTCACTCCATCCTCTCTTTTTTTTCTCAAGTCTTTTTCCATCTTATCCAATCACTTTTTTATATTTTCAATCATCCTCCATATCTTCGTTTCTTCATACCATCTCCATGCTTACCAAATCACGTGCCTCTTCCTTATGACTATACCTATCTCATCTATTGAAATCTTTCACAATTCTCACACTTCTTTTCATGGCTCCCTAGCTCTTGCTTGCATAGGGCTTCTCTCTACTTGCAACAATCCTCACATGATCTCTTCTTTACTACCTTCTATCCTTTACTCTACCCATCAATCCTCACATAAGATTCCTCACATTCGATGATCTGCTTATGAACTCAGAACCCCAAGCTCTGATACCAAATGATGCAAAGGAAAAATAAAATTCCCACAACACATAGTATGATTACACCAACTCTGTAGCCAATTCCTCAAATCAAAAATCTCATTAGTCCAATGAAATCAATTCAACATTATGCTAACCATAGCAATGAATTCAATTATTTCCACTTCAATAAAATAATTGAATGTATACATTTTAAATTCAAAAATCACACCAAACCTAAGATAACAAATTACAAACACCAAATGCAATACACTTGCCCCTAATTTCATGCTCAATTAATGTTGTGTTTTAACCACTCTCCCTTGTGGCTTGCCTTCATGGCATTGTCTCTTTGATCTATGCTTCTCTACTGACATCACTTGGTGTGATATTTACATTCTTCCATTTGATCCACAACTTCACAGGCATGTTTGTCTCTCAGCACCATCATTCCACATTTTCTTTGAGATTATGGGAGTCTCCTTCACCATGTGCTATGTACCTAACATTGATTTATTTCCCTTCTCTATGCTGCCATATAGATACAAATATTTTAGTTTTCTCCCTTAGCCTCTGTGGGTTCCTTTTGGTAGCCAATGTATTGATTTTCCTGATGATTATTCTCTTCAATCAGGCACAATTTACTTTCCACTCTCATGTTGTCCCCCTTCATCTCCACTTGTGGCCTATTCCCTTTATCACCCTCTTCACTATCTCTCTCCCTTGTCTCTATTTCGATCTTCTCTCTTTTTCTATATGAGGCATAGCTTTTCTTTTAGATCGAGAAACTCTTCCAATTCCATGAAGCTTTTCCAATCCCACACAACCTCTTTATTTTCCTATGCTTTAATTTTGATTTAGTTTGCATCCCCAAAAACATTTTGCAACCTTCTTCAATATATAGTGTGCTCATCCTCATTCAAAGAATTTCCTCTACATCAACCCCCTTATCATATGCAATTTTTTTGCATGTTATCCTTTTTTTTAAATACCATAAGAAAGTAACATGACTCCTTTTGTCTGCACATTATCAGTTTTGAAAGAAAGTGCTCTATTCGAGACCGTGACCCTCTCATTTCCACAATAATTTTCCTTTAGTATTTTCAAATTCTTCCTTGTTAATACCATGCTTTTTTTTTTGTTGCAAGCCATTTATATGGTATTTTTTGTAGAGACGTGGATTGGACCTTTATGCTTCATCTTTCAAAATAGAGATATGGATGCTCCTACATCAATATTTTATTTCCAATAATAAGGAAAATAAATTATAGCAATTTTAAAAATAAATCATAGCAATTTTAAAAATAAATCAAACATAACTTTGGGAATCACACGAATATCAAACATAACTTTGGGAATTACACGAATAAAAATGTCAAATATTGCGACTAAAATAATCATAACACAAGATAAATAATTATTGTTGATCCACACAAGCAAGATAAAAAGATCACCAATAACTAAAATAAAAGCTCACAATTTTTAAAATTATAAATTACAACATCATGTGACTAAAATGGTTCATCGATAAGGAAGGAGGGAATTCATTGTCACAACGATTACTTAGTCATTTATGTGTTCTTTGTAGAAAAGGCATACACAATACCCGCATAGCACAATATTATACTTTACAAAAAAATAATGCATAAGCCACATACCATTGGCTAGAGACCACATGGATAGGCACTCTCATATGCTATCTCATCCCTAACCATATAGGTATCATCACATACATGAGGTCCTCTTCTACATATACAAATGAGACTCGCCCAACAAGGATTTACCTCATAGAAACCATGTAGGAACAAAATTAGGACCTTCATGTAATATTTGTGGAATTATGTCCTCGAAACCAATATTTCTCCCAAACAATAACAAATCACCACCACCTATATTATATTGGAATATTATTGTGATGTGGCATCACATCTATACACTCCATGTTAGAACATGTGTGAAATATAGGAATTAACAAACTTAGGAGTTCATAACATAAGTTAAAAATTACTATTTTAACATGATAGAATGATAAAACTTTTCAAAAATTAATAACTCTATCATACTGTCAAATTTTACCCAATATAATGCACCCATATCTAAATTTTGGATACCAAAAGTAAGAGAAAACTTGCACCAAGTAATATTGCCTTGAACAAAATATCATGTTTATACCATACCATAACTAATATTATATGTTAGATGTCAATAGTATCACTAGGAAGATAATGCATGGTAGGCTAGAACTATGGACCAATCAAGGTTCCATTCAATATGGAGAAGCAGTTGGTACTCTCACATAGGAAGGTATGGTAACAAATGTCAATCCTTGCTAATGCAAAAAAATGTCACTATAGATTCCTAAGTTTTCCTCATCTCTAATTAACTCCACACATGTTGAGGTCATCAAACCCAATGTTGGCTCTCTATAGAGTGTAGAAATAAAAAACCATAAAATTTTGACTCCACCATAGCTATAATTATTTACACTCCAAGGATGGATACCTAGTATCATAAGCACATGGAGACAAAAAATATGTATAGAGTTTTCACAACACATAACATGTACACACATAATAGAACCTTCACATTGTAAAAGGAATACAAAATTCAAATTCCTTTCCCCTTTAATTATCTAGAATTTAAAATAACTTTATTATACAATATCATGCAATAAATTGTCACAAGGTTTTCTCATAAATTCATCTCAACATCAATACAAAATAAGCTTTTTAAGATACAAATAGGATTCAACCAAAACTTGACCTTTGATAAAATTATAGTGCATCCAAGAAATCTCACCAAATCACTAGTAGTTCTCAATAAAAATAAAAAAAATAATATTTCAACTCACAAGGTGGTGCATCACAACATCTCACTCTAATGGAGTGGTTTATCATCCAATATCATGCTAAGAATACACTAGGTATGGTAAAATGAGCATTCAAGAATGGTAAATATTAAGAAGAATTCCATTAGGAACTCAAGTCTTTAATTAAACATTCTTTCATATCAATACCAAATACTTCTTCCTCATGGTATAAACAAATTATATAATAAGATATTCTCGTAAAAAAGAGTATAATATTAAAAATTCACATCCTATATAGGGCATGCTCAAATGATTGACACTGTATGCATTATCATTTAGACATCATACAAAAGGAGCAACACAATAGGGGACTATCATCTTATTTAGTAATTCTTTCAATGAAACAATTTATTTTCATAACCAAAATCCACACTATGCAACATGATGAGAACATGGCTAGTGTCAGTAGACACATGATTCACTATTTCTATCATTTCAAAACACACATTTTTCTTTATGAATTCCATGCATAAGATTTGATCACAAACCCTCTCAAAATTTTCATAAATACCATTCACCAAAAAAGTACATAATGCTTCTCTCAATGCATAACTAACATTAACATCTATATATTGCTAGGATAAGTTCAATGACAGTGTAAACACTTAACATATAGATTTTTTAATTATAAACTAACATTTTCAGGCTTCCATCAATTTGTATCATTAATCTTGACCCATATATTCACTAATTAATTAAATATCCCTCAAATAATTAATTAAATAAACTCCATTTATTTTTTAAATTTAGCTAACCCCTTTCTATAATTAATTAAACCATATTTAATTAATCACATTAACCTTCCTCTATCACTAATTAATTAGATAAATACTTATCTAATTAATTAGGATAACTAGTCCTACTATAGAGCTCAGAACCTACTTTTTAGGCCAGGTACACACCATTCTTCCCTTCCTAGATCTGCCTACAAACTACTATTTCCATTTCTATTATCATAATATTTTGCATTTGAAGTGTTAGGTCATGCAATTTAGTTAGTTAATTATTTGGAATTATCTCCCAAAATTGCCAATCAGTCAAATCTACCATAAAAAAACAACAAACCTTAATAATAGGGTTGACTCACCTCAAGGTTGAAAGTCAATCCTATCCTTGGGAGATCTCTTTTTCTAATGAAATTAGGGAAAGTGAAAGTGTGTGTTCAAAACTTTAGATCATTCCATCATTGAAACCCTCACACACATGCATACATATATTTTTTTCTTTGTTTCAAAAAGAATGAGACAAGGAATTAAATATTCCCTAGTTGGGAGTAAAGGGTTATGAATAAGTTTTTATATTTAGTGCAAACAATTTAAAATTGTATATTTGAAAGGTAATTTACATAAATATTTTGTAAATGATCTTTTGAGAAGTCAAACATTAGAATTGAGTTGATTTAAATAGTTATAAAACTAAACTAATGATACAATAAAGACAAATCAAATTATCTAAAATATTGGAACGAACTACCCTTATCCACCTCAACATAAACCGAATGAAGAAATTGCAAAGAAAATGTATACAAATTAATTACTAGAAAATACTACTTCAGAACCGAGAGAGTGAAGCTTCTAGATTTTTTCCTCCAGTAGAGGAGCTCTCAACCAAAGGACAACATCCCAAATTCAGGATTCCAGTGGGGCGTACGAGAGTCTAAATGGCATGCTAGCATCCCAAGCAACAAAGTGCTCAAAGACTCAAATGACAAAACCAGAGCTTCACCTTCTAACCCAAATCCGAGCTCTATGTAACAGAACAACTAGATAAAGAACAAAAGCTATGAGAAAACACAAGGAGAGCTTGGGGAGAACTTACTAACAATCGGAAATTTGAATCCTCACTCCAAGCTCTGCTTTAACAACTTGCACACAAGGTGAACAAGAGAAAATTTTGGGGTTGTATAGGGGTTTGCCTCAGTCAAACCCTTGCTTTGTGTTCCCACCTCCACAAACAAATAGATAGATAGAGATTGAAAGCAAAATAGATAAAAGGAGGTGGTGAAAGTAATCCCCACTTCAGGAGGAGAACCCACACCACCAAGTAGTAAATGAACAAAGAGATATAATCTATTCACAAACAGAAAAGAGTGAGAGAGTGTTACCAACAAGCCTCATCCCCCTCATGAACACACTGACACACCATTGAATGCTTGCTAGAGATATTTGGTTGTTGGAGGGACCTCAGTCCAATAGAGCTTCACTTATAGAAGTTTTATTTCCAAGAGTAGAAGAGATTGAGATGTAAAGTTGAGAAGAGAAGCTTGAATGAATGAATGAACCCCCAAAATGAGAGAAAATGAGGGGTTTTGTTGCATACAAGGGCGACAAAGAGCCGTTACACCCAAAAACCTGACTACTGGGACACATGTCAAGAGCCAAGATTCAAGATTCCTCATTTCAAACTCGAAAAATCGCTAGGATGCTAGTGTTCCACGTAGACGTTCGTGTGTTGCACAAGCATCCAAAACATAATTTTTTGAGAAACGAGTCATCAGGCTACTATTGCTTCGCCATTGGACCACATGGAGCAAGAATCGTGAAATTTTGGTCCATTGGGTTTTTTCCATTAATGCATTTAGGTGTCATAAATGCTAGGAAAAGTGATAAAATGTGGAATTTCCCCAAGGTGCAATTCTACAACATTACATTTTGCCCCCACTTTTGTGGGCTCAATTTTGGGAAAAATTGGCCACACTAAAGTAGAAAAAAAAAATTCACCCAAACTTGAAGTTTTACAAATTGGCGTGTCAAAAGAAGGTACCACAAAGGTCGTAGAGGTCGATCCAGCCAGTACTAAAGATTCCCCCAAAAATCAAACTTAGCAAAAAGTGCAAGACCTTTCGTGAAAAATCATTCAAAATTCTACTCTGCAAAACTCAATTTTAAGTCAATCCCAAAAATTGGAAGAAGCTACAATGACGAGAAGAATGATCAAGAATTTTTTTTGGTGATTTGGAAGAAAAATATCATTGAAGAGATGACTATATGCCCCCTCCCAAGTTTTACCCTAGCTAGGCAGGGTAAAATCAAGAGAAACTGGGGAGCCACAAACTCCAAGGAAAATCGGCCTTGTTGGGCCTATATATACCTAGGTGGGCCCCAAGAAGGGTCATTTGCATTATTCATCGTGAGGATCTTTTTGAATTTTGTGAGAGAATAGTCATCAAAATGCTGAGTAGATGCAAGTACAAGGATTTGAGGCTGGAACAACTACGTGAAAACATCACCGAGGGTATCGAGGTTAATTAGGTAGGCCTTGAAACCACCCCATTTAGAATTTTTTAGTGATTTTTTTACACTTTCTCATTTTTTTGTTGCGCAAGCATCTTGGATGCATGCTTGTGTCTTCGATGTGCGCTAACGTTCAAGGATGGAATTATCATCCTAAGGACACGTTGTCATCCCTACACCAATAATGGTGGAACAGGACACCAGCGTGACACAAAAATCGATGCACACGTGTCCTACAATGTTTTTTAACTTAGATTTTTTGTAATTGACTATGTACTGATACACACTTGTTTCTTTTTTTGCAAGATTATCCAGAGATCGGGGAGCATCTCGAAGGGTGGGTGTTGTGCCTGCTTCGAGATCAGAGAGACCACCTCACAAATGATGAGGTCACCCATCTATAGTGCGTCGATCTCTGGCATGTTTACACCATACCATAGATGCTATATCAAGACAAGATGTTGATGGAATTGATGGAGAGATGAGACACCACCACCTCGAGCTTCCAACTGCCAACAGGTGAGATTACCATCACGTAGGAGGATGTGTATTGCATCCTAGGTGTCCCCATTCATGTCTAATGGGTGGAGATAGATGACACACACTCGACTCATGAGTGATCGAACAGGGTTTGATACTACTTCGATCGGATTGACGATGGAGATGAGACTGGGCATATCTACACCTAGTGGTTTAACCAGACCTAAACCACTACCCCTCTTTTGCATTGTGTCATGGTGGTTGTTTTTTCCATGAGGATCACCATATATGAATGAGGCTCTCACCTCCATGGGGTCTCATCTACACCATTCGGGAGATGGTGTAGCGGTAGACAATTTTCTCATGGGGGTGCAACATGCTCACACACCTCTACTAGGAGTTTGGTCGAGACTTCCACTATGAGTATGTAGCCTGACCACATGAATGCTCCTGTAGGTGTGGGATTTCACCCACATTATGTGCACCAAGTTGGAGGGCTACTCATGGGTGTGAGACTAATTTGTCTTGATGGCCCACTGGTACAAGCTCACTCAGAAATGGAGGCACGATGATCTGTAGTTCTGGTGGTTACAGTTTGACACCGTGATACCATACGAGATTAAATGGAGACCCCAATGGTATTTTTGATGGGTTGATTATTAGAGGTTCCTCCAGAACCTACAACGTGTTGCAAGTATGGATGTGTTTGATGGTGTTGTCATTAATGTTTTCATCGATGCCAACATAGTTCATGTTGTGTACAAATGGAATTTGTATTGTTAAGATACTGTAGAAGTCCTTAGATTACATGGAGCTATATTTATGAAGTTGTAGTTGTGTTTTTTCCAAGTGTTTTTGAGAAAATTTGATAAATAATGAAAGCAGTGTTGAAGTGTGTTATGAATGTGCTCCGATATTGTGCTCTGCATTTTCTTTGTATTGATCCTATGCCTATGTGGATCTATAAGTATGTTTATAAGCTTTAATGGAGTGTATATACTGATTTTTAGCATCTGAATTGATGGAAAGTAGAAATTGTTCATCGGTGTGTGAACTAGTTTGGTAGAACTTTCTGTTTATGGACTGGGATAAATGTTTTGGCTTCGTAGTCTTCTAATATCTGATTTTAGATCTTACGAATCTAGGAGATGACTCTTTTTTATGGTTCCTATGTTCTAAAAAACTTTCTTGTGATTTGGTGCTCTGGAAGACCTACTCTAGAGCTTTTGTGTTTTGTTGATCAATCTGGTTGGACTGATGAAGTGCTCTCTATGAATAAGGTTTGTTGCAATTGTTGTGGATGTACCTTAGGTGTTCTTAGAGATGGTAAAATTTCTAGTGAAGCGTGTTGAGTGATCCATGTGTGATTATCTTGTTGGAGATGTGTGTACTTCAAAGATCATTGGTGTTTTCATTAGGTTTGGCCAACCTAGTGTTTAAACGTTACATTTGGCTTTTGCATCAATTTGAGAAAGAATGAGTGAGCTTCAAGATGTTTTTTGGGTCCTAAATTAAATATGTATTTGGTCCTCTCTCATTCTTATCCACCACGGGAATGTTGATTAGCTAACCTAGTTTGAATTTATAAATGAAATTGTATAGCTGACCTTAGAGAATGTTCTCAAGGTTGAAGATGGTATAAAAGAAAATCAAGTTGTAGCGAATTTGATATCCATGCATCCATGAATCGAACAAGTGAGTGAATTGTGCAAACAAGTGTGAAAAGAAGAGAGTGGAAGAGATAATTAAGGTAATAGTAATTTAAGGTGTTAGATTCTTGAAAGTAGTGAGCTAATGGAATCTATAATCTTTTGATCAGGTTATGAATTTGTGGAACCCTATTGGTGGATCTTCATTTATATCTTTTTTTTTCTATAGGCAATGGGCCTCCTTTCTGAACATTGATTCCTTGCATTTGGGAAATGAGCCTTTGTATCTGGGTAGTGAGCCCTCTGGCAGTGAACCTTTATATCTGGTATTGCATTACTACTATATTGTGAGTTAATCCTCACCATGGTTTTTCCCTCGTTGGGTTTTCCATGTAAATCTGGTGTCTCTGGTGTTTGCTTTTTGTTATCTACATTTCATGATTACATTTAAAATAACAAATTGAGAAAAGATTAATTTTAAAGTAAAGTTATTTGATACAACTGATTCACCCCCCCCTTTCATTTGTCTTGTGAATTTCAACAATTGGTATCAGAGCTCTGGTTCCTCGATGAAAATCTTAATCGCTTGAGGTAGATCAAATGGTGCACAAGTTGCAAATTCCTATTTTTGATGGAGTTGATTACATTGACTGGAAAGAGCAGATGAGTAGTTATTTGATTTCACTAAATTTCAACACCTGGAAAGCTATGGAGACAAATTATGTGATACCAATAGTTGGTCCTTCCTTTGTTTATGAGTTTGCAACCTTTGAAGAGAATGAAAGATCAAGGTATGCTATCTTCAGTTATTTATCTAAAACTGAAAGAACAAAATTTATTTCTCTACCTACTACTCATGAAGTATGAACAAAGTTGAAAGAAATTTATGAAGGGAATGATAGAGTAAAATTGTCAAGGAAACTAACTGCTAAGTGAAAATTTAAGAACTTGAGAATGGAAGAGGGATAAGACATTGCAAGTTACTATTAGAGATTTGAACTTATAGCAACATAAATCAAGAATCAAGGTGGTACCATGTTAGATGAAGATATAATTGAAAAGATCTTGATGACCTTACTGAACAATTACAGTGACAAAGTATCTACACTTGAAGAACAATATGATCTGAGGACATTTACTAAGGAGCATCTATTTGTTGTCCTAACTGCATTCGAGATGAGAAAATTTGCAAGAGATAAGGAGAAGACAAACAAACTTTAAAGAAATGAAGATAGAAGATGACTTGGATGATGAAGATTCAAAAGACTTGGAAGAAAATTTCACAAGGAGATTGAAGAAAGGTACTAGTAAATACAAAGGTAAGTTACTCTTTAATTGTTTCAATTGTGGAAATATTGGTCATTATGCATCAAGATGTCCTAATAGAGCTACACAAAAGAAGAATAAGGATAATAATAACAATCACAAGGATAAAAAGGATAGGCAGTTCAAGAAATTATACTATGTTGAAAAGAAGATACAGGAATTTCTGATGATGAATCTGAATTTGAGGAAGATAAAGATGAATGTTTATTTCAAGCCCTGAAAAGTAAAGTTGTATCTACTAATCATGGGAGATATGCAAAGGAAATTGGTCTGAAAAGCTAGAAGGATGAAACAAAAGGTACTCTGGTAAATGCTTTTCATGCCAGATATGATGAATAATTTGGGTAATAGACATCGAATGTTCAAATCATATGATTGGAGATAAGAGTAAGTTTACTAAACTTGAGAAGTATGATGGAGGTATAGTCATGTTTGGAGATGACTCTGGTGCTAAGATTGTTGGAAAAGGAACAATTAGTTTTGATGGACAACATAATACTAACGATGTTTACTATGTAAAGGGTTTAAGGCATAATCTTTCAAGTGTTGGACAAATGTGTAAAAAGGTTTTAAGCTTGTGTTTCAAGATAACATGTGTGAGATTAGGAAAGAATTTGAAACTGTGGTAGCAGTTGGAAGAAGAACTCATGGAAACATATTTAAAATTAAAGGTGGAGATGGTCAGTGTTTTATTTCTCAGATTAATGAGAGTTGGCTCTGGCACCGGAGGATGGGACATGTGAATTTTGATAATATTATCGAGATCAATTCTAGGGAAGTTGTTAGAGATCTACCTAGAATCATAAAGCCTTAACATTCAATCTGTAGAAGTTGTCAAATGGGAAAAAAGACAAGGAATGGTTTTAAAGGAAAGGGTCAATCATATACCAAAATGCTAGAATTAATCCATACAAACCTCTATGGTCCTACAAGAATAAGAAGCCTAAACGGTGATAGCTACTTCATGCTCTTAATTGATGATTACTCTAGGATGACATGGGTTACATTTCTTATAGAAAAATCCTGAACTCTTAATAGATTCAAATTATTTAAGGCAAGAGTAGAAAATGAGGCAAATCTGAAAATAAAATGCTTAAGGTCTGATAGAGGTGGAGAATTTACATTTGGTGAGTTCAAAGCATTTTGTGAAGAGAATGGTATAAAAAGACATTATTCTACTCCAAGAAACTTTCAGAAGAATGGAGTTATGGAAAGAAAGAACCAGACTATTCAAGATGCTGCCAAAACTATGATGAAAGAAGCAAAAGTTCGTAATGTGTATTGGAGAGAAGAAATCCACACTGTTGTTTACATTCTTAATAGAGTGCAAATCAGAGGTAACAACACTAAGACCCCTTATGAGCTATGGACTGGTAAGACTCCTACTCTTAAATACTTTAAGGTATTTGGAAGTAGATGTTATATTAGAAGGGATGATGAAAATATTGGAAAGTTTGATGCTAGATGTGATGAAGGAATTTTCCTTGGATATTCAAACAATAACAAAGCTTACAGATGTTTTAATAAGAGACCGAGGAAAATAATTGAAAGTGCTAATGTAAAGGTTGATGAAGCTATGTATAGACTAGTGGAAATAATTGAAGTTGAACCTAATGATCATATCTGTGTGCAAATACAATCAGAAGAAAAGGAAGAAGAATAAAGTAATGAAATACAAGAGATTTCGGAACCTACACCCAAGACTCCTAAATATGTTTAGAAAAATCATCCGGAGGAACAAATAATCAGAGAAAAAAGTGATGGAGTGAAGACAAGAAGCAAAGTGGTTGAGGAAAAACTGTTTTTACATTCTAAGATAGAACCTAATACTGTAAATGAAGCATGTGATGATGAAAGTTGGGTTAGAGAAATGAAAGAGGAATTATAGTAGATAGAGAAGAATGAGACATGGGAACCAGTCCCTAGACTTGCAAACAAGAATGTAATTGGTTCTAAATGGGTATTCAGAAACAAGATAAATGAAGATGGTGAAGTGGTAAGGAATAAAGCAAGACTTGTATGTAAAGGATATTCACAGGTTGAAGGAATATATTTTGAAGAAACTTTTGCAATTGTAGCAAGAATGGAGGCCATTCAAAAGTTCTTATCATTTTTCATCTTATAAAGACTTCAAAGTATATCATATGGATGTCAAGTCTGCGTTTCTAAATGGAGAATTGGAAGAAGAAGTGTATATGGAGCAACCAAAAGGTTTTCAACTATGTGACAAACTGGACATGGTTTGTCAATTAAAGAAGGCATTATATGGACTTAAAAAATCTCCTAAAGCTTGGTATGCAAGACTAGATAAATACTTGACAAAGAAAGGATTCAACAAAGGGTTTGTAGACAAAAATCTTTACTTCAAGGTTGAAAACAACAAGATACTAATAGTTGTGGTCTATGTTGATGAAATCATCTTTGGTGGAAATGAAGGTATGTGTAAGATGTTTGCTGAAGAGATGCAAGAAGAATTTGAAATGTCTATGGTTGGTGAATTGAATTTATTCCTTGGACTTCAAGTAAATCAAACAAACAAAGGGACAATCCAAGTATGTTAAGGAATTTTTAAAGAAGTTTGAAATGGATGACTTTAAACCGGTTTGTACCCCTATGGTAACTAGATGCAAGTTGAACAAAAATGATGAATCTACTAAAGTTGATCAAAGCATGTACAAATCTATGATTGGAGGACTATTGTATCTTACTGCTACTAGACCTGATATCATGCATGTAGTATGTTTAGTTGAAAGATTTCAAGCAGAACCTAAGCACATGTCACAACTGTGAAGAGGATATTCAAATATCTTAAAGGAACTCTAGATTATGGGCTATGGTATCTGAAGGACAATCATTTCAATTTGTATGTGTACATTGATGCAGATAGGGTTGGTTGTGTAGAAATCTGGAAGAGTACAAGTGGTGGTTCATTATTCCTTGGATGAAGATTAGTTTCATGGTTGAGCAAGAAACAAGATTCGGTTTATTTATCCACTACAGAAGCAAAGTATATTGCAGTAGCATCCTGTTGTACACATGTACTTTGGATGAAATGGACCCTGATGGACATAGGTGTGGTAAGTGATGAACCTATTTCTATATTTTGTGATAATACAAGTGCTATAAACATTTCAAAGAATCTAGTGATGCATTCTAGAACAAAGCACATATCTATCAAGTATCACTTCTTGAGGGAGAAAGTAATGAAGAATGAAGTTAGACTTGAATATGTACCTACCAAGGAACAAGTTGTAGACATATTCACTAAGGCCCTTCTGAAGGATAGTTTTGAGTATTTCAAAGGGAATTTAATTAGGGATTACTTCCCCTCCTTCCTTGAACTAAGTGCACATAGAGGTGCATCAGTCCAGTGGATTCACATAATTCTTTTGTTTTGGGCTGATGATAGAGGTCTACTCCTGAGGGGGAGTAGAGAAGTGCATTGTTACAGTATGTGATGTGAGTGTACTCCTAAGGGGGAGTGGACAAAGCTTTATATGGAAAGAATTTCCTTTTCCATTGATGTCAAAGGGGGAGAGAGAGAGAGAGAATCATGTGAAATTTTTATGCTTGGCAGGTTGTCGCTTCTGAAAAAATCATGTATGTTATCTTTGATGATTTTTCACATCATGTGTTGCCATCAATGACAAAGGGGGAGATTTTTGCAAGCATGGATGTGTTTAATGGTGTTGTAATTAATATTATCATTGATGTCAACACGGTTCATGTTGTACACCTATGACATTTGTATAGTTGAGATACTGTAGAAGTGCTTAGAGTACATGGAGCTATATTTATGAAATTGTAGTTGTGTTTTTGCCAAGTGCTTTTGAGAAAATTTGAGAAATAATGAAAGTAGTGTTGAAGTGTGTTCTAAATGTGCTATGGTATTGTGATCTGCATTTTCTCTATATTGATCCTATTCCTATGCAGATTTGTAAGTATGTTTATAAGCTTCAATGTAGTGTATATACTGAGTGAGTTTTAGATTCTGAGTTGATGGCGAGTAGAAAGTGTGTTCACCGGTGTGTGAACTAGTTTGGAAAAATTTCTATTTATGGACTAGGAGAATTTTTTTGGCTCTGCAATCTTCTAATATCTGGTTTCAAATCTTGTGGATCTAGGAGATGACTCTTTCTGATGGTTCTCGTGTTCTAAAAAAATTTCTTGTGATTTGGTGCTCTAGAAGATCTGCTCCGGAGCTTATGTTTTTTGTTGATCGGTCCGGTTGGACTGATGAAGTGATCTCCGTGAATAAAGTTTGTTGCAGTTTTTGGGGATGTACCTGAGGTGTTCTTAGAGATGGACTTTGTTTTGGTGAAGTGTGTTGAGTGATCCAAGTGTGATTATCTTGTTGAAGATGTGTGTACTTCAAAGATCTTTGGTGTTTTCATTAGGTTTGGTTGACCTGGTGCTTACACGTTACAGTTATCTTTTGAATCGATTTGAGAAAGCATGAGTGAGCTTCAAGATAGTGTTTAGGTCCTAGATTAAATATGTATTTGGTCCTCTCTCATTCTTATCCATTGCGGGAATGTTGAGTAGCCGACCTAGTTTAATTTTGTAAGTGAAACTGTATAGTCGACCTTAGAGAATGTTCTTGAGGTTGAAGATGGTATAAAATAAAATCAAGTTGTAGCGAATTTGATATCCATCCATCCACGAATTGAACAAGTGAGTGAAGTGTGTGAAAAAGTGTGAAAAGTAGAGAGTGGAAGAGAGAATTAAGGCAACAATACTTTAAGGTGTTAGATTCTTGAAAGTAGTGAGCTGATGGCATCTACAATATTTTGATCAAGTTGTGAATGTGTGGAACCCTAGTGGTGGATCTTCATTTATATCTTTTTTTTTTGTAGGTAGTGAGCCTCCTTTCTGGACAGTCATTCCTTTCAAGGTAGTGAACCCTTGCATTTGTGCAGTGAGCCTTTGTATCTGGGTAGTGAGCCTTTGTATTTGGTATTGCATTTCTACTATATTGTGAGTTAATCCTCACCATTTTTTTTTCCCTCATTGGGTTTTCCACATAAATCTGGTGTCTCTGGTGTTTGCTTTTTGTTATTTTCATTTCATGTTTACACTTAAAATAACATATTGAATTTAAAGAGAAAATATTAAGTTTAAAGTAAAGTTATTTGATACAACTGATTCACCCCCCCTCTCAGTTGTCTTTTGCATTTCAACACAACATGACACAGGATCGAGTGCTCCATATATTCATACACCAGAAGTTTTTTTGGGCATCGAGAAAAAAATCCCAGTGAACACAAAAGATTTCAGTGATGAACATTTAAGATGAGGTTTACTTTAATTTTGACTTGAATTTAATGCTTGGCTAAGCTGAGAATGGGCTAATGATAGCTTCTTCACTGCCACTACTTTTCCACATTTCAACGTGCCCTAAAACCAAACAAATCATAGAAAAATGGACCCTTTATATATGTAAATCTGCCAGTCACAAAAGAAAGGGTCATTTCTAATATTTCATATTTAAAATGAATTTGGGTGCGGATTTTCTTATGGAATTGGGCACTTATATTTGAAAAATTCTGCAATATAAAAAGATAATCATCTCCAATTCATATTTTTCCACTAATTGTTTCAAAAACCCTTTCCAATAAAACCATTGTGTGCATATCTTGTAATTAATGCATTCCATGAGACCACATTTCTTTGAGGTATTATGTCAAGCAATTCGTGTGCCTTATCTTTTCCTCCATTTTTTTCTCCAAACTCTTCCTCCCTGGTATTGACCTTTCACTTCTCCAATTTGGCGAGTTGGATCGTGAAAATAAGATTTCGACAAGGGTTTTTATTATGAGAGCCAAGCCTTACGGAAGTCGAGAAGGCTTCCTCAACCTTACATAAAGAAAACCAAAATATTATTTGTATCATAGTAGTACTAACCTACAAACCCTAAATATAAGAGAAAAGATAGATTTTAATGGCACTTAGCTTAAGTACAAACTAGTAATCTAATATGAAAGCAATATTGAGGAGTATCAAAAAGTAGTATATTGGTCCTCAGAAAAGAAGTGCAGAGATGTTCCTTTCAAATAAAAATCATTCAACTACTACTGTTGCTCCTCAGAAAGCTTCTCAACATCCATTAAAATCAAATTATGGCCAAGATCTGATATGCATTGGCTTACCTAAATGCATGTCAAGAGAAATTTGCACAGTGTGGCCGCCATTGAGTCTTCTCACATGATCGAGTGCACAGTGAAACCACCATTGAGCCTTCTCACATCGTCAAAAACTCTTGTCACTATTGGTTTCAACTCCTCCAAAATCTTCCTTGCTGGTATTGACCTTTCACTTTTCCAATTTGACAAGCTATAGCCTGAAAATCTCCAATTTCCTGCGTATTAGGGTTAATTTTCCCATGCAAAAAGCATTTCACAATGAATTAGAAAGTAATTAAACTATAAATAATAAAATATCTCATAAAGTAAATTATATAATATTAAATCAACAATTGAATATAATGTTATAGCATTATTCACAATTGCTCCAAGTAAATTACATATAATATTAAATTATAATATTATATTGTAATATAATATATTATTATATTATATTATAATACAACCCACTCCTTCAATTCATTTTTTTTTAATTACCCACTTTAATATCATATTGTCTAATTTTTATTTGTGTCTAATTATTTAGTCATTTTTATTTGTATGACTAATTATTTAGTTGTGTTTTTTTACCCAATGATCAAGTTAGTCACTTATGATGATCAAATTAGTCATTTATAGTTGTGTTGCAAAAAATGAGTCGAATTTAGTCATCTTTAGTTGTTGTGACTAAAAGTGTTAGTCACATAGTCATTTATTTGCCAAATTCTACTAGTGGCTAGTGATAATTTTCTTGGCCTCCATGCCTTTTCTATGTTGTGATCTTGTAATTGTCATAAACTAGTGCCAAGCTTTTGTGGAAATTTGGTGATTTCTAACTATGGAATAAAAGAATGCTTTGTTTTTGGGATTTTTTGTTTTAAGGAAATGAAATTGCACTTGTTTTTGGATTTTTATGTTTTAAGGAAATGAAATTGCATTTGTTTTTGGTTTTTTTTGTTTTACAAGTATTTTTGGGAGCCGCAATTTTCTATTTTCATGTGAGAAGTGGTAATATGGGCCTTCCAGACGCAAGATCGACTTTTCACTCTTGTTTGTCTAGGATATTTTCTATGTTTCTCCATTGAGGTGGTGTTTCTTTTGTTTCGAATATAAAGCTCATCAAACTACTGATTATGTTTGTTTGTTCACCTTCAATTTGCTCAAAGTTTGGTTGTATGATAGGTGTTGTAAGGTTTGGTTGTTGAATTGGATAAATTGGACGCCAAATGGTCATAAAGTGAGTGATATGGGTGAATGATGAAAGATAACCTTTTGGACAAAATGTTTTGGTGTTTCGCTATGGTTCTCATGATTCTCAAGACCCTAAGGTTTCAGTAATGTTTGTAAATAATGCTAACTTTTGGATTTCAAAAACATTGATAACTTGGATTGATATTTCATTTCTTTTTCTAGAGGATATGTTGCAAGAAATATACTTGGACTAGCCTTGAGATTCAAGCAAATTTTGATATCTTAGAAGTTTGAGTGAAGGAATAATCCAAAGTTGTTGTTTTGATTTTGAATCTTAATGCTAGATTGGAGTGTTTTGATTTCTCAAATGGATGATGGGCTATATGGGGTACTTTGGGAGTCTAACTATTTTTGTTTTCACAATATTTTGTAACCAGTTTATGATCATTTTTTTACTTTCACCAAACAACAAAGCAAAAGCAACAATCTTAGAGCAATAGCAACAATTTTTGTCAAAAGCAGCCAATTTTTGGTCGATTGCAGTTGGATCTGAAAGGCAACTGTGGCAAGATTTTTCAAGAGAGGCTTCTATTTCAAGTTTTATGAATGGAAAATAGTGTAGGCAAAAGCGAGCTTCTTGGTCAAAAGTGGCAAGTTTTTGGTTGACTGCGGCCAAAACAATATGTCAAGTGTGGCAATTTTTTGTAATCAATTGTGATAGGATTTACGTCAATTAAGTTTAGATTTTCAAAAGCGATAAATTTTTGACATTCACTGTTAAAAACCAAATAGAAGAAGTGAGCTCTTTTAGGTTGAATGCGGCCAATTTTAGATCAAATGTGGTAGAAACAAAAACAATAGCGATATTATGTGCAGATTTATTTTCTAGTTTTTATGTTTGCAACAAGTTGGATAAATTTGTAGTTTTTAATGACTTTGTTTGATCCAATTTTGAGATTTGGAAAGTAATATCATGCAACACAGCAAACAAAACTATTTGACCCTAAATGTCTACAAGTTTAAGCATGTTTTCTTTCACAAAAGCTCAAAGTTCATGAAAGTTGAAATGCTAAAGTCATAGTTTCCAATGTTTACTTTGTCTTTAATGCAACTTGAAATGTGAGCCTAAATATGTGTAAACCTTTAGGGATATTGTTTTAAGATACCCTTTAAGGAGTGAAAATATAGGGCTCTTTTCAAAGGGTTCGCACTAAGTCAAAAGGGTTTGAAGTTTAATAACCATGTTTAATGCTTGTTTTGATGTGTTCATTTTAATTCAAAAAAATGTTTGATCATCAAAGTAATCGAAAGATTTGGAAATTTCATGAAGATAAATTACACGCTAGGGATAGACACATCCTTTTAGATGGGCTTACCTCTTGTCCCGAAGGGATGATTTTACATGCAACAAATGGAGAGTGTTTTAAGCTCAACCATAAGTCAGACTTGGTAAGTAAATTTTCAGAATCAAAGTTTTGATGCACCACTTCAAAAGAATATTTTTGGCCAAAAGGGGTGGCTTCTACAAAATTTGGTTCTTAGTAATGTTTTGGGATAATCTAGTGTTTGTACATGTGATGATTCACTCATTTAAAAGGTCTCTCAGCCCTCAGAAAGGGTTTTTATGCATCTTATGGATACTGAGGGAGATTTTTCGTTGGTATAGAACATCTACAGCAGATGGTTGATGAATTTCATCACAGCCACAAGTATTATTATAATGGACCAAAATAAAAGTATCGCTTGGGTCATTCCCTCTCACAATGGGAGGTAGGCCCTCAAAAGGTAATACTTTGAAATGAAAAAAATGTGCAAAACTCAAGATGATTTTTGTCACCCAAGATCACCAAAAAGGCGTGAGGGGAAAGGATAGGCACCTAGTTTTCCAAACATGGAATACACAGCGTACAATTCATTGCAATTTTCTTTTTAAGCCCCTTGAGCGGTGCTATCCAAAAATAATGAAATAAAATGTGTACAAGATAGAAATTTGTTCTTGTTATGTGCACCAAAGTGAAGTATTCTGGATTTCAAACAAAGAGATAGCAATATGTAAAATCAAAAAGCATCTGTCCAATTTTAAAAGCCCAAAACTGAGTGTTTCTACCAATCCTTGTTTTAATTGGTCAACAAAAGTAAATCAAGCATTTCGTCAACATATTGAAAGTGTTTGGTCGAAAGCAAACATTTTTTAGAGCACCAAAACAAAGTGTTTTATTCTAATCTAGAAAGCCTTTTGAAATTATTTTTTTAAAGCACCAACTTGAAGTCTTGTTCTAATCTAGAAAGCCTATTGAACGTTCTTTTTAGAGAGCCAAACCAAAGGCATGCAAGTTATATGGGGTTCATTTTAAGCACTAAATCTAAATTTTTCCTAAACTATGAAAGCTTCTGAATTTATTTTTTAAGGTCCCAAATTTGAAACCTTGTTCTAATCTAGAAAGCTTATGGAACATTATTTTTAGAGCACCAAACCAAAGGTATGCAAGTTGTGGGGTTCATTTTAAGCACTAAATCCAAATCTTTCTTAAACTATGAAAGCTTCTAAAAAAAATCTATACTTTGACCATTCACCTTCCCTGCAATAAACTTGTTAGTTTTCTCTTGGGTAAACACATGCCATGCTCCTACAAATCTTGCATAAACAATGTTAGCACCTGTTTATCATTCAAACCAAACAACCATGAGTGTTAGAAATTGAAAACTAAACTGCAAATTTTGGAAAAAATTTAACATATCAAAAGCAAAGAATTTTAAGCAAAAGCAACCCTGTTAGAAGCAATCACAGCTATAAAAAATCAAAAGTGGCCTCTATTATCCAGCAAAAGTAGCTGAAAAATGAAAAAGTGTCTCTATTTCCTTAGCAAAAGCACCAGAAATGTCAAAAGTGGCCAGAAAATAGGTGACTGTGGTCGAAATGATGGGTCAACCACATGAATGTTCTATAGCTGCTACGTGAAAAATTTTCAATTGCGTTTTTGGAACCTGCAACTTCAAAATTCACTCATGAGATAGTTAATGCTAAGGACCATGGTCCCATTGGGCGTGCCAGAATGTGTAAGGGGGAAATCGAGATAATGCAATAAGATTAAATATGAATGAATAGAAACTAATCTAATTCAAAACAAAGATCATGATTCATGCCCACTACTCATGAAATGAACAATACAAGAACAATGAATTCAAGAACGTAATTGAAAAAAAATAAGAACAGTAAATTCAATATAAAATAAAGTTACCCATCTCGTGTTGAGAGTGTTCACAAATATGTTGGAGTATTCGTTGTATCAATGAAAAGCCTCCATTTGTGTGTAGCAAAATTTTCAAAGTTGTGCAATGTCGTTGATCAAAGATGTGTGTAAATCTTGTCAAAAGATCGATTGCGATTTTGGCATTACTTCTTTGTGTAAAATATGTTGATTCTATTATCGTTTTTGAGGAAGAAGATGATTATTATATAGAATTTGTGTTTCGAAATGAACACTCAAGATTGTGTAGTAGAATATCCTGATCAATGGTTTAAAACCATTGAGAGGATTTAGATGGGAATAATTAGTGGATTTTGATTACGTAATTGGTGTGATTGAAGAAATCCGTTTGATTGTTCAGTGGGATTGAGGAAATAGATTGAATAATCTATGGGATTGAAGAAATCATGTTGAGCCTTCAGGTGGGATTAAAGAATGGATGAGTCAATTAGCCAATCAGAGTGAGCAATCGAGGGATCGTAATTTACTCGATCATGAAAGTGGGTGAAGGTAATTAATTAATTAATCATTTTGAGTTGAATGTGCAAATCAAGTTTGACTTTTGCAAACAAAGTTGTATTTGTTTGTTTTGACCTTTTTGAATGATGTTTGAATAATTTATTCAATTATTCAAGTTTAGGGAAAATTAATTTAATTAAACTATTAAATATTAATAATTTAATTGAGTTATGGGAATATGGTAAATTAGTGACACAATTAAATAATTGATGTTATTTAATTAATCGAGAGGAATAAAGTTAGACTAGACCTTTATTAAATAAATGAAATTTATTTAGTTAGTCAAAAAAAGATGAAAAAATGTATTAATTAAATAATGTAATATTATTCAATTAATAGAGGAAATTAGGGTTTTTCAGACTTTATTAAATATGAAATTTATTTAATTCGTCAAAAATTGTGAAAAAGTGAATTAATTAAACAATGTAATATTATTCAATTAATAAAGAAAATTAGAGTTTTTAATGTAATTGATGTGGAATGCAATGATATTTAGTGATAATGATGTCGATGATGAGAAAATTCCATTTAGGATGTGTGATAAGTGAGGTCATTTTAATATGTCTACACATTTTATTTATCCTTAGTTTATTTTATTTTATTTTCAAATTATCAATATAATGTTTTAACATTTTTAACTTATTTTAATTTATCATTTAAAATTAATTATTATTTCATCTAACTAATAAATATCTTATTTTTGATTAATCTATTAATTATTATCATTATTTATTGTCTTCAATTATCATTTTCATCCAATTAATTAAATAATAAATACTTTTATAATTATTTTGAATTACAAGGTTGTATAATTTGAATAGAAAAAGATCATGACAAGTGGGGACACAATGCTCTTGAATCTTAATGATTACAATAATGTCACAATTTAACCATCACATCATGAATGACATAAGATTATTTATTTTAAAATATATATTTCAAATTTATAATATTAATTAACTAGTTTTTGGGATCATATAAACTATTATCTATTGTAAATTTTATTATTAATAATATATCTACAGTCCCTCCACCTTTTACCTAAAAAAAATATTAATTAACTAAATATAAAATATACCATCTATTAAACAAATGTTTTAGTTTATTAATCTCACATAACTCTAATTTAAATGAATACATCATTTACTAAATTAAAATTATTTAGTATAGAATTAATATTGTATCCATTAAAAAACATTACAATCATGCCTATAATCCATATAACATCTAGTCATGACTAGAAAAATGGATCTTGGGAATATTATTAGATTCATTATACTTGTCGGATGAGTGTTTGTAATTTATTTTCAATATTGAATAGTATTGAATTATAATAAAATAAGAAATTATAAAGATGATAAGGAATTAAAGTATTATATACAAAAATTATGATACCACCAATATCATAACCAAACAATCTATTATAACCATTAAAACAATGATGAATAGCATTCATTTGCCCCCCACAACAATAAAATATATTACATTATATATTAGGTATAAGGTCAAGTCTTTCTGACGAGAACTCCTCAAAAAGTAATATCTTTATTATGATAATATGTTGTTGCACATTACACCATAAGGTTGATTCTAATAAACTTGTGACTATAATGTCTTTAAATAACACTTTTATTAAAAATCTACAAAATAAGATTATATTGTTGACTTTAGATTAGCCAATAATTAGATAATTGAGCAATAGACTTTAGGGCCTCACATTTAGACAAAATAATATCAAGGAAGAGTGTAACGAAAAAATTCCATTTGTTTAATGAATTTAGTAATAAAAATATAAATTTATTTGCAAATGGCATTGGAGGTCAATGTTTATGCAAATGATTTAATTAAGTTTTAAATGAAGAATATTGTATTCAAATGGATGGAGATAAGGTTTTTGGTAATGATTTTAATTAATATAAAGTCTTTTGAAGTGACTTCTTAACTTTAATTACTATAATAAATATATTTAAATTTCATATTTCTTAATGAATTTTTTGGGTTTTACATTCAAACACTTCATTTTATAATTAAAAATATATTTTTTTTCTTTTAATAATAATTTATTAAGAAAAATGATATTTTTTAATTATAAAGTTAATTGTTGAAGGTAAAGTCAAATTTTAGCTTAGATGGAGACTTAATAAAGAAATAAATTTAGTAAAGAGATTTAGAATTTAAATACTATTTATTTATTCATATTGATTAAAGTTGGGAGGTCATTATGAAGAAATTTTATATTGATTAAAGTTTGGAGGTCATTACCACAATATCTTATCTCCATCACAAAATAACTTGAATAAATTTTTATTCATTGAATAGTAAAAAATTGAGTGGGTAAGAATGATATTTAGACCTTCCCTAGTCCTTATTCTAGTTCCCATTGGAAAATATTAGAGAATGTGCCTTTAAATTTTTGAATCATATAATTGAGTAGAGAAATATAGAGGAAATGCTAACTCAATATAGCTCAACTAGAGTACCTTCTAGAGAGAATATGAATACACCTAGTGTATATTTAGGAAAAATATTTCTAAATCTCGCAATTTAAAAAGCTTGCTATTTATAGTAATTGTGTATTTGAGCATGGATTAGTTTGAAAATTTCTCCAAAGTTACAAAATTGTCAAATAAGCATGTTGGTAAAGTTGTTGGAAGTGGATTCACTCTGAGAGGGGGGGGGGGTAATTTCGAGTGGAGTAATTTTAACTTTTAACTCTGATTGCATAATGAAACATTTACTAATACAACCCAATGTGATAGATTTGTTTAAGCAAGTGATCATTAGTACTTCGGATCAGATTGACATGAAACTTGACTTAACATTTACAACCCATATTAAAAGCATCATATGATATTGTTCAATCAAAGCTTTATGAACCATCTTATTGTGCTTTAAGAATAGAACTATAATACTTTATAAAAAATGCAACTTTGACTTGCTTTTGACAAACTATTGAGCATTCATATAATTAACACAGAATGCAGATGCAAATTCACTTTATGAAAGACCTTTAGCAACAGATTTGCACAACTTAAATTTGCATGATTGACTTGAACAGAACAACCTTAAGATATCAGAGCATTGACCAAATAAATCATCACCATAACATAAATGACTGAAAGAAAGATAATGCAAGATAGACATAAAACACACAAATGAGAGACACCGGAATTGTCGAGTGGAAAACCCTCCTGGGGTAGAAAAACCACTCCTAAACTACCTTACTGGCTTAATTTCAAAACCACTGCTTACAAATTTCTGAGCACCAACTCAAGGAGCACTATCCCCTCATTTAGAGACACCAATCTCAAGGAGCACCAACCTGTCATTTAGAGACACCAATCTCAAGGAACACCAACCCCTTTACTATTTTAGTAAATCATACAATGATACAGAGGATCTCTCTATTTCTCTTTTATCTATCAAGTGCCTCTTGACAAACAATAACTAAAATCCTCAAAGTTCCAAAATGAACCTTCAGAATTTCAGGCATTGTCAAGTCTTAAGTCAACTTGATTATCAACTCATATTTCAGATTTTCAATCTCAAAGCTCAACATTTTTCAATACAGTCACTATGATGTATTATCACAAGTTTTCCCTTTTGTTTCATATATTTCTCATTGTTCTTCTTCCATCATTTTTCAATCAACTCTCTATTTTTTTTTTATACTCTTTTCATGGATTGTCATAGAAAAACAGTTAACACACCATTTTGCTCCTTTTTTATTTTTCTTTATATTAGAGCCGTGATCTCTCTGTTTTCATCTGATTACAGATTTCATCATAACATCCAAGGAAGGTTACAACCGTTGCTTGATTTTCTATTTTAGGGAATAAAACAAAGATGATTATCAGGTTACCAAACCTTTAATTGACCAACAATGCCATGTGTTACAGTGTCCATGTGTGAAAGATCAATATGAAGAAGTTCATTTGACAGGAATATCCAAGCATTTTTCAAATATAGAGAGCAGACTAAACCCTTTCCTCTCAAGCAACCTGCACAAAACAGAGCTAAGAAACAAGAACCATTAAATCATATATGAAATTCATGAACAAAACCCTCAAGAAGCCAATTGCAACAACAGTGCATCCAACAACTCCAATGCAATGTAACCGTAACTTCAGAATAATGCATCCAATAATAACCATTATGAAATAATCCATGTAAGAGACTGAACAGATTCGAAGTCATCATGATTTCCCCAAACAGATACCAATGTTTCATAAAACTGATAAGATAAATATATTGTAAAGTGCAGTTAAAAATTATATGCAATCTTTTTGGTTCTGACCAGTAAAAATGATTTAACTAATTTTTCACCTTCCATTTGGAAGTAACGGTTCTGCAACCCAAATGAAAAAACTGAATACTTGAGAGTATCAAAATAGATGTTGCATGTAGCAATTTTTACCAAACTGCAAAGTGGCTTAGCAACTCGAGCTTCTCCCTTATGCGAGCTTTTATTCGATGGCAAGAAACTAATAGGTGAGCCAACCAATGTCATGGTCTTCCTATTTTCAATACGCTACCAAAGATCAGTAAACCAGCTACTAGAATAGTGAAATGGCTGTGAGATAAACAACTCAATGATGGCGGCCAGAATAGGGTTTCAAAAACTTTCGAACAATGAAGCATAATAGTGACTTAAGTTTCCCAAAATAACCAACAAACAATTTTATCTCTTTCTCAACCGCACTACCGCACCCTTCAAACTGTTCACATGCAGTATAGTGGTAACTAACACTTAACAGTTACCTCTTCCTTAACCACCCAACCGTGATCTTTCTTCGGGCTACCCGTGGTATAGTGGTAGCTCCAAGCTAACCGCTAGCCACTTCCACCGCTTTACCGCGGTGAGCTACTTAATAGCTCATAGTACAATGGTTACAATCTTTCTAGTCACTGGCAGTTACCACCGCATTACTGCGACTACCTTCCTGACTGCCCACGGTGTAGCGATAACAGTCGTCTTGCCACTGGCGGTTTCCACCGCGTTACCGCGGTTACATTCTTGACAGCTCGCGGTACAGTGGTAGTTGTTCTACTTGCCAATAGCTGCTTTTACCACATTACCACGATTGCTCTCTTAGCATTCTATGGTACCACGGTAAGATGTTCGTGGCCTTACCAAACACATGTCGACAAACTCATTTCCGTTTGACAGTAGTTGACTATAAGAAATACTGACGAAAACGTGCCATGAAATATTACCTCCAAATGTCGATGGCTATTAACTTTTATATCCCCAAGAAATCAAGACTAAGTCATTGCCAATGTGACATTAAAATATTAACTAATTCCTTTACCTGTTGTTGGCCTTAAGGCCTGATTTAAATGTCAACCCTTTTGACCCGTTTCAAATGCAAAAAAGACCGATTAGAATACCTTTACCCAAGGTCGAATGCCACCTTGAAATATTCAATGCTCTATAATGTGCCATTTCCAAAAGATGTCAAAAGACTTATGAGGTAGTGAAGACTAAATTTGCATGATGAATTTACAATGCCATTCTCCCATACCAAAATACCATAACTGAATGAAGAAGGAATGATCAAATTTTATCTCAAAGCCATAAACACAATGATGATCAAACCCCTATAATTTGCCAAAAAGGAATACTGAGTGCTCAAAAACATTAACAAGATTGTCCCTCAAACCCATGCCACTAACTTAAGAAAGAGAAGTATACCTTGACGAATATCAAGATTCTTGTAACTGATCAAGCATAATTAATCAACCTGTAAAGGAACTGATCATGTCAGTCACTTCTAATCAAGTGAAGTACTGAAACACAAATCTTAAACTAGAAAAAAACATCACTTGATCAATGAAACAAGGAGCTAGTAACCGGAATGCCCTAACTGAGATTTGCACATGGAGCCAAATAACAAACGTGCCAACCAAAATATGAACCAGCTGAGAAGATAACCATCAAGCCAACAAGATGCCAGATAACCATAAGATGACATCAAGGACAAAACAACATAAGAGGGATTCAACAAACTCCCCCTTTGTCCTTGATGGAAAAAACTGAGCCACCAAACCAAAGATGAAATACAAGAACCAAATGCTCACAATTCTCCCCCTTTTTGTCATAAGGACAAAGGAATATACCACCATATTCTCCCCATTTTCACTATGAAATACAACAACCAACCAATACCTAGTTGTAGATATACCAAGAATGCAGCAAAAAAAATTGTAGACCCAATACCATAAGCCATTATGATCACAACACCAATGAGTAATGAACCAATTCTTTCAAGCACCTCTATTTTGATGCGAATGCAGATGAATCCTCTTTTTAAGAACTAATACCATGGTCACTTGTTATACCAATTTTTACCTGAAACAAATACATGCCCATGCAAAACTGTGACCTGTAACATAATTCTCACTGTCAGTCCAACAAAAACATAAGCATCATGAATATCCTGACAGATGAGTTATGTAAGTTGCCACACCATGAATGCCAATGGATATCATCTTAATGACATGAATTTAAACAAATAAATCAATCTCTGGTTTGACATCCCGGGCAAACCAATCATTATAAGATAGTAAATCTGAACACCACTGTACAACCACAAACCAAGCAACCTGTCAAAGATTCATAACCAGAACTGCACACCAAGGCCAACTATTCCACCCTTTGATCATTTTAAACTTCATTCTCCATTTTCAACTATAAACACACTGTTACCATTATGAATAACCATGCACAAGTGCATGTCCAGTTGTAATGAGCATATGGAAAATATCAGTACCATCATATAAAAACTAAGAGCATGCCATAAAATATGTGAACCAAGAACCAATTGTTCACATTAAGTACCACCCAAAAAATGTAAATGTGTCACCAAAATTGATATTGATATCAAGGACAAAACAACCAATGAACCATTTGAAAATACACTTAGAGCAGCAAACAGAGAACAACAAATTGTAAGAGAGCAACCATAGAACCAACTTCCCCCAACGAATAAGCTTCACAAAAATATTTTATGATCTTGTTCTCCAGAATAACACCTTTTACCAGAAAAACACAAAGTAGCCAAATATGTAGCAAACAATCCACTACACAAGTCTCAAGACACCAAACTGTCAGTATCCCATAATAAACAACTGTCAAAAGAAAGTATTGATCATTAGATGCATATTGAAAATTTCATCATTCAAGAATACCCAAACTTCTATCAATGTTGTTTGTTGTCCTCAAGATCTCGTATACAATACCAACATAATCAAAGCCAAAAATGTTGCATCAACAACCACAATCCCATAAATAGATGAATTTATAGCAACCACTTAGTATGTTGTTCATAGTTTTCAAGCACAACACTCTAGAACTCGGAATTTTCAGTTTAGTTCTTTTCAAGTAACTGCCTCTATCATTCTTCCAATTTAGACCTCAACGAATTCACTGTCATAACATGCTTTGTTGCTCATTTTTTATCAATTTTCTGTTATAGAAGGTTTCAAAGTATTGATTAAAGATAAGACAATATAGAAAGATTTGATGATAAAGACAAAGAGAGCACTTCTTGACTGTTCAAGATTCTTAACCTCATGAATTTTTTTGAGTAACACAAACCATCACCAACGGTGGGCAATGTAAGTGTGCCACTGGTATCTTTTACTATGGACACACACAACTACACAAAAGGTATCAATTGCAGCAACACCAAATAGTCATATTAGAAAATCATCTTTTAACTTAATGATGATATAGATGGATCATTGCAATAAGACAGTTATCATCACATACTGTCACTGTTATTTCCAGCAAGACAATAAAATAGATCTGTGTCTTGCATTTGATGATATGTAGGTTATGAAACAACAAAATTCTGCTACCTTTTATTTAATATCAAAGGGGTTTATTCAAAAAGCATTAATCATCTCCCCTTATCTTCATACTATCTTTCAAAAACTTAGTGATCATTCTTGTGCAACATGTACAAGTTTTAGTTCTTCATTTTTCTTTTCTTGCTTTCTTCTCCATACTTGTATAGGCTTTGTCTTTTCCTTACCCATGGTATTCTTTTCTTCTTTTTTTAACATGTAGTCCTTAGATGGCTTTATCGAATTTTTCTTACACCATTGTGCTTTGTGTCCAAACCCATTACACCTATAACATTTAGTAGAGTTGTCTAGACCAAAAAGAGAATAATTTCTTTTGGGAATGTTGTATGAACCTCTCTTGACATTTCTCACATCATTATGACCTTTATTCATCCAACAATTTCTTGCTCTATATCCATAAGCATTGCAACAAAAACACTAGCCATGAAATTGAGAGTGGTTATACCTGATAAACGAAGATCTTGATGATATTTTTGTCCTCGTGCATTTTTATTTTATTTGAGCATCAACAATATGGTGATCGAGATCAACTTTCAATCTTGGTGTATTCTTAGCAGTAAATGACTTTCTAGGATAACATTTAATAATTAATATAATTATTAAATGTCACTTTATGCAAACTAACGTGAAATCTTAAGAAGGGAATAAAGGTAACTTAATCAACATAATTAAGTTAAGACCTTTACCCTAACACCCCCCATTAAGATGAGCAACAGTGCAGCTACAAACAAATGCAAGAAAAGCAAAGGTAACTACAATGCAAGAAGGCAAACATGGGTCCTGGCAACTAGGTCAGATCAGGTACCCAAATACAACCAAATCTCTGTAAAATGGAGATATAGAGAAAACCTCATGGGAAAAAGCTCTACTCCAAAAAGAGATGCAGAAGGCCAAAAAGAAGAACATCACTGAAGCAGAGTAAAGGTCTTAACTTAATTGTGTTGATTAAGTTACCTTTATTCCCTTCTTAAGATTTCACGTTAGTTTGCATAATGTGACATTTAATAATTATATTAATTATTAAATGTTATCCTATTAGGGCTTCTATTAGGGTTTTTCCTATTAGGGTTTTATTAGGGTTTACATGATCTCCTTTTTATAAGGATTGATCCCATTGTATTTCATATCAATTCATTCTCTCATTCTCTCTGATATATACATTTTCAGTTTTTAGAGAACCCTTGCTTGTTTGTCTCCATCTCTTCTTTTGTGACAGGTTATTTGCATGCAGGTGATCTTCGGGGTTTGTGGTGTTGTATTTTCTCAACTCCTACAGAGATCAACTTTCAATATTGGTGTATTCTTAGCAGTAAATGACTTTCCATCAGCAGTAGTAAAAACTGTTTCATTCTTAGATTCTTCTGTAGAGCCTTGTCCAACCTCATATCCCTCTCCTGTAGGATCTCTAAATTGCTTTTGTCTGCCAATCATCTCATTCAATAAATTAGTACTGCAATCAAATTTCTGATTTTTAACCAATTGACTCTTAGCACTTTCAAGCTTTTTTCTCAAAGCAACTACTTCTCCTTCAAGTTTTAGACATTCAATCTTTTTAGCTTCCAAATCAGACTTTACAACACCTGCAATCCTTTTGCATTCTTCAATTTCAATTTTCTGATTGATAATCAAATTATCTTTAAGAGTTAGTTCTTTTAACAAGGAATCATTATCTGAACATCTCTTAAATGAGGCAACTTCATTTTCCATTTTATTGCATAATTCATTCTTGTCTTTTAACTCTGATACTAATCCCTCTTCTGTCTTTTTCTTGTCAACAATTTGGGCTTTCAAAAATTCAATAGTCTTTTTATCATTATTCTGATCTTGTATTATAGCTTTATTGACACTAACACCTTCCTGTAAGCGTACCTTAAGATCCTAATTTTCTTTTCTAATCCTCTTAAGCTCATCTAAGGAAGCAAGAAGTTTTGCCTCTAAATCAACTTCGAACTCATCACCTTCACAATCCTCTTCGTCAAATTCTTGTTCAAAGTCACTTACCAAGTGATCTTCTTCACCGACTATAAAGTCACTTTTAGTATTAGCTGGCAAGGGTAATTTTTGAGACAAAACTTCACAAGACTTGCTAGGGATTGATTTATCAAATATTTGCTTGACACAAGTAGCTTTCTTTCGAACTTTGTTCCTTTTGCACTTAGCCATGAAAAATACTCCACGACACCCAAAAATAGACTTCCAAGACCATAACCAATCCTAGGTATGAAACCTAATGCAGGACCCTATGCTTTGATACCAATTGTTGGAAGTGGATTCACTCTGAGAGGGGGGGGTGAATCCAAGTGGAGTAATTTTAACTTTTAACTCTAATTGCATAATGAAACTTTTACTAATATAACCCAATGTGATAGATTTGTTTAAGCAAGTGATCATTAGTACTTCGGACCAGATTGACATGAAACTTGACTTAACATTTACAACCCATATTAAAAGCATCATATGATATTGTTCAATCAAAGCTTTATGAACCATCTTATTGTGCTTTAAGAATAGAACTATAATACTTTATAAAAAATACAACTTTGACTTGCTTTTGACAAACTATTGAGCATTCATATAATTAACACAGAATGCAGATGCAAATTCACTTTATGAAAGACCTTTAGCAACAGATTTGCACAACTTAAATTTGCATGATTGACTTGAATAGAACAACCTTAAGATATCAGAGCATTGACCAAATAAATCATCACCATAACATAAATGACTGAAAGAAAGATAATGCAAGATAGACATAAAACACACAAATGAGAGACACCGGAATTATCGAGTGGAAAACCCTCCTGGGGTAGAAAAACCACTCCTAAATTGCCTTATTGGCTTAATTTCAAAACTATTGCTTACAAATTTTTGAGCACCAACTCAAGGAGCACTATCCCCTCATTTAGAGACACCAATCTCAAGGAGCACCAACCCGTCATTTAGAGAAACCGATCTCAAGGAGCACCAACCCCTTTACTGTTTTAGTAAATCATACAATGATACAGAGGATCTCTTTGTTTCTCTTTTATCTATCAAGTGCCTCTTGACATACAATAACTAAAATCCTCAAAGTTCCAAAATGAACCTTCAGAATTTCAGGCATTGTCAAGCCTTAAGTCAGCTTGATTATCAACTCATATTTCAAATTTTCAATCTCAAAGCTCAACATTTTTCAATACAATCACTGTGATGTATTATCACAAGTTTTCCCTTTTGTTTCATATATTTCTCATTGTTCTTCTTCCATCATTTTTCAATTAACTCTCTTTTTCTATTTTTATACTCTTTTCATGGATTGTCACAGAAAAATAGTTAACACACCATTTTGCTCTTTTTTATTTTTCTTTATATTAGAACCCTGATCTCTCTATTTTCATCTAATTACAGATTTCATCATAACATCCAAGAAAGGTTACAACCGTTGCTTGATTTTCTATTTCAGGAATAAGACAAATATGATTATCAGGTTACCAAACCTTCAATTGACCAACAATGCCAGGTGTTACAGTGTCCATGTGTGAAAGATCAATATGAAGAAGCTCTTCTGACAGGAATATCCAAGCATTTTTCAAATATAGAGGGCAGACTGAACCCTATCCTCTCAAGCAACCTGCACAAAATAGAGCTGAGAAACAAGAACCATTAAATCATATATGAAATTCATGAACAAAACCCTCGAGAAGCCAACTGCAATAGTAGTGCATCCAACAACTCCAATGCAATGTAATCGTAACTTTAGAATAATGCATCCAATAATAACCGTTATGAAATAATCCATGTAAGAGATTGAACAGATTCGAAGTCATCATGATTTCCTCAAATAGATACCACTATTTCATAAAACTGACAAGATAAATATATTGTAAAGTACATTTAGAAATTATATGCAATCTTTTTGGTTATGACCAGTAAAAACTATTTAACTAATTTTTCACCTTCCATTTGGAAGTACCGGTTCTGCAACCCAAATGAAAAAACTAAATACCTAAGAGTATCAAAATAGATGTTGCATGTAGCAATTTTTACCAGACTGCAAAGTGGCTTAGCAACCCGAGCTTCTCCCTTATGCGAGCTTTTATTCGATGGCAGGAAACTAATAGGTGATCCGACCAATGTCATGGTCTTCCTATTTTCAATACGCTGCCAAAGATCAGTAAACCAGCTACTAGAATAGTGAAACAGTTATGAGATAAACAACTCAATAATGGCGGCCAGAATAGGGTTTCAAAAACTTTCAAACAATGAAGCATAATAGTGACCTAAGTTTCCAAAAATAACCAACAATTTTTTTTATCTCTTTCTCAACCGTGCTACCGCACCCTTCAAACTGTTCACCTGTGGTATAGCGGTAACTAACACTTAACATTTACCTCTTACTTTACCGCCCAACCGCGGTCTTTCTTTGGGCTACCCACGGTACAGCAGTAACTCCAAGCTAACCACTAGCCGCTTCCACCGTGTTACCGCGGTGAGCTACTTAATAGCTCGCGGTACAGCGGTAACAATATTTCTTATCATTGGCGGTTACCACCGAGTTACCGTAGCTACCTTTCTGACTGACCGCAGTGTAGTGGTAACAGTCATCTTGCCACTAGCGGTTTCCACCGCGTTACCGCGGTTACATTCTTGATAGCTCGTGGTACAATAGTAGTTGTTCTGCTTGTTGCTAACCGCTTTTATTGCATTACCGTGGTTTCTCTCTTAGCAGTCTACGATACCATGGTAAGATGTTCGCAGCCTTACCAAACACATGTCGACAAACTCATTTTTGTTTGACAATAGTTGACTATAAGAAATACCAACGAAAACGTGCCATGAAATATTACCTCCAAATGTCGATGGCTATTAACTTTTATATTCCCAAGAAATCAAGACTAAGTCACTGCCAATGTGACATTAAAATATTAACCAATGCCTTTACCTGTTGTCGACCTTAAGGCCTGATTTAAATGTCAACCCTTTTGACCCAATTCAAATGCAAAAAGGAGACCGATTAGAATACCTTTACCCAAGGTCGAATGCCACCTTGAAATATTCAATGCTCTATAATGTGCCATTTCCAAAAGATTTCAAAAGACTCATGAGGTAGTGAAGACTGAATTTGCATGATGAATTTACAATGCCATTTTCCCATACCAAAATACCATAACTGAATGAAGAAGGAATGATCAAAGTGTATCTCAAATCCATAAACACAATGATGATCAAACCCCTATAATTTGCCAAAAAAGGAATACTGAGTGCTCAAAAACATTAACAAGATTGTTCCTCAAACCCATGCCACTAACTTAAGAAAGAGAAGTATACCTTGACGAATATCAAGATGCTTGTAACTGATCAAGCAGAATTAATCAACCTGTAAAGGAACTGATCATGTCAGTCACTTCTAATCAAGTGAAGTACTGAAACACAAATCTTAAACTAGAAAAAAACATCACCTGATCAATGAAACAAGGAGCTAGTAACCGGAATGCCTTAACTGAGATTTGCACATGGAGCCAAATAACAAATGTGCCAACCAAAATATGAACCAGCTGAGAAGATAACCATCAAGCCAACAAGATACCAGATAACCATAAGATGACATCAAGGACAAAACAACATAAGAGGGATTCAACAAAAGTTTCTATCCAAGATCATGTATGAATTTGAAGATATTAAAGGTTCTATTTTTAAAAGTTTCAAATTCAATTTTGAGGCACTTAAAGGCTATTTATAGACCTAAAAATGGTCATAACTAGAGGGTGATCCCACAATACCGGTTTACAATTTTTGGCCAAACTGGACATTGAGCTGATTTTTTTTAACTAAATTTTCACTTTTGAGCACTTATAGCTTCTAAACCATGAGGAATTGGAGGATGATGCAAACTAGTGATCTGTGACATTTTGTATGTAGATTCTATTTTTTTTTTAAAAAAAAAATTGAATCAAATTGTATTTATTTTTCCATCTCCTTTGAAAACTAGTTTTTAATAGTAAACGCCATTTTTAATGAGTGACGTGTACTTGCTAATACAAATTTTCTCTATGAAGGATAAAATTCTATTTTTTCCAAATTCAGATTTGTAACTACGATATCTAGTGCATGCAATTGGTTTCATGGTATTTTATTAAATATTTTTTTCTTAATTAAGTTTTAAAATCAAACTAGTTATAATTTAAACATAGGTTTACTTGCTAACATAAAAAAATTTGTATGTATCAATTTTATTTTTTTTGTTGGATCAAGGACATCAATATCTATCGCATAGATATTTTTCATTTTTTTTTTATAATTCGCTGTATTTCCACATGTTCAAAACAAAGAGCTTGATTTTTGGTGAAAAACCTATGTTTAATTAAACTAATAAAACCAAAATATATTAAAATTATATTCATGGATAGCTCGTTCCAAGGAATACCATCATCTAGTTGGGTCTGTGAAGTTTCCTCCATTTTCATCCTCAACCTAAGATTTGAAAGACAAAAATTTACAAAAAAATTGGTAGAAGAGGTGATGAGAGGCAAAAAAGATGGGTTTGAGCGAACCCCCCTTGACCCCTTTGATCAAAGGGGGGTTCACTCAAACCTGTTGGAAACAAGCCACACTAAGAGGGGGGGTGAATCAGTGTTGTGCAAAAAATAACTTTATTAACCTTTAACTTCCAAGCATTAGAAACATTCAATCATAATGCATAAACAAGAAAATAAACACAACACCATAACACCAAGATTTTTACATGGAAAGCATGTTAGGGGAAAAATCATGATGGATGGCTAATCCACAATTATGATTCTGAGTATACTCAAAATGAAGATTACAAAAGGGGAATGCACTTGCATTCAGGCATACTACCTAGAGCTCACTGCTCAAAGAAAAGATGTCTTGTTGCCCAAGAGTTCAGATTAAAACCATCTAAAGATTTGAACTAAGATGATAGCATCTAAAATGCCTGATTACAATTATGGATTAAGTACAATAATAGATTTGTTGCCTTATAGACTGATTTTGTAACTTTGTTCTACTCTGCTCACACACACCACATAGGTTTTCTATGTGCAAGTGAAACTACGCTTGATTGCACCTTTGCTTTGCTCTAACTCATGGTTTGAACACTAACACAATGTGTACATCTTCCAAAATAATACGGACGATCATGTATATATCTGGAACATAGGATTTATTTACACTTTGTCGGCTTCAACAAAATTACAACTGTCGGCTCACATGATGAGAAATATGCAATGCATACCCTTAATGGCTGGCCACAACTTGGCTAAGACCCAATAAAAGATATACAAATATAGAGATATTCAATTAATTAGTTCTCATACATTTGTGACTTAATATGTTTTTGAAGTCGGTCTTAATACAAGAAAAATTGAGAATACGCCAATCGAATCTTCTAAATCTCATGCGACTAGGTATGAGCCACTATGCTTCAATCACAACAAAGATGATACATCAATAATCATTCCTGAGATGTGTAACACAAAATGGTAACCTAAAATCTATGCACAGATCGATGAATGTTGAGTTACCGAATATATTGTTTTGCCTTGTCAATTTTCAATCTATCTATTGGTAGACTTGAATGAGGATGTGTATACCTTATCAACGCATAGGGTTTCCATCAATGAAAACACCAAATGAAAGTTGCATTTTTATTTTTCCAACAATCTCCCCTTTGGCATTGATGGCAACACTTAGTGAAAAATTACTAAGTGTTAGATCAGTACCAAGATAAACTTCACTGCAATCCAAAATTTCAAAAAAAATGCTACTCTCCCCTTGAGCAGATTATACATTTTTCACACCACTTTTCCCCCTTTGACATCAATGGCAAAGGCAGGGGTCGCATATCAAAAAGGATTAATCAAAATTTTGTTTGTACAAAGGTGCTTCTTTACCTTACAAAAGTTGAAAGATGTTTGTGAAATCCTTATTTAACTACGCCAGGTTTGAATCCCAAACTCGTTTAAGGCTTTCAATTATTGTTATGTGTCCACAAATCAGATAGGACAATTTTTTTGCGGATTCTAGGCTGGTTGGATCATTGACTACCATAGTTTCTTCTCCTTATTTTAGAGCACTATCCATTACATCAATTTTGGGGATAATAATGCTTCTAAGTTCACAGGTTCTAAAGACAATTTTGTCATTTTCATGCTTTAACCCTTTTATCTTGTTAAGCAGTGACATAACTTCACCTTCAATCTTCCCAACACCACCAGATAGTGGATCAAATGCCCCGGAGATAGTTGCTAACTGATTCTCCAGGTCTTCCACTTTCTTTTCATTTGCTTCTATAAAATTTGAAAAAGACAAACAAGATTTGAAAATATTTCCTCCTTTAGATAGAGCATCCTCTATGTGCTTGACACAAGAGGCCAAAGAGAATTTGTATTTGGCAATCAGTATTTTCAATCCATTAAACCTTTTTGCATCAAATTCCTTCTGCACTTTTTCCAACATAGACTTTTCAATAGACTCAAAATGAGAACTCATCGAGATGATAAGCCTCTTCGGTTCACTAGATGAAGATTCAGTTTGATATTTCACAAAGGAGTGCATGATCTTCTCCAATACTCCAGACGCAAGTGCCAACAATTCACTATCTTCAATATGTTATTTTAGCAACTCTTCTTGAGCTTTTAATTGAGAAAATGAGGCCACCTTCGTTATCTGGATTGGGCTCAAAGTTGATAGGTCAATGGGACCTTTAATTAGTTCTGTCTCATTCTCTTCCTTATGTTCCACTAGAAATTTCTTAACTATCTCGGTAGTGTCTCTTGACTTCATTTTTACATCACTTTTCTTTTCCTCAACTAATGCTTCCACAATTGAAGCTTTTGATTTCTCTTCAGTTTTCTCTACCGGTTCAACTTGTACATTCATAGTTGCATCAGCATCCATGGGGATTTTGTGTTGTTATTCGGAAGTGGAATCTTGAATTTTTCATTGGCACCAAAATTTTCTTCTTCATCATCTTTGACCGGATTAGATGAGACATTATCTATAGACACAACTTTAATTATGTCAATTAGTAGAAGCTCTTTCAGAATTTTTTTTGCTTCTTGTACAACTTCATCTATTAGGCCAATCATCAGTTTATTGACCCTTGAATTGCTTATGAACTTCCTTTTTGCTTTGTTCAGGAATGGTTGCATGTCTTCCACGGACATTTTTGAACATAGTTTGGCAAGAACTCTTTCTCTCATTTGTTCTTATTCATTCAAGGCACTTAATCTCCTTGATTCTAGAATATCATACAAACCTTTTGGGAGGCTAGACATTATTTAAACCAAAACTTTTTTGAAGATATTCATGTACTTTATTGTAGCTTCTTCTAGAATTATTCTATCAAATACAGAGAAAGATTCATACCATTGAGAAAGCGGTTTAATATTTCCATCTGAAATTATTGCTTTTTCAAATTGATCATCAGACATACCAGGTGTGTCAACCTTGGTCTTCTTCTTTTCCTGAGCATCTACACTGGAGGGTTTTGGCACAAAATCTGCTTTAGTACCTTACTATTTGATTTCCTTGACATCTTCATCGGATTTTGTTTCCTCATCATCAAAGACAGTCATGTAGACTCTTTTTCTTTTTTCTTTTCTTTCCTTGGGCTTCCTTTCTAAACCTTTTGCTTTCAATTTTCACAGGAGCGGATTTCATTGTAGGAGCTAAGTGATATGTCAAGCTTCTAGTTGTCCTAGTTTGGGAATATGGTGTTGTCGGACTAGGTGATTGTGCTTTTGTTGCCTCTTTAGTAGCATGCCATGTTGTTGCATCTCTTGCCCTTTTCTCCCTAACTTCATTTAGTTGCTCTGGGGATACACCCAAACATTCGGTAATAACTTCAACTTATTTTCTTATTATTTTGGTTGATGCCATTTTCTTGAGCTCATTATGAGTTTGAGTGTGCTTTTCTACATAAGTACCAAATCTCTTTTTAGTCAGATCTAGAGGTTTTCTTAACAGATGTTGGGAATAAATTTCTAAAATATTTTCCCTGACCTCATAGCCCATAGGCATGATCCAAACAGTTCTTGGATATGTTGCTTCTATCAGGCACCGATCGACATTCACCATAAAGCAGATTGAATCTTTGTATTTCTCCACAATGGTGGTGGGAATTCTTTCCCTAGCTTGCATGCTAGCTTGAAAGATTTTGAAGTAACCCCAAATATCAACATTTTTGGTTTTCATATTTGTAAGGTTGTACAATAGATTCTTGATTTGTTCGGCTACCAGAATGTTCTTTTGCCACTAAAATTTTACAACACTTGAGACTTCTTCCATGAAATAACAAAATAAGCATAGAAGAAAATTGCCATATTTGAATGAATTTTTCTTGTCCTTTTTGATCTTCACAAGGTTTTCCATCAACTAAATCCTTAATAATTCACAGAGATCATATTTCATATTTTATTTCACCATCTGGTAGGTGGTGTAAATTGTCATATCGGATATAGATTTTTCCCAGCTAGAGTGGTAAATATTATAACCAATTACCATGGATGCAAATCTAAGATCTATATCAGAAATATTGTTAACATACATTGCTCTCATGTCATATGTCTAGCTTGTGGCATCGGTGATAGTTTGACTTTTCACGGACTTCAAAACATGTAGACCACTGGAGGAATTCAAACCAGTTACTGCACTTATGGCTTCCTTATTAATTTTGAAGGGAATAGTAAGCCACATAAATTCTGCATGTACTCGGCTTAAGACATAGTGGACCCATTCCGACTCCATGAGCACGGGAAATTTAACCATCAAAATGAATTTCTTTGTTTCCAAGATTTGGTGTTCTGGTTTTACACTGAAATTTTCATCAACGATATGATGATTGTACAAATTTGCAAGTTGATTGCTTCCCAAATCCTCAATATTTGCATGAATGTAAACCCTAATATCTTTTGTATGCAAGACTCCATGCGGAACTAACGAAAATGCCCCTAGTGGATCGATCTCTAAAGACTTGTGGGGATGCAATTTAAATTCAAGACAAGGTCTATCCTTATCTTCAACCACTAAAGGAGTATTCATCTTGCCCAAATCACAAAAACCAAGAATTTCTTAATAAATATCTTTTTCTGCCAGATGCAAAATCAATCGCTGAATTACTTTCACACTTGATTTTTGCCTTAATTTGCCTTAGGTCGCCTAGAGCTCTCCAACTTCTTTCACTTAATATAGAAAAGTTGCAAATGAGGAATAAAAGTGACCTTTTATCACTTGCATACTTAACTTTTTGTCACAATAAATGCATTTTCCCTAATTCATTTGGTTGTGCTTTTACTATGTACATAAACCTGATAACTCTTTTGTGGAAATGAGATATGGTATACTACTTCCTCCGATGAGTTCACCAACATTTTTTGGGCATCTGTCCATCTCTAGTATGTACTTACATCCGGTGTCATTTACCGATTAGGGGGTTTGATTATTTTCTTGACTGCTCCCCCTGGGCCAAAGGCTTGAGACTGATTCCTGGAGGAATTACTAGAGGTAGGTTTTGGTGTAGGTGCAATTTCTTCAACGGAGGGACTCTTCTTCACCCATTTTTTCTGCATTTGTTGCCTGACCTCATCTGCAATGACTTTACCTTTTCCTTTCACATCCTTTTGCATATTTTTCCTTTGATTTACTAGACCTTTTCTGTTCTGACAGAATGTAGCAATGTGTCCATTTTTTGTAATTATAGCATACAACATTCCTCTTACCAGACCGGTTTTTCCATTATTTTTCTCTTGATCTCTATTGATTAGCAACATGTCCAGGTCTATTGCAAGTATAGCATTTGATGTTTCTGTTAAATTGATTCATCATAGTTTTGCATTCATTTCACTTATGAAAATTGAAACACTGAACTGAGAAATATGGACCACTTCGATTCATTCTTCTTCTGCACTGAGAAGTCATGTGTCCAACTTTTTTGCAATTAAAACAATATCCATTGAATTTTTGAGCATTAGGTTGTCTTACCAGATACCTTGCATAGTTGTTCATCTGATTTCTCTGCCTGAATATCCTTTGTCTAGAATCCTTTTGTCTGGACTTAGAGCTTTCTCCTTTCCCAATCCAAGACCTCTTTTATCACCATGAGTCCTCTGATTATCAATTAGATCATTGAGCATGGTTGATCTGGCTTTGAATTTTTCCTTGTACTCATTTGCAGTAGCAAGTTCATTTCTGAGATCATCCAACTGTCTTTTGAGTGCTTCTTCACTATTTTGGATACTTCCAATTCATCATCCAATCGGCTACATACTTCATATTTTTATTTCAAGTATTGTGCTAGGCTTTCTTCATTCTTCTTTCTATCTTCAATCTCTTTGGTCATTCTCATCATGATGGATTCTATTTCAGCCTTCAAAATTGTATTCTCTTGGGTAAGATTTTCACATTCCTCTGTCTTTTCTTTCAGGGCCTTACTGGATTGATCATCTTCAGTTCCCTTGTTATCATTATGTTGAATTTGATCACAGAGTTCCTTTCTCTTCTCTCTTGACTTATTAATTTTGTCTTTCAGAGACTTAATGAATTTTTTTGCATCCTTAAGATTCAATTGTAGTTTATGGACTTCATCTTTTGATTGATCAAGGTCATCAAGGGCCACCATAAGCTATTGTTCAATATTGCTTGAATCCATTTGAAATTTCTTCCAAGATCTCCCAAGTTGTTAGACTTCTTCTTCTGAGGAACTAGCTCTGATACCAATTGTTGGAAACAAGCCACACTAAGAGGGGGGGTGAATCAGTTTTGTGCAAAAATTAACTTTATTAACCTTTAACTTCCAAGCATTAGAAACATTCAATCATAACACATAAACAAGAAAACAAGCACAACACCATAACACCAATATTTTAATGTGGAAACCCTATTAGGGGAAAAACCACGGTGGATGGCCAATCCACAATTATGATTCTGAGTATACTCAAAATGAAGATTACAAAAGGGGAATGCACTTGCATTCAGGCGCACTGCCTAGAGCTCACTGCTCAAAGAAAAGAGGGCTTGCTACCAAAGAGTTCAGATTAAAACCATCTAAATATTTGAACTAAGATAATAGCATCTAAAATGCCTGATTACAGTTCTGGATTAAGTACAATAATAGATTTTTTGCCTTATAGATAAATTTTGTAACTCTGTTTTGCTCTGCTCACACACACCACATAGGTCTTCTATGTGCAAGTGAAACTATGCTTGATCGCACCTCTTCTCTACTCTAACTCACAATTTGAACACTAAAACAATGTGTACATCTTCCAAAATGATTCAGATGATCATGTTTATATATCCACAACATAGGATTTATTTACACTTTTTTGGCTTCAGCAAAATTACAATTGTCGGCTCACATACTAAGAAATATGAAATGTGTACCCTTAATGGCTGGCCACAACTTGGCTAAGACCCAAACAAAGATATACAAACATAGAGATATTCAATTAATTAGTTCTCATACATCTGCGACTTAATATATTTATGAAGTCGACCTTAATACAAGAAAAACTGAGAATACGCCAACTGAATCTTCTAACTCTCATGTGAATTGGTATGAGACACTGTGCTTCAATCACAACAGAGATAATACATCAATAACCATTGCTTGAGATGTGCAACACAAAATGGTAACCTGAAATCTATGCACAGATCAATGAATGTTGAGTTACCGAATACCCTGTTTTGCCTAGTCGATTTTCAATCTATCTGCTGGTAGGCTTGAATGAGGATATCCGTACCTTATCAATGCATAGGGTTGACATCAATGACAACACTAGATGACGGTTGCAGTGTTCTTTTGCCAACAAAACCCCCCTTGTTTTGATTTATTTTTTTGTTCATTTATGAAAACGTGCCAAAAAACAATATGGCATCATAAAAGGGGTTCTCTTGAAGGGTGGGTTTGAGCAAACCCATTTTTGGGTTCATGCAAACCCCCCCTTTGAGTGAACCCCAAAAAACCAAAAAAAAATCTTCAAAGTGTTTTTGCTATTTTCCTTCCTCAACGAAATTGTAAACTAGTATTTTGGGTGTACCCTAGAAAATGGGTTATATCTTAATAGAGAACTTAACACACTTTCCAATAGTTCAAACAGTTCATCAACTGACCTCTAAGATCCAATTTTATGGCCTCCAGAAGTTAGGGCTACCAAATTGGAAAATTTGAAAACATGTTGGACACAAAAAAGAGTTGTAATAAGAGTTACATGTGTTAGTGTGTGTTTTGACACATTATAGGGAATCTTTGATTGGAGATAAGTTGGGAACAATTTTTTTGTGTGTTTTGACACATTATAGGGAATCTTTGATTAGGTGTTTGAGATGGAGGTTGTGTGTGATATTTTTTATGGATGTTGATTTTCCTCTAGGTCATTAGTTGGTGATACTTCTATGAAATATTATTTTGCAAATATATTGTAATATTTTTTATTTTTGAATAATATATTGAATGAATTTTGGAGTGTGGGGTTTTTCTCCCAAAAGGGTTTGCCCCACGTAAATCACTATAATATGGTATGAATAATATTTATGTTCATTTCTATTTATTTTATGTAAAGTTATTGTAAACGTCTATTTGTTTGCATAACCCCCTCTCAATATTAGTGTAGGAATTGGTTCGGCTACCTTAGCTTCCTTACAAGTGGTATCAAATCTTGATCACCTTTGGTTTCAGTTGTGTGTTGTATTGTTTGAACTAATCTAGTTTTGAGTGGGAGCTTGTGTAGAAGCTAAATTGTGATCTTATTGCAAGAATTTGTGGATGACAACATTAGGGAGAATAGAGGTAGAAAATTTTCCTAGTAACAATTTTTAGATGTGGAAGCTGAAGATGGAGGATATATTAATTGATCAAATTTTATGGGATGCTATTAATGAGAAATTTTCAGGGCCTCTAGATGCTACTTTGGCTACTCAATATAATGTTATAGACCATAAATACAAGGGTCCAATCAAATTATGCCTAGCAGTCTCTATTTTAATCAATTTCCATAAAGAGTCATCTATAAAGAAACTATGGAAGAAAAATGTTGAGACATATCAAGAAAAATCTTCACTGAACAAGATTTTTTTGAGGAAAAAATTATATTCCTTGAGAATTGATGGGGGGAGACAAATTGTAGACCACCTATAATCATTTAATATTTTGTTGGTTTGAGAATGGAAGAGATTGGATGAATGGTAGACCACCTGTAAGTATTCAATATTTTTGTGGCTTAATTAGTAATATTTTGTGTAAAAATGGATGAGGAGGAGAGATGTCGAATCTTGCTTTGTTCTTTACTCGATTTATGGGATTCTCTCATTTTGGCTATTGGGAATACTTATATTTTCTTAAAGTTTTCTGATGTTGTGGGTTCTTTGCTTTATAAATAAATAATGATAAAGGTATTCATTAGTGCCAAGGAGGCCCCAAATTTTCATAGAAGACATAAGGAAAAAGGAAAAAAGAGTGAGAAGAATGATAAATCCAAGTCCAAGGGGAGATCCAAATCTCTTATAAAGTCTAAAGCTATTTTTTATAATTGTGGTAAATATGGACACTTCCATAAGGAGTGCAAATAATAAAAGAAAAAAATAAAGAATAAACTTGATCATGATTTTGATTTAAAGAAGGAAGACAGTGATGCATTTATTGTAGCTTTGGCCACTTGTGTAGGTAATGATGCATGGTTAATTGACTTAGGTGCATATTTCCATATGACCTCTAATAGGGATTGGTTTATTGAATATGGAGAATTTGATGGAGGTAAGGTGTAATTGGATGATGTTTTTTATTTAAATATTATTGGTTGTGGTAAAGTTAGAATCCGATTTCTCGATGGTAGAATAAAAGGGATTAATGGTGTGTTATATATCCCTAGATTAACATGACATTTATTATATGTGATAAAACCAATGGAAGTGGGTATATTTTTTGTGTAGGATTCAATATGTTCAAAGGTTCTATGGTGATCACTAGAGTGTCATATTTGGCACATTGTATAAGTTTGATATATACATTGTTGAGTACACTATCACATTTATTAAAAAAAAATTGTGGCCACTTTGTTGGAAAGGGTGAGGATTTCATCTTTAGTGGATGGACATGGATTTTGGGTGCCCGAGGGTTCTCTTTCTTCTAAATAAAAATCAATTTCAAAGAAGACTATTTTATGGCACCAAAGACTTGGCCACACAAAGAAAAAAGTTTAAAGGATCTTGAAAAATTCAAACCTTTTTGAAGGTTTGATTGATTGTGATTTTGATTTTGATTTATATAAAAATTATATGTATGGTAAAAAAAATTGTGTTCAATTTTACTCAAGTTCTCATAAATCTTTTGGTGCATTAGACCTTATTCATTCTCATATTTTTGGTCCTATAAAAATTTCTTCTTTTATAAACTCCACACATAATGCTTCATTTATTGATGATTATAGTAGGACATGGGTATATTTTTTAAAGAGTAAATCTAAATTTTTCAATTGATTTAAATAATTTAAAGAAATTGTTGAGTTGAAAACTAGAAATAAAATAAAATGTTTGAGGACTTACAATGGTAGTGTTTTTTTATGTAATGATTTTGATAGATTTTGTAAATATTATGGAAAGAGATAAAAACAACTCTGTAATCTCCATAACAAAATGGAGTTGTAGAAATAATGAATGTAATACCCCTCCCTTTTTTTGCTTCTTGTTCTATTGCTTGATACTTTATTTGGTTGCAGATACTTTGATACTAGACACATTTTGTTATGATGTTTTGATCGGAGCGGCAACTATTATTGTATGATGTGGTTATCTGATTTTTTTTCACATGCTTTCGTGGATTAATGATGTTAGTAGAATTATCATGAGATTTTATATGTGAGCATTGATTATGATGTTAGTGTCAGTCCTTGATGAGTGTATTGGTGAAGAGGACAAGTTCGCATCACTCGCTTGCGAGCGCCCTGCGAATCTGTGATTTCCTCTTCACGGTGTGTATTATATGCTGGATATACTGTATGATGTTTATTTGGTTTTCAGGTTGCAGGTATATGACATCGACTCCACCTGGTCTCATAGGTCTGAGCGTGTCGATCCAATGGTTAAGTTGAAAGGGAGATAGTAGCTAGGTAACATGTGTCAATCTACGCCCTAACCTTAGTGTGTCATCAGTCCTGGTTGTTGAGTCATATTTTATCTTATTTTAATGTTACTTGATTAGGTATGATGCGTAATTATTAAATCAACTTTTGAAATTATTGCATTAATTTAAATGTAGTAATTTTGTATATTAAAGTGGAATATTCTTTGATGTTTTATTTAAAGTGGATAATTAAATTTAATTAGTTAAATTTTAATTTATTTAATTAATTGAATTTAATCTCTAAAGGATTGAATTTAGTTATTAAATGATTAAAATTAATTAATCAAGTTTAAAGGTTTAAATTAAATTAAGTCAAATGAAATTGAAAATATTTAGAAGTTGCATTTTAATTTTAATACGAGTTTCGAAAATGGGGAAATTAAATTAATATCTTTATTTTATATTTTGCATGCAACAAAATTTAGAAGTGTTGGAGATATTTGTTTTTATAGAAATTGCATATTTAATTATTGAAGAGATTTGGTTAGTTTTGGAAATTAAAATTGTTTTTGGAAGATTACTAAATTAAATTGAGAAATTTGTGTGAGATTTTGGGATTATTTTTGTGTGAAAAGAAAAGCAGATTGGCAGAAAAAGGAAAGAGAAAAGTAAAAGAAAACGAAATTGAAAGAGAGATTGGGCTGCAAAATTAGTTTTGTTGGAATTGGGTAGAATAGGATTGAAGGAAGAAATCCGGTAGAAGTGGACTGTGTTCTTGGATTGTGGATTGCTAGAATTCGTCGCACGGCTGAAGGAGAGTTGTGCGATCATTAGAGGAGGCCCTGCATCAAGTTTCTCTTTGTTGCCTGTAGCTTCGGAATCCAGGTTCTCTTTTGTTTAGGCTATAGATTTTGTTCTTATTGTTTAAAATAAACCTTATTGTTTTAAATGAAAATCTGTTGATTGTATCCTTAGGATTTAAGTTTTGTTAATTGCAAATTAGATTTAAAATTACCAGGAAATTTTGAAGACTATACAAATTGCTATAGTTTGTAGATCTTTGCAATAGAAGAAAATATGGAATTAGATAAAACTAAACCTTAGATTGTGCACCAACTATAAATTGCTGAGGAAATGGCACCTCTGTAGAAAACATTTATTTCTGGTTTTTTTAGAATATATCAAACCCTCTGTAGGAAAATTCGAAAAGAAGAAGAAAATATATATATATATATATATAACTTAGATCCTTTTTAGTTGTGTTATTTTTATGGATATTTTGGTTAAAATTTTAGACAAAGAAATGATTTCAGCTTAATCAATTTTAACATGAATGAAAATTTAGAAAACTTCTCTGGAAAAGAAATACTTTTGTTGTTTTCCTGTACCTGGTTATTTTATTTTGGTTTTTTTCAGTTTTACCAGTAAACCCTCTTTTTTGTGTTAAATTTTATATATATAAATATATATTATAGATATTATATCCTTGGAAATAAATACATATAATATATATATATATATATATATATATATATCTTTGTATTTATTTAAGGCTATAGTTAAATGCATGTAATTGTTAAAAGAAAAATAATAAAAATAAAAATAAAAATAAAGTCGTCTGTACGCGTACTGGAAAATGAATTTCAAAAAGTCCAGTTTGAAAAGGTTAATTTATTGTATTTGTTTTTTTTTCTCTGTCTGAAATTATTTTTTTGTCATAGGAAATTTTTTTGGAGAAAATAAATTATGTTTGAAAAAAAAAAATTGATGGTGGTTGGTGGGGGCGGATGTACCCCCACCGCCCACCGTGCCAGTGGCGAGCACGGCCCGCACCAAGGGACCAACCTGTACATTGTACAGACCGGTGCCCTTATTAAGGGGTGGTCGGTTGTACAATGTACAGTCCAGCACCCGAGTGTACACGGGTGCAGGGTACCAACGGTACCGTCCATCGGACTGCGTACCGTCCGGTCGCCCTCACCGCTCCCCTTTTGTTTTTTGTTATTTTTATTTTTATTTTATTTTATTTGTTAGTTATTTTTAATTTTTTATTTTTATTTGTATTTTTATTTTGGTATTTATAATTTCGGTTATATTAAAGTTTTCTTTTTATTATGATCTGGGATATTTGATATTTAATATTTAATATTTAATACCCAGGGGTTTTAATAATAATTTATTTAATGTTGGATTTAAATAAATTATGGACATATATTTATAATGTAATATTATATAGTAATATATAATATTCATCATGTAATTATAAGGTTTTATTGGGGAAACAAAAATTGGAGTTTAGACTCTTTCCTGAAGTAATTAATTTTATTATCTAGTTATTTTTAGCAAGATAGAGGGTGAAAAGTAATACTGAATATAGATGTTATTTTATTTCTAATTTAAAATAGATTTTGCAGAATCTTGTATATATATTTTATATGTTGTTTCAGATTTTCGGTGTCATGCAAAGTATCGATTTATTGTTTTTTTTTTTTTGAAACGAATGGAACACATAGTTAAATTAATAGATAAAATGTGTTTATTTTAATACAGGATTTAATTGTTTAATGAAATTATGAAAGGATATTAATCTGATTTCTACAAGATGCATTAAATAAAGAAATGGATTTAAGATATCCAAATTTAGAATATTTCATTACTTGTGCTTTAAGGTTAAACTTTCTTGTGTTGATTACTTTAGGTACGGGTAAATTGTGTTATATTTTGTAAAGTCTTCTAGTGGTTTGGGGTTAAATCCTTGTTAAGTCTATCCTTCGTCGTCCTTGGGTAGTGTGAAGGTGTGTTGCTTCCTCCTAGTGTCGGAGAGGGTTTCTTTATTGTTGTCTCCTAGGATAGGAGAGATTACGTGTTCAGTTCAGAAACACTCGAGTTACCCTTGGAGTCTAGAATTGTGTAGCATGTTATCCATTAGAAGAGTGGCTTTTGTTAGGGGTCGGAGCCCAAAGAGGTAAACCGAGTAACTTTCAAAAGTGATTTTAACAAGTGATAATTAAAGTAATTTATTTAGATGATTAGGATACCTTCCACATTAATCAAGATAAATTAACCTCACTCACAGACACGAGGGCTAATTTAGACTTGGGGTGAGTGAGAAGGCCTGGAATGGCAAGGTCAACTATCTTGTCCATACAAAAGGTATTTGATTCTGCAAGTGTGAGTATGAGGGTCGAGATTTGGTTGAGGCCACCAGGATCACCGGAGCCTATGAAGAAGGCCCAGAGGAGATCTCATGACGAACCTTACGATGACACTCTGTCTAGGATAACATAGTGTGGTGTGTTGTGTGTATGGAATCTTATCATACCCGATCAATTGTATGTCGGGAAGCAATGTGACCTTGTCAGTGTTAGACTCTTATTGTACATGTGTTTGGTTGAGTCAGTATGTTTCAGTATGAGTCTGCCTTTGGTTAGAGGTAGTAGTAACTTGTCCTTGTTGCGTTGTTACTTTCTCCTAGCATGGGGGGTGGGCCTACAGGTACCACAAGGTTGGGAGGAACATGCACCAAAACCATTGGGTCCCCCTTTGATCTTCAATTTGTGGAGGCGAGACATCCAGATGGACAGCTCGTGAATCTTGTTATTATTTCTTATAACTTGTATTTCAAAATGTATTATATTGTTTTACCCCTCTTGTATTTATGAGGTGGATTTATGTAATTGAGACACTCATGTGATTATGACTCATTCTGGGAATGAGAATTGTAATCAGTTATTCTTTTAATGGAATTATGCTATGGATGTTACCTTGTTATTCTTTTAATTTACTTATGTTGAATGGTTGTTTTTACTTGTATAATGTAATGCAATGAATCTTAATGATGTATGTTAATGGGAATTAAGTAATTCTCAGCTACGTAACCCTAGGGGATGTTGTCAATTATTAGATGAACATGTATGTTTAATTCACTTTTCTTTTCTTTTCTTTTTTAAATTTACGTTTTTATAGTGAATTGAAACTTCCTCTAGGGTTGCATGACGGGGCATTACAATGAACAAGATGCTAATGGAGAAAGCTAGGAGTATGCTTAGTGGTGTTGGTCTTGAAAAAAAATGGGCTAAAGATGTTGCCACTGCTTGCTACCTAATTAATAGGTCATCCACATTAACTCTTGATGATAAAATTCCTATGGAGTCGTGGTCAGGTCACAAGCCTTAATTCATACATCTTAGAGCTTTTGGTTGTGAGGAATATTCACATGTACCAAAGGAGAATCCAAAAATATTAGAGAACAAGTGATGCAAGTACATATAGGTTCACTAGTAATCCTCATCAACAAAAAAAATCCTTATTATGTTTGGTTTTCATCCTTGTTGTTTTTCTTGAAGGATTTGATGATCAAATTCTAAATAATTTATATATGTTCATGGCCAAGTGATGGAATCATCTTGAATAAGAGCCAAAATGGTATCCACATTTCAATTTTGGAAAATAGTTGTAAAAATAGAGCAAGTTGTGAAGATGTGGAGATTTAGCCTACATTTGGACTTTATGGAACTTTCTACCAATTTGGGATATATTGATACACATTAGATCTTCGTAGTTCCACATGAACCTCATTTCCCAACATCATCGATCACGGATTTTTCTTATAGAAATTCCTTATTCAACTAGACTTTATTTGGTTTCCTCTCACTTTCTTGCAAAATCTTGTTGACACTTGACTTCCCGTAGTCCCATTGGCACTTAATTTCCTACGTATTTTGAATATGCACAACTCTTTCCCTAATATAGATCCCCCCATTTTTACCACAAATTTTGGTAATCCTTTTTCCCACAAAGTCACCTAAATTGAAACTTTTCCTTGATGTTGATCCATCCTAATGCTACTCAAATCTCCACAAGATGTTGATGTTCCACAATTTCCTATAAAACCTATTGATGCAGAACTTCTACCACCATGTATATGTTATCTACATGCCCCTAGAAATTCCTTCAAGTCTCAATGACCCCAAATTCCTCATATAACTCAAGGTGAATATACTAATGCAAAACTCAACAAGTGAACCATACATATCTTGATGACCCACATATTTCTACAACATCTTGATGGATATGATTTTTGTGCGAGAAAGTATGGAAGAACCCCCTTAAAATTTTACAACTGTCAAAAAGGAAAAAAAGGTGTGAGAAATAGTTTTAATGATGTGCATGTGTATCTCTAAGGTCAATGAGGACTTGACACGTATCCCATCACTTAAAAACATGGAGTGGTTGCCATCTTTTGCACATTTAGAATTAAATTGGGGATTTATTTCCTAGAGAAGAATACTTCTAGAATACTTATATTGCATGAGTTAGAGATTAGAGAGTTTAATAGTTAAGGGTTTCAATATAAGGGTTTATAAAACCTTTCTATTTTAGTGCATGTAAGTTGTAAGGATTTAAATCTAGGGAAAGTATGAAGGACATATCAATGCATTGTTGAATATTCAAGATACTAAGAGGGGATGGGTGAATCAATATCTTCTTAAACTTATTGAACAAACTTCATCAATAAATTTAATTCATGAAATAGAGAAGAGCATGAACTAAGCATGAAATCACAGAACACATAAACTCCATTTTTTTTACATGGAAAACCCAATGAGGAAAAAAAAAAGGTGAGGATTAGCTCACAATATATAATTATTTCAATATCGATTACAAAAGAGGCCCACTTCCAGATACAAAAATCTCATTGCTTACAAGGACTCACTATCTAAACATGGAGGCTTACTACCTACAAAAATTATAGAAACAATATAGCTTACAACCAGAATATGAACTGATGAAATTACACCACAAGTGCAGATTCAGTTCCTTTGATGCTCAGAGTATTTGCTCACATGACAAAAAACAAATATTTTATTTTCTTATACTTCGCATATCAACTCACACACACTCTTGCTTCACTTCTCCTTCTCTTTTCATTTACAAACCAAGTTGTATATATATTTGATATATTTGCATGCATCAATTAGGTCGGCCTAATTGGATGTAACACAAATTTACCTAAAGATAACTATCGACTTCATACAAAGCTTCTCCAAAATTAATTCAACTGTGTCATGAAATAATTACGTCAGCTGAGACCAAAGCTAGGTCGCACATATATCTGCAATACATGTTAAACTATTATTTACAAATTATTAGGTCATCCATGATTAACCTAATCTCAAAATGGAATCACCAAAACCGATGCCAACTCACCATCCAATAATATGAGCATACAAAAATGCACACATACACGCTTCTAGATATCATAAGCCTTTTCTCAAAACCTTAAGCCACAATGACTAGAGAGTATGCAGACCAAAATACCAGATCAAACACCGAAGGATGTAAACTTGTTCTACACACCAGTTCAAGGTTCTAGACCAGTCTGATACCATAAAAAACATCGTGACATCAACGAAAACATACAAAATAATCTTCTTCATTCTTCCAACAATCTCCCCCTTTGGAATTGATGGCGACATGTGCAAAAATTCCAATTCAAAAACTCTCCTTCAATCTCTCCCCAAAATTTCCAAATCTCTCCCCCTTTGACATCAATGGAAAAGGGCTCCAAAAATACGTAAACATGGTGAAATTGAAAATTGAAAAATGATTCCAATTCTTTTGTATTCTTTTAACCATTCAATAATTTAAAACTTCAAAAAAAAAATTCAAACATTCAATATTTCAAAGTTCCTTCAGGTAAGAAAAACACTTTTCACCTAAAACACCTTCTTGTACCTATCTTTGATAACTAGATATAAGTTCTTCCATTCAAGTACCACATAATATATTCTCATGCATATTCTTTCCAATAGAGACAATAATGTGAAAGAAGATGACCAATCAAAAAATGATCATAGTCTTTCGCAGTCTTCTACATCCGTAAGAATTCTGGAAAGATGGTCTAACCGGACCTCAACAATCTCTTTAAAAAGCCTAAATGTTTTTACCACATCATCTCTTTGTCTCCATAAAATTATCAGCTCAACTTGTAAATCACCAACTCTTAGCCTTTGTTTTTCTTCTTTTTCTTCAAAAATATCAAAGTTCTTTTTTATGTTGTTTACCTCAGATTCAATTGCTTCAATCCCATTTCTAAAATTATCAACTGCAACAAGGCACCAGAGGCAATACTTGTAAATATTCAACATTTATTTGATGCATTTATTTTGACTCATTCATATGTTTAGCTAACCTCTTCTTGTCTTTAGAACATCTCTTTTCAACCAAGGCTTCCAACTTGCGTCCTTTTGAACCTTCAAGCAACATTCTTTCTTCAACTATCTCAACTAAATTTTTTAGCAAGAAATCAGATATGATGGATACATCAATACCTTTTTGAAGTAGATACTCAACTAGAGCATCATTAATATTGAGTCTATCAATAGGAGAGGTTATATTCCACAACTCACCAATTTTCTTCATCTTCCCTTTAACTAGCATAGACCAGATGTCATATGGATTAGAAGATTCAGATCCAAGAAGAGATTATTTTTCTTTCTCTTTCAGAATAACAATGATGTCTTTGGTGACATCTTTTCTTTTCTTTGATTTCGGAGGGGAATCACTAATGACAACTTCCAATTCTTTTGTTTCAGAGGAAGAACCTTCCTCAAATCGACTAGATATAATCAAACCAGAGCTTGTATCTTTCTGCAAAGATAATAATAAAAATTTACACACACTTACTTTATCTTCCAAGCCTTCCAAGTACCTACATATTTTTTTTGAATCCCAGATTCCCACTTAACACCTTCCTTTCCCAGTAACGAGTCCAAAAAATAGAGTACCAGACATGTAAGTAAGGACCCAAAATGGAAAGGGTATCCTTCTACCAATGACATTCATATGTTTTTGATAATATTTTCAAGATTTAATCCACATGCGTCAAACTGCTTATTCTCTTTTACCATTTTATGTGCCAGATACACTGCAATGGCCGAAGTAGAGCCATCTTGATTTCTAAAATAATTTTTATAGGAAATTCCATATGCAGCATACCTAACAGAAGGGTCAACAATAGTATCAATCAACAGTGATTGAGTATCTTTGTCAGCTCCTCTACTTCCTTGGATTTTTATAGTTTTCTTTTTCGGGAAGGGCTCTAATGCTACATAACCTAGTGACAACCTCGATCACATCCTTCGTAATGGAATAGGATTTATCCAACACAATACTGCCATCCTTGAATTTACTCAAAAGGAACAATATGCACTCTCTATCAAAAATCCAAGGGAATTCTCCCTACAAATCCAAACCTAGGGTTTTTATGTTTTGTAAGTCGCTCGACTCCAACCCTAATTCCATTTTCTTTATCTTGCAATGATCAAATTCATCTAGTTTGACTCCTTTTATCTTCAGAGGGATATTTCCACTTGATCCTCTAATAGAAGGTTCTATTGTAGCACTTAACTTATTCAAATTTGACAAAAAAATCTTCTTTTACCTTCCTCTATGATTGTGAGAGAGAAAATTTCATCGCTTTCTTTCAAATTTCCACAAAGATCTCTCAAAGATGCTCCAAATAACTTTAGAAACGCTCCAAGAAAGGTTCCAAGTTGCTCTTCAAATTCTTCAAATTCTTTAGAAAATTAAAATGACTTGCAAAATTTTCTTTATACACCATCATTTTTCCCTAATTCATATTGATTGCAAAAAGTTGACAAAACTTTCTTTCATTCCACTAAGAAACCCTAATTCACTCTGTAAAGGAGCATGCTCACACTTTTTCTTCTGGTTTCTTTTGCATTGCCTCTGTTTATCCATTCCTTACAACATATCCACATCTAGCATGTTGAATTTCAAGGGGATTTAATCGATTTTCTAATAAATCTCGCCCTAAGACCATGCTAGGCCTAATTCTCGGAGGAATCATCTACACCAGATGAGGGTATAGATGCATCAGTAGTCTCTTATTCTTCTTTCATCTTCCATATCTTTCTCATTTCTTTCTTAACTTCTTCTTTGTCAATATTTTTCATCGGTTCATCCTTTTTCATCGGAGCAGACTGCTTTCCCTTTTTACTTCTGCACATTTTTGAAATATGTCCCAATTTTTTGCAATTGTAGTAGACAACATTTCTCTGTCTTGTTTGATTTTCATCAATCCCTATTCTGCATTGATTTTCTTTATGTCCAAACATGTTACAGGTATAGCAATAGCCATCAAAAGATTCATTTATCTTGCCTCTATTGAATCTATTCATCATCACCCGACTAACCATTCTTTCCTGGTATCTGCATTCAGTAGCTTTATGTTTGATCTTCTTGCATGTATAACATTGTCCGGAAAAAGGTACCAAAAAAATGATTCAATCTAATCCTACACTCAGTTGCCTTATGACTAAATTTATTACATGAAAAATAAACACCATTGAATGATGGGTACCTTTGTGCATTTGGTTGTCTGATAGGTGGTCTCCTTCACAAATTTCTTTTTTGCTTCACTTTATCTTGAATCATTTGATTATTTACTGGATTTGAGTTATGCATTTTTTCACTAGCTTCATTACCTAAGCCACCTTTATCTTTAGAATTTTTGTGTCCTACTATTAATTCATCAATCTTGGTGGAGCTTTATTTGAAATCATCTTCACATATTTTATCTTTTTCTAATTTTCCTTCAAATTCATCACTTCTTGTTTAAGCCTAGAGAAAGCATCAAACTTTCTTTATATCACTGTTTTCAAACACTCCTCAACTCTCTTCTTTTCATCCATTTTCATCTTCAGTTTGGTATTCTCTTCATTTACTTGTTTTAGTTGCTCGCTCACTTCTGTATGTCTTTCTTTGAATTTATTTAACTGCTCTTTCAATTTCTGGATGCATTCATTTGCTTCATCAATATTTTCTTTCAAATCTCTCTTTTTAATTTCATCCTTGTCAAGATCTTCAAGGGAAATATGAAGCTCTTCCTTATCCATTTGTTCAATCTGTAGGATCTCCCTCAAGTTGTTAGAATTCTCCAAAGGAACCAATGCTTTGATACCAATTGTTGAATATTCAAGATACTGAGAGGGGGGTGGTGAATCAGTATCTTCTTAAACTTATTGAACAAACTTCATCAATAAATTTAATGCATGAAACAGACAAGAGCATGAAATCACACAACACATAAACACCAAATTTTTTACGTGGAAAACCCAATGAGGGAAAAAACACGGTGAGGATTAGCTCATAATATATAGTTATTTCAATATTGATTACAAAAGAGGCTCACTGCTAGATATAAAAATATCACTGCATACAAGGACTCACTATCCAAACATGGAGGCTCACTGCCTATAGAAATTATATAAACAAAATGGCTTACAACCAGAATATGAACTGATGGAATTACACCACAAGTGCAGATTAATTTCCTTTGATGCTCAAAGTATTTTCTCGCATGACAACAAATAAAAATTTTATTTTTGCATACTTCGCATGTCAACTCACACACGCTCTTGCTTCACTTCTCCTTCTCTTTTCATTTACAAACCAATTTGTATATATATTTGATGTATCCGCATACATCAATTAGGTTGGCCTAATTGGATGCAACACAAATTTACTTAAAGATAAATTTTGGCTTCATACAAAGCTTCTCCAAAAGTAATTCAACCACTTCATGCAAGAATTATGTCGGTTGGGACCAAATCTAAGTCACACATACACATGTTAAACTATTATTAACAAATAATTAGGTCAATCTTAATTTACCTAATAACAAAATGCAATCACCAAAACCGATGCAAACTCACCATCCAATCATATGAGCATACAAAAATGCACACATACACACTTCTAGAGATCATAAGACTTTTCTCAAAACCTTAAGCCAAAATGATTACCAGAGAGAGTATGCGGACCAAAATACCGGATCAAACACTGGAGGATGTAAACCTATTATGCACACTTGTTCAGGGTACCAGACCAGTCTAATACCATAAACAACATGGTGACATCAATGACAAAATAAAAACTAATCTTCTTATTTCTTCCAACAAGTATTTTAGAATAATCCTACTATAATAAGTAATTTTCATGCAATAAAGGATAACTATTATTGTGTTAGTTTGGACTTTGATTTTTCAGCCCAGTTCATCAACATGTTAAGGCCCCTGAGTCTTTACCTAAATTAAGTCGTATCAAAGAGAGTTTGAGTCCTTGTGAGTATGGACATATTTAGTAAGAATCCCTAAGGATATTATTATAGGGATAGTGAAGAAAAGTATAACTGCAAAGGGTTTTAAAGACATGACACACAGAGGTACATGTAGAAGAGCCATCCCATGGGCTGAGGATGTAACACTTCTATAAATTTTTTGAGGAATTATAGCTAGGATAGATACAATGGAAATAATGTAACACAAATGATTACCTATAGAGGATGTAAGTGATAATAAGGTAAAATTCAGTGAAGAAGTAGAAGGAGGAGATGAATAGGAAAGTAGGTTTTTGAGTGCAATGAACAAAATTTCCTGCAAACCCTGTGTGGACCTACCAACTTATAGTGGTAACCTAAATCTATAGAAGTTGATAGACTATATTTCAAAAATAGATAAATATTTTTAGTTAGAATCCATTGAGGACCATAGGAGGGTGAAACTTGTAGCTTCAAGGCTTAAGGGACATGCATCTTTGTGGTGGTATCATGTGCAAGTTGAGAGATAGAGAAAAGGAAAAGAGAAATTTAAAACCTAGGAAAGGATGATAACTAAGCTGAAAGAAAAGTTCTTGCCGAAAAAACCATCAAATCTCCATGTTCAAGAAGATACAAAACCTCAAACAAAGGGATAAGGGTGTACAAGCTTGTAGATAGAGAAGTTTTACAAAATAAAAATCAAAGATGGTCACATTGAGGATGATGTTGAGAATATCTCTAGCTATGTAAATGGGTTATAATACTCTATATAAAATTAGATTATCATGGTAAGAATTACCAATAGAATAATCCCTATCAGTTTGTATTGAAAGTAGAGGAAAATATTTGTATAAGAATAGTTCTAGAGGAAGGGGTAAATCCTCAAGAGGAAGAGTAAAAACAAATCCTTGACATGGTTATCATGAAAAATAAGGAGAATCAATAATTTATCAGACCAATACCCAAGGAGGTAGAGGAAGGAGTGGTTACTCCAGAGGCAGAGGAAAATTTTGAAGAGGAAGATGAAGAAGATTCAATGGATCATGTTTCAAGTGTGGAGAGGTTGTACACAGGGAATTTGAATATCCTCAAACCCAACAAATTATTATTAGAGGAAAATAAAAAAGGGTTCACATAACACAAGATGAGGAGGAGAGTGTGGCAAGTGTAGCCACACCAAGATTTAGAGAAGAACTTGAAGATGGAGAATATTTGATACTGAGGAGAGTTCAAGTCTTAAACTAGAGAAGGCGTAAGGAGAACCAAAACAAAGGAGAAATATGTTTAGAATAAAATGTAATTCTAGAGGTAAATGATGCAAATTCATTGTGGATAGTGGAAACACTAACAACTTGGTGGTAGAAGAGATGGTGGAGAAATTGAAGCTAAATAGTTTGAAGCACCCAACCCCCTAAAAATCTCCTAGCTATAGAGGGGGCATTAGTTGTTGGTATGTGAATATTTCCTTGTTGATTTTTACATAAGGAAACTATATAGATGTGATAATGTGCGACAAAATTCCAATGGATGCATGCTAGGTTTTTTTAGGTAGGCCTTGGCAATATGATAGGTGGGCCATACATGATAGAAAAAATAATTATATTAAAAGAAAGAAGGGTGGAATTGAATGTGTTAAATCCTTTGAAGGATGAGGATGAGGAGGTTGAGAAAACTAATAGGGTTTATATCATGAAAGGAAAGAAATTATTGAAGGATCTCAAGAAGGAGAAGGTATGTTTTTCCTTCCTACCTAATTCTACAGAGCTTATGATATCAAAAAGAGGGGAATAAATTCCCATGTAAGTCCAAATATTTTAAAATAAATTCATATAAATTATAATGAAGGAATTACTTGATGGATTACCACCAGTGAGAAGTATTAGTCATTGCATGGACCAAGTGCAAGCCTACCAAATAAGGCAACATATAGAATGACACCCATGAAAAATGAAGAGGTAAACTGAAAAATAAAGTTGTTAGACAATGTTAATAGACTGTGTACTTTTATGAGAATAAGAATGAGGTATTGAAACCATATAAAGGTTAAAAAAATTGTGTATTTTGATGAAATTTCATTTTTTAAGAAACATACTTGAAACAAATTAGGTTAGTATTACAGATATTGATAGAAGATAAATTGGTTATAAATGTAAAGAAATATAGTCTCATGAAGAATGAACTAGTGTATCATAAATTTATTATTTCTATTAATGGATTGAATATGGAGCCTAAGAATTTAAATTTATTGTTGAATAGCCTACACTAATAAGTATTTATGAATTTAGATATTTTTATCGATTAATTAGTTTTTACAAAAAAAATAGTGGGGTATGTGCATCAATTTCTAAAACAATAAGAGGATATAAAAGGAATTCAAGTGGAAATTTGTAGCTAATAAATTATTTGAGTTACTAAAGAAGGAAGTGATAGAACTACCTATGTTAGCTTTACCAAATTTTGATAAGTTATTCAAGTGATTATGATGCAAGTGGAACTATAATTAGAGCTGTGTTAAGTCAAGAAACAATGGGTATTACTTATTTTAGTGAGAAATATAATGACACAAAAAGATAATATTTAATTTATGATCAAGAATTACGTAGCATTGTGTAAGTGTTAAAGAAATGAAGATATTATTTGTTGTGAAAGGAATTTATTTTATACATTGATTATCAAGTATTGAGATATTTCAATAGTTAGGTTAAGTTCAAGTTGAATAAAATACATGTTAAATGAGTTAAATTTATATAAAATTATTCATTTGTGTTGAAACATGTAATTCATAAATCCAATAGAGTAGTTAATGCATTGAATAGAAGAAATAATTTTGGTTTATGGGAATGAGAATTCAAGTTGTTGGTTTTGATGAATTAAAGAATTCGTATGACATTGATACTAATTTTCCTAGGCATGATAAGTGTGTAGGATAGTAGTAAGTGGGAACATAACTAAATGATTGAATTACTTGATTCAAAGTGATTTTTTGTTCAGTGGAACCTAATTATGTATTCCTAATAATTGAATGAAAGAGAGTTTCATCAAAGAATAAAATAATGGTAGATTGGAAAGTTATTTTAGGATTGATAAAATCATAGCATTACTAAGTGGATTTTTTTTTTTTTGTAAATGTATACATATGTTATTTATTATATAAACAACATTTATAGGGTGTTGTAACCTTATCACAAAAGATCACAAGGGAAATATTTCAAAGAACCAAGTTTAACATTAACACAAAACAGACAAAGACAAAAAAATATTAGTAGAGAATTAGAACCCAATAGACGAAGCGACCAAAAATCACCACTCAAGACTCCCCTACTTGGAGATGTTCTCCCATTACTCCATGAGGAATTTGAAAACATCCATCTTTGAATGAATGGAGCTAGGTTCAATAGAAAGGTCATTTCTTGTAATCTTCTCCTAGAGAACCGATGCCAAAGTGATCACAGAGTGATGGACCACTTTGAGAGTGAAGCAGGTAAGACAATTAAGCTTCCTTTCAAGCATGTTAACATGATTCATCAAATCCATGTAATATTGAGTAGTTTTCTCATAGAAATGGCTAGCTTCATCTTTGCACTCATGAGGGGGTGGATTTCAGGGTGGATTCCTCCATAATCATTTTATTGAGTTTAGGGAAGTGGATAGGACCATCAATGTTATCTTTAGCATCCTTCTCCATTTCCTCATTACTATTATCTTTCATATTGTATTGTTCAAGATTGCTTGATATTGCATCAATAATGACCTTTGGCCTCTTCTTGTTAGCCAACCTATTGGATCTTCTCATAGTGGTAGGCTAAAAATTAGCTTCAAGATCAGTAACAGTCATGCTATCCTCATCACATGTGTTACTAGTTATATATTCACCTTCCTCATTCATAGGTTTTACTTTTTCAACAAAGAAGGTGATAGAACTTTTCTTTTTCTTATCTGGTCTATTCTTTACAACATATTTTCCCTTATTTTTAATAAGAGTATTCTTTAGCTCACAACCATAATTTTTTAGATTTGCACATGGTTAGTTTTGCTCCTCTTTCTAGACTATTTGGCCAAGGGAGGGTTAGTTCCAAGAGTGGGTTGGTTGGCATTTAGCTTTCACTTGGTACTGGGTTTGGAAACATTGAGTGGGTTCAGGGGTGTTTCAAGGGGCAGATTGACATCTAGATCCTCTTTCACTAGGATATCTCGAATAGGTTTGGGAGGGTAGAGCATAAGATGAAAATGATATAACCTCAAAATAAGCCCCTGATGGAGTGGGATAGGGGGTTCCTCAGGGTTCTTGACTAAGATCTCGACAACCTCTTTCATAGATAGCTCAAGGGATGAAAGAAGGTAGAAAGGGAAGCTTATAAGCAAGTGGTGTCTGAAATGATTCAGTATAGGAATATGGTAATAATAAAAACATTTAAACCTACCCTCTAGAGTGAAATATATCATCATCACCAAACAAAATTGGTCCCATGGCTCCAACATCTTTCTCATGTCATACCCCATATGTAATTTGGTGGGGTACTTATTATCTTTGAAAAAATGGTTCATGTTTTTGGTATCCTAAAATTTAGTGCATTTCTTGAGTTTTTGACCCCTATATGAGAGACCAAACACTTTAGTTATAATCTCCTCACTAACCTCAAAAGAAATACCACCTAGCTTGACCTATCTATTACTTCAACTCTTAGCAAACGATATTGATATTTTCTCATTGTGTCTGTTCAGACTCTCTATTAAAGGTGCTAGGTCTCCCTCTACACATATATGGCATATGAGGGAATCTCTACAAAATTCTTCACATGAGCCAAGCTTCATTTGAACCCTATTCTCGCCCATATTCTGAATCAGGATTAGTTGGTTGATTGGGCTAAGATGGCAACAAAGAACAAGGTGCTTGAATGGTTTGAAGTAACTAATAAGATGCAAAGGCCCAAAAAACCATAGGTAGGATAAATAATACTATATCCCTTCCCAAGATATGCAATATGAAGTGATATTTATGTTGTCCTGGATAAATATGATAACATATCCCCACATGCCAATAGTCTATTCCAAAATCCTATAATTGAAGAAGTATAACTTAAAATGATTAAAGGGTGCCTTGAGAGGGGGGCTATTAATAATTATCTAGTAAATAATATGAGTTATAATTATTCATCATATGTTTTGAGATATGGTTTTCCTTTTTTTCCCTCTGTCAGCTAAAACTAGTAATGATTGCATTAAAGTTAGGAAGAGGAGCCTCATGTGGGCTGAGTTTAGTGGTTCTCAAAATGAACATATTCTTTCCTTATATAATATCGCTTTCCACCTCAAATTATGAAACACATTAGTAGTATCTTTGAATGTCTAGTTGAACCAATCCATGCTTAACATACAATCCCGCATCAACTTACTCGGCATAAGGGTTATGACAAGAGTAAGAAAAATAATTATAACTTGTAATAAATCTCTCTTCATTTTGAATACTATTGTTTCGCTCCTCTAAGATCAAACCTTTGAATTTAACTGGAAAAGCTAAGTATTCTCTCCAACATCTCATAGAATCCAAAGATATCCTTAGGTTGTTCATGGTGTCACTGACCTTATTACAAGTTTCTCTATATATGTGAGATTTCTTTTTCTTTCCAATTTCCTAAGGATATTATGGATATCCACAATAATATCATCACAAGACCATCCAACAAAATATTTACCTTTTATAGCATCAATAATAGTTTTAGAGTCTCCTTCCACCTGCAAAGTTTTGATCCCTATAGGTAAATCCATTTTGATACCACCAAAAATTTACATAGCTTCAGTCGTCATAGAATATTGATCTCTGATACCCTCAGCATAACCAACAATAATTATTCCTTCAGGATCTCTTACTATATCCCCCATACTAGCAAGGCCTAGGTTTCCGTTTGCAACCCCATCAAAGTTGAGAATAGACCAACCCAGTTGTGGAGGCCTCCATTTGGTGTTTTGTTTTTCTATAAATTTAGTGTTATCAAAGGAGTTTGGGTTTAGTTGTAAGCCCAAATTATGAGCTATATTGATCTCCATTTCATTCGAGGTCCTACTTGAGTATTTCTAAAGATATGTTCTTTGTTAGAATTTTGGAGCAAATACCAAAAACCACCTTGGGGATCCTTTTATTCATTACAAAAAATTCTATTATTTATTTCCTTCCATATGCATTAGCAAATGAAGAGGGGGACTTGTCTCCAAATATCCCTAATCATGGATTGAGTAAAAGGACCGGCCCAATTTTACACAAGGCTTTTGGAATAATCATTCATTGACTAATAGACACCTAGCTTTTGCAAAGCATAGGCCCAAATCTCAAAAGAAAATGGGCAATGTAATAATAGGTGAGGCACAAATTCCTCATCTATTTTTTATAAAGTACATCTATTAAGGATCTGAAATCCTCTCTTCCTTAGTTTTTCCTAGGTGAGGATCATGTTGTGGGTAGTTTTCCACCAAAAGAAGTTAATATTTGGAATTAGGTGTCGATTCCAAAAAAAATCCAAAATCTATTGCAAGAACCATGCTCCAACAACACACTATAAGCCGATTTGGTAGTAAGGTTTCCTTTACTCTCCTTAACCCATAAGAAGTTATCTTCTTTCTAGAACATAGGAATTCTAGTGAAGGAAAGGTATTTTTGGAGATATCAAGCTTTTTTCCTTAACCCTTGAGTTTTGTGGCAACATGTTTCCAACATTTTCCATTTTGGGAGCCCAATCGACCAATGAAATAATCAGCAACATTCCAACTGAATTAGTTTGAGGCAGGACCCTTGAGATCCTTAAACTCAGATTGATTGAGGGGATGTCCCAATAACGAAGAATCATCCCAAAAGTTAATTATGTAACCATTCCCCAGTTTCCATCTCAAACCACCCTAGAGCAACTGCTTTGATTTGATGACATTATTCTAGATTAAAGAACCACATGGGTGTTTAGTGATTTAAAGTATCTTGATAAAGGGGATATTGTTCATGTATTTGGAATTCAAGATAGTACACTAATCGTTATTGTTTCTTAAAAGATCCCAACCAATCTTATCTAGGAGATATTTATTGGTACTTTGAATTTTTATAATCCCAAGCCCACCACTGGTTTTAGGAAGGCAAAAATTATCCTAGCTTAGTAGAGCCAACTCCTCTATACCAAACCAAAGGAAGTTTATTTGAATTATTTCTAACTCTTTTACTATGTATCTAGGAATTTTGAAAATGGATAAGAAATAAATAGGAATCCATTGTAGAGTAGCAGCAAGGAGTTGTAATTTGTTCACATGACTCAAAATAGATCCTTTCCAACCAGTTTTTTTGTAACCTTTCCAACACCAGATTCTAGAAATTAGGGTGAATTCCTTGAAAATTAGAGGAAGACCCATATATATTTCTAGGAGAGGGGCACTTTCACAACCAAGAATAGAAGTCACTTTATTTTGAAGAGTCTTGGTGGTGTTAAAGAAGTATATCAATATTTTTGTGTAATTTATGCATTGACCAGAGATGGAGGCATATTTATTGAGGCATGTATATCATTTCCTAACTTCAACCATTGAGGCTTTCCCAAAGAGAATAGTGTCATCTAAAAATTGTTGAATAGCTAAGAGGTCTAGAGAAGTAGCAAATTTGATTCCCATGATAGCACCTTCCTGCAAAAGTTTAAGAATATTTTTGCTTAACACATTTGGAACCATGATGAAGAGATAAGGGGATAAAGGGTCACCTTGCCTAATCCCTTTACCCTCATAGAAGAATTTTTAGGGCACGCCATTAACTAGAAAAAAACTTGATCGTGGAGATACATTCTTTGATGAGGTTTTAATAGATTGATTGAATCCAAACTTAGCAAGAAATTTTAAAAGAAACTCCCATGATACCTTGACAAAGGATTTTGAGATATCAAGTTTCAAGGCCATACTATCATTGTTACTTCTATCCATAGAATGAAAAAATTCATACATAAATATAGTAGCATCCAAAATTTGACGGCTTGGGTAAAATCCTTTCTAACAAGGGCTTACCATCTTCTCAAGAAGGGGCTTCAATATATTAACCAAAATTTTGGAGAAGATTTTATATATGGTATTACATAAGCTTATGGGTCTAAATTTAGCCATGGTTTGAGGGTTTGAATTAATAGGAATGAGAGCTATAAAGGTGTTGTTAATTTGCTTCATAAGCTTGCCAGATGTAAGGAATTCATTCCTTGGAGGAAAGGAACACATCTTCACCCACAATGTCCTAAAACTCATGAAAGAAGTTCAGGGGGAAACCATCAAGCTCGGGGGCTTTGTAACCCCCCATGCTTAATATAGATGACCATACTTCTTCCGAACTAACAAGATTGAGTATAAAAATATTATCTTCATCATTTATGGTGACAAGTATGTTTTGCAATAGTTGTTCTTACGACCCATTAGAATGGTTGAAGGTAGACTCTTGGAAGGTTTGTTGGAAGTAATCAAATGCAATTTTCCTAATTTTCTCTAAAGTGGTGCTTTCAATTCCATTATTATCCTTGATCTTGGTGATGTAATTCCCTTTTCTATGTTAAGGGTAGATAGATGGAAGAAAGTAGAAATTTTAATTCCTTCTTTTAGCCATTGTATTCTATATTTTATTTTCTAGAATATTTCTTCCTTCTTGAGCACTTTAGACCAGTCAAGGTGGTACTCTTTCTCAAGATGGTAGGTTGGTTCACTCACATCACCATTAACCATTTTTACCTGAATATCTTTGAGTTTAGCCATAAAATCACATTTTTGATGAAACACATCATTGAAGACCCAATTGTTCCAACTTTTCACCATTTTTTTAATATTTTTTATTTTTGAATCACATGATACATTGCAGACCCTTGGATGGGAATATTTCACCAAGTGGATATTTTGTCTTTAAATTCATGGTGAGTGTTCCACATTATCTCATATTTGAAAGAGAAAGGCCCAATTTTTGTAGTATCTTCCCAACTCAACATGATGGAGTTGTGGTCAGACATTGTCCTAGGGAGAGCTAGGAGGTTGGGATTAAGAAGGGTGACCCAGTTGGGAGAGATCAAGAATATGTCAAGTCTAACCTAGATAAATTTTCACCAAGTCTCTTATTTTTCTAGGTGAAGGGTTGGCCTTTAAGGTATATATCGATAAGCTCAACAACTTTTAGAAGGTTTTCCAAGACTATCATACTGAAAGTGTAATCAATCATACCTCCACGTTTCTCTGAAGGGTAGAGGGCGGAGTTGAAGTCTCCTGCAAGAATCCATCATGCCTCATTATTTCTAAGGATCAAATGACTTAGTTCAAGTCGAAGTCTTTTTCTGGTATTTCTCATGCTAGGTGCATAGATATCTAGGAAGTTCCAAGCTATACCAGCAGTAGAGAACTGGAGACCCAAGCAATATTTAATCTGGATTAAATGGGATCCACTCATCCTATTCAAGTTCCACATAGTAGAAAGACTGCTTGAGGATCCAGAGGCCTCACTGATAAAAAATTAGGTAGTGGGCCATATGTTCTTGGCAATGGTTTCAATTTATTTTTTACTCATCTTTACTTCTTATAATAAGAGAGTGTCAGTCTTATGCTCCAGGATGCAATTTTTTAGAGCCAGTTATTTGTGTGGGCTATTTAGCCCTCTAATATTCTATGAGAGAAACTTCATTTAGAGATCTTCTTTGAAGACCCTTCCAACATCCTTTATTTTCTAATAGCTATCTTCTCTGATGTTTCTCTATTCCTTGTTTTTCTTTGGGAAGGTCTGCCCACCTTGGTTTTAACCCCAAAACCTACCTTCTTTGATTTACCTTTTTCTTGAGGATTATCCAACCATTAAGTCCATGTGTTTTCTTGTTAGCCTAGGGATCTTGCACTATCTTTGTCTAGATGGAAACCATCTCAATAAGATAATTTTCACTTTTACTTTGTGGGAATAGGTTTTCCATAGAGTTTTGATTGTTAGTAGGGTTACAAGATATTTCCCTTTCTTCTAGGTCCTTTAGCTCAAAAGTTGACCTATCATTCAATTCATTCAATGACAACATACTCTCTAGTAGAGTATCTTCAAGCACTTGTAGATTCTTGGGAGAACCCACTAGAACTAGTTATATATTATGTTTTACTCTCATGTTGGATATCATAGTATCCCTATCTTTCAAATCTTTCTTTCTAGGTGAACTCGTACCTTGGATTTCATTTAATGATAGCACACTATTTAGTCAACAAACCTCAGACAATGTCATGTCTTTAGTATCCTGAAGAAATAGATTATGGCATTGCTTCCTTAACCTAGGGTTTAGGAGGAGTTGTAAGGGTATTTATGATCATCTTTGAAGGGGCGGTCCTTCGAAATATCCCCCAAAGGGAGCATAAGATCTTCGAGTTTTTGTTGGCACTTGACTGAGGCTTTTCAATTAGATATTAGATGATCGGATTTTGAAAAAATTTGACAGAATACTGTAGCATTCTCATATCCAATTTTTTGGGACCATTTTCCATATTTAGAGTTCAAAGAAACAAAGTTGGGCAGAGTCTTGTTGATATCAATATTGACACAAATGCAAGCAAAGACTAACCTATATTCCATTTTTGTGATGATATTTGTTGTTATGAAGCATTCAAGAAAGTTCTCAATCCATTAGAAGACCAAATCATCCCAAAATTTAAGTGATAGACTTGGTAACCGAACCCAAATGGGAGAAAATTTGTTGAGATCTTTTACAGGGTCAAACCCTGGCTTCCACTGACATAGTGAAAGGCTATGTTTTCCATACACCCAAGGGCCCGAGGAGAGGGTCAATAGAAGATCTTCTTTAGAAGTAAACTTGAATAGTAATAATCCTCCAATCATGGAATTGACCTCAACACTGCCCTTTAAACTTCATTTGGTCTTGTTCCATCAACGGACCATATCAATGGAAGGGCGAAATGAAAAAAACCCCCCAAAGATTTATCCACTAAAGACACAATCCTTTCAATAGTGGAATCTGGTAGAGATATTTTCGTTCCAGAGTTGGATTCTGATAAAATAGTTTAACAATTTTCCCAGTCAATGGCAAGAAAGGAATCTTGAGGTGAATCGATGAGCACATTTTTCCATCCCTTGGGCCTCGGGATGACATGAATCCCAGGAACCACATCAAGTACCTTTGAGGAGGGAGGGTCCCTCAAGGAAGGTGGGGAAGCATGTACTAAAAGAATGCCAGAGCCTATGAGGGATAGAGGAGGGGGACCATGAGGCACCCCAAGAGAATCGATCACCATGCACACAGAGAATTCAAAGTTGTAGAGCAAGAATTAGAAGAAGCCAAAATACAAAAAAAAAAATTATAGGTTTCAAACAAATACAATGTATATAGATGTTAAAAGGTATGTGTAAAATCATATAGTTTGTTAATTTTCTAAAGGAAATAATCAAAACATTGGATTGCATAAGCCATTACTGATTGCAAAAAAACCTTCGGAGGATAGTACCATAAAAAACATTAGAATTATAAACCTAGAGAGGTCATGATTCAATTTTTGTTGTAGTTGATAGATTTTAAAGCTAACACATTTTATTGCTTCTGAGAAAAATAATTATACACTACACAGTTGATTTATAATGAGAGAAATTGTAATATTGTATGGATTATCTAAGAGTATTGTATGCATTGGTTTATTTGCAATACTTATGTATGTATGTATGTATGTAGAAATGTATGTAGAAATGAACATGTAAATAATCTAAATAATATAATTGTAATGCATTGTTACTATTTTCTTTGTGATCATTGGGCTATTGATTTATCCACTTCATATCGAGTTGATAGTTGGGGAGGTAAAAAAATCCTTCAACATGCAGGTTCAATCACATTCCCCATTTTTAGCTAGAGCAATAAATGAAATTGGATTTGCTTAGCATTTCTACATTAGATGGTTGTATATTGTATATTTCTATTTCTACTCTATTCATGTTGAATATTATATCACTATTGCATATGTAAAATTTTGACATACTATCTATTGAATTGTATATTATTTAGTAGATGTTATATAGAACTCAGTTTTACTTTAAGATCATTAATATTAATTATTAGCATGAAGTTTTCACACTCCATGATTAATTAGAGAGTTGATTTCTAGGTTGAAACTGTGTGTAGTTTTTTGAATCAATGTTTCGAATCATACTCCATGATCCATACATCCTGATGATGAATCATAAAATATGATCTAAAAAGTTGATTCAAAAAACTACACACAATTTCAATCCAAAGATCAATTCTCTAAATCATTAATATTACATTTTATTGAAAAAATTTATAATATAAACATTATACAAAATTTAATAGATTTTATCTTATTCTTAATGTGTCACAACTATCTTTATGCAATTCTATTTAAATGTATAAATCATTACTTTCATATATTTTTTTATCTACCACTAAATCAACTACAATTGGATTGTTGTAAATATAAGCTTTCATATAAGGTTTTTATATTGTGAAGCATTAAAAGATGCTATGCCATTCATATTTACAAGTCAAAATGGTGAGCTAATATTGTGCTTATTTGGTCAAGCACGTAAGTATGGTAGTCAAGGACATATTTTGAATTGAAAAGAGATAATAGTTAGTGAAGCACGTGAGGCCTAGAAACAAATTAGATTCATTGATAAGAGGATTTAAAACATTATATAGAAGCATCTTCCAAGATAAAAGGCAAAATCAAAGGTAAAATAACAATGTCAACATAAAACTAGACTTTACTTTATAAATAAATCCCACCTAAAAAGTAGCACTATGAATAGGATATCATAATGTTCACTGTAACAAAAAATTTCTTTGACTAGTAATGGTTTAAAAAACCAAAGTTGAATGAAACATGTTTTATATATATATAACCCAAATAATAAAAATATAAAATGAATTTAAAAGTTAAAGTTGAAAAGTTATCTCTATAATTCATAAAGCACCTTATCATTTTTTATATATACTGACAAGATATTTTGAGGTATATATGAATAATTTTATTATTCTATATATAATGATAAAATGTTTCATAAAATATATCATAAAGTATCATTTTATTTAGGTTGTATCTATATATGCAATCTACATTTGATTTTTCTATAAAAGTATAATTAATAATATAAATGATTTTGTGATTATAATATTTAAATAGATTATTTTTTAAATTTTAAAGTAATTTTATTATTATTAATATTTTTTTAATTTTATTTTAAGATTTTTATGTTTTAAAAAATATTTTTTTATTAGAGGTAAAGATGGAGTTTTGAAGTCAATAGTGGCATGGTGTGATGGTTGAGTTGTTGTGTTGTTATTCTTGTATCAAGGTTCAAACCTTATTAGGATGGAATTGTTGAGAATTTATATTGGGGATGAGGTCTCTCGTTTGTGACTTCACGGTTCATAGCTTCGAGTCAAAAGCATTTACCCCTCTTAATAAATTTAAAAAAAAAAAAGACTAAAACAAGACCAACAACAACGAGATGAACCAATATCAACAAAATAAATTAATTTTCCAAAGTATTGGTATAAACATTTAGTTGAGACAAGACTCACTTAGCAATGAGAAAATCAAGGTTACTTGAAGCCAAAAAGTTCCAAAAAAAACTTTAAATTCATTTTGTTTTGCTTCTCCTTGACCACACATTTTTTATTGCAGCCAATTAAGAAAAAAAGAGGGGTGCAATAGCATTCCCTTGCTTGCCAGTAAATTTTATAATACTTTTTTATAATTAATAAATTTATTTTATAAGAAAAATATTTCACTTAAAACTATTTTTTTATTAATTCCTATTAAGTGATGTTATATAACTATTAATAAATCGTTAGCTATTAATCTGAATTTAAATATTTTATAAATATTCAAGATTTTTCTAAAGATTTAACCCTTTTTTTTCAATGTTATATTTTCTATGTTATTATTTTAGACATTCATTATGCCTACATTTAAAAAAATATGTCATAAATAATAATAACTATTTCATATGCAATAACTAGTATTTTCATGATGTTTCATATACACTAATAACACTATAGGTGTACATGTATAACAAAAGATACAATCTACCTTTCATGCCTACTTATTAAGATTCTTTTATGTCAATACTAGACATCACCATACCATGTTTGAATTCAAACCCCTCTTTTATCTAAATGTCAAATGTTGATTTGTTTGTAATATCATAATGTCATGTGGGATTCATATATTTGTTGTCTCAACCAATGAACTTAAATACACTATGTAAATATAAGACTAATGTAATTTTAAACTAAACTTTACATCATTTAATAGTATTAGTTGGGCCAAAGATAATGTAATGCCAACATGTAGTAGCTCACTAGAGGTTTATGAATTCAAACACATTAGGCTAATGGCAAAAAATGAAAATTGATTTAGACATAGTCTAGTCATATGGAAAAAGGCTTAGTCATTTCATTACTACAAATAGGAAAACGACATGCAAATATGCATCCATATGATCAATAATAAGGTTTAAAATTGTGAATAAATGATATAGAAGACCCACCATGCTTGTATTGAAGGATGATTTGGAAAAAATTCATCAGGTCCAAAATATTATTTACCCATGTGTGAAAATAAAAATTGTAGCAATATAAAATATTTTCACATAACCCCAAGTGAGAAAATATGCAAAAAAGTATTCAAAATCTACTATACAAAATAATAGAGAAACATACCATCAAGATGACATAAGAATCCCTAGAAAGTCCCTCATCAAGGAAAAAATAGTTTCCAAAATCATCAATACCCAATGTAGGGTGAAAGTATAGAGTTTTATCACACTTTGGACCAACAAAATAGTTTCATTGAAACTACTTGACACCTATCTGGAATAAAGATTCAATATTAAATATTTTCCCTATGTCTCTGAAGCATTAAATATCTAACCAATGTCCCATATGAATTTCTAAGTGGACCCAAACAAATATATAATGTGACTAAACAAATAAATATATTTTTTACATAATAAAAAATATCCATTCTTGTGCAAGGTGTACTACACCTTTTTCCTAACAATGTAAACACCCATGAATGAACTTATGACCAATAGAAACACAAAAAAAAAAGTTATAAATTATATTGAAACTAAACACTATCTTGTTGACCCATCATTATACATATTAAATAATTATGAGAATAAACAATGTGAGATTACTAAGTTGAGATCAATAATGGAGGCTCAAAAATTAGGAGAAAATATGGACAAAGTTAATAGAGATATTCACCATTTAGGATAGAAATCACACACATGATGTCTCTTTCATAATAACTATTATATATATATATATATATATAAAGTTTAGATAAAAATAAAAGTCTTAGAGAACAAACTCCCTAAAATAATTATTCAATTTTATCTAAAAAAATAAAAACATTGTATAGAGTCCATGTTGGAAGTGAAGTTTCAACATGATGTCTTGGATCTAATTTATTTTTCATAGTATCCTCATGGTCATTTTTGTTAATATTCATATTAGATTCATTGTGATTAGAATGAAGATCATTTGAGCTTGTTCATTTCTTGCAATTCAAGTTTCTTCTTAACAAAATATATATTGCAACTTTGTGCCTTTATTTGTATTATATGATCAAAAACTTTAATATTGTATCCTCATAATCATTTTTGTTAATATTCATATTAGATTCATTGTAATTAGAATGAAGATCATTTGAGCTTGTTCATTTCTTGCAATTCAAATTTCTTCTTAACAAAATATATATTGCAACTTTGTGCCTTTATTTGTATTATATGATCAAAAACTTTAATATTGAAACTTTGAGCAGTTTTAAATAGTAGCAGGAAGGACATAAACTATAAGATGGTGAAACGGGCTAACTAATGGGTGTGAATGTGTTTTATGTGTTTGATCTCCATTCATAGTTCTTAACCCTTTCTAACTTATCATTGACTTTGTTTTCAACTATCTTGATGACTAAGAAATGTATTGTTAACAAACCTACACATGCATACACTTAGATTAAAGAATCAGCCAACCCCAACATGCTTGCCAATCATGACCAAGCGGCATCTTCTTTATTCAATACTATGCATGGAAATCCACCTATATGTTTCACTTATTGGTCTTTGACCAATAGGAAATAGCTTAAAAATGTTAGGCATACCTTGATTCTCTTGGATTTGTAGATTAAACAAGTTGTATATTTGAACAAATAAATGGCTTAGATTAATTGTAGTGACTAGATCAATGGTGTATTGAGAAATTGATGAATAATTATAGTGGTGATATACATATAAAATATAAATCTAATTATTTGAAAATATAAATATGTGATTAAACGTCAAATTTAAAATATAACATGAAGAAATATATTGATAACTTTAATAAAATTTTAGAGAATCCTTCTTTTTTTCATTTTTTCAAAAATATTGATTTTCCTAGAAAATTTATGCACATTACTACAAATTTGTATAAAATCCTAACAAATCTTAGTGAGTACTAGCTTAGTGCATTAATTACATGGTGAATCATTCTCTTTAAAAATTAATGTCTTATGAAAAAATAAATTGTTAACTTGGGTTAACTATAAAATCAAATGTTATCTAAATTATGGGTCAATCTTTGCATAGTTGGTTGGTGTAGTTTCCTCATGTATTATTTTATTTATTTTTAATATTAATGGGGCCTATGGATGGAAACCATTGTTAGCTTATAAGGACTAAGGAAAATTACTTTGATATGCTCTTCTCACAATATAGGTTGAGGGGCAAAGCTTCTAAATCTACTATCAAGAAAGAATTAGAGCACATGTAGACTAAACATTTCAAAAATATGATTCCATAAAATAAGACTCCAAGGTATGAATTAATCTATACCTTATATTTTCATATTAATGAAACAAATATAATTGTATCTTAGAGGATAATAAGAGTTGTTTGATTAATAGGTAAATATGTATAACCTATTCACTAATAACTAATCATGTCATCCAAAAGAATTTTTGGGTTGGATAAATATTTTAATGGCATGTTTTTATTACTTTCTAAAATGAAATTAAAATAGTTAGATTATAGATGAAATAAATGGTGGAAAATGAATGTCTTATTATTTCACATATTGAAGGAGAAGAATGCTTAGTTTGTTGCTTTATTTTTTACATGAAATTTTTCTACAAAATTTATCCAAAAAAAAATAGCATCCTTTTATCAACTAAACACACTTTATCAATAACTTGCAATCCATACATTAATCACCATGATTTATCTATTGATCATATAAACAGATAGTCTTATTCGTATCTTGTATTGTAACAACAATATCAGAAGATATATTTCAATGATTATATATATATAATACATATAATATATTATAGACAAGATATCAATTTATTATCCACGCAAACTTTAAAAAATAGCATCATCACATGAACTTCACTACATGTATTTTTCATAATCATCATGTTTGAGGTCCTATATTCTTTGAGTTTTAAAGGCCATGATAATAAAGGAGAGGTAGAGCCATGTTCATTGTTTGATGATCTTGTTACCACCATAGGACTATAATATTTTTCTACAACTTAGTCTACATTGATGGACCACATTGCATTGCTTGAAAACCTAATTATATAAATTTTGAAGTGGTAAATCCTACCAAATATTACTTTCAAAGTGAATATAACCAAAAATAAATTGTCAATTTACATGTCCCTAAAAATAAGCAGAAATATAATATTAATGCCACTATAATTAATACTTGCAATGGTATTATAAACTTTAGGAAATTAAGCTCCAATTTTGTATTATTTAATATGACAAAAAAATCAATTTAAAAGTTGAAAAATCTATGGGAAATTTAATAAGAATTAGACTAAATTTTCATAAAAGAATTGGATATTTATTTTCATGTATAGCTTTCATGTTTTCCAAAAATGGAGGCCTTGATTTCAATTATTCATCATTTCACAAAATTTACCACTTAAACAATTATGGAGAAATACTCATAATACAAAATAAAAATTAGCAAACACATAGTAAATTGATGAAACTAGAATTAATGTGAATAAACCGTTTTGAGAAAAAAATCCATCGCCAAAGAGATATTAAACTTGTATTAATCTCTTTTTTTTTTCTTTTTCTTTTTCTAAATTGGGTTTTTCTCTCTAGTGTGTGGAGACTATGGACAATGGTAGAACAACTAATTTTTATTGCATAATTCATTCCCTTTGATATAATGGACTTGCTATAATTACAGCCTAGATCTTTTTGCCTTCTTAACGAATATGAATATGTGTTACATTGGCGCAATTACTTTTGCTTCTGATTTTTCAGCTCTCTGTTGTTTTGGGATGGCCAATAAAGTTAACTATGTCTAGTGTTGTTTATTTCTTTTAGATAAGACAGATGTTTGTGGCTTCTTTGTGTGATGCCAATGGAATCTCTATTTTTTAAATAGAATTTTTAACTCCATCAAAAAAACTTCTTGTTCTTTGAAAAAGAATTAACAAGAACATGATTTCAGACTTATCGAATAAAAAAAACTTGTATTAATCTTGATAATAAATCTATATAATAATATAATACATTCTAGCTTCTTCAGTCCAATAATATTCTAGCAATATAATATTAATCTCACCTACAAAAGACATAATACCTTTATCCCATATATCCAATAAATTGAGAAATAAATAATTAGAAACTATATATGGTATACAAATCTAATTTCCAAAACTATGGGCACACAACTAAGCATCCCACTTCCACAAAATAATCCAATGCCCCATATTCATGAATAAAATATCTCATAATAATGAATAACTCCTATGAGTAACTAATATCCACCATAATGTTTTGATTATACATGAAAAACACATTTTGAAGGGACCCAAAACCCTTTACAACTTGAGATACAAAATGGTGCTAAGAAGATAGGAAAAAAGAAACCAGCAGCAGACCATCACAAAAGAAATAAAAATAGACGAAGTGATGAATGAGAGATAAAATAGTAAACCATCAGTAACACTCAACAGCAACAAAACAACAAAAAGAAAACTAAGACCCAACAAAAATAAAACAACAAACAAAGAGAACCGAGCACGGTTTCATAGTGCTTAAGGTGTTGGCCACCTCAAGATCCTGGCTCTTGTGCAGATCAATCATGTCCAGAAGCTCCTTCTTCTCAGCTTCAAAGGACCTTTTCCAATTAGTAGGCCATTTAGTAGTAGGGCCTTTGCTATCATCTTTCGCTCCCTTTTTCATTTTCCCTTAGTCGCATGCTCCTCCATTAATTCAGAAAAGTACAATTGGTCCTCCCTTAATTCACTAATCTTTCTGAATAGAACTTCCTAGGAGTCTACACTATTTTTAACATAAATATGGCATGCATGCAGTAGCTTTTTAACAGAGATTATAAATCATGGAATGAACCCTCTAGGTCCTCAATTTTGTCAATCAAAATGATTGACACTAATCTTTTCAGCATATTCTTCAAGTTCTCCTTCAAACCCATAATTTTAATGTTAAATTCATTAAACTCTTGAAGAGTCCACTTAGAAAATTTAAAATTTCGAGTGGCCCCAGCCCTTTCCATGTCCTACAGCTCAAACATTGATGGAGACTCCTCATTTAAATAAGAAAAGTCCTCAAAAAGGGGGTCTACCTTTAGGGGCTTTGATTTAGCGTTCATCTTCTCAAAGTCTTCCTCATCTTGACCCTTGTTTTCATCTTACAAATCATCATTGGTCAAGTTTTGAACCAGCGAGTCCTCAATATCCACCGCCTTTTCTCCAATAGCCTTTTCCTCACAGTCACCTTGGCATCCTTAGCAAGAACACTCAAGACCTGGTTTTTCAGCTTGGCAATGTGTTTGGACAACCTCCTTGGCTTGGCCTTGGCCTTTGAGACTAGCACATTCTCCTACAAACCCTCCTTATTACCTCCATCTTCAATTTCAACCTAGCCAACCACTAACTCCACCTTCCTAGGAGAGGAATCATCTGAGCCCACCTCCATGTCCTCGCTATCAGGGAGAACAAGGCGCTTAGGAGCACGCTTTTTTTTAAGGCTACCCTTCTTCCTCTTTTTTGAGGAGGTGGCCTCAGGGAACAGAGGACCATCATCATCCTCCTCTTCCCACTCCTCATCTTCAGCATTACTGGTATCTGAGCCAGACGAATCAGACCCATCACTCTGAGTCTTCTCCTTGCCCTTAATAGCAGAGGTAGGGAGAAGAGACTTAACATGCTCCATGATTAAAGGATGAGACCCTCATGGAGGAACGAAGCCTTCCTATTTTTTAAATGTGCATACACCAAAATCTCCATGGATGATAGCAGAAAAAATGGGAATAAAACAAACAACCCGTGTATAAAGTGATTTAAAATAGTGAAATGGTGACCCAATATAGCAATAAACCTGTCATCCAACGTCACATAGCGCATAATCACCTCAGCCACCTCTGCCCATATCCTCTTGAGTGACTTGCGCTCATAGCCCCAGCTCTCCATCTTAATCAACTTCTTCCTCTCGTCATCTTTGAAGAACTGGGCCATCACTTCCTCATTACTCTTCTTATCCTTGTTAAAATTACGGCCAACCATCGGCATCCCTATCACAGAAACAATCAAATCCTCATTTACCTCCACTTCCAGACCCTTTATCTGAAGGTTACGATTATGCTAGTAGGAAACAAACTCCGTCGAGGCATTTGGGTCATTCCCATGCAATCTTTCTAGAAACAATGTAAAATTCCCATGGCACAAAATCTTCCATAGCTTCTTTTTCTTCCTCAGACCCACACAAGAGTGCAGCTCAATTCTACTACTATCGCCACCCATTTCTTTAGACACCAGGAAAGGAAAATCCTTGTGATAATCTCTCAATTGAATGTTAGTAATCCGAACGAAACCCACAAAGCATGTGAGTCAGAATAAGGTACTTAGGCTTAAATGTCGCCACTGCATCAACTCAACCCATGCCATCATTTATCATTAAGCTCCTAGATTTTTCAGGAAGGATCGATCCCTCCTCCCATGCATGAAACACATTCAATCTGACAACCTCATTAGCAAAAAACAAATCCAATGAGTTTCCTTCTCAGAAGATGTGAGATACACAGGTCTCTTCACAAGCGCTTAGCATGATTATAATATATTTTATTATTCATTGCTTCAAATTCCAACTAGGCTTACGGGTGTCCCATAGATAATTAATTATGTTTAAAGAATCACCTTCCACCATAATGTCCATACAAAGTAAAATTTTAATTACCAAGCACCCCATTGTGCAACTAAAAACAACTTATGACTCTTCATATTCCATTGTGACCTTTCATATTCCTTTTCCTCTTTGCATGTCTTCTTGTAATAATTCCATAGAACTAGAGAGTAATCATAAATATTATTGTCTACCACGTACAGGCATCCAAGTTCGCCCATTCTATATATTAAGATATCTATCTACACATATAATTAATTACATTAGACATGAATATCTAAAACATAGATATCACCTAATTCAAATATGGTGGAGTGGTATGCAGAGAGATATAACATATAGGTGATGAAAACTCCCTATAGAATCCATTTCTACTCAGATAATGAGAATAAAACATGTATATCACTTACTTTACTTAGAAATTAATCATCATTAACCCTTGGAAAAATATAAGGATAACACAAGGCTCCATGCAACACTTCTTAACTAGTGAATAATTGCTAAGTAATTATCCAACACATATCTTTTAGATAATTTTCTTTTGTTTGAAGTATGGTGTATTATTTTTTTATCAAGATTAATTAATAGTATCTATAGATGATTAGATTGACAACCATCTAATTATAGGAATTTTAAAAATTAATAAAAGAAAAATTCATGCAAAGGGCCCTTCTACCCACAACCAATAAGATTGTAATATGTAGTCTACTTCCTCATGATACATGATAAGTAACTTGTTTATTCCTTTGTTTAAATAAGAAGTTATCACATTAGTTAGAATAAATAAATAAAGGTTAATGACATAGTATATTGCAACCTACAATAAGAGAGGATTAACTAGCCAATTTTATTTCGTACAAAGCATAATTATGCCTATAATCTAGGTAATTAGTCACCAAGCTAAACAAAGAGAAATTAGCCAAGAAAGTCAACAAAAATAGAAATCAAGTGCAAGGGGATGAAAAAATACTTGGGAATATTTTTAAGAGGATGTCATGACTACAACATAAAATCTTAGAAAGGGTTTAGAACATGGAAAATAGCATAGGTCATGAATGTGAAATGAAAGCACAACAAAATGATGGAGAGCTACACAATTTTTACATAGGCTAAAAAAAATATGAATAAGAAATCATGTCTATGGAACAATATTTAGAAAGAGAATTAAAACATAAGCCTACAAGCATAAAATAAAAACCTAACTTATATTTCTCTTAGATTATTATTATCACCATAGGGGTACTAGATCAGCATGGATCAACACAAAATCCAAAATTTTATTATTTTCAAGATAGGTGCTAACACACTCTATATATATATATATCTTTAATAATGGTTAGATTGAGATAAATATAGGTGAATATTATGATTATGAGGCACACATAGAAAAAAAATAGTTTCCTAGATGTAAATTGCTATTTTGGGTACTACAGAGAATCTTAAGAATCAAAAAGATATGTTTTAGACATTATTTAAAATCATGAATATAGAAAAATAACTAGAGGAAATCTATGTTAAATTGGAATCATCACTTATATTTAGTGAATATATCCCTACCTCTACCATATAAACCTCATATATTCCCACCTATACTATACATATTATCTATTGAAGGGAGACTCTCCCTTTAACACAACCTTACACAAACAAAAAATCAAAGATAAAAAACATGCAATTTTATTATACTTTCATTAAATCATCTACATACATGCAATCAAATGTAATACAATTATTTGGTCACAAGATCGCTATTACAAAAGTTTGGGTTGCAAATGCATGCAAAAAAATCAAACATGCAAGTCTACAAATGGCAATAATGTTGTCTTGAAAAGTAGTAAATTCATCTATTTTCTCATCCAAAATGAATCTATTTCCATTCATGACCACTTTATATGATTTTTCCACTTGCCAATGAACTATGACTTCCATTTTGGTGTCAAATAGGTCCAATTGTCCCTTTTCTGAGCCTAACGAAATTCCTAAATTTTAGTCCAACTTTAGGGAGCCATAACTGTTGACTTGAGCATTAGATTTACAAGTTGTTTACAGCGTTTGAAAGCTCTCAAAAAATTGAAGGTCCAATAAAGTTTCCTTTAGATATCTTTAGATTTTGTCATTTTTGAGCCCATCTGAAAACTCTAGATGCCTCAAAATTGACTTTGAATATTTTTAAAGGGATTTTGAAGACAAAAATATTAATATATCACAAATGACAATGGTATTGAAGTGATTTCTTCACCATTGTCTTCATTTCACCATTTTGGAGCTCTGTGTAATATTTCATGTTCATACATGCACAAATGCCAAATTATTACAAATAGTAACTCTACATTTTAAGCCCTTCCAACTTACTAAAAATAGTAACCTTATCATTTTAGCCCTTACTAAAATTTATTCACCAAACCTAACAAAAATCAAAATTAAAAGAATTGGGATGCAATATTTCTCTTGCACCTTGAATGCTCCCACATCACTATCCAAGCCACACCCACCTATTTAATATCAACCAATCCCACGATGCCCTTATAAACCTCCATTATACCATTTATTTAACCAATGACATTAGGTCTTCTATCCTTATTACATATTGTGACTATACCCATCAATCATACTACATATCATGTTACCATGCCTCTGCTATCCTAGATGCACTAATCCACAAGATTCATGAAGTGAATAATAAAATAGATACAAGAGAATTGAAAAGATGAGAAATTTTCTAATCCTAAAAAAAATCAACTTTCTTTTGAGATTGTGAATATCAATTTCCTATGAGATTTATAGCACCATAATTTTATATATATGTTAGAAAAGGAGATATTAATACATATCTTACGTCTCAAATAACTATATGTATATGGATTTAATAGATGAGGCTAGAATACTAGTAAAATTATTTGCAAGAACACTCAAATATTTTGTGTTATTGAATAGTTTTATATATTACCTCATGGATCTATTCATTCATTTAGTTTTTTTAAAAAAATATTAAGTATATTATTTTAATGATAAAGGATCCATAGAATCCTTATTTTCAATTAAGAACAAGTCTTTATTTAAAATATAATATGGTCATTTGTTCTTATGATGGTAAAGGGGATCCTAGTACAAATATTTATTCTTATAGATTTGGGTGTACAAAATTTATATATGAAGATAGAGCGCTAGAAAAAGTATTTCCAAGAACACTAAAATATTATGTTATTGAATATTTTTTCACTCCCTCATGGATCTATTACTTCATATAGTGATTTGGAAAACATATTTCTTAAGAAATTCAAAATAAATATGTCCTTGTACTAGAGTTTTAGTTGTTTATTTGTTTGAGTGTACCCAAGTTACATGAATAAATAAGTGATTATGTGGTGAGATTATCTTTTATGTGTTCCAAATTAATTACACATTTGCATGATTTAAATATTCAGAATATCTTTATAAAAGAGTTTATCAAACCAACTTAGGATAATGTATATTTAATAAGTTTTATTTTGGATCTATATTCTCGTGTCAAAATAGTGGAATCTAAGTTGCTTGAAAGAAAAAAAAAATAGTTATTGTCCAAGTGACAATGCTTCTTACCCTTCTAAATATCAAAAGTCAATTTATTTCTCAAAGGATAATGAAAATAAGTAAAATGCAAAACAAGTTCCTAATACATTTCCTTTTCCTCCCTTTAGATCATCTAAGAGACGGGACATTATTATGGATAATGTAATTAAAACATTGTTGAGTGATAAATATCATGACATATTTAAGAGTGTATACAATTAGTATAGGAAAGATACCTCAAGTGTGGAAAACACTTAAAAAATGATGCAAGAGCACTCAGGCGTAATTGCAATCCTATATCGCCTAAAAAATAATCAATTTGGTTTTGGTTTTTTCTTCGTTTGTGGTTTGGTTCTGTTTTGGCAACGTGTCCATGACTATTGTTCTATTGCAAATATTTGTTGGAATAAATTGTAATTCACAGTGATTTCTTTATATTCTAATTTCATTTAAAACAAAACTTATTTAATTCCCTTGTGCATAACACAACACCTTAGTTTGATGATTGTATTTCCTAGGGTGAATGTCATAGTTGCAAGGTCGAAGGAATGAATTGGTTCCCAACTGAGTCAATATTTTGGCATTTAAAACTATAAATTGTTTGGCATAAAATCCATGATAGGGGATAGGTGGGATATGAGGTGTTTAATATTCTTATTTAGAGCAGATGACTTCCCTCTAGTATTATGTGGGCCATAACAGGGTGCTAATTTATACTTTGAAAAAAAAGGTGACATCAATTGCAATTGCTAGCACAAGGTTCAGCTAAAGGGGGGTCGATTCATAAAAGGAGCAATTGCACAAGGTTGGTGTGGGAGTTTTATAACACCAATAAATGTTTATTATAATTTCCTGTTAACCTATGCATTATCTAGTGTAGCATCTACACTAGCTAAGCATGGCACATCCATTGGTTAGGCATGGCAGTTTAAGCAAAAATAAATGACATTCTTTTCAGCCTATGCACCTCTTCATTAGTGAGTCAATACGTATTCTAGAAAAAAAATTAGTATTATTGCAATTCGAATAATATAAAAGGGGAAATTGTTGTTATTTGGGGTTTGCAAGTCAGAAGAGAGATTGGTTTTCTTTGTTTTGGAGAATGGTAGTTGAGAGAAAAACTGGAGAACTATGAACAGAGGGGGAAAGTAATTAGACAATATGTTGAAGTGTTTGGTTGTTTGATGTTTGTAGTATTTTGATTATACAATGAAATTGCTATCAATAAATTGATATTTGAATTTGATGAACTTCAATCCGCATGTAGCTTTTACTCGTATAATGGAAATGATGATCTAAAACTTCATACTGTTTATTGTGAGTGTGAATGTTAATGTTTAATTTAAATTATTGATATTGGGAAGCGTTGTGATGATTTGTTTGTTTTTGGAATTGGTAGTCTCATAAGACCCTTGATTCTTGTATACACCAAAAAATAATCTATAAGGTGAAATGAGAATAGAAAAAATACATAAATGAAAAATATAGAAGGTGAAATGAGAATAGTCCAAAGATACAACAATTGTGATATAGAAGGGTAAATGGAAATACGAAAAAGATATCAATTTTGATATAAAAGTTAAAATGAGAATAGAAAGGAACAACAAGCATGTTACTAAAAAAGATAAAAGTATGAAAGCACATATGAATTAAATGTTAAAGCACACATGATAAATAAAAAAAAATTGTCTTTAATTCTATTTCTAGTCTATTGCTATGATTTTGATGATGCACCTCTTCTATTTATGATTTATATCTTTTAACATTAGATGACATCTACTTACATACTTAGCATTTATTATTGATTTATATATGTAGTTTCATAAATTATCACCCTTGAAAAATTCACATTAGGTTTGGCACCCTCCTAAGTGCATGTGCCTAATTATGCTTATTAGTATCCATTTAATTATCATTTTTGGTAAATTGAGTAAAATCCAAGAAATTGAATTAAATATTTATTTAATATAATTTTTAAAAGCTAAAAAGAGCTGGACTTGGGCACCCAACACCCCTATTCCACCTAATGAGGCCCTATATCTCAGATCTTAATATCGAACTCAATATGTTTACCAAAATCCTTTGTCAACTTGTCTTAATAGATAATGTGAAATATGTTGAAACTCATATAAATATAAGTCTTTCCCTCCATTTGAACATCTAATTGAGTTTTTGAACTCTCGCATCCTAAAGGAATTTAAAGAAATATTCAAGAGGAGAATAAGAAGAATATCTACAACATAATTGCAGTCCATTACAAATCTGCAACACATCAAAAAATGCATGCTTATGCATTGTAAGATGTTTCATGTTTATGTTTAGTATACTCATTCAGATATTTTACATTTGTCCATTATTTTTTCACTTCCCCAGTTGGTTTAGAATATCTCCATATTTATTTTACTAATTTAGTGTATTTATTTAACTCAAAATGTATATTCATCTTAGTTAACCAATTTTTATCTCCCTCACCTAATTATTTTCTATCAAAATTTAAAAGTGTTATTTTTAAAATCCTTTGATAGTTTCATAATTTCCAAATTCTACCTAGGTACAACAATATTCAGTTCATTTTCCAATGGATTAACATTTCCAAGGATATTTTCCTCTAACTTGTTCAAATTTTCCAAGCTCTTAAAACTTGGCTCCGCTATATTTTCCATATTGGTTTGTCTTGTCCTAAGTTCATTAATTGTTTTCTCTAAAATATTTATCTTGTCTCTTTGTTCATTTAATAGGTATATTATGGATTCAATTCCTATCCTATTATTATTTTATAGTGTTTATTGTTGTCCATTAATATCCATCCCTTGGTGTAGAGGAGGAGATTTGCTATCCTCAAGACGATGAGGTTTCAAGGAGAAAATGACCCTCAACTACCTCAAAGATCAAAGCTCAGGTGACAAGATAAAATGATGAAGCTTTTTTTAATTTTCTTTTACGAAAAGGCTTTGAGCCCATATATTAATATATATATATATATATATATATATATATATATATTCAGCAAAAAATTACATAGTAATAGGATGATTTGAGAGCTTGATATATCATATTTAACCATTCCATGCCCAACTATAGGATATTATAAGACCATTCCATCTCTGATTTTCAACCCATACCCATAACAAAACCAACTTAAAAACATCCGCACTATTGTACAGAAACCAACATATAAACATACGCACTACTCTGCAGATCTTGTACATTTAATACCTACATACATATGATTTACATTCAACCAAAAAACTAGAAACTACAAACTTCTTGTATTACTCTTCCATGGAGGCCACCTAAACCGATTTCTCTCCCTGTGCCTCTGAACTACCACTAGCTTGGTTGTCACGTCCATAGGAGCATCTTCAGCAATTTCCTGACGCGGTTGAATAACTTTTTCTAGTGACACGTGTTGAACAGGCCACCCACGAACACTAGACACTTGTCCTTCTTTTGGAGCTGTTGTAGCAATTGGCAATGGATGTTCAGTCCATCCTTGAGCCTCGAACCCTTGATCTGCACCCTAAACGTTTAAATTTGTAGGACCCCAACCTTGCCATGAGCGAACTAACGACCCCACTTCACTACCAGCAATGAACCTGAATGACCCAATTTCTTCTAGCTCAATACCCCCCACTTTGACATTGGATGATTCCCATGGGTAACCCCACGCATTGGTGAAACCACATAGCCTTCCACACGAACCATATTACCTTTGCCGATAACTTTCCACGTGGTGATTGTTCGGGCATCCCTTATTTTTGTTCACCTTTTGCTTTGATACCGCTCGCAACTTTTTCGACCGCCACCATGTGGCATCCAAATAGAGCTTCCCTTCAAGACACTTCGCTTTCCTTTTGTCAGGCTCTGGTTGCTTGACACATCGCCTCGGCTTGCTTTCTCGCATTCTAAATTGCCAACACTTGTTCAATGACGGATGCAACTACTGTATTTGAGGCTTGATGCAAGCGTTTCACCTCCGTCGGCACCCAAATAATGAAAGGCTTGAATCATTATTCGTATTGTCTGCTTTAATGGAGACTTGATCGGCTAGCCTGAACAAAGGGTGACTTAGCTACCGTAACCACATTCTTTAATGCAGCTTACACAACCTTCAACACCTGATGACGCACCCTTTATCATTACACATACTTCCCCCTGATGTGACTAGCCCACCATAGCACATAGCTCACATCATTTTTGGCAAGCCAACGAGGCCTACAATCCCTTTATAGCTCACCTCCTAGTTGTCACCAGCTCAACTAGAAATGACACTTAATCTAGCCAATGTTGAGCTTCATCCTCAAACAAGAACCTTAAGGGTTACTAAAATGCTCACAAATTTTTTGGTCGTTGCCATGTGGTGACCAAATGGAAATTCCCTTCGAGACGCTTCTCTTTCCTTTCACCAAGCTTTGGTTGCTTGACACGTCGCTACGGCCTACTTTCTTATCAGCTAGGACCCACACCATCATTATCTTTGTCAGGAGATTTCTGCGTGGTGAATTTTCAAGGATCTGTTATTTATGTTTTCCCTTTGTTTTGACACCACTCACAGCTTTTCGATCATCACCACATGGCATCCTATCAAAGCTTCCCTTTGAGACACTTCTCTTTCCTTTTGTTGGGCTTTGGTTGCTTGACACGTCACCTCAGCCTGCTTTCTCACATTCTGAAGTGCCAACATTGAGCTTGCTCCTCAAACAAGAACCTTAAGGGTTACTAAAAACACCTTCACCTTTAGGAAACACTACCAATTGAGGAATTTTAATGAAAATTATCTCATGCCCAATAAGCTCAAAATTCTCACCATCACAGGCCAAGTTAGCCATTGTGTTCGCCAACTTGTTACCTTCTCTATAAGAGTGTGTTATACAAACTTCCTTAGACGTATTTATGATCTGTCAAGATTTATATAAGATATACTTAAGCTTCCAATTGTGAATCAACCTTTCTTTGCAAGCATTAATTACTAATAGGGAATCCCCCTCTATATGCAGCCTATGAATGTCCATAGACTTAGCAACATGTAGACCATGTAGTAAAGCAAGAATTTCTTCCATACTATTAGTATAATTTTCTATATACATTGCCTTGGCTCCTAAAAGTGAGCCTTCCCAATCTCTGACAACTATACCAGCTCCCAACACACCTGGATTGCCCCTTTAAGTCACATTAAAATTAAGCTTAAGAAATCCATTTGAAGGAGGTTGCCATGTAATTTTACTTCTGTCAATCTTGAGCTAATAGGCTAACTGTTGAGACCCTTTGAAAGGAAGATATAATGTTGACCAATGTTGAAGAACCCAATTATCCCAATTTGAAAACACTGGGGAGACAAACTTATTCCTTTGAACATATGTCATTACAACCTCTGAGATTTCTTACTCAATTGTGCTCGTTACCTGACAGACTGATTAGTTTTGCTTCCTAAATATTCTTCTATTCCTTTCCAACCACAAATTACAAACTACAAGAGCAGGCACTACCCTCCAAATACAAGCAAAAAAAGAGGACTTATATAAGATGGGTCAGGCAGTTAATAAATCCCATAGAGTAGCAGGTAATGTAAAAGAAACATTTAACTTCGTTTTGATAAATTGCCAACACTCTTGAGCCTAGGAACATTCCAGGAACAAATGATCAACAGTTTCATTAGCTTCTTGACAGAGAACACACTTGAATGGATCAACTAAGCCTAATTTAGACAGCCTATCACTTGTTAATATTCTCTTACGAAGAGCTAACCATATAAATTTTCCTGCCTTAGGAAAAACCATGGGATTCCAGCAAAAAGCATACACTCTATGCGACTGAAAATGAGCTCTTGAAAATGTTAGGGACTTATAACCTTGTTTAACTATGTAATTCCCATCCATGGAAGGTGCCCAAATTATTCTATTTGAACCACCTAATAATACCAAAACCCTCTCCTTGAGTTTATTCAAAAGCAAACTTTTTTGACTAGATGTTATGAGTAGGGAGGAGAAATCTTTCCATTCTACTATCCCAGTAAGAGGATCAACACTTTCTACATAATCCTTCACCTGACTCCCCCATAAAGAAGATAACACTTGTTGCACTAGGGTTAAACCATTAATTGAAGATAGGGGTGGGAATCTATTCCAAGAATCCTGCCATAAATGCACACTCTGCCCATTATGAATCTCCCAAGTCAAATGTAGAAGTATTACCTCCCTACATGTTACCAAGAAGTACCACATCACTGATCCCTTCAGAGGATTTGAAATTGTTAAAACTCTATCTATATTTCCACTATCCAAATATTTCCCTTGCATGATAGAGCACCATCTCAAACTTGACTTTTGGTACATGCGCCAAACTAATTTGGCTCCCAATGCTATATTTCTTGCAGACAGATTAAGCATACTAGCACCTCCATTGCTTTTGTTTGCACACATATTTTTTAATGATATCAAAGGAATCTTCCTTGTTTCATCCATATTGCCCCTCCATAGGAAATTATTTATGAGCTTCTCAATTTGCTGCACAATACCTTTTGGAGCCTTTAGAACCGCCATAAAGTAATTCAAGATGGCAGCTAAGATTGATTTTACCAAAAAAAATTGACCAGAAAAGGACACCCACCTTGCCTTTCAAGCTGAAATTCTATCTTTTATTCTATCTATAATCTTTTACCAGTGAAGAACATTCGCTACCCCTGAAAAGAAAGGAATGCCTAGGTAGGCACTTGGTAGCTCCGCTTCTTGAAAACCCAACAATCTTACTAGCCGACTAGTAAGAGATGTGGAAGTATTAAAAGAATAGATGTTTTTTTAGAAGCATTTATCTTTTGACCCGAAGAAGAAGTGTATTTGTCAAGAACTTGTTTCACTTGCTTTGCCTCTATTAGATAAGGCTTAGCAAACAACAAGGTATCATCTGCAAATAAAGAATGTGTAACCTGAATTTAGGTGTTTGGAATGCTAATCCCCTGCCAATACCCTTGCTCATGCACTTTTATAATCGATCTACTTAAAGCTTTAGCCATGATAATGAAAATAAAATGGGAGAGTGGGTCTCCCTACCTCACTCCTTGAGAAGAACTAAAGAAACCTACTGGAGATCCATTTATCAACATGGAAAAGTTAGCTCTAGACAAACAAGAATGAATCCATTTACACCATTTCAACAAGAAACCAAACTTATTCAAAACCTCCAACAAGAATTCCCAATCAACCCTATCATACGCCTTCATCATGTCAAGCTTGATCACAAAAGAAGGCAAATAATTTTCTTTAATTAAATGAGGCACTTCATGAGCTATAATTTCCCCCTTCGGGGTCTCTCTACCTGGGACAAATCCACCTTGTTCCTGAGATATTATTCTCAGTATAAGAGATTGCAATTTGAGATAAATGGATTTTGTGAAAATTTTATGTATAGTATTACACAAAGATATGGGCCTGAAGTCTACAAATGTTTTAGGATCATTTACTTTAGGGTTAACAACAATATGAGTTGAATTAAATTGTTTGAGCATTGTCCCTGACTTCCTAGACTCTTTTATTGATAACAAAACATCAAAACCTACAAAGTCCCAGCATTTCTGATAAAATAGCCCAGTAAAGCCATCTGGGCCAGGTGCTTTATCAGGTGGAAGGGAAAAAACAACCTTCTTGACTTCCTCAAGTGTAAAGGGTTTCATCAATTGATCATTATCCTTTTGAAGTATAAATGTAGGAATGCTCTCAAGAAGCTCCGCAGCATCCTTAGACATTAAAGCTAACTTGTGCATAGGAGCCGACAACAAATTAGAAAAAAACCTAACTCCTTCCCCTTGAATATCCTCTTACTTTGTCAATACTTCTCCTGATAGTACAAATTCAATTGAAAACACAAAGTTCAAGGAATTATTTACCTGCATTGAAGTATGGAATGATTTTGTGTTCTTTTCCCCTTCTCCCAGCCACACCTCTCGTGACTTTTCCCGCCAGTAAATTATTCTCTTGCTAGCAACTCTTCCCATTCCACCTACAACATTTTTTGAAGCTCACAAGTACTATCATCTAACCCATACCGAATTATTTGATTATTGAACTCAGTCAACTTCTTGTAGACCTGATATTTCTCTTGGAATATATTCTTAAACACACTTTGATTCCATAAAATGCACTGCTTCCTAATGTGACATAGATTTTTACTCAACTGAAACATCCTCGATCCCCTTACAAAAGGTGCACCTATCCACCATTGCCTTAATAAACCTAAGAATTGTTGATGACAAAACCACATCCCTTGAAATTTAAAAGAATATTTACCTTTTTCCCATTTGTACCTCACCTTCAATGCTTAAATCTAACGCAAAAGATTTGAGCCTGCTAAGGGGAGAATCTGGGAAGAGAGAGGCTTCCTACCCAACAACCAATTTGAAGTTGCCAGAAACCTATCTAATCTTTTCACAATCTGCAAAAGTCTTTTCCTTTTATTTGTCCATGTGAAGCTACCATTTTGTGGAATAACATCTATTAACGCATTATCTTTAATGAAAGAAGAAAAACCATCCATCACCTTCTAGGGTGTACGGATACCTCCTCTTTTCTCTTTCAAGTTGGTGATTGCATTAAAATCCTCAGCTAGCACCACTTTCTTGTTTGAAAATGTGTCCAACAAATCAGATCACCTATCCCACAATTTATTTTTGTCTCATGTAGTCATTGGAGCATAGACATTAACTAGCCAAAAGAAATGCTCAAAATGAATGACTTTGACCAATTGACAATGCTTCTCATTCTAAAACAACGCAACAACTACTGTTCTTGGATTCTACAGAGTTAGTAGCCCACCCGAGGCCCCCTGCGCTGGCGAGTGCACAGAATTCTAGGAATTCCATTTTTGAATTGACGAACCATACGTTACCTCTGATATTTTAGTTTCTTGTAACACAATTATATCCGCTCCATAAGAATCCAATTTATGCTTGATCTGAGCCTTCTTGTTAGGGGCATTGACACCCCTGACATTCCATGAAATAATCTTCATTGTGGTCGGGGAGAGCAGCATGCTCTCCTCGGACGTTTGTTTACAAATTGCAACAAAGTACCATCCAAAGTGGTTTGTATATAAGCAGCGACTTCCTCCTTTGTTTTGGTAACATGAGACTTTCTCCCCCGCTTCCCAGGGGACTTAATTAGACCAAATTTTGCACTTGGGGATTGCATTATAGAAAGAGATTGGGAGTAATCATACTCAATAGTGAAATTCTTACTTTTTGACTTGACTTTCAACACCTCCCCTTGACCCTTAGGAATCCCACACATGCCCATACAAATATTTCCCCGTTTACCCAAATTATCCTCTTCTTGATGTACTTCATCTGTAATTTCTTCTATCATATGACACCCCACAGAGGATAGAACCTTATTAATAAAATCTTATGGGTCCTCATCCTTAAATTGATCCTTCTCCCCATTAGTCAGAGCAAAACAATCCACTTGATTAGTCTCCAATGACAAATCCTTATATATCAATTGATCTACTATGCCTTCCACCTGATAATATGATACCAGCTTGTAAGTAGTTGAAGATAAATCCAAGCCATGGACAAAGCTATGAACTATTTGATTCCCTAAGATTCGTTGAAGAGGGATACTAAAAGAAATTGTGAAACCCTCATCCAAGTGGGTTATGAATGCCATAGCTTTCACCACAAGTGTTACGGAGACCCCATGTGCAACCAAATTAGTAGAAAGAGACATGATATTTCCCTCCCCATAACTATATTGACTACAAGCTTCCTTAACAATGTCGCCTTTCTAAGACACATATGAAATATCCTCCCTCATTTCCATAATCTTTACTACCTTCTCCAAATTTGATTCACTTTCCTCATTACTCAAGCTACTCTCCTAACTAACCTCCCCATTTATCCCCCCTTCCTTTCACAATTTAAACTTTGAATCATCCATGAATTAACAAGGCAAATTAGGTAATGAAGTTTTTTTATTTATGTTTTATGCGGAATTAAAAGGTGAGAGTTCTAGAAACCGAAAGAGCAGGTCGCAGATGTCATATGGGAAATCTGACGAGCTCTCGAACAAGGACAATAGTGTGGTGCATGGACATCCTCATGACGTCTAGGCATCTCGTACAAACCAAAAACCAAGAATGTTCCAAAAAATATCAAGGTGACTACTACTGTTCTGGCTATTAGAAACTTTTAAGATGTGGGAAAACAACAAACAATGGAAAGACTAAAGTAATGAAAATTAAATGGAATGTGAATGATAAAATAAAAGAAGAAGGAAAACACTCACAAAAAACCAAGTAATGAATCCTCTAGCAAAGAAATATCTCCACTACATGCACACACAAGGCCGAGAGAAAATGTTGGGACTGTTTAGGGGCTTGCCTTAGTCAAACCCTCACTTCAGCATTTCCACCTCCACGAATGGCTAGACGAGATAGAGAGAAAATAAAATAAACGTGATAAAAGAAATAAATGTGCTAGAATGACATGCTAACTGAATTAAATGATAATGCAATGAACAAATCATAGTTACCCTCCTTTAGCAAGATGAGAATACCGAAAGGGAGAGAACGCAATCTCCAAGCTTGAGAGAACAACATAGTATGCCTTGTGAGAGAACAAAAGTGTAATGAATATAGTATAATGAAGTTTTTGTGATAGAGAAAGAGCTAGAAAAAGTGAATAACTTTTCAAGAGAGATTGAAGAGTGAATGAGATTGAAATATTGATAGATCGAATGTCCAAAATGAAGTGTTTGAGAAGGCATAAGCATGCAAGGGTCATCCCAGCATGCTTGTGAGCTATCAGAGGTGTTAAGTTCGTTGGTAGGTGAGAAATGTAACATCTCAATGGCTAATATATTCAGGATATTCGTACGACGTAAAAATTTCTATGTGGTGTGTGTTCATTCATGATAGAAATCCACCTTAACGATGGGACATAGATGGGTTAAGAAAATAAAAAATTAAATTAAAGTTAGATAAAAGAAATATTGCAATATTATCTTTAATTTATATAAAGGGGAGGCTTGTATGATGTGAAATTACATAGGATATACAATTTACGACATTACACTTGGTTATGAGCAGTGCTAGCACTAGATGTCCTAATTTTGTCCATTAAATTTTATCGACACTGTGGCTCATTAATTAATATTTTTCATAGCTCATGAAAATAATTTACATTCATCTTCTAATGGTTGATTGATTTCAAATTTTTATTTGAATTTTTGTGAGTAATATCAAGATCAAGGTCTAGCTTTTGAACCTCACTCTAAGACCACAAGTAATTAGTTGATAGGTTGTAAAAAAATAAATCAAATTTTGCATGTTATTTTATTTGTATACTTATGAATGATACTCAAATAATAATTCTATCCATATGAAACAATTATTAGTCTATCTATATGGGATAGGTATATTATATGTCCATACGAGATAATTAGTCTTCTATCCATACAAGATAAGTATTTATCTGTCCATAAATAATAGTTATTTATCCATCAAGCTAGAGACATTGGATCACTAAGACAATCTATGACCTAAATCTTCTTGATAAACTATGTTTCCCTATTTGAAAAGAATTGGGGTTATTTTTATTAAGAATTATAGAAACTAGATTTATACCTTACCTCATAATTTGTCTTAACATCTCAAGGATGTGCATAGTTCGTTAGAAACTCTTCTAATTATACAATGAATCTTAATTTTATCATAGATTTTTAAATTCCTTTAATTAGGTTAAGAAGTTGGTCTATCTAATTTTTGGATCAATGCAAACCTTACCCTAAAAAATAGAAGTATTAAGAACCTCCTTAATTTACCAACACTACCTACATACTCATATCCATGGGATCAAGGTGTAACATATGTAGTTATGTTTTTTTCCCTTTTTTTGATGTGAACTATAAAGGGTGGGTGCATGTTTGTTTCTAGGGCTCCTTTTTCCTAGATATTACTTTTTTTATTAATACCCACTAAGGGAAGTGTTTATGGTCCTTATGACATATGAAACTCAAGTAGAATGAAGACCACTCTACTTCTAAAAATGTAACTGATTCTAGTAATCAATCAAATCCACAATTCAGTGTTAGGTCATAATAGTGTTGGAGCAACCTAGTGGTCTATGTCATTTGTTTGTTCAAGGGGGTATGCTAGTAAAATATCAAGCTTGATGATTCATAAATCCAAAAGGTTAAATATAATAAAATATTTGATAAATATTTCTAGATCTAAATAAAATAATTCTAGTCTAATCCTAGTTTATCATATTTGATAAAAAATAAAAATACACTAGAGTTTTAAAAAGTATACATAAATGTAAATAGCCAATGATACACTCAATTTTAGCATTAATTTTTAAGGTTTGATGAATTAAGATAACATAAGATGTAGTGATTAGTATTTGGTCCTCTATCAAAAATACTATGGATACAATATTCTAAATAATTCGATAAAAAAATTGAGTTAAATACATAAAACTACCATAATAAATTCAAAGATTTCACAATAACCCTACTTTAGAGCACTTTCTAATATTTCAGCTCTGCATGTAATTCAACTTAAAGAGCATAAAACATAAGATACATCACCACTAGTGGACACAATATAAAGAGAAAATAGGCATGATCCTTTGAATGATTTTTAATGATCAAATTACTACTTCCAACAAGATGGCCTATACTAGAAAATTGTATAATTTGCTTCCTTTCCAAAAGTTCTTAAAACTAGCATATATATCCATATTTGGTACCTAACACTACATTTCCAAGATCAAGTTATCCTTGATCCTAAATTGGTCCATGAGTACAAAATTTAGAAGTTACATTTATTTCTAATAGACTTAGGCCTCAAAATTAAATGTCACATTTTTATATGGGCCTAAGAAAATAATTACAATAGAGAAAACTCAACAAAATAGTTATCTTCATCATTGAAATAATGTAAATGAGAAATGAGAAGAGAAGGAAGGAGATAACCTATACCCTTGATCTCTTTTTGAATGCCACAAGTCTAGGAATTATGCCTTGAGATGTTCCCTCATTTCTAACAAGCACATAAAAGACCATTAGAGGATTCAACAATATATTTTCCTTAATTAGTGATAATAATCAATCCATTTTTTAAATCACATTCCAATGGTTATTATTAAGGTGCCATCCACCTTTTAAATCCTATATAATGGTTACAACATCCTTGGAAAGTGTCTCTAGGCACTTAGGGTCACTAGGAAAATATTTTGTAATATTAAATCTCACCATTGTTTGTAATATATTCATAAGGGGTGATGGATCCACTAGCAATAGTAAAGGTGACTTGTGGACATAAATATTTAATATTTTTCTCACATTCATATACCTAGAATGGGATAATAAAAGATAAGGTAAAGGAAAAATGAGTGATTTTTGGCATTCTCCAAGTGGGAGATTCGAAAGAGGAAACAAGTGTCTCTTAGTATTCCATAATTTATTTCTTTTAATGTAATTTTTATCTTTCGTGTTTGGGCACCCAAGTTGGAGGGAAATTATTGGAGCCAAAACCAGTGTCCTTTCACATTCTAATGAGGTATTCCAAGGGTTGAAGATATTTGGAATGAAGATTCATCTTTGGAAGCATTGTTTGGGGCTTAAGACCTCTTCATGCATCTATAAATTCAGCCTCTTGGATGTAAAAAATATGTGCAACAATTGAATGTAGAGTTTCATTACAAGAATAAGGACAGGTTGAGGCATGAGGAGGTTGTTCATAGGTGCATACGTGCTTCCATGGTAGAGGAAAAGAGGATAATGGAATTGATTATATTTTAATCTCATTTGTTTCAATATAATGCATGCTTGGCCTCTCTTCTTGGTGGAGATTTTTTCCCACAAGGGTTTCTCCACATAAATCATGTGTTATGTGATGCTCTTGTGTTTATGATTTGTGCCTCATTACTGCTATCTTATGTTGATTTTATTCTTTATATATTTTTGTTATAAGTTCACATAAGATGGTGTTATTAAGCATGTTATGCTGGTTGATTTTTGGCATCATAAAGAAGATGGATCTAATCATGGTAATTCCATATTAAGGTAACTTAATTTTCACATTTGTATATAAGTTCAACATATTCATTTTTTTGTATTCTAAGCCTTGTATCTCATCCATTGAAGTCATATTTGGATAGAGATTTAATTTCCTAACAATTGGTATAAGAACCTGTTTATTTTTCATCACCAATATGTAATGAGAGAATGTATAATTAAAATAAAGTGAAAAAATAAGCTCTAACATTATTGGCAATGTTTTTTTTTAATTCTTATCATAGATTAAGTATAAAGTTCTCAACATAGATTCTTTTTGGAGAATTATATTTTACGATCCCAACATGATTTATGCTTGGAGCATTGAGGGTCCAAGAATTGTTCTACCTAAAAGTGACTGTAAAGGCATGTCATCAAGTGATTCTCATTTTTTTAATCACATCCAAAAGGTTCTATACTAAAATAAAACCAAAATCTAAACCCAAAGAAAAATGAGTATTATAAGGCTTCAAGGTTCAAGGATCAAGAGAAACTCATAACAGGTATGTAAATAAGGGTATGACAAAATTTATAATTCTATCAAAAAATATAGTGTAGGAAATTTAGGGCTTATAATTTGAGGATAACACAGAGTGAGTACTCAAGTACAAGTATTATTGAAGCCATAATTGCAAAAAATATAGAATGAATTTTGAGTATGGGATCCTCATTTCAAGGATTGGAAGTAGATCCTAACATGTATTATAACAAGTGCATTCCCAAACTTGTAATCCTCACAAATCATATAACATGAAATGGTCAAGTATCAAACTTTAAGAATGTCAAAAAATGGATACTAAAATAAGAATAACCCTAAAATCATGATCCTGATAGAGAACTTAGTGCAAAATGATCAAGGATTAGACTTAGGGAAACCAAAAAATAAGTACCCAAGTAAACATATACCCAAATTGTGATCATGATGGATAACTTAGTGTAAAATGATTAAGGATCCAAAATTTGGAGAAACCAAAATATGAGTACTCAAACATGAGGAAGGTTAAAACCTTAAATCTTTAAAATATAGAATAATTAGAAGTGTGTGAGCCACACCTCAAGGATTAGAATTATCTCCTAACAAGGATCTTGATGAGGAAATCTAACCTTAACTCTTAAAAATATAGAATAATTATAAGTGTGTGAGCCACACCTCAAGGATTAGAAGTATCTCCTAACAAGGATCTTGATAAGGAAATCTATGAACTCATGAACTTTATAAATTATATAACATATGATGGTTGAGTATTAGACTTTGTAAATACCATAAGTACGTGGTGTTGGTATGTGGTGACTAATCATGTAAATATTGTACACTCGTAACGTATCCTCACGGGGGTTTGAGGTCGAGGTGGGCCCTAAGAGGGGGTTTGGGGGCAGTAGCCCTTGACAATGGGGGTTCAGGGGCAGTAGCCGCCGATAGCAAGGTTCAAGGGCGTAGTCCCAAAAAAAAATTGTTAACACATCAAGGTTTTTTCTCGTTAACACGTCAAGGTTTTCTCACTAGCACGTCAAATGAAAAAAATGACTTTGTAAAACCCTAATTCTAAAAGCTTCCAAAAATCTTGTTATAAGCGGTTTGGGTTGTATGTTGCAATGTGGAATTCATGAGATTGGGATAATAAAATCATTGGTTGGATGATTTTATGTGGATGTAGCCCATATTGGGAGAACCACGTTAAATTCTAAATTGATCTCTTTTGTGTTATTCTTCATTATTATTTCTAGGTTATTGATGTTCATATAATTGTTAATGTTTATTGCTCCAATCTAACTAAATCCTAACGCCTAGTATCAAAGTCGTGTGTATTTCGATTGATTGGAAGGAAACCCCTAGTTTTGAGCAAGAGTAATGGAAGAAGGAAAATTCAAGATAGAAAATTTCAATAGCCAAAATTATCAATTATGGAAGATATAGATGGAAGATTATTTGTATCAAAAGGATCTATGATTGTCATTGCAAGGAAAAACAAAGAAAGAGGCTACAATGTCCGATGAAGAATGGGAGATTCTAGATATAAAGGCACTAGGAACCATTCGGTTGTGCCTAGAACCATCTGTGGTGTTCAATATAACAGAATCAAAGACAACATAAGATTTGATGGAAGCTTTGGCTAAAATGTATGAAAAAACCTCAGCCTCAAATAAGGTATTTCTCATGAGGTGTTTATTTAATCTAAAAATGATTGAAGGTGGATTTGTGACAGATCATTTAAATGATTTTAATACGATTACCAGTCAGTTAACTTCTATAAAAGTGAATTTTGATGAAGAGGTGAGGGCTCTCTTGGTTTTAAGTTCTTTTCCAGAAATTTGAAATAGCTTGGTAATGGTTGTAAGCAACTCTGTCTCTAGTTCAAATACATGAAAATTTGATGATGTTATTGGTGTTATCCTTAGCGAGGAAATGCAACAAAAAATTATAGGTGAGATTTCAACATCAGGTAATGCTTTGACTATAGAGAACAGGGGAAGAACAAAGGAGAGAGGAAAAATCTCTAAAAATCACGGGAAGTCGCAAGAGAAGTCAAAGAAAGTAAAATATAAATTCATATGAAGATTGGATTGTTGGCACTGTGGAAAGCCAAGACACTTGAAGAAGGATTGTTGGTTTTGAATAGGGAAAAAAGGAGATAGACAACATGATCATAGTAAGGAAGCTAATGTTGAAGTAATAAATTGCAGGATGCTTTAATTCCGTGTTTAGATAATGTTAATGATTCTTGGTTAATAGATTCAGGGGCTTCAATTCATGCCACACCCCATAGGAAATATTTTGTAGATTATGTTCAAGGTGATTTTGGACAAGTATATTTGGGTGATGATGAACCTTGTCAGATTGTTGGAAATGGAAAGATAAAAATCAAGTTGCAAAATGGAAATGAATGGTTACTACAAGAGGTAAGGCATGTTCCAAATTTAAGAAGGAATTTAATTTTTGCAGGACAACTGGGTAGTGAAGGCTGCATGGTTACCTTTTCAGACAAATTTTGGAAGATCACTAAAGGTGCATTAGTAGTAGCGAAAGGTGAAAAGGTAGGCACATTGTATTTGTGTACTTGTAATACTTATTCTACCTTAACTGCTAGAGAAACAGTTGCTACTAAGATAATTATAGCACTTGCTACAGGGACAGAAACAAAATTGTGGCACCATAGACTTGGGCACATGAATGAGGGGATGAAGATCCTTCACTCTAGAAATTTGCTACCAGGTTTGAAGGAGATAAACCTGGAGTTCTATGAAAAAATTGTGTTTATGGAAAACAAAAAAGATTTTGATTTCTCAAAGTTGGGAAAGAGAAGAAGAGTGAGAAATTAGAGCTTGTGCATTCAAATGTGTGGGGACCAGCTCAGGTATCTTCTCTTGGTGTATCTTTTTTATTATGTTACTTTAATTGGTGATGCAACTAGGAAAACATGGGTGTATTTCCTAAAACAAAAATCAGAAGTATTTAAAACTTTTAAAAAGTGGAAAGCTTTGGTTGAGAATGAGATAGGAAAAAGGTTGAAGTGTCTCAAATATCATAATGGAGGCGAGTATTGCAGTAGAGAATTTCAAAATTACTATTCATACAATAGAATTCGTAGGTAGAAAATGGTTCCTAGATCCCCAAAAGAAAATGGTGTGTCTAATAGGATGAATCAGACTCTTATGGAGTGTGCAAGGAGCATGAGATTGCATGCTAGACTACCCTTACACTTTTAGGCAAATGTTGTACATACCGTTGTTTATTTTTTTAATAAACAGGGGACCTTCAAATCCTTTGGATGGTAGCATTCTAGGAGGCATGGATGGGTAAAAAGGTAAACTATTCATTTTTGAAAACCTTTGGTTGTGAAGCTTTTGTCCATGTTGATATTGAAAATGTAACCAAGCTTGAGGCTAAGTCTAAAAAGTGTACCTTCATTGGATATGGAGTAGATGAATTTGGTTATTGGTTATGGGATTATGAAAATTATAAAATCATTAGGAGCAGAGATGTTGCATTCAATAAGAAGGTCGTGTATAAGGATCAGTTGCGAGAAAAGAAGCATGAACTGGCCAAAAAGGAATATGTGGTGCTGGATGAGATTCCAAAAAATAAAATGCCAATGGTACTTGATGCTCAACAGTAATAAGTTATCCCACAAACTCCTACAAGAATTAGATGTTCTATAAGGATAATTAGACCTCCAAAAATATTTTCTCCATCATTATATTCTATATTATTAACTGATTCTAGTGAACCTGAAGGTTATGAAGAAGCAATGCAAGTAGATACCAAAAAGAAGTGGGAGCTAGGCATGAAAGAGGAAATGGATTCTTTGATGTAGAATCAAACTTGGGACTTAGTCTAATTTCTTGCAGGTAAAAGAGCATTGCCTAATAAATGGGTTTATAGGTTGAAGGAAGAATATGGAGGCAAGAAAATACATAAGTCCAGAATTGTGGTAAAAGGTTTTGCACAGAAAAAATGTATAGATTTTGATGAAATATTTTCTTTGATTGTAAATATGACTTCTATTAGAACTATTCTAAGTCTTGTGGCTGGAGAAGACTTGTATCTTGAATAGCTAGATGTGAAAACATCATTTCTCCATGGGGATTTTGAAGAGGAAATATACATGCAACAACCACAGGGATATAAGGTCAAGGGTAAGGAGGAATTTGTGTGCAGGTTAAAGAAGAGTTTGTATGGCTTGAAGCAAGCACCTCGGAAATGGTATTTGAAATTTGATAGTTTTATGGTTGAACAAGGTTACAAAATATGTCATTTTGATTATTGTGTTTATTTTAAGAAATTGGGTAATGGAAACTATATTATCTTGTTGCTTTATGTTGATGGCATGCTTGTTGTTGGGTCTAACATAATGAACTTAAGTAAAACTTAGCAAGTTCATTTGCTATGAAGGATTTGGGTGCAGAAAAACAAATCCTTGGCATGAGGATCACACAGGATAAAAATAGAAAATTATTTTTGTCTCAAAGTGAGTATGTAGAGAAGGTGTTAAAAAGGTTTAACATGCAGAATCCAAAAGAAGTTAGTACACCTTTGCCTAGTCATTTTAAGTTGACTAAGAAGATATGTCCAAAGACACAAGAGGAGGAAGACAAAATGTCTAAGATACCATATGCATTTGTAGTTGGTAGCTTGATGTATGCAATGGTATTCACAAGGCCAAATATTGCACATGTAATGGGAGTCGTGAGTAGGTATATGAGCAATCCCAGAATGGAACATTGGAATGTGGTAAAATGGATTCTTTGATATTTGAGAGACCTACTACTTCAAAGAAACTATGTTTTGGAGTAACAAATTGTTCTCTAAAAGGATATTTGACTTTGATCTGGCGGGTGATATTGATAGCAAGAGGAGTACTATAGGGTATTTTTTACTGTAGGATGCACTCCAATCAGTTGGATTTCAAGGCTGCAAAAGGTTGTTGCTCTTTCAACCACTAAAGTTGATTATGTTGTTTCTATGAAAGCTAGCAAGGAGATGATTTGGTTACAACATTTTCTAGAGGAATTGGGCCAACGGCAAGAAGATAGCCCTTTGTACACAAATAGCTAGAGTGCCATTCATCTTGCTAAGAATTCAGCTTTGCATTAAAAAATTAAGCATATCCAGCTCAAATACCACTTCATACGGTTAGCTTTGGAGGATGGACAGTTGAAGATGGAGAAAATTCACACAAGTGAGAATCTTGCATATATGTTCACAAAGGTCATTACATGGGAGAAACTAATTTCCTCATCAATTTTTCGTTGGCCTTCACGACTGATAATGGTGGATATAAGAAACCAACCAAACATGTAATCCAGTGGGAGCTACAAGTGCAGCAGTGTCGTTTAGGATTAGTCTCCAAGTGGGAGATTGTTTGGTGTGGAGCCTAATCAATCTCCAAGTGGGAGATTGTTGGTATGTGGCGACTGATCATGCAAATATTGTACACTCATAACATATCTTCGTCGAGGTTCAAGGTCGATTCAGGCCCCAAGCAAGAGTTCAAGGATGGCAGCCCTCGATAGTGGGGGTTTGGAGGCGACAACCCTCGATAGCAGGGGTTTGAGAGTGCAACCCCCGAAAAAATAAATCATTAACACGTCAAGGTTTTCCCACTAACATGTCAAATGAAAAAAATGACTTTGTAAAACCCTAATTCTAGAAGCTTCCAAAAATCTTGTTATAAGCGGTTGGGATGTATGTTGCAATGTGGAATTCATGAGATTATAATTTGTTTTACACTGGATAATAAAATCATTGGTTGGCTGAGTTTTTGTGGATGTAGCCCATATTGGGTGAACCACATTAAATTTTGTGTTTATCTCTTTTGTGTTATTCTTCATTGTTATTTCTAGGTTATTTATCTACATATAATTGTTAATGTTTATTGCTCCAATCTGCCTAAATCCTAACACATGGATTGGAGGGTGACTAAAACCCCTACTCCAACAAGAATGAAACAACTAAGTGTGGGGTTTAGAATTCAAAGAAACCCTAAAATGGGCACCTAGACATGAGGGTGACCAAAACCCTAGCTCTAAAAAAGATAGAATAAATTAATTAATAAGTGTGGTATTTAAGCCTTAGCGATCAAACTTGCCTCTTAACAAGTACCTTGATAATAAAATCCCTAAACTCATGATCTTGATGAGTGATACAACATAGGATAGTTGAGGATCAAACTTTAGGTATACCACAAAATAAGTACATGAATAGTAGAATTCATAGTAGAATGACAAAAACCCAAGATCTGAAAAGGATAAAATAAATTCTAATGGAGGGATTCAGACTTAAAATAAAACACTAAACACACTCCCAAATAGGAGAATATTCAAAACCCCAACTCTAAAAACAAAATAAATCTCTAAATATATGAGCCAGGCCTCAAGAGTCCAAAGGAACTCATCCTAGAATGTGATGGTCAAGATCAAGCCCACCATTTTAGTTCTTAATATTGGGTATTACAAGGGCATGACATCATAAGGTAAAAACACTCGCAAACTATAACAAACAAATATTTTGAAGGCAAGAAAAAACCTATAAAAATAGGGCACAATTAAAAACCAAAAATTAGCACAAAAGTGAGGAGTCAAAGGAAATGAAAATGGAGGAAGACAAAATATATATATATATATATATATGTTCCCTATGTGCAATGACATACATGACACAAAAAAGGAAAATAAATAAAACCAAACTCACCATTAATGGACTAAGAAGGAGACCCTACCTAGTAAACAATAAGATAATAGAAAAATAAATGATTTAAATACCCCAAGATTACAAAATAAGAACACAAACTAGAAACATGCCAAGGAAAACAACCATCCCACAAAATATTGAGACCATGAGGAAGTAAGAAGAACCAATCACTAGAGCTCGAGGAAATGCAAACATAGAAGGAAAACCAAGAAATAATAAGAAAAAAAGATGAAATACCATGCAATAAAATTATCACTTATAAAAGTATGAGGGGTAAGTAATTTTCTCTCTTCTCTCTTTCTCTTACTTTCATTTGTTTGATTTATATCAACCTATAGGAAATGAAACTTGCTTCTAGACTAGGAGTCATATTCATCATCAATGAAGAATGTAACTTTAATATTTTAGAAATTACCTAGTCATAATGTGATCTTCCAAGAATTTGATGACTTTCTTAGTGTTGGAATTCTTACATTTTATCACTTTTTTCCACCTTGTATAGTATTTTTTTGATGTAAATTAAATTTGTGTTGTGTATCTAAGAATTGGAGTTAATCATAAAAATAAAATCTAGGCCCCATTGGTAAAAAGGATGAACCTCGTAAACACACTACAAGGGCATAGCAAGTTTTATTTGTATGTGTAGAATTTTAAATAGATGAGACTATTGGTATCCATATCTAAGGATTTGATAAATTTTTACATCACCAAATCCATGTCTTGTTTCATATTTATCATAACATTTAGATAAAACATAAATTGATTATTTTGTATTCAAATATCTTAAATATATGCCTTCATAGTTTTTCTATAGAGAATGCCAACCTTAATTATATAGTTATTGATTGTTATATTGAATTTATACCTGTGAAAGGAATTCAATCCTACTAGACACTTATTCTAGAGAAAATAATAAATAATATATTTGTAGCAATCATAGTTCTCGCTATATATTGTTGACAAACAGACTACATGTCTATTTCATCCAAAGACTTAGAAATTCCTTGACCTCTAACCAACTTCATAGTATAAATTTCTAAGTTGAATTCCTATAAGATTTCCATCCATTTCCCTCTCCTTCATCCTAAATCATTTTTCATTAACATAGATTTATTTTTTCATTAACATAGATTTGTTTGTTTGATTAAAAACTATAGAAAAAACTTTACTTTTTGAAATGTAATGTTTAGCCTTATCAATAGCCTTTACTAGTGCATATTATTGCTTCTTTATATTAGGGTACCCAACCTCTACATTCTTAAAATGGAAATTATGAAGGAAATAGGAATTTTATCTTGATTCTCTATTTTTTCAACATGGTAGCATATGAATATTCAAAAGCAAAAAATTAATATAAAAGAGTTATGTATAATATTTTCAATCAAAACATGAGTGTTATAAATTGATCCCTTTATCTAAGTGAAGGTTTTCTTTACCTTATCATTCCATTCATTCTTGGTATATTTCTTGAACATTTAATTTAGAGGGGAAAATCTTAGCAAAACCATTTATGAATTTAATAAAATATATCTTACTAAAAGTTTAATCTCATTTTTAGTTTTTAGTAAAGGCACTCATAATTTTCTCAATTTTGTGTGAATAAACTAAAATCCCCTTTTCAAAGATCACATGACCTATAAATTTTCCTTATATTATTTTAAAAAAGTAAAATTATTTGAATTCAAAGAAAAACCTCTCTTTACACCTTTTGATGATTTTTCTTAAACTGAAGATGTGATCCCCTCTATTCTTGGAAAAAATATTAAATATTCTAAATAAATAAATGATAAATTTTCCTACTCATCCTTCAAGCATGACATTCCTCTTTGAAATGAATCTTTGCATTGAAAAAGAAAAGGAATCATTTTATACACAAATATTCTCCATTTAGTGGTAAAATAAATCTTCAACCTATCTTCATGTTTCACCATTATCTAGTTTTATCAAGAATAAACATCCAAAAAAAGACATCATCATGTTCCATTCGTATTTTGCAAAACTTTATTCAGGAAGATTAATGGGTATTTATCATTTTAGAGGCCCTGTTAAGATTATTGAATCCACACATAGCTTAATTTCTTCATTCTTCTTTTGTTTAGGCACCAAATTAGCCACCCAAGTAGAATATTTACCTAGGAAAATGATTTTAATGGATAAAAACTTTACTTCTTTATAAATAAGTGGTTTCAAAATTGCATTTAGTATACGTTGCTTCTATCTAAAAAGCTTGACACCAAGCTTCAATGGAATCATATGATTAATAATTGAGGTGTCACAAAAATTTATTGCATCATATCCCCAAGTAGTCATCTTTTTATAATCTTATAAATCATTGACAATATCATCCCTCTCTTCTCGCATGCATGGTCTCCCTATGAACATATATCTTACTCTATTTTTTATCTCCCATATTATATGCATCATACTTCCCACCACTTAAATTTGGAGATGCTCTTATTTGATTTGCAAATACATCTATATCAAAGATTATTTCTAATACTACCATTTCTTTTGGTATGTTGCTAGTTTTTAGATTCACAATTACACTATCAATCTCAAAAGGATCTTTATCTATTTCATCTATATTATATGCTTCAAATACTCTAAAATTGGTAATAAATTTCAAGATATGGTTTTCATCTTCAAATACCTATAAAATTTTAATATTGTCTAAGAATACAGGGATAGGTACCATTTCTACTAAGAACCTTTTCAAACTATTGCATCATAAGCTCTAAGGTATTGGTTACAACTACTAGAGCATTATCAATCTATTTATTTCTTCTAAAAATTTATTTAATATTAAAGGAATCAAAATGTTGGATACTTTATTCTATAAGTTACCAACCTTTTAACATTATAGCTATATTGACTCATAATCTATCTTATTTCCATATTAGGATACTCATACTGTCATACACTTATAAATGTTTTACCTTCTTTTGATGTGGCAAGAGTTGGCCTCTTATCAATGCTTCATATCATGCCACATTATTAGTGTGTGTGAACAACAACCTATATGATTCCAAAAAATATTTTCCTTTTAGGTTAGTCAGCTCAACACTTGCACCACAACCTTATTTAGATTTAGACCCATCAAATATTAGAGTCTATATTAAATCAATTTTTGTATTCTAGACTCCTTGATTAGACTTATCATTTGATTCCTAAGTATTGTGAGACTGCTAAAGAGCATCAACTATATTGATGTCTTGTAATTATATTTCAAGAATAAAAGTATCTTCTATATCAATAATGTGTTCATCTATCGTTAATTCTATATTGCATCAACCTTCTTTACAACTTCCAAACATGTAGAATAAGAGAACTTTGATTATATTCATTATTTATTTTACACCAATTAGAAAGTAACAACTCAGACGGACATACTTAGATCCCCAAAATTCTACTATCATTGGTTAATTTGTGCATTAACTTAGAGATTAGAGTCAATGGGTATGTATTTTTGGAACTAGTTTTGCATTTTTTGCTTTACTGACTATGACATGTCCATGTAAGAAGAAGAAAGTAACATGAACTTCATCCATTCTTTAGAATCCAAGCTTGACATTCATGAAAGAAAATTCATTAAATGCATCATATTTTTTAATCATATAATTAAACTTGGGTTCACTTTCGACTTTAATCTGATTCTAAATTTTCCCTTCCAAGATAGCCACAAATGAAAAAATATAGTAGAAAAATATCCATTAAAGCTCTTTTTCAATTATCTATTGAGAATCATTCCATAAAGAATGGGGATATCAACTACCTAGATATCAATACACTATTGTACTCTTGGTTCTGATACCATGTAGATAAGTGCATTGTTCAATTAAGCCACAACTCTAACTTATGTCTTATCCAAATGAACAATTTTCTTGAAGGTCTAGGTGGAACCATCCCCATATTTTGACAATAGAATAAGGCATAATATTTTGAGAAGCACGAAAAATCAACTAAATAATTATGCAAGTTCTTACCAAATATTCTGACACCCAGAAGGAAAGAAGGAGAACTTGGCTTGCCTTTATTTAAGACTACAAGCACATCTACAATTGCAATAATTTTTTCTGTATAGTTTACTTTGTCTTTATCTTTCACATTGTATTTATCTTTCTATGATTCAGAATTATTTTCTTTTTTGTTTAAAGACTAAATCAAAGCCTCATTATAATCTAGACATGTGTAACATCATTATAGTACAAGTTTCACTACACTATCCACTATTATTACAAATAGCACTCCCTTTTTTTGGTTGTCTTGTGTCATTTTACATATTTTATCCATCTTTGGGCAATTCAACTATAAATGAGAATTTGTATCATAAAGCCTACACCAATTAATTAATAGATTTAGATATGAAAATTTATTGAATTGGTATGGTTTGTTGAGCCTAGGTTTACATTATCCACAGTACTTGGAACACCCCCATTGTTAGGTCTAGTGTTCCACTATTTGTTAGGTTTTCTATTCTAAATTTTTTTATTCTATATATCATTTGAATATGGGATTTATTCTAATTTTGAGAATTACCTTGGCTATGATTTGGTCCTAGAGGATGGTTAAGCTTCATTCTTATAAACTCCTTAGTAACTTGTACAAGAGTCTTCAATTCTTTTACTTTTGATGTTAATTAGGAAATTGATACGGGGGCATCTAGATACACGAGAAATCAACATCAACCCAAAAAATGTTCAAAGTACAATTTTCTCTTTTGATTTAGTTTTTTTGTATTCGTGTTAGTTTTGTGGTTTTTCTTCGAAAGAAATTCTAGTTAAAATTGGCTAAGTAAAGAATATCACCTTGTAAAAGAGTATAAATGGCATCTAAATTTCAAACTAGGTAAAATTTGAAGGACTTGGGAGAAAGTTAAAATAATTGAGCAAAATTAGATGTCAATGAACCACTTGGTTCGCTGAAAGGCCAAATCACTAAAATACATTTAGTTTTGGCAAATTAGGGAGTTCAAGAATTGAACAGCTCGTCAAAAGGTTTGTAAGATTGTAATGTCCCCTTTTTTTGAAAACCCTAGAATCACAAGGTAGGTGTAGTTAGGGTTATGGTTCACCAATTAGATGCTTTAAGAGAGGTGAATCTTGGTTTTAGGTCCTGCAACCATGTTAGATGATGGTGAAATATAATTCAAACAAAAATATATACTCAATGTTTTATCTACTAGATCATGTAAACATCTAAGTATTTCAAATATAAGCCACACAATATCACAATGCACATTGGAAGTTGAATCATAATAGGATTAGGATGAGAAGCATGATAGGTCCACCTGAAGCCATCCACACCAAGCCCAAGAGTAGATATACCATCTCTCTTGGCCTCCAAGTGGCACACACAATCATCCAACATGGGGTGGTCTACTTGGCGAACAACTTGTATTTGCTTTCCCTATCCTTGCTATCTTATCCATCCCTCTTATGTCAGAAACTTCTTGAAGCAATTCCATCAATCAATACATGTAAAGGTTGGGAGATAGCTTATCGTAGGAGGCTCGTAAACATTGTATCCTAAGCCCAAGAGCAGATATCACCCCCTTGGCTCCAAGAGGCGCACTTAGACATTCCATCAAGGAGTGGTGTACTTAGAAGGATGTTTAGTACCTGCTCAACCTACTAGTAGCCTCTTCCCAACTTCTTACATGATTGTTTTATAAAGATAAATAACAAGATAGATATGATTGCACACACAATAATTATGATAGAATATATCACATTAACATAATTAGTTATCCTATTCAAAATAACATATTAGCAATGCTATAATAATGACATGCATACTCCAAATGACATTACTAAATAACATCAATTAGACAAATATCATTATGTATAAATTGTATTCATCAACCATCTATAATGCATTTATCATAATATATTTAAATATATATTTATCAATCATAATATATTTAAATACATTTGTTTATATTCCTATTTAATTTCATAAGGTATCAAACTTATTATTCTAATTTTAGTGTTCCATTTTGAAACATGACAAAGATTTGGAGTTTTTTTAATTATCTATCACCAAAAAGGAGAAGTTGATGATGTGCAAGATGAAATAATTTGTGGAAGAGTAAGTTCGTTGAAAGTCATTTTTGTCAAAAAAGAAGGGAGGAAGAAATTAATTTTGTGTTTCAGCAAATTATTTAGTTTGTGAACTTCCCATTTCCCTAGAGACTGGAACGAAGAAGATCAAGTCTTCTGTCAGTAATTTTGCAAACTGAATGAAAGACCGAAAACGCTTGGAAGCAGACTTTGGTCGACAAGTTTGTTGGTTTTACAAATCACCAAAATGGAGAAATGGCTAAAGGGTGAAGACTTCAACGGTTCGTGAAAGCCATTTTTTCACTGAAACAGGTTCAAGTCCAATTCCATGATGTCACGGAAGATTAATTCTCTGCAAGTCCAATTCCATAATGTCGCAGGATGGTTAATACTCTGCAATATATAAATTTTTTGGAGAATTTATATGCCTCAGTTTATGATTTAATTTTTTTGTTGTTAATACTTACGAGGGCCAATTTTGCTTAGGATACTTCTGCAAACTGATCAAAACAGCAGGTAAATCATGTTTTCCCCTGCCATGGTACAATCATATGACATAATTTGTTCTTTTCATAGCCAAAAAAGACAAGGAAAATGTTGGATTGTTTCTCAATACGGATTAGTAAGACTGATCTAATAACTAGAGTTCGTATACAAAAAACAATTGTAGAACAGACATACAAGGCTTATATTGAACATCTTTCTCAGAAAATGACATGGAAAATCCTGAAAGATGGGTAGAAATGTTTGCTCAATACGGATTAGTAAGCTTAGTCTAATAACCAGAATTCATATACAAAAGTTGCAACAATTGTAGATATCAGACATGCAAGGCTTATATTGAACATATTTTTCAGAAAATAACATGCATGAAGCTGGTGTTTTCATATCACTTATCAGTGCTAATTCATTTTAAAAGAAAACATGAACAAATATCAATAGGGCTTACAAAATTTAGCACAACCTTGCAACGTGTTGGGATTGGATCATAAATATGCATTATCAAACCGTAATAGTGATTTTCAAAGTTCAAGTTTTAAAACATCCCAAAGAAAATTAAATGCAAATAAATTTATCCCCAGACATCTCCCAGTCAATCGTCCTCTCCATTGTCTGCATCATTAAAATCGGGATCAAAATCCTTAACCTTAACATCAGCATCTTCTCCAAACTGAATGGCATTATCAATATGGGACAAGATGTATTGTATGCTGCAAAATTGCATATATTTTGTAAGAAAATATCGCATAAATAGGTAGTAGAATATTCACTGAATGCTTGGAAGAAATTTTTAGTATTCAAAATTATCTACATAATTTGCAATAACATGGGTAACAATCATAACAGGAACATACCTGTTCTCTTTTGTGATATCAAGAGGTAAGAAATTCACCATACTATAGTCATCAATCTGAAAAACAATTCCACTCTCAGGTGACACTCAAAAATGAAACCCAACCGCAAGGCACCTACTCAATCCTCAAAACCTATGTTGCTTTACATTAATGTTCCTTCAGAAATCAAATTTATTTAGTAAGAAAGCTTTAGTTCCAATACTTCAAACTTCAAAGAACTACCTCAAGTTTCTGCCCTTATTGTAAATGCTTCCTGATATTTGATACACTATAAAAGTAGAATCCTCGAAAGGAAGAAAAAAGTTCCAACTAAATATTCTATGCATGGTTTCTAATGCAGTAAGGACTCAAGCACAAGTACTGGTACAAAAGATGTGTATTGATTCCATGGGTGTGCTTGCATATTCATGCATATCTCAATTATGATATCAAACAATATTGAATTAACATTTGATCATTCATCCCCAAAAGGAAAGGTGTGAATAAGAGCATACTAAAGCAGCAAAGCTCATCTACAATGTCAGGGCCACTTGTGGGTGCTAGATTGAAATTCAATTTCGAGGGGCCTTATAAAGACAACTTGGTACTGCAGGGATGGTGGTGTTCTCAGATACCAGGAAGTATGCAAAGCAACAAAAGCTTTCTATGTAGATTATGGCATTATTACCTACAATCGGGCTGAAGCTTGGGTCTGATTTAGAGGTGTATAAATATAGCAGTCCAACTTGGATGACCAGAAATACTTTGCAAAAAAGACTCTAGAATCATTTTATTGAAGCAATAAACAAGAGTTGGTGTCGAAAGGGCATAGAGTCCTGATTATACCACAACCTATCTAATCCTACTTCTCCACACTACAAAGAAGCGGGTACTGAAGTTGTAGAATTGTTAGCCAATAAGGATGTGTCAAGTTAGGTGAATCTGAGGGAGTTAGTTCGATGTCAATCTCAGCAGATCTCCTTAGGTTCAAACTTCAAACTTCTAGGACTGCTCAGAAAAGAAGCTTCCCTGAAACACGTTAATGGGTCCACACCCATGACTTGTTTTTGACTGCTCGGGAGTCTCTGTCACTTTGGATGGTATTGAGTGAACCTCAGAATTTGTTCATTATGATTGCATATTTTTAGTTAAGATCTTAATGAGGGATTGTAAGTAGGGCACAATGACCAATCCATGATAATAATTTTGGGCCAGCATCAAGTTTGTGATCTATTTTGTTGAACAGCTAGTGAGGGATCTTTTCAGGTACTCATGGCCCATGTGTGAGTAACATTTATGTTTAGCAATGACTCTATGTGTATGAAGACCAAATCAATAACAGAAAAGTGGGCATTTCCATATATCCATTCAGAGTCTACTAGTAATACATGGTAGATGGAAGTCTCTAAAAAAACACCTCCATATGACTTCTTAGATTTTGTTCATTATAATTGCATATTTTTAGGTAAGATCTTAATGAGGGATTGCAATTAGGATGCAATGACCAATCCATGATAGTCATTGTCGGTTAGCATCAAGTTAGTGATCTATTTTGTTGAACAACTAGTAAGAGATCTTCAAGTACTCATAGCCCATGTGTGAGCAACATTTATGTTTACCAATGACTGTATGTGTATGAAAACCAAATCAATAACAGAAAAGTGGACATTTCCATATATCCATTCAGAGGCTAACATGCATGGTAAATGGAAGTCTCTAAACAAACATCTCCATATGGCTTCTTACATTTTAAATGCAATATGGAGTAACACAGAAGTGATAAAAAAATATGGGTCCCTTCAAGGATGAATGGTAGTCTTGACTGCAGCGAAGAAAACTTAACCACTGCAGAAAAGACATTACCTATCACAAATCAGTCTCTTACTCTTTTACATGGTTAGACTGTCGAGTCACTAGTTTCCCTTCAAGAAGAATTAGAACGTTCAACTTAAATTAACAACTGGAAGTTAAATAAGTGCAAGAACCTAATTATTTTTAGCACCTCCACAAATGTCTTGTAGACACCCACAATAACAAGTCCTTAAGACAAATGTAACCAGTTCACATATGATGGTATATGTGTAGAGAACAAAGCTGCTCTTGATTCTGGAGAACAAGATTGGTCTTGTTGATATGTGGAGAAGTAGATTGGTCTTAATGGCCTTCTTGACTCATCTCAATCACATTTCAAGCTTCAAAGTAACAAGTACTTGGATAAATTTTCAAGGGAATCTTTTGGATGTCCTAGAACAACAAAACAAATTAAACTTATCTCAGCCAGAAAAATTCTCCATGCCACATAAAAACACAGTCCAACATGTTGGTGTGACGTTCTCCAATCAGATTCCATTTTAGGCCCTTTTAACACCTAGTTACTTAAGTTTACTTTGGGCATTTAATTTTTATGTCTCAGACTCTCAAGTCATGAGATCATGACACTTGCCATAATCTCATGTTGTCCTATGTGTAGAAAGTTATTTTGGTATTGCAGATGATTCTTGCTCCTGTGAGTCCTTCTGATGACTTCAACATGGTATTAGAGCTTTAGATCTGCAAGCCCCATCTCTTATTTGAAAGATTTTTGCTAGACCTTTTTCATATGATGTACTACGTCCCTATTCCAACAGTATGTCCTCTGGTACACATCATACAATTTGCATTTTTTAAGGTTTTTTATTGGACAGTTTTTTGGCAAAGTACAACTACATGCATCAGATCTGTACACCTCTATGTCAGGTTCATACAATCTCGTTTCAATTTTCTATGGGCACCACACTGCTCATTTCTATATTAGCACTTCGGCTTTGCAACTTGCCAAGGGACATTAGTAGAGCATGCAGACAAATTTTTAGCAACTGGTCGCATGGAGTTTCAACCCCTGGTCACACTCAACGCACAGGGGGGCTTAAATAGCTGCCTACTAGATCTACATGTGCCACCCCAATAGTGATGCTCCAAGTACATCTCTTTTGCCAAAAGAGGTGTATTTTTCCTAAGAGCCATGATGTTCACCCATAGTGTCAGATTTTTATTCTTATAGGTAAAACTATTTTCAATAATTTTTCTAGGTGATCTTTCCAAATTTTTCTCTAGGTGACAATAATTTTTGTTTGAAGTTGTTTCTTGCATTTTTTTGTGATAGGCCTAACTTTTGCTCACATAATCAAGTTTTGGGCAAAAAAGTTTGAAATTAATTGAAAAATCGCAAAGGATCTATTTGTATCCTCCAATTTTCTGTTTGACAAGTTTTTTCTTTAATTGTAAAAACCGATGTGTTATAAACAGTCAATCTAGGCTTGTTCATTGTAAAAATTGCAATTAAGTGTGCATCATATTTTTTGTTCTCTAGGTGTTTGGTTGCTATCGTGGTAATACATCACTTCACACAACTATCACACATGGAAACTAAAAATCTATGTTGCAAGGTTCTCCCAAAACCCCTCCCTCGCCCCCATACCCATATGGGGCTAGTATGGGGCCAGGTCTACAACCAAGACGGATTTGGGTTCACCCAAAAAAATTTAAAAACCAAGGGCACCCTAGGCAAACTCGAACCAAACCAAATAGAACCATAGCCTAGGGGCCCTAAAAAAAACAACACTCATTAATTTTAAAACCAACAAGTGCATTAAAAAACTAAATTCACCCTAAAGTGAGAGCATACAACTTATTTCATTTCATTTCACAAACAAAAGGGACCAAAACAACATTTTTTGCCTTCAAGTTGTCATTGTTGATTTTTGAAGGTTGATGCAATTTTCTTCAAAGGTGAGGTCTACTCTAGAGAAAAACCTACACCAATAGGGGAGAAAAAACTACTTGAGGAAGATTTATCTATCAAAGGTGAGTGAATCCTATTAAAAAAAATCAAGTTTTGAAGAATTTTATTAAGATTTTTCAAAAAAAAATCAAATCTTTTTTGTAAGTTTTGAAAAAATATTAATATATATTTTATGCACAATAAAGGGTTAAAAGTTAAAACGCCAATTCATTTTTTATGTTGTAGGGTTATAAATTTAGAATATTTTTTTTGTTTTGTTATGTTCATATAGAATGTTTGATATTCTAGTTCAATTGCCCCCAATGCAGGGAGCTCATTTAAGTTTGTGCAATGTCACCTCTTTGGCAACATACAACAATGATTGAACATCTTTCTGGTGGTGGAGATTATCATTGGCATTATAGCAAATATGAAAAAATTATAAGAGCTCATACAATCAAGTGAAAGCTCACCTATGCACTATTTTCAACTTGAGAATAAGAATTTGTCAAGGGCCAAACAAAAAAGTGTCATCAAAGCAACAAATAATGGGGTCTATTAAAGAACAAGAGGATACCAAATAGATCGAAGGAAAGAGCACATCCTCTTGCCAAAAAATGCACTCACTCACTTGATATTGCAAAAGATTGGCACATAGATCAAGTGGGTCAAGGAAATCTACATTGAGGTTGAAAAGAATAAAATGTTTATGACTAATCATCATTTGTCACAAGGCATCTTCAGTCCAACTTGGAGTTATTGAAGGTAATTTAAATTGTACTTTTAGTATACTTTTTAATTTTTTAATTGGTGATATGTGGCATTTTATCTACCTTTTAATATTTTAATTTGTTTTTGTTTACATAATGTTAGGTTGTTGAAAATCAATTTGCATCACATAATCATCTTAAGACAACTTGTAAAGGTGTGAGATGCATTGAGCGCTATAGTAATCAACATTTTTTGGAATGTATGGAGGCAATCAAGTACAAAAAGCCCAAAAAATCAAAGCATTGATCCTAGACTATGAGTGGACTCATGAGAAATATATTTTGAGTTTCACTATGTCCATCATGTAATGTCCCCTTCTCGAGCATGATCTTTCCAGTTGACCGTTGGCCTATTCCGAAGACCTGTAGGCTTTTCGGAAGGTAAAATTAGGGTTTCTCGTTTTGAAGGATGCTCTTGCTTGAGTTTGGTTGATTCAATGGCGGATTCTTTCTGGGTTTTCAGAGAGCTTCGCAGTGATATGTCTTTCTTGGCATTCTGAGCATCTTCAGGAATTTACTATTTTTAGTAAATTCTATTTTTAGCAATGGTCCAATCAGCACCAGCTCAGTCAACTTTCCTCTTCTAGCAGTTCATTGGGTAATTCTCATTTTTGGCTTAAGGGGTTCATTTTGGAGAAATAAGTTATTTTAAGTCAAAATGTTTTATTTTATAAAATACCCCTTGGCCTAGTCATATAACTTAAAAGTTGTTTTAAAGAAGGGGACCTTGAGGGGTATTTTCTCATGAAGGAAATATTTTTATATTTCTAAAAGTCAATAATTGCTCAAGGGAAAATGGACGCCAACTTTTGGAGAAAAGATGATTTTAAATTAAAGAAAATTTGCCTTCATGAAAAGGGACGCCATTTTTGAAGGAAGACTGGGTCAAGTCAAAACCCTAAAAGCATCTTGAAGTTAGGGCGCACCTTCTAGAAGCTTCTGGAGGGTCTTCTCAAAATTATAAAAAGGGAGCCTTGGGTCTTCATTTCTCATCTGATGAATTTGCAAAGTTATGTTGCCGGAATGGTATTGGAATTGCTTCGAGGGATGCATACCTCCTAACTTGGCTCTTCTTCTTGCTTGAAAGACAGCAACTAGTTTAGAGGTTTAGTTGTAGTTGGTTTCCTTTCATTGTAGTTGGTTCTTCCCACATTCTGTAGTTGAGTTATTGTATTTTCTGTCATTTTTAGAGTTGCTGGTTTGTATGGCTGTAGGTTGTTTTTACTCACAACTCAAGAAACAGAAATAATATTGTTCTGGGTACTGTTCCAATCTATTTTCCTATGTAGGGCGACCATATGTGCAAGTTTACAGGATTTTATTTGAAATCTATGAATTATCTAAAGTAAATCGCCCTTGCTTGCAGGCAATTTCACTTTGTAAGTGCTTTGGAAGTCGTGCAAAATAAATAGGGGTCTTTGTGAGAAGTTTTTGTGATCCATCTTCATTGTCATCATCATTAGAATGTTTTGCAACTGATTTCAAGTTTAATGAGTGAGTATTGAGAGAGATATGAGTATTTAAGGGAGTTCTGGAGTTGCTGGTTTCACCATTTTTAACTGCAAGTCTGTCATATCAGACTTAGTAAAATTATTAATAGGGCTGGGATTGTTTGTCTTAGTCATATTAATTCATTCTGGAGTAGCTCTACATTTCAGCAGTTTGATTATCACTATAATCCATCATGCTTGCAGGAGAAATATTACATTGTAAGGCTGTTAGTAGTACTAACCAGCCAATATTCACATTTGTAAGCTCTTTATTATATTTCCCACTATTAGTGGAAGAGGCTGGCTTGCCGCCTATTTACTTTGATTTGCATTGTAATATCTTACATCTCCGCCCTATGGTAGCTCCATTCCCACTCCAGGTTTGAAAGCACATTCTGGGTCTTGAGTTTACTTTCAGCATAATAGAAGATAGGGATCCTCTGACCATATGCTCGTCGTCATCCGGCGCATTCTTGGTTAGAGTTCTTTATTCAGCATTGCTTTGAGATCCTCTGACCATATGCTCGTCGTCATCCGGCGCATCCTTGGTTAGAGTTGAATTCCGCATCGTTTGGTTTAAGTGCTAACCCTAACGGATGTGTGTTGCTTTGCTTATTGTAATCAAAAATTGAAAAAAAAATTGGCTCGAAATGTTTCAATGGTATCAAAGCCACATATCCTGCCATCCTGTGAAACAAACCGTCTATAAGTGATAGAGAAGAAAGATACGTAGCAAGGGAAGACAAGAAGGCTGCAAATCAGTTTCAGCTCTATCAGGCTCCTGAAGGTCAGACAGCTTCAGAGGTCTTGAGGGCTCATTGGGAGTCTTCTCAAGAAACAGAAATGGGAGATAATGAGAGGACATCGGCTGGTAACAGAGAAGATAGTGGGAAGGGAAGAGAAAGATCAGTAAGTCCGGGGAAGAGATTTGAGAGGAAGATGGATGCCTTAATGGATATGGTATCTCTCATGATGGGGAGAGTGGGCCAGAACACAACTCCACAAAGCAATCCAGGACATAGAGGAGAACACAGTGCCACCAACCAGCATGATGGACATGCTGCTCAGCCTGCTTCAAACAACACATACATTTCTTCCAGGCCATTCAAACCCACCTTCTTGGCACCAGTAAACACTCAACCTGATCCAAAAGAGAATACTTCATTTGTTGAACAGCTGAGACTCGGCCGTGCTGAGTATGATTCTCTACCTGATGAAATTAAGATGGATATGTCATATAATGATTTTATGGATCATAAAAGGAAGAACAGAGGACAAGGAAGACAGTATGAACAAAGAAAAACAACAGTACATGGGGATTTGCATCAAGCTGTCAACAAGGTCATGCTTCCACACTTTGACGGGAGTGACAACAGCTCAGCCAGAGCTTGGATACAGAAGTTAGATAATTATCTAGCTCTTAGACCCATGGCGGAAGAGGAGGCGATTAAGTTCACTACGCTACACCTTGATGGGGTGGCACACGAGTGGTGGTACCATGGCCTAGTCACCTTGGGTCATCGGTCTATTACTACCTATGATGAGTTCACCAATAGGCTCATAGAGAGATTTGAGAAAAAAGACCCTGAAATACATTTCAAAGAATTGGCACAACTTAGGCAATATGGCACAGTTGATGCCTACATAGCTGAGTTTCAAAGACTCTCAGTCATGGTCACAGGAATCACTGAAAGGCGTTTGGTGATCCTATTCAATGAAGGATTGATGGAGCCACTCAAGGGTTGGATTAAAGCTTTTGATCCACCCTCCCTACAGGAGGCAATGAAGAAAGCAAGAAACATGGAGTGGGCTGCTCCTCAAGCTAAGTTTCAATCCAAGCCATCCTTTCACAGAGGGGATAAAGGGAAAAGACCTTTTCAAAAACCTCATTTAAAACCTCAGCATAAGGAGTTCAAACAGCATAACCCGCATGTCACAAGATTGGATCCAGAGACACTTAACGAACTCAGAAGAAAGGGGTTATGTTTCCGGTGTAGAGAAAAATGGTCTCAAGATCATGTTTGCCCAAAGGGAGTTAAATTTAATCAGATTGAGTACTATTCAGCTGGTGAAAGTAACTATGATTTTTCAGACCAGCAATCTGATTTTGATGATAGTGAAGTGGAAAGAGTTCCCGAAGAGTCTGAAGATGAAAGGGAAAGCGGAGGTATTTTGGCTCAACTTTCGAGCTTTCAAAGGAATGAATCCTTCAAAGTTCGAGGGATGATTAAGGGGCAGCGAATAGTTGCTTTGATTGACACTGGAGCAACACATAACTTCATTGATGAAGTTGTGGTGGCAAAGAAGGGACTGCAAACAGAAGAGTTTGAAGGCTTCAAGGTTATGGTTGCTGATGGGTTCCATATCTCATGCACTAAGAAGATCTCAAACATGACTATGCAATTGGGAAACTATGAAATCAAGGACGATTTCTATGTAGTCAGCATTGGAGATACAGATGCCGTTCTTGGCATTCAATGGCTGCGTTCACTTGGAGAGATCTCCTTAAATCTGCAAACTATGGAGCTCAAGTTTCAATCCGATGGGAAGAGGGTAGTACTCAGAGGAATGTCCAATGGGGGTCCTTGGATTGTGTCATCCAAGAGAATGGCAAGGCTGATTCGTCATGATCAAGCTGAGTGGGCTGCAGAATGTATGATTCTTCCTGCTAGTCCGGTTGAAACTAAGAGAGACTATCCTCCGGATATTCAGTCTTTACTCACAAAAAGGAGCAAGGTATTTGCTGATTTACCTCCTAGACCACCTCCTGAACGGGGTTCGAAGCATGTCATAGAGCTCAAGGAAGGAGCTAAACTGGTTATTACAACTCCATATCAGTACCCTAAGAAGCAGAAGGATGAGATTGAGAAAAACATTCAGGAACTCTTGGAGATGGGTTTCATTCGCCCAAGCAAGAGTCCCTTCGCTTCAGCAGTTGTTCTGGTGAAGAAGAAGGATGGTACCATTCGCTGTGTGTGGACTATCGTGCTTTGAATCAAAGCACCATCAAGAACCGATACCCCATTCCGAGGATAGATGAGCTCATTGATGAGCTACATGGAGCCAAGTTCTTTTCAAAGATCGATTTGAGATCGAGCTACCACCAAATTCGGATGAGAGGATCTGATGTTGAGAAGACAGCTTTTAGATGTCACTATGGCCACTTCGAGTTTCTAGTCATGCCATTTGGGTTGACTAATGCTCCTGCTACCTTCCAGTCTTGTATGAACAGAGTCTTTCAGAAGCAGTTGAGGAGGTTTGTGTCGATATTTTTTGACGACATCCTAATTTTCAGCAAGACATGGGAAGAACATCTCAAGCACTTGGAGGAAGTGCTTAGCATCCTAGAATCTGAGAGCTTGTTTGCCAAAGAATCCAAATGTGAATTTGGAATGGAGGAGCTACTTTACCTTGGTCACATAATCAGTGCTGAGGGAGTGAAGGTTGATCCTGAAAAGATCAAAGCAGTTGTTGATTGGCCACCTCCTAAGAACTTGACTCATTTGAAAGGGTTCTTGGGTCTTTGTGGATTCTATAGAAGATTTGTGAAAGGCTATTCACAGAATGCTGCTCCTCTTACTGAGCTCACAAAAAAGGAGGCTTTTTGTTGGTCAGAAAAGGCTCAAACTGTTTTTGATAAGTTTAAGAGGATCATGAGCTCTTGTCCAGTCCTGGCCATTCCAGATTTTTCCAAGCCTTTCGGGCTACAATGTGATGCATCCGGTGAAGGAGTTGGGGCTGTTTTGATGCAAGACAAACATCCCATTGTGTTTGAGAGCAAAAAACTGAGAGGTGTTGAGAGGACCTACTCTATCTATGACAAGGAAATGTTTGCCATTATGCATGCATTAGCTAAGTTCAGATAGTATTTGGTGGGAAGCAAGTTTGTGGTCAAGACTGATCACAATAGTCTCAAGCACTTCATGCATCAGAAGGATCTGAACAAGAGACAACAAAAGTGGGTGAGTAAGCTTCAAGCTTACAATTTTGACATTAAGTATGTCAAGGGAAAAAACAACATTGTGGCTGATGCTCTATCTAGGAGACCCCATTTGAGCTCATCGTGTGAGCTTACTGCTGAATGGAAGGACATGTTGCTTGCTGATTATGCCAAAAATCAGTTTGCAACCAGCATCATTGAGGGTACTTTTCATGATGAAAGGTACAAGGTGATTGAAGGGCTGATACACTACAAGGGTAGAATCTTTTTGGTGGCTGATTCTAAGCTCAAAAAGAAGATTTTGTTGACTTTTCATGACATTCCGCTAGCTGGTCATCAAGGGTTTTTCAAGACGTATAGGCAGATCCGGGAAAGATTTTCTTGGAAAGGACTGAAAGGGGAGGTTCAACGCTACATTCAAGAGTGTCCCACTTGTCAAATGAACAAGAATGAGCATACTCTACCTGCTGGTCTGCTGCAACCTCTCCCTATTCCCAATCAAAAATGGGAAAGCATATCGATGGACTTCATCAAGGGGTTGCCCAAGGTCCAAGGGAAGGACTATATCTATGTTGTAGTAGATAGACTAACCAAATTTGCTCACTTCTTCGCCATTACCAGCTCTTTTACAGCAGCCCAAGTTGCAGATCTGTTTTTTCATGAGGTGTTTAGGTTACATGGGTTGCCAAAAAACATTGTGAGTGATAGGGGCAGCAAGTTCCTAAGCACTTTTTGGCAAGAGGTCTTTAGAATGAGTGGTACTGTGCTTACCCCGAGCACTAGTTATCACCCCCAAACAGATGGACAAACTGAAATAGTGAACAAGTGGTTGGAAGGCTATTTGAGAAACTATGTTTCAGAGCAGCAAAGAGCATGGGTGAAGTGGCTTCACATAGGCGAGTACTGTTATAATTCTTCTTTTCACATGTCAATAAAGATGTCACCTTTCTTAGCTTTTTATGGTTATGAAGCTCCTAGCTTTGCTGATTTGGTGTTTGGTGATAGCAAAGCCCCTCAAGCCAAAGATTTGTTGCAGCAGAGTCAAGATATCATGAAATCATTGAAGAACAATCTGCAGATTGCACAGAATCAGCAAAAGATGTATGCTGATCAACGGCGTGTTGAGCGCTCTTTTGAGGTTGGGGATATGGTTTATCTCCGACTATAGCCTTACAGACAGTCTACTCTCAAGAAGAGTGGAGCTGAGAAGCTCAAACCCCGTTTCTATGGGCCGTTCAAGGTCATCAGAAAGGTGGGAGCAGTAGCTTATGAGTTGGAGCTACCGTCGAATAGCAGGGTACACAATGTCTTCCACGTGTCTCGCCTCAAGAAGGCACTTGGACACAATGGTGTTGCTTCATCACAGTTGCCACCTTTGGATGAGGAAGGAGAGTTGGTTTTAATTCTAGAGGAGATTCTTGACTCCAGAGAACGTTCTTTGAGGAAAAGAACAATCAGAGAATACTTGGTGAAGTGGAAAAATTTGCCCTTGGAGGATGCAACTTGGGAGAATAATGAGATTTTGCAGCATCCGGGTTTGCGATTGCTTGAGGACAAGCAATCTTGGGGAGGGCGGACTGTAATGTCCCCTTCCTGAGCATGATCTTTCCAGTTGACCGTTGGCCTATTCCGGAGACCCGTAGGCTTTTCGGAAGGTAAAATTAGGGTTTCTCGTTTTGAAGGATGCTCTTGCTTGAGGTTGGTTGATTCAATGGCGGATTCTTTTTGGGTTTTCAGAGAGCTTCGCAGTGATATGTTTTTCTTGGCATTCTGAGCATCTTCAGGAATTTACTATTTTTAGTAAATTCTATTTTTAGCAATGGTCCAGTCAGCACCAGCTCAGTCAACTTTCCTCTTCTGGCAATTCATTGGGTAATTCTCATTTTTGGCTTATGGGGTTCATTTTGGAGAAATAAGTTATTTTAAGTCAAAATGTTTTATTTTATAAAATACCCCTTGGCCTAGTCATATAACTTAAAAGTTGTTTTAAAGAAGGGGACCTTGAGGGGTATTTTCTCATGAAGGAAATATTTTTATATTTCTAAAAGTCAATAATTGCTCAAGGGAAAATGGACGCCAACTTTTGGAGAAAAGATGATTTTAAATTAAAGAAAATTTGCCTTCATGAAAAGGGACGCCATTTTTGAAGGAAGACTGGGTCAAGTCAAAACCCTAAAAGCATCTTGAAGTTAGGGCGCACCTTCTAGAAGCTTCTGGAGGGTCTTCTCAAAATTATAAAAAGGGAGCCTTGGGTCTTCATTTCTCATCTGATGAATTTGCAAAGTTATGCTGCCGGAATGGTATTGGAATTGCTTCGAGGGATGCATACCTCCTAGCTTGGCTCTTCTTCTTGCTTGAAAGACAGCAACTAGTTGAGAGGTTTAGTTGTAGTTGGTTTCCTTTCATTGTAGTTGGTTCTTCCCACATTCTGTAGTTGAGTTATTGTATTTTCTGTCATTTTTAGAGTTGCTGGTTTGTATGGCTGTAGGTTGTTTTTACTCACAACTCAAGAAACAGAAATAATATTGTTCTGGGTACTGTTCCAATCTATTTTCCTATGTAGGGCGACCATATGTGCAAGTTTACAGAATTTTATTTGAAGTCTATGAATTATCTAAAGTAAATCGCCCTTGCTTGCAGGCAATTTCACTTTGTAAGTGCTTTGGAAGTCGTGCAAAATAAATAGGGGTCTTTGTGAGAAGTTTTTGTGATCCATCTTCATTGTCATCATCATTAGAATGTTTTGCAACTGATTTCAAGTTAAATGAGTGAGTATTGAGAGAGATATGAGTATTTAAGGGAGTTCTGGAGTTGCTGGTTTCACCATTTTTAACTGCAGGTCTGTCATATCAGACTTAGTAAAATTATTAATAGGGCTGGGATTGTCTGTCTTAGTCATATTAATTCATTCTGGAGTAGCTCTACATTTCAGCAGTTTGATTATCACTATAATCCATCGTGCTTGCAGGAGAAATATTACATTGTAAGGCTGTTAGTAGTACTAACCAGCCAATATTCACATTTGTAAGCTCTTTATTATATTTCCCACTATTAGTGGAAGAGGCTGGCTTGCCGCCTATTTACTTTGATTTGCATTGTAATATCTTACATCTCCGCCCTATGGTAGCTCCATTCCCACTCCGGGTTTGAAAGCACATTCTGGGTCTTGAGTTTACTTTCAGCATAATAGAAGATAGGGATCCTCTGACCATATGCTCGTCATCACCTGGTGCATTCTTGGTTAGAGTTCTTTATTCAGCATTGCTTTGAGATCCTCTGACCATATGCTCGTCGTCATCCGGCGCATCCTTGGTTAGAGTTGAATTCCGCATCGTTTGGTTTAAGTGCTAACCCTAACGGATGTGTGTTGCTTTGCTTATTGTAATCAAAAATTGAAAAAAAAATTGGCTCGGAATATTTCACATCATCAACATGATTAGGTATGCTGATACAAATTGCCGATGTTTGGGTGAAATTTATGATAGCATTGATTCCATAATTGAAAAAATAAGGACCATAATAGAAGCCAAAGAGCATGACTATACAAAAGCATTTTCAAAAGGGTGCAAAAGACCATTGTTGATTGTTGGAACAAGATGACCACGCCCTTGCATCTCTTATAGCATTTGTTGTCTCAAAAATATTATAGCTCAAAGAAACTTTCTTTGTCGAGAAGGGTGGCGCCATATAGGGATGAAGAGGAGGTTGTTGGCTGCAAGACTACATTCAAAAGAATACTCCCACATGTAGATATACAGATTATCTCTCTATTGAGTGAATTTGGTCACTTCATGTCTTCAAAGAATCATAATATTTTTTAACTTTCTTATTTTTCATTTGCTTGTTATATATTATTAATTTATAATTTATGCTTTGTAATTGTAAAATTTGTATACAAATTCAACAAGTTGTGAGTTTTTCCTTATCAAAGTGGAATTTGAGTACATACTCCTTCATCCACTCAGTTAAGTGCAATCGATTGGGTGCAAAAAAGCTGAGGATTTGGTTTTTGTGCAGTCCAACTTGCATCTCTTCTCGCATAAGAGACCGGATTACAATGAGGGGGTGACAAAAAATTGGAATCTAACTCCTAAGTGTATCGACTTAGATACTACAGTTGCATAGCTTGCTGAAGTCTCTAAAGATGAGGCAACTTCTGCACATAACATGGCTAGTGGAAGTGGCGCTGCAACTAATTATGGTTCAAATGAAATTGAACCAAATGTTAACTTTGATGCTCTCAATGAAGACCAATATGAATATTATTAAATATTGATTGTAATTTTCATTGTGATATTTGACAAATCACTAAATTATGACTCTATGAACATTTTCATTTTTGCAAATTATGAGGTGTTTCAATATTTTGTTTATTGGCAATTATGAGTATCATTGTTTTTATATTTTATAACTATAAAAAATTTAATATATGATATATTATATAAATAATAAATATAGATGAACTTGTACCCATACCCAAGGGAATAAATTGCCATACCGAACCCTATACCATTACCCGTCCCCGTACTAGGATCGACAACTTAGCTAAAAATGAGACAACTACTACAATCTAAAGGACTATGGCCAATGTTGGTTGACACACCTCCAAAATTCACTAAGAAGTTTGATAAATTTGCATATAGAAACAAGTTCAATGAAGCCATAGGATTAATTGGATTACATGTATCGGATAATTTGTTGTTTCATATTGCAGAGTGCACTAACTTAAGCAAGTATGAGACAAATTTGATGATTTGTTTGGCACTTTTGATGATTTTCCTTCTATTGAGGACTTTATTGCGAAGTTCAAGTTGTTATTGTCACAATGGAAAGGTTGTGGATGAGATAAAACAAATAAAGAATGTATCTCCTTGATTTTGTCTAAGTTGAAAGGCTTATTTTAGGTGATTTAATCTACCTCCTACTCCACCATTGACGCCTAAGGGGCTAATTTAGAGATACTCACCTTCAAGATGTTTTGTGAGTGTCTTACTAGGGAATAGGCCAAGCTTATTCAATAGGATGCACTTCCTTATTCAAAAGCCAAGCATTGAAGGTTCAAACATCCAAAGTCAAAGGTAAGTATAGACAAAAGCCTAAGACACAATCTTCTTCAGGTGGGGAGCCTCCCTCCAAACCGAAACAAAAGTACACTCAAAATTCCACACCTCCCGCTCATTCTTCTAAGCCAAGTGTGTCTTCCTCTTAAGACAAAGAAGATAGATGATAGTGTATTTTAGTGGCAAGCTTGGACATGATGAATCCAAATGTTGGCAAAGGTTAGAGGCTTTAGTGGAAACCATGCAATGGCATAAGATTTCTATCTCCAAGCCCTCTTCCACAAAAAACGATTACACCCTTTCTACATAGGCTTTGCAATGCTTCAATGTCACATGATTGGATACTCGATTCACCTGCTTCTCACTGTATGACACATTACAATAATTGACTTTGTTCAAATACCTACAAGAATACTTCTCAAATTGAAAATGGGAGACTCTTTAATGGATTCCTATTTTGGGATAAGGCACAATAATATTGGTAGATAGATGCAACAATGATTTTCTTTTCCTTCCAAAGATTTATGCTAACTTTTCCATCTATCAAATTGTCAAACTAGCAAGGAAAAGACAATTGAGTTCACACTACATGATATAGTCTTTCAAGAATTACAGAAACTTGAAATTGTTGTTGCTATAGGGAGTGATGATCATGGATAACATTTGTACAAGTTTGACGGTTTTGAATCTTCTTCAAGATAATCCCTCATTGCAAATGTCAATTCTTTGAGCAAACTTAAATTAAAATGGTTTGGCCATTTGAATTACAAGTATCTTCAATAGTTGAGCACACAAGATATGGTGATTTCTCTTCCCGAGATTTCATGCAATGGTAGAGTTTGTTGAGGTTGTGTACTTGCTAAACATCATCAAGATCCAATTCCCAAGGGTAAGGCCTCTTGTGCCAAGGCACCCCTCGAGTTAGTTCATAATGACCTTATGCCATTTCCAGCTCCAATTTTAGGGACCAAGTATGTTCTCACCTTTATTGATGACTTCTCACAGCACACATGGATGTACTTTCTTGAGGAAATGAGAGGTTTTCACCACTTTTAGAACCTTCAAAGCGTTTGTAAGGAAAAACTATGGTCTTTCTATTCAGAAAATACACATAAATAATGGGGGGAGTATGTCAACCAAGGATTTTAGGATTTCTGTAATAACAAAGGTATTCAACATTAGCACATAATTCCTTACACTTCTCAATAGTATGGCCAAGAGAAAGAACATTTTATGGGAGATGGCCAATTGTATAATTCAATCCAAGAGCATGGCACCCACTTATTGCACTAAAACAGTCAATTGTGCTAACTACATTCAAAACCGTATGCCCCACAAGGCAACGTGAAATATGACTCCCATGAGCCTATGTCAAGCCTAATGTATCTTCTTTCCAAGTATTTGGTAATAGGCTTGGCCATTCATTCCGAATGGTCGATGTAGGACTATGGAAAAGAAGAGTTGATATTTGACTTTGTTGGTTATTGTGAGGATGTGAAGACTTATAGGTTTAATCCAAGTCACTCAAGATGTTTTCTTTCAGCAAGATGTCCAAATAAATGAGCATTTAACACAAATGAATACACCATCACCTACTTTTCCCTCGCAACTTACTCCATCTCTTGAGGACTCTTTGCTTCTTGAGGAGGATGGTCTTGATCTACCACCTACTAGTGCATTGTATTTTGCCGTATTGGGCCCGCACTACTCTTGATACTGGACCTTTGGTTGGTGATTTGCAAATTCTTGTCACACTCATTCACAAACAATAGGTATCAATTTTAAGTCATGCACTTTTAGATGATCTCAAAGGGTTTCAAATGCCACAAGTACATCAAAATATGATAGTGCATGGCCAAGAAGTATACTATTTTTATAAAGAATCACACATAGGATCTTGTACCTCTTTCTGAGAAAAGAAAGTTGGATTGGTGCAAGTAGATGTACAAAACCAAATATGCAACAGATGAGTATATTGATAAGTCAAAAGCATGTCTTATGGCTAAGGGCTTTTCACAAGTTGGCAAGATTGATTATCATGAGGCCTTTGCTCTTGTGCCAAAATAGATTCTATTTGTCTTGCACTTTTCCTTGTTGCATCACACGGATGGTCAACTTATCGTATGGATGTGAAGAGTGTCTTTTTACATGTGATCCTTATGAAGAGATCTATATGGAGCAACCTCCATGTTTTGTGCAAGATAATTCACTTCTTTGCAAGATTCAACATTCATTGTCTGGTCTCAAACAAGCCCCATGGGCTTCGTATGAGGAAATGGATGGCTTCTTGCTTGCTTCTAGTTTCTCCCACTACCATTTTGATCTAACAATTTACACTTAGAGACATGGAAAGGATCTTTTAATATTATTTGTTGGAATAATGGAGAAAATCACAAGTACAACAATCTATCAACAAAGCCAAAAAACCTTCTACAAAAAGAGTTGCAATGAAAAAAGTCCTTGAAGGGTCATCTTGAGTCCTCCTCCTAGAGGTTTTCATGTTTTCTCTCTTTTTGGGGAGGATTTTTTTCCTAGGGGTTTTTCTCCTTTTCTCTATTTGTGAGAGATATTTTGTTCTTGGGTACCTCACATGCCTTTTTGTCGAGACCCAACTAAGTCTTTTGCTCTTTTCTTTTTCCTCCCTAAGTTACACTTATAAGGGGTGTTGGTGTGAATAGAGTTATTCCTAACCAACTTCCCTTTTAATCCCTTTTCACACCTAGTTAGTCAAGTTTACTTAGAGCATTTACTTTGTGTCTCAAGTCACAAGATCATGACACTTGTCATAATTTCATTCCATTTTGCATTGTATACTATTGTGAAATATCTTTTGTTCTTGGGTACCTCACAGGTCTTGTTTTTCAAGACCCATGTTTGAGTCTTTTGCCCTTTTCTTTTTCCTCCCTTAAGTTGCACTTAAAGTGGGGTGTTGGTGTGAACAAAGTTATTCCTACTCAATTTCCCCTTTAAGGCCCTTTTAACACCTAGTTAGTTTACTTAATGCATTTAATTTTTGTGTCTCAAGTCATATGACCATGACACTCGTCATAATCTCATGTTGGCCTATGTCTCACCCTTGCATATACAAGGGTCCTCTATGTTCATTTCATTCTATCTTGCATTGTATACTATTATATCAGTATTGGCATTATAGCATTTTCATTGCTTCTCTATATGGAAAGTTATTTTTGGTGTTGCAAATGATTGTCTTTTGTGAGATCTTTTGTTGACTTCAACACACATGTCTCAATGGGGACAAAACATGACTTCTATGAATATTGATAATAAAAGTTCTTAATATGTGATTCTTAGGGAGCATTAAAGGCAGTGGAGGTGTATTAGGTCAACAACAGTGAGGTGCATCTTCAAATCATGGAAGCAAACATTTAGTTACACCTCAACTTGACTTTATATAAGCTCTAAAGGCCGTGAGCAACACATGAATTTTCCAAAGTTAATCACAACAAAAATGCTTAATATGCAATTCTTCGGGAACGTGGAGAGGAACAGCAGTGGTAGCATATGAGATCAAGAACAGGGAGGTGCATCTTTAGATAATGCAAGCAAACATTTTGTTGCATCATCAACTTTATATTAACTCTTAAGAACATTATGGTACTCATTTTTTCCAACCCAAACATATATAATGACTAGGGGTGGATATTGACCATAGTAAAAACAGAAGTTCAATAGCAACTGACTATTTTAGAACACAGCTGCTCTTACAGTGTGAAGAACATGATTATGGAAACTAACCAGGCCAGCATTGACTGAATCACACAATGAACTAAAAAAGAAGTGGGATAACTATGCAGTATAGAAGGTGAAAGTAGACTACCATTCATGTGGAACCAAATTGATGGTTATGTACTCCTGTTGGATATATATATTTCTATACCTACAAACCAATTTAATCAGCCATAAATAATAATACACTTCAGGATTTTGCCACTTCCACCTTGCTCTTGCAGCATAAATTAAAAGCTTTAAATCTATTTATAATTTAGTATACCTTTCAAAAAGTTGAATCTCGGTAAGCTTTTGATATCTGATTAGTGTGTTAGCTTTTCATGGTGGACTGAATAGAATGGTAACATGACTTATGCAATATTTGTAACAAATATCAGCGCATACATGCAAACATAGACATATGTACAGGCAGGCCTGGCCACAAACACAGCCAATTTGCTCTTGAGGCAACTCTGAAAAGGCATATCTAACAGTTGAATTAGATGAGAGGAGCATATATCATACACAGAAAATCTGATGGCTTATCTAACAGTTGAATTAGATGAGAGGAACCTATATATCATACTCAGAGAAAATCTGTTAACCTTTATTTGGCTTAACTCACCTAATTTCTTTCATGAAATTCGTTGCAATTATATTAACTCACCAGTTCTGCCAGTGACCTGTTTAATTTTGCAAAGCGTGGAGCCATGTGTTGATTCAGGTCTGACAACAATAACCTTGTATCTGGATCAAGAAACCTAATTAACAAAAAAAAATTGGTGTAAATTGTAAAGATCTAAGGAAACTTACAGAAAAAAATAATTAATACGCATCTATGTATCTTACGAATAGCTATTCCCTAAGGATTATAGAAAACCATAGCAACCATCAAAAAATCCAAACATACATACTTTTCAATTTCTTTTTTGTTCTTAACAAGATCCATTTTTGTCAGAATATTAACATGAGGCAGTTCAAGTTGGATCATTGCTGAAAGGGATGCCATACAACCACTTAGGTACTTTGTTATATCTGAAACAAACTGCAGAATGATGTTTATCAGTTTTCTATTCGCGAGATAGGAAGCAAGCAATAACAATCATTACAACAAAAACAAAACAGGTTGATTTAAAAAACTAATTTACTAAAATGGTAAAACCAAAAGACAATTATAAAAGACAAAATAGAGAATCAATCAATATGATATTCAGCAAACCTGTGAATCAAGCAAATATACAGCACAAACATTGTAGTTCCAACGCTTGAGTTGGTCAACAAAAGTTCGAAATACAGGAACATGTGAATAAAGCTCTATTTGACCTGGATAAGAGAAAAGAATAAATTTGAAACTCAAATTAGAAGCAGAAAAACCGGTCAAGGTAAAACTTGGGGTTCACAGAATTTAAGAATGTAAGTGCCATTTTGCATGGCCTATAAAGAGAACCTATCATGGTAAAGAAAATAATAATAAACATCTTCTGAAACAAGAACTGTTTTGCAGACTCACCTGGACAGTCAAAAACAAGATAATCATCATCTAAATAACCTTCCAATTGTTCTGCAAGCCAATCATCTAGATTCTCCTCAAGGTGTCTTTCAGAGTCAAGTCAACAATAGTTAACCAGAAGAGCACAACAATGCACTTAACTAACTTGAAATAGTCCCAAATGCTAACTAAAATATCTTATTTCTTGTATAACCATCTATCAGCTTATATAGACTCAATATTGACACCCATTTTTGTATGTTATCTAAAGTCGAACTAACTGCATATATGATACCAAAAATAAGTCAAGGAAATAGCATGTCCTAAGGTGATCACAGACACAAGATTTTGCCAGCTTGAATAGAAAACCTTGCAGTGACCTCCTGTCAGATTGATCTGCTCAGTTCAGCCACAGATTTTTAAATAAACCTGATATCTTTGATTTTATATTCCCTGAATAGGGGTCTTAAATGAGAAAAAATGTTGGAATCAAAAAGCTTTCCACAGCTAGATAACTAATTTTATGTTTACCTGTGAAAATCCCAAAGTTAATCCTAACTGCATTACATATATTTATGTATAACACAAAAACAGCCATTTCGTAATAGAGATCCAATATGAATAAACAACTATACAGTAAATAATACCCTTAGTGTATCCTTCAGCCTAAAGCAGAATATAACAAACTGAAATTGATTCTCAGAATGTTCCTGTGAGAAAAGCGGCAGCTGTAAACCTTGATATACTTTCACAGAGCATTCTAAAAATAACCTAAATGATATTAAGGACAAGGGGTAATTCTTTAAGGTAAATGGATGGTTAAAGCTATCATAGGGAAAACTCCATGGCAAACACTGGTCAATATATTGCTACTTCTATATATGTTGTGATATGTACTTAAAATTGTGCACAAATGTTCAGGCTGCCACTTCTTTCAGTTTTTCATGATCTGCTATTCTTAAAGGAAGTTGGCATGCAAGATTATTTCAAGAGAATTGCATTGGAAGTTCGAAAACCCGCAATAGGGATGTGATTTGGCTCTGAGATTCTAACGTGTCTTTATATTCTTAGGAGTGACTAGAATGCATTTCTGGTTAAAACAAAATATAAACAAACCTGCTTCATACAATCTTTCAATCTTTTTGGGAGAGAAGTAAACACTCGATCAGATTCGAGGGAGATCAACTGCTATCGGCATCAGTCCATTGCAAATAAACTGGCACTATTTGAGCTTAGGAACATGATTCCACAAACAAGCAAGCACAAGTATAGAGACCCTGGAAAGATCTACTTCATTGACATTTCAGACGAAAAAACAAGATGTGGCTCAAACTGCTCATGAGGAATTAAAAGAATTCAGAACATTGTCAATCTTAACTTCAACAACAGCTTACAACTGTTCCCCTTGTTTCCAAACTTATAATTAAGCCATATAAAACTTTTAAGTAGCAGCAAGTAAAAGTTAAGAGTTGACTTTGAGAGTAAGAAAAAAGATCAAGAATTGTGGTTAT